>JAQFWX010000013.1:0-600000 GCA_027605045.1 Phallus indusiatus | reverse complement strand
GGGGTGCTTGATGAATAAAAATGTAATACTGGTCAAAACCTCGGTCAGACCGCTTCCAATGAGCCAACTGAGTCCTGGAGAGAAAATTATTACACAAGTAATTTTTTTAGGAATATCAAGAACGTACCGAGAATAAAGGTTCCCGTCCCAATGAGTATAGTGCTTAGTTGACTATCCAAGATTACTGCGATGATTAATATCGCGATGAATGTATACCTAGTGTGATTATTCAGATTGAATCCAGGGAGTGAGTTTTTCTTAGTTCTTACATGGTCATAAATATGTTGTCTAATCGACCAACAGCAGAGTCGAGGTCTTTCAACGAGTTAGCTAAAGAGAGTTGTTCGTTATGACATTCCCTATCGTCACGTCATTGTCTTCAGCTTTGATATATTCGTAAGGAAAAGAACCATACATGCAAGCCTGTGTGTAAATTATGAGTATAATAAAATCAAAAGAGTGCATCAACGTACCGCTTCGACTTCTTCTTTGGTAACATCACCGTTTCCATCTCTATCAAGCACGTCGTGGAACGCTTGCTGTGCCTCCCCTTCTGAACTAAAACATCGGAAAATGTCAGAGGGGACCAAAGCAGATTCTCCTGGACGGATGAAAGAGTCGTAAATTCGCAGAGCGAGCTACAGGATTTGAGTTCAAGACAATAAAAAAGGGAGATTTTTCACGAACAAGTCGGGTTTCATTTGCAGAACATAACGCGATAAGAACGTTGGACTCGGCAGACTCGGGCATCACAAATTGACTGGCAATGGGGAAAAATAATTGTTGTGTTTTTTATAGATTTCCGAAGGAGAAAAAAACTTACAAACCGAGAATATCCTTGGCGACTTGACGGAGAACAGAAGCAGTAGGTTTGATGGATCGGTTTCCCGACTTGGATATTTCAGACCTGGTGGGTATGTCACTGGCAAGGGGGAGGGTGTCGGTGGTATGAGAATAGAGAGCGATGAGAACCTCTACAGCTGCCTTCTGTCTTTCTATGCGTTCTAGAAGGGAGTTGAGCTGTGAATTTGAAATGAGGAGAAACGGGATACTTGCCGGTATAGGAATCTTCATGAAAATGCTTGGCAATAAATTGAATCGCAACTTTTTCGGCTAATAAAACGACGGTGCAAAGAAATAACCCAAAGAGTAGCTTGCTTATGAATGTGATTGCGTTTTTGGCCCTCGTGGACGCTTGGGGATCCAGATCGTGCACGACTACGGGCTGGAATGATACCCAGGAGACTGTCATATGGGATTTAGTATTTATTGATTTTTTTTTTTCGTTTTCACCCACTGAGAGACCATATGAACAGGGCAATGTATCTATATGTAATATCAGTGAAATAGTTGTACGGCTTCTGATATGAGTTCATACTAACCCGGATAGTATTGGAAAGAAATCTAGGTATGCCCAGACTTCTAGAGAAGCGAAGCTTCCTACTGTGTAATCGAGAAAGGGAGGAAGAATTAGACTGGTGGGAGGATGAAAGCATAAGAGATTGATTTAGGATAGGATAGGTTATGAGGGAATTTACGCGATTAGTTTACCGCCCCACAAGGCTATAGATAATGAGAATTTAGAAGGGATGGTACGAAGATAGGTGCCTGCTTGACTTACAACCCCAGAAGGCTGAGAGCCAGATGGACCAATGCAAGAGAGATACACCCCATATTTGGCCATGCTTGAATTTTGTGAATTGTAGAATGGCTGAATTCTGAGGTTAGACGAATAAAAAACACGATAAAGTATCATATTGTATCGAACCGGGAATCCAACAGATGGCGAAAATGAAAAGAATGGGGAGAGCATATCGAGAGGCGGATGCGATCAGAGCCAAGTGAACGTTGGGCTTGATTTTGCATGTCAGATACAGAAAAAATGCAAGAGAGACAGGGATTACTTTTGGCTTGAGGCCACCGCCAACGCCTTGAGCGTAAAGTTGCTTGTAGAATTTCGGCTTGTAAGGTACTGGAGGCCTTCGGTTAGCAGCTGAGGGAAGAGAGTGGTGAGCCAGTGATGATGAATTAGGCTAGAGGCTTTTACCGATGAGGGTGTCCCAGCGACCGAGGTCATTGTTAATGTCATGACCTACGCGCGCGTTGTCTAGATGATCATTGTCTGGCTGCATCATGTCGAGGCGGACGTAAGGGGGATGAATCTTTTCGGTGGTCTCGAGAGACGAGGTGGATGCCGAGCCTGTAGTCATATATGTTGATATTTGGAGTTCATGGACTGATGTGCAACGAGCTGGTTTAAATACCTGGAGTGGGACTAATAGAGACAGACAGGGTGACGAAGGCCAGGGCGGTGTGAATGCACCCTTGAGGAAGAAAGGCGAATACTGGTCATCGCCGTGTCCGCCAATGAAAGACGCGTTCACTTGAATTGAATGGAATAATCACACGACAGAGTTCACCAGCTCAGCTCTACTAGTAGTCGTCGTCTCGGAACTCGGAGCTCGGAGCTAAGGGAGTTCGGACTCTGGTTTACTCAAACTACGCTGTACGATGATCTTGTTCGTTCCTAGCACAGCTCTCCTTGCAGTACAGTACATGTGTATTCCGTTGGGCGCTCGTTATGAATAATCCGCGCCTGTAAATTTGAAAATTCAGAAAAAGTACTTGATTCGAGTCAGAGGACGTCGACGTCTCCATAATAATAATGTCTGAAAAACTGGCAAGAGTACTCGCTCGATTCCAGAATCCACCCTCGCTGTCTCTGCCTACCGATTTCCCAAGACCAGCAAGCCACAAACTGGTCGAGGCAGCCTACACAGCTCGTCTCCCCGAACAGGCCGCACTCAGTCTTCTCAAACTCGCTCTCTTTGACTACGAATCTGATTCACAAAATCATGTCGAGGACGAGGAGGACAGACCCTCTGCTTTCCATTTACTGCTGTCCGCCTTTCTCGTTCTCCTCCATCGATATACCGCCGACACCGACATCATCGTTGCTTCTTCTTCCGTCTCCACAAGAGATGCCCTTCTCCTCAGACTCTCAGTAGAACCTACAGATCCATTCTGGGCCGTCGTTCGTCGCGTCCAACACGTAGAACGCGAAGCAGAACAAGACGCCTGTCCATTCGATGCCATCCTCAACGAGTTGGCCAAAGACAATACCACTCTAGATTATGCTAACAATAGGCCTCTTTTTCGTGTCCGTTTCTTTGACGAGACAGATGCTCCCATCGAAAACTTTATCCGCTCCACGTCTCTCAGCTCCGATCTCACCATCTTCATTGCCAGACCCTCCCGCTCAAGCAGAGACTCTCTCGCTCCAGGCATATCCCTTCGCATCCTCTACAACTCTCTTCTCTTCACTTCTTCTCGCATGTCCTTCATTATAGATCAACTCTCCGCTTTTCTTTATGCCGTCTCTTTAAATCCTTTACGACCAATCGGCACAGTCCCACTCCTCACCCCATCTCAAAAGACAATCCTGCCCAACCCAGTCGCCAACCTCGACTGGTGCGGCTGGAAAGGCCCTATAACCGATATATTTTCCCGAAATGCCCGCAATGCTCCAGATCGTACCTGCGTAGTTCAATATCTTCCTTACAACCAACTCACCATGGTTCGACAAGGGCGCATTAAATACTCTTATAGCGATATTCTCAAGGCCTCAAACGTCGTCGCTCACTACCTCATCACGGGTGGAATTCAGCGTGAAGAAGTCGTCATGGTATATGCTCATCGAAGTGTCGATTTAGTCGTTGCAGTCCTTGGTGTTCTCAAGGCCGGCGCGACATTTTCAGTCATCGGTCAGTTTTTTCAAAGCTTTAGTCCTTTCTTCTTCACTTTTCACACACACACACACCATATCAGATCCTGCATATCCTCCTTCTCGTCAAATCATTTATCTTCGCGTCGCCCAGCCTCGTGGCTTGATTGTTCTTCAGGGCGCAGGTTCCATCCATCCGTCTGTTAGAGACTTTCTTACCGATGAACTGCTCATTCGAACCGAGATACCCGCCCTTAAACTCAATCCCGATGGATCACTTCTTGGGGGTCCTAGTCTAGGTGCAAATACACTAGAAGATGTTCTAAGCTCGTGTCAAAAGCTGAAAGATACCGATCCAAATGTTGTTCTCGGTCCTGACAGTATCGGAACCTTATCTTTCACAAGCGGGAGCACAGGCGTTCCAAAAGGTGTCAAGGGCCGTCACTATAGTCTAACCCATTTCTTCCCTTGGATGGGCGAACGATTCGGTTTAGATGAGAGAAGCAGATTCACAATGCTTAGTGGCATTGCCCACGATCCCATTCAGCGAGATAGTAAGCGAATGTTACTTTTCCTCTGAGCTTAACTCTAATTCTTTCCTTCTCAGTGTTCACACCCCTTTTCTTTGGTGCTGAATTGCATGTTCCAACCGCCGATGATATCGGTACTCCAGGACGTCTCGCCGAATGGATGGACGAGAGTCAAGTTACAGTCACTCATTTGACCCCGGCTATGGGACAACTGCTTTCCGCTCAGGCATCTCGCCAGATTCCAAGTCTCCTCAACGCGTTCTTTGTCGGCGATATCCTGACCAAACGAGACTGTCACCGCCTACAAAGTCTCGCGACCAACGTACGTATTATCAACATGTACGGCACAACGGAAACCCAGCGCGCTGTCTCCTACTTTGCCATTCCAAGTATCAATAGCGATCCCACGTTTTTGGCCGCTCAAAAGGATATCATGCCAGCCGGTGAAGGAATGATCGACGTTCAGCTTCTCGTCGTTAATAGGAACGATAAAACTGTTCCTTGTGCCGTTGGAGAAGTAGGTGAAATATACGTTCGCTCAGGCGGTTTGGCGGAAGGCTACTCGGATCCGGAAGCTACTGCTGAAAAATTCGTCACGAATTGGTTTGCCCCGTCTAAACCGCAATGGCCTGATACGATCCTTCATCCCACCGGCAAAGTCAATTACCTGCTCCGGAATCGCGATATTGGAAAGGTATTCGTGATCGTATGTATCGTACGGGTGATCTTGGTCGGTATCTTCCTAATGGTCAAGTCGAATGTACCGGTCGTGCAGATGATCAAGTCAAGATTCGTGGGTTTAGAATCGAACTTGGGGAGATTGATACGCATCTCAGTCAACATCCTCTTATCAGAGAGAACGTTACTCTTGTGAAAAGAGACAAGTATGAGGAGAAAGTTCTCGTTAGCTATATTGTTCCTTTGGATGGAGACGTTTTAAAGGAATATTTGAGTGAGGCGCCTGATGATGAGGACGATACAAGCTCCAATGACATCGTACGCGGTCTGAGACGATATAGAAGATTAATCAAAGATATTCGAGAGTATTTGAGAAAAAAGTTGCCTGCGTATAGTATACCGTCAGGTACGTGGTCTTCATCCAGGAAACAATCGTAATTATAACTCTCATCCAGTGTTCGTGCCCTTGACTCGAATGCCGTTGAACCCAAATGGAAAAATCGATAAACCAAAGCTTCCTTTTCCCGACACTCTGCTTTTGGTTGACCCTAAGAAGGGCAAGACGACGTCAGCAACAGGCTTTTCGCTCACCGAAAAAAAATTACACGATATCTGGACAGTTTTACTTCCTTCGGTATCAGCATCTATATCCTTGGACGATAACTTTTACGACCTGGGCGGGCACTCAATTTTGGCTACACGGCTCATTTTCGAGATCAGAAAAGCTTTTGTAGTGAATGCACCTTTAGGGCTTGTCTTTGAGCAGCCAACTATCCGTGGTCAGGCGCAGGCTATTGACAATCTACGTAATGCCGATCTTGGTTTGTCGTGGAACGGTAATGGGGCGATCAAGTCTTCTGATAAAACTTCGAATGTCGTACCGTACGGTGACGATCTAGCTGGTCTTGCGTCCAAGCTGTCTTCATCGTATCGTCCTCTACCACCGGACACGTTGACTCGACCTGTTACAGTGTTTCTTACAGGTGCCACTGGATTCCTCGGCGCAAGTATTGTTCGGGATTTACTATCCAGATCGACGCAAGTAAAGCGTGTCATTTGTCTCGTCAGAGCTTCCGATAACGCAAGTGCCATGGCGCGGTTGAAGCAAAGTCTTTCGGATCGTGGTCTTTGGGACGATCAGTGGTCTAATCAGTCTTGTTTGAGCGCTGTTGCTGGTGATCTTGACAAGGAAAATTTCGGTCTAGGCGACGTTTGGTCGACTTTGGTGAATGAAGTTGATGTTATTATACACAACGGAGCATGGGTTTGTACTTTTGAAATTATCTCCTTATTCATTCGTAGTGATGGTTCATCTTAAGGTTCATTGGGTCTATGCTTATGATAAACTGCGTGCATCAAACGTCATGTCCACATTAACCGTTCTTAACCTCGCCGCTTCGGGACGCCCCAAATCATTGACTTTTGTTTCCTCGACAGCGGCGATTGAAACGGAACACTATGTCAGACTATCCGATGTTCTTGTTAATCAAGGTAAATTGGGTATTCCGGAGAATGACGATTTGGAAGGAGCCAGAAGCGGTATACCAACGGGTTACGGCCAGACTAAATGGGTCTCGGAAAAACTCATCTTGGAGGCTGGCCGAAGAGGACTTACGGGGGCTATTGTACGTCCAGGATATGTGGTTGGAGATTCCCAATCGGCTGGTACGTTCTCATAAACATACAGTCGTCATTTTTTTTCTCCTGACATTGTACACAGTGACGAATACGGACGACTTCATATGGCGTTTGGTAAAAGGGTGCATACAACTAGGCTTAGTTCCAGACATCAATAACACGATCAACATGGTTCCCGTGGATCAAGTTGCTCGATGCACTGCTCTCGCCAGCTTGCATCTTTTGTCGGAATCGGTCAATGTCTTCCATATCACTTCTCGACCTCCTACGACATACAATGCGCTCCTCGAACCTCTTGCAAAATATGGTTATCCAATTGAAAAATGCGACTACGTTACTTGGCGCCAGAAATTAGAGCAGCACGTTCTTGAATCTCAGGATAATGCGCTATTTCCCCTTCTTCATTTCGTTTTGGATGATTTGCCCACCAGCACGAAGTCTGCGGAACTTGATGACAGCAACACGACGGCTGTATTGGATTTGGCAGGCCCAGAAGAGAAATTACCTATGACGGTTGATGATCAACTTTTGGGGCGATATCTCTCATGGTTGGTCAGTGTTGGCTTTTTGCCGCCACCGTCTGATCAAGTTGTGGACAAACGTCTGCCTGAGGTTGTAACATTTACGAATGTCACAAAAGCCATTGGACGTAGTGGCAGAATGTAAAAAAAAAGAACAGAAGTGCTGGAAAACATATAGATTGTACAGAATATACACCGGTTCAGCAAATCCAGGTATCTTGGTACAATTTCGAGTGAATATTTTCGTACCGAGAAACTAAACTCAAGAAATTTTGTACTAGCACATGAGTCAAACTATACTCCTTCGCATCCTTTCACCTTTCATGATGTATGCGGCATGTGCTTCACGTTTAAGTTTCGATTGGCACTACATTGCTACACGCGCATTCAAATTTGCGTCAGCTCAGTTCGGCATATCCGCATATATTCCAAGAAAGAATTTTATCATGGTAATCAGTGTCACTAAATCTCGTTGATCATTTGGGACGATCCACCTAAAGGTATTGTGTTTTTGTTCGTGAAAAAAACTCTTGTTGATATTCGGAATGTGATTACTCCAAAGATGTACCCTGAAACATACCGGTCATAATTTCTTTTGAAGGAAAGTCAAAAAAAATTCTAAATCAACTTATCAGACTCAGAACTATGGTAGATGTCCATTAAACGATGAAACACCACGGAATATACGGCGAATTTGGCGCTTCATTTTCTTCAATTATTAACAGAAAGCCAAAGAAAGGGCCTTGAAATTATGCGTGTATGTACCGCAAGACGTGAAGGTTTGGACATTCAAATTCATAACTCGACATTCCGTACGATATAAAGAGCTTCATTGATTGAACCGAAATTAAAAGTGGCTTTTGCTGATGAATGTTTTTACAGGAACAACCGACGGACGTCCTCATAATACCCAGGCACACCTACTGCACATTAACCCAATACACTGGCATATACTTGTATTCACATGGAACAATTTGAAGCCAAATCGTGAATAAAAAAAAAGTACCTGTACCTTTTCATCTGTCTTTGAATCTTGGTATTTAATTAATCATTCATCCATACTTGGCGGTCGCCGTCGTATGCAAAGAAAGGAAACAGGCCTGATGACCACAGCACGCAGGTCAACGTGCAATTCAACGTGTAACAAGAGCAAGATATTACTTGAAAGTTCACCCGAAACCCAAAACAGTAGCGCAACAGATTTAAAATTACAATTTATAAAGGGTTGCAAAATAATAACTCAAATTTCAAAGGTGATGGCATGTTGAATTACGTTAAGAGTCCAAAGGATGCAGCGCAGTGCAAACAGCTTTGCGGAACAGACACCTGGAAACTGTGAACTTGTAAGCTCTGCTTCAATATGAATACATATATCGTCTTTCTTGTTCTTCTCATCGCCCAACACGTCGCGATTAAGACGACAGGTATGCATATAGCCACCGAGTAATCCTTAGTCATGTAGTGGCAGTCGGTATTTTAATAGTACTGTCCTTATGCTAGGCTTTACAGGCCCAGGCGACATCACTCAAACCCCCTACGAGTCAACATTCGATCGATAATACATATGATACTATTATAAAGATAGCACTACAATCGTTGAATAGACAGATTAAATACTATAGAGAAAGAGATATGAACCTAGACTCGGACAGCAAAGCGTATGCAAATGAGCTGAAAAATTCGACACCCGTGATCATACGGATCCGGGAAATAACAACCACAACAGGAAATCCTGAGGAAAGCATAGGACAGCTGGATAACAGTGAATAATACAATGAGAGGACACGATATGGGCGGGTTAAAAGGGAAATGTCAATGAGAGTCGATAGTCTGTGATCGAAATACAAGTAAATAATAGCGATATACCAAAAAAAAGATATAATACGGAGTCTTTGCGGAGTAAACCTGTTACGATTCGCAATAAGGTTAAGTTTTTCACGACATGAACGTAAACTTCCTTTTTTTACCGCCTATACGACAACTTTTTTTTGCCAGGGGAACTTCTTCTCAGGGGAACCTCATGATAATTCTTCTATTTCAAACCTTCCATCTGTTTGATCAGGGTAAGGATCATTTGAGTGCATTTCGACAGCAAACATGTCGGGCGTTCCAGCGGAAGCCAAGTCAACCCCAAACATATAACCGATCTCCTCGAGAGGAGGAATGACTCCCAAAGCATCGGAATTGTTTTGTTCACGGGTATCAGTGGCATCACTCTCCGAATCTCCCAATATACTACCCCACATCGCACACATGGCTAAGCGTGCATCCACGGCATTTCCATATGTACTGAGCCACCACATATGTGTACGCGGATCAGAAGGTAATGGCGACCATCCTGTATATGATGGCGGTGAAGAGTCTAGGTCAGCGTCTGGCGCACCGAATGAGCCGGGCGTGATAGGCGTCTGGGGAAAGTGTGTGCGGGGGGTCGAAGGGGTTACGGGAGTAGGGAGTGGGTTCTGGGTAGGTTCCGGAGAATGGTGAAATGAGGACGTAGATGTCGAATTATAGGGCGGCGGTGAACAAGCAGGCACAGCAGGTTGCTGCTTGTCGATGCTTGAGTCTAAAAGAGATGTGATGTGAGACGAGGACGTTGATAAACTGTTGCCACGGAGGACTAGTGGGGGAGATGAAATGATGGATACATTTTCGGCTTGATGTCTTTCATCTTGTTGTTGGTGCTCTTGTTCAGTATCACTAGACGGATTGAGAACTGTTGGGTTTGAGCTAGCCGACATACCAATACCCGTACTAGGCGGTGTTGAGGGACCACTGGAGGAAGGTGGTGAATGAGAGATAGATGTCGCCGATAGTGGTGAAATGGGAGGCGGGGTCGATGATGACATGGATGAATGATGTTGTCTCTGGCTTGACGATTTGGGTGAGCCGTCACGGGTTGATAGTGGAGCTGGTGTCGATGAGGTATATAACCAACGGATAGTGTCTAGCACAACATGTTTTGCATTGGGAGCCGTCGCCTTGAGACTATGCAACGCCGCAAAATGCTGATAAAGATATGGATCGGGTTCAGGAGAACGAGCATGTCGTGACAGGAGGATTTCCACAGTTTGTAATGCCGACAGTGGAGCAAGGAGCTCAAGTAAGTCATGCGAGTATTTCTAGTAGACCGCAAGCAAGAAACAACAAAGGAAGTGAGCAAAGCAATTGAGGGAATTAAATTAGACATACCGGGGAATTACCACGTTTTGTTACAAATACGTTGAAGAAGACCTCAACCAAGCATGGTAGTTTCCAAGCAATGATTCGTAATATGTCAGCTACTGCGTTTGTATCTCTTGCTGTGACGTTGAAATGAACTTTTTGCACGGGGCCAAGTGAGCGTTGAAAGAAAGGTACAAGATGCTTCAGAGCGTCGCCAGTTATATGAGTGGACGACGATACATTGCGCACGGGGCGGCCGGAAGCAAGCTGAAAGAGACGGAAGCCTGGCCAAACATCTATGGAGGTTAAACATGGAAGAAAGGAGCGGGTTATAAGAGTGGGCTGAGGTTCCGAGGGTGATTCGAGAGCAATGATACCCTTGCGAAGAAGAAGCAACTCGAAGTGCTGTGCGAACATTTCGGACGTTGATAAACTCAAGGTTGCGAGGTTAATTGTATTAGTGAGCGCGGACAGTAAGAGTTGTGAGAGAGTATTATCGGAATCCGGTGACCAGATGCGCAAATGAAGATGAGTGACAGTCGCGGCCAGCATATTTGAGCCGGCAGGTGAACCCAGTATCGGCGGCAAGATGGACGGGTCCTCGGGAAGTGTAGTATCGTGATGGGGAGACGGTGTTTGCAGGGTTGATCTATCGGATTCCGCGCTTGTACGGCGAATGAGACTTGACGATAATGGATCCGGGATTAATGACGACGCCTTGCCTGGCAATTGAAATGCAGAGAGGGTGTCGCGCTGCAAAGAGAGGGTTTCCAAGCATCGAGATACACGGCGAAGTTTCCAGCTCTGATGAGAAATGTACGTGTATAAGAATTTAACTGCTACCGAACCCCAAAGACGATTGACAAGAGCAAGTCGAGTAAAGACGAGTAGCTGCTGGGAGTTTGAGGAGACTGCTAGAAACTCGAAAATTTTGATAAGTAGTTCGGGAGGAAGATCCATGACTGAAAAGATTTGCGAGTATTGTAATGAATGAAAATCGTCGCTGGTCGTTCGAATGTCGTTAAAGGTTGAGAAATGAGAAGAGAACAGGCTGTGGACAAGGGAAGAGATTCGCCTTCGCGCCGACGCTGATTACCTGTGTCTCTTTTGGCGCTGCACGTGTCTGTCATGCGTCACATGTCACTGTGTCACTATGTCACATTGGATTTATTGTTGATGTCACAGGAAGTTGGACAAATTCTATTGACTCAGTCAGCATCTTGTTGTCGGTTTGTATAATCAAACAAGGGGACCGCCATCCAGTAGACAGGTATTAGCAAGAGCATGTCAGGCTGTGGGTAAGACTAGATTACTTCAACGCAAGTGAGTAATGCCTGGCTTCATGCCGTTCATTGTGAGACTGACTCGGAAGCACCTAGGACATAGATCTCTTCGGCCGAAAGGAACTTAATCAAGAACGGCTGTGCAAATTGAATTGCCTTGGAACCGTCTTTCGTTGCCTATATCTTTGGCTTCTGACAGTCTTTGATTCATCTAATCTTATTATTTTAGACTTAGCTTTACGTGCCAATATAATGTACAATGTACATGAGAAGATTATCTATCATTCGTAATCAATCGTTCATCTCGTTGGGTTGTAAACGTATATGTGAATATCAGGAAATCCATCTATAACAGATCTGTGCAGATGGACACACGTTACTATTGCTATGCTGACGACCGGTTTGCCAGCGGTTCCTACGATTTTTATTGGTGTACTTGATGGTGACCCTTTTGTCTCCATCAAAATGAAACTTCCTCCAAACGTGATACTGATATTCCCAGGTCTCCTAGTGCGAACGTGCAAGGTTATCAATATCGTCAATGTCCGCTTGGAATTTTGACGAAAAGATTCAAGCTATTCAACTTCATCTCGAACCAAGTGACAAATTCATCTTTGACGACTTTGCGATGGTAAACTAATGACATTGGGATCTCGTAAGGCGACATCTGTGGTCACAATATCCCAGGACCTGAAATTTGAAGCTGGAAGAACTATGAACATGACTGATATCACTACATACATATGATGTATAAGGCTTTAATCTCGTCGCACCCTTCTCTACATGTGTTTTCACCTTCGCTTTCGGTTGCTTTTTATCGTGGCTGGTGACGGTAGTCTCCCCAATGTAATGCCCGAATGACCTTCAGCAAATCGAACAGCTTCACCGATTGCAGTGTAAATGGTGTTTTCCAAAGCCTCGGCTTCTGACTGCGGCTTTACCCGTCGCGCTTCCGCTTTAGGGGGATGCTGTCCGTTCCATGTTGGTCCCGTTTGAGTTACTTCCGCAACATAATTGCGCGTGAACAGACCGAGATTCCGTGTCAGGCGATGCGCGACTCCTCGACGCGTCGCAGAGCTGTATAGCAACTCGAGAGTGCTATCAACTACAGGTAATGACTGTAAAAATTATTGCAGCTTTCAGAAAGAACAACAAACCTTGTTTATGCCACTGAATTAACCATGTTTCTAACGATGCACGCGTTTTCTCGTCCTCAGCTGCAACTAATCTCTTCTCCGCTAGGGCTGCTCCCACAAAAGGTCGACGATATATCAGGCGAAAACTGCGTTTGGTTGGACCATGATGCGACACAGAGGCAGAGACAGCGCGCAGAAATAAACGGTACGTCGATGTTAATGACGAGGATAATTTCATCGTGCCCTTGATTGCGACGACGTCCAGTGCCGAGCGGCTCAAACCGGCCGGGTGTAACAAAAGTCATGTGATAAATCGGCATTGGAGAATACAGGGATCGGACCAGTCTCGTTCGAAGGCTTATTAGAGATGGCCGTAAACGACCCGGGAGCAAATGCGGCCATGTCTTCAAAGGAATTCAACTATTCTCCTCCATCATGACTACAATGAAAGCCTGGCAAGTATCCAGCTATGCGCATCCTTCAAAACTGAAGATTACTCACGACATCCCTATTCCGATACCGGGCCCAACCGAAGTCCTGGTAGATATTTATTCGGCCGCACTTAATTTCTTCGAGTACGCTCAATATTGCAACGTTGAAACCCCGTTGCAACGCTAATTCGGTTTCAGCATCTTACAAGCTCAGGGGAAGTATCAGGTCCAGCCGCCGTTTCCATTCATTCTAGGTTCTGAGTTCTCTGGACGCATATCTGCCACATCACCGATCCCCAAAGGATGTCCATTCAAACCAGGAGATAGAGTATTCGGGGCTAATCAAGGCGCATATGCAGAACACATTGCTGTGGATTGGAGAAGAATCAGACACGTCCCATCTGGGATGTCGTATGACCAGGCTGCAGGTCTTTATGTAACGTACCCAACCAGTTATGAAGCTCTGATCGGCCGGGCACAGCTGAAACAAGGGGAATGGGTTCTTGTGCATGCCGCTGCTGGAGGTGTTGGCTTGTGCGCCGTCCAAATTGCCAAGGCCGTCGGCGCAAAAGTTATTGCGACAGCGGGTACGAAGGAAAAGCTCGACATTGCAAAGCGCATGGGCGGCGCTGACGAAGTATTGAATTATAAAGGAGCTGGTATACACCTATCGTACTTTTATTGCTGGTATTTAACCTGCATTCATCTTAGATTGGCAAAAGGAAGTCTTGCGAATTACCAAGGGAAAAGGTGTTGGTAGGTGTTATTGTCGCTCTTATACAGCAAGTCTTAATTTGTTGACATGCCTACGTGCGCACAGACGTTGTGTACGATCCTGTGGGTCTAATCAGAGGTTAGATACATGTGACTGTGTGTCATATACATATGCGAGAAATATCTGATTCACACACACGCAGACTCACTGAAGTGTATCGCATGGAAAGGACGGGCACTTGTCGTAGGATTCGTTGCGGGAGAAATAGAAAAGGTCGGTCGGTCTAAGTCATCCACTAAGTGACTGACAATTCTCCATCCATGTCGCCCAGTTACCTCTCAACCTTGTCCTCCTTAAAAATATATCTATCGTGGGGATACATTGGGGTGCTTATCTCAGTACGGGTTAACGTTTTCCTCCTCTTCTCTCTAAGAAAAAGCGCGAATGGTCTGGCTCATTATTTTTATAGAGAACGAACCTGAAGCTGTTCCGGGAGTGTGGCAAGGCCTAACGAGGTAAGGCATACTTTCCGCACTGAACGTACATAAACAGTTAGTTCATTGATTTTTCAAGACTCTGGGAATCCAAGAGTGTCATTCCTATCGTGTACGAACGGAGATTTGCACTTCACGAATTGCATATTGGTTTGGAAGCTCTGGAAAAACGACACACTTATGGCAAAGCGGTGGTCAAGGTACGAGAGGAGGACGGAAGCGTAAAATCAAAATTATAAATCTAAAAGGGACAGAATGTCTCTCTTATTGCTCATCAAAGCGTCTCCAAGTAATACTCGCTCTGACTTAACAATTGTAATGCAGCGCCAATTTGTTTTTTGTCTTATCGTAAATATTCATTGATTGAGCTATCGTCGCCGTTTCGATTAGTGACAGGCACTACAGACAAAACGACAGCGGAGAATTTGCTTCTAGAAGGGTAGTCAAGCAGGGATGCTAGGACTCTTCTTTTTTTTCGAGGTACATACCATATCGAACCAACGACCCGCCTTGCTGTTGAGAGAGACGACGGGACGACATTCATACACCCACTCTCATTATTCATGTTTTTGAGAAAGCTCGCGCTGACTGGCGTATTCCGAGACTGCAACATGTATCCCATACTGGTGAGTCGTAGTAATTGTAAAAGCAACTGGTTTCAAATTTGACTTATTTGCCGTCATCCAGTCATACCGCGGCGCTTTCACAGTGACTGACATTACGCTCTATTCGTAATGGGTGCCTAGGTTGCCTGCTGGAATGCCAATTGGAGCAAATGCGAAGCACAAGATGCGTCGTTCCGTGAGTGGCGTCCGGCATTTACCGTGAAATCCACAGATCACCTCAGTAGATCTGTCATTGTACCATGCATTGGCTGATGGAGTTAATCTCGGCGGAAGACAGGTTTTAAGTGATTTTCTTTTCGGCTCATAATAAGCACAGTCCATGAAGATAATGAACGTAGTTCCCGAAACCCTTCGCTAGCTCCTGGCATGGGAGCATGTACATGCAGTGGAGCGATTTTGAGATTAGCGAAGATGCTGGGAACGTAAAAAAGCTGAGATCTTTCCAAAGATGTGCCCCCCACATGAGGGGAGAGGACCTGATAAGAAGAGATGTAGGAAGAGAGAATAATAATTAGAGTAGCAGGCGGGCCACGGTTATTTAGGGTATTTACGGCAGTACTGTTGGGAGAAGAAAATACCAGTAAAAGAAAATTGATTTTCGTCGTGGGTGACCGTAATTCACGCGAGGGAAATCATTACAGTACCTCGGATAGACACGGTCCCTTGTTTGGTGGTGGCCCATTTAGAGGCTTCTCCCAATATGTCGTGGAATCCGATGATGATTCTGAGACCCAATAATATTGTTCGCCATCACGATAAAGGCCTGCATGCACTCTGTATAAAGAAATGAGACCTTGTTCTTTCTTTCCCTTTCTGATACCCAGTATTACGAGTGTGCGTCCCGTTTATGTAAAGAATTGAATTGAATTACGAGGCTGAACAATTTCGCTTTTCGCGTCCCAGCAGCCATGTGAATTAAACAAACAGGAATTTCCCAAGAAAGCCCGCGTTTTGCGTGTGCCTCACATCCTGTTTCGAGATCAACATTGTCAAAGCTTGTCGTACGACAACGGAAATTGAAAGTATGATGTTGTTAGCTAAGTTGTACCTTACATAAATTGGTTGCTTTAACTGGTTTCACCTCGGGAATGGTAGGACCAGTGCTTCAGTGCTTCCTCAATTTTCATCGAATCTGAGATGATCATACCTGTCAATGATCACCACACCAGATACCAGACGGCGTAATCTTCTCATAAAACGATACGCATGGCCTACACTGGCACGCAGTAAGCGATGGGTACACGAAATTATCGTTGAAACAAGCGAACTTTGATGATAAGGCTGTAATTCCGGATCCTTCAAGCGCTCAAGCTCAAGCCTCCAGTTTCAACGTGTTTACAGTTTTACTATCACCTTTCATATCTCAAGAAAAACGCATGCATAGCTTCAATTTCGTAAATAATAAACACCGCCGCTGTATTTCTAAATATATAGTGTACTCAGGTCTGCGCTCACTTCCTCTGGAGTTCGCCGAAGCAGGAATCTAGATCTTCTAAGTTCTATTCAGGACACACCAAAGTTCCCAACTAGTCAGTCTTTTGCCGTTACTTAAATTGCTTTTTACGCCAGCGTGCTCTTTTGGGAATGCTTCCACTTTGCTTCGACTGCGCTTTCCGCGGATTTTATTGACACTCCAGTGAGTTCCCCAGCAGGTTGTCGGGTATCATTTGGCACTTTTAATGAGTACTGGTGTCATTTCCTTGATTTGGTTCTCTTCTCTATGATTGCAAGGTTATCTATCTATTTTATCTACAAGGTTTCGGATTCGACGATTACATTTTTTCGGTCACATGTTTACACAAGATGTGTTCCTTTCCCGTTTTCTGTTCTTTCCATAATTTTAACTAATTTAAGGTTTTAGCTTATGACTTTCCTTCCCTCCGTTCTTCACATTCTTTGTGGGTAAATCCCATTCAGACAGATAGTGTAATCAAATGAAACTGAGTCTATTTTTTTTTTGGGAAAAGACAAGGGAATAAGTTTAATCTATGAAAAATTCTACAGGTCCATTGAATAGTCTATATTTTTTGCACATTGAGAGAAAGAAAATTGTCGGGTATCAGTGAAGGAGGCGTCAGGGCATATTCTGTGAGAACGTTTGGCTTCAAACCATATGATTGACTTCCTCGCTTAGCCCACTCACCAGAAACGGCATTTATAATTTGCTTGCTGGAGCTTCGAAGACTCCTTTTCGGTTTGATTTCAATTGCACGACATGGAGCCGACGACGCCACAATCCGCGGACTGGGTAAACCGTTAGGCTTCTTTGATACACCTCAGAATTGGCAAAAGATTTACTCACAGGCATCGGTTCACGGGGAGCAACAAGGTTCGCTTGAGAATGTCGTCAGAAACACTGTCATAACGAACAGGTGAGACAGAGGAATTCACCAGCCAATGGCGAGCCCAGTGATACTTGCATCCCGCAGGACAACAAGACGAAGACGAAGGCGGATAGGATGAAGGAAGGAGCTTGCATGTCTTTTACTGTGTTAAAAAAAGCGAGGAAGGGCTATACGGAGTAGAGCAAGTAGGAAATATGCGAGTGAGAGAGGGTGTTTTATTTGATGGTGTACAAGGACGTGAAACGAGCTCCATTTTATATGCGTTCGACCTGCTTAGAACTGCTGTTTTTCACATTCACACCATCAAATCCGACGGTTGAAAAATTCATATGGAAGCTAAAAAGGCTTAAATGGTTATTTGCGGCACATTCTCGCTTTGGCACTTAGTTTCATGAGATGAGATCATAAGCATTCCAATTCTTGGGGGTCGGACAAGGAAGAGGGAATAGACGGAGAGGGAAGATCGAAGAAAAGAAGAACTGTTAGCGGATCTAAGCGTAAGTTCACTACCTCACTATCAAAAGGACCTCTGCCGAGGTTAACATTAAGGGGTCTCGCCCTGCCGTTTGTTGTTGTTCTGGGAAATCTATCTTTAATTTCCCAGGAAATTCCAAAGAACTTGGCACGAAAATCCACTTACGCCGTCGTGATTTGTGAAAGCCTTTCTCTATTAATCTGACTGACAAGGTTCAGTATCGCCACAAATAATATCGTTTCATGTGTAAAGATCCTTCTCAGGCGCGAAGAATTAAGAAAACACAAAGGTTGGGAAATTCTGTCCTCTATTCGGGGGAATTACTCGGATAGCGCAAGGGTTTGGAAAGCGAGATCCATCATCTTTTTTTTGCGAGGGCACAGTGTTGTGATTGCAACCTCTCCGGCAAAAAGGGTTGAGCAATCTCGGTTGTATGTCTTTCGTCCACATGGAAGTGTTTTTGTTGGCGTAGTGAGGAGAAAATATCTCAAAATATCCGCAAATTAAATTTTAATGAAAGCGAATCTTTTTTGTATTTACGGCTAATCAGAGTAAAGTTGCAGATGATACTTTTACAAATGTCAAGATGCTATTATTACGGTGTTGAGTTTAATTATGAAGTATATGCACGAGAAATTTTTGTCATGCAAAGCCAAAGCCTTCGCCTCCTTCGTTGATAGCAAGAAGTAACTGTTGTCTGAGCATCTCATAGGAGGAGTATTGAGGAAGATCGACTAAAATCATACGCAATTAATCAATCTGTGAAGCAACGAAGGTCATGGCTACTTACTTTGATTGAAACCTAGAGAAGAAAAAGTCACAGATCTGAGTAATAATTGGAAAACATAATAGTGGACAAACATACATGTATGGGCTTGTGGTAAACGATTAGGTTCACCATATGCTTTGTGTATTGAGAAGCGTTGAACGCCCTGAACGCCCTAGTTATGTCATCAATATTTCATAGAAACACGAACTTAGCGAAAGAAGCGAACCTGTAGCTCCCCAAACCCGCCAAGAGGGACGCGAGAAGTACCTGGGTCAAATGAGCTAATGATTAAAGAATCCGAAAATGCGATTATACCTGTAGCAAAACTCAAAACTTTGGCTCGTTCGTCTCGATTGAACGATTTTAAAGCTCTCCACCACCAAACAATTACTGGGTCTGAACCTGTGTACCCGCTATACTCTGTGGCAGCTCGCCACTCATCGATATCTATATCTGGTGTACCAGAGATAAGAAGCTCAAGCTCCTGCTCATTAAACTAGACAAAGAGTAAGAAGAAGAAGTTAATTGCGAGCTAGGCGCCTACGATTGAAATGAGGTCTCTGGGAATGATATCATAAAAACCACCCAAAAGGGCGTCAATTTGGTCTTTGATCGATTTCGTTAGTCGATAGTGAGCAGAAAGCTGCACAAATTCTCGCTTGTTTTCTTGCGTAACTGGAATGTTTGCGCCATTTTCCTTCAATTCGACCAGATGAGTTACTCCGAACTGTTTAGAATTAAGTGTCCTTCGCAAAACATAGACAAACGCTGGAACTTACCTCATCCGCCTCCGTCGAGAATGTGAGTTCAAGAGGTGTCGGATCATTTTCTAAAATCCAAACCAAACTATTGTAGTATTCCGGATCCACCCACTCCACATCCCTATAGTCCACTGGTTTACCAAGTAATTGCCGATATAGTGATCGGGCAAAATAGGCTTCTAGTAGCCTGTTATCGAATATGGCTTTACCAATGATACGTCCGACAAATTTGAAAAATGATAGATGCTCGGGATTAACCCACGACGCCCGATTAGGTTGATAGGTAAGTTTGTCGGCTGCACACGGTTGGAACAACGCATAATTTGGATCGAACATTTGACGGGCGAGGATCTGGAACCATTCTCTGGTGACACCTCCGGCGTCGACACCTTCTTCTTCATAGAACCGAACACTGAGCTTCCCATATTTGATCTGCTCCCCAGTCTTGCGTTGAAGATGGTGGAAGCTATCTTCAAAAACGCGTGGACGTCGAACGTTTAACTGCAAGGTTCCGTGGTGCTCTCTGCTATGAGGTCTACGGCGCAATTGTTGATAGAAGTAATTACGCTTGTTGTCGAAGTCCAAGACACGGGGGTTTTGAACCAACAGGGCAAAAGACCCACTCATGAGAGAAGGATTGTTACGAACCATCAAATTCAAAACCTTACGATGAGCATCGGTAAAAGATATAAACAGGTCTTCCATTGTGTCGCGCGCAGAGTTGGACGGTCTAGGAGACGCAGAAGCACGATGATTACGTGTCGAGGTCGACGCTTTGGAACCTACGTGTTTGCAGACTACCATTAGTGATTCGATTAGCGGAAGAAGTACGGTAGCCATGTGCTCCACGTCGGATTTCTCTTCAATAACCGCCAGGCAGTCGCCCAGTCTTCTCCAAAGGGGAGAAAAGCGGAAGGACTCGTAGATTGCATGCACTTTCTCCTCGTCAGGTGTTTGCATCTCTGCTGCGGAAGATGGCTGCGACACCACACTTGTCACTTTTGAAGAATACATGTAATCGATCGTCTTCAATATACGTAGAAGTTTAGCTTGATCAGAAGAAGCAGGTGAGAATTTGGCGGCAATAGTGACCGGGATATCTTCTCCGGTACTATCTTTTTGAAGGACATCATGTAAAGCATCAAGATCGTTGTGAATACTGATACCCAGCTCTTGAGCTCTTGAGCGTAATTCCGAAGCAATAGTGTCTCGAGAGTCAGGAAGATGTGACAGATGTTGAATCAAAGCTAACGTCGCCTGGAAAGTGCGCCCGGAACATTCCCCGACAGTCAGTATATTCACGATTAATCGCAGAGAGGCGGCTGGAACGACGGGTGGTTTTAGAGTGAAGATCTTTTGCGTATCTTTGATCTCGGGTTGGTCTACCTTGGCGACATCTAGATGGGGATTTGGTTATACTTATATAGATACAGTCAATACTCATTCAATTACCTTGAGGCGCGACCTCCCCAGAACTCTGAACAACTTCCGGTGATAGCTGGGGCGGCCGGTCATTTAATGAAACATTCGATAAAGGATCATCGTGCGAAAGCCTTGGATTATCTCCTCCACCATCCGTCTTTTCCATCTGTTCCTTCTTCTCGACGTCTTTCAGAGTAGCCAGTGGTCGTGTAATTGTGGATAGTAATGATGCCAGAGAATCCATCGTCGTGGGAATCCTAAGTAGCGTCTGAGGCTCCAACAAAGCCAGTAGAGAAACGACCGGATAATGTGTTTGGGGCTGCTGCTTTTCCTTCCCTTTTCCCTTTTTAGTTGAAGTTCGTTTGAAATTCAAGGGAACCTCTTGTTCTGTTAGGAAGAACTTGGAAGCTAGATCGTTGGCAGATACGATATAAGTTAGCGCTTCTAAGGCTCGCTGAACCACTAAATTAGGAGCATTCTCATTAGTGATCTGCCATGTTGCTGGAGTTTCGATCGCAGCAAGCTTTGACTTTGAAGAACTTTTTGGTGTCACTTGAGACTGCGCACGGTTCCTAAATGACAATTGAGAAAAGCTTTTATCGACTGCCGCGACATCGCCGGTACCGTCGTGAAGAATGTTAAGCAACAGGTTCAGTAACTCCCCTCGAGTTTTGGTATTTTCGCATAGATGTCCAAATATCTTAAGCAGCAGATTCTTTCTTGGTAGCTGAGGGTAAAAAAGTAGCCGGATTAATGTAGTCAAGCCATTTTTATCAAGTAGCTGGATCGAGTCTCGAGGTACAGAAGACTTCTTGACGACTTCCGCAGCCGGTCCTTGATTTATCAGAGAAGAAACTGCTGGGGGCGAAGTTAGTCGACGACCTGCGTTTTCTCGATAGACATTGGCTTCAGCAATGAGATAAGATGGAAGGGTTTGTAGAAAAACATCCTCCTGGTCCATGAGAACAACATGGCGTAGCTGGGGATCCAGACTGGCAATGAAACTTGCTGTATCAATATCTGAAGGGCCCACAGTCGTGGCTTGTGCGGGCCCTCGATCACGATGTTCGTTTAGCTCCTGCTGTAATATTTCTGCTCGAAGTTCGGAAGGAAGAGCGTCTAGGAATTCCGGACTGATCTGAGAATCAACCTGTCGTTCTTGCATAGCGGTCCGCCGTTCGCGGAAGTGTTGATTCAGGACTTCTTCTCTCATATCATCGGGTAATGCCTCCAGGAACGTGGGGTCGATACCTGTATCCGTGATATCTACGGGATTACCGTTAATCAAGACGGTTACTCGGGCAGATGTTGAAGCAGAAGGCGCTGAAACACCCTGTTCTGGTAGGAGTTCAGGAGCGGAAGCGGAAATTGGGGATGGACTTTCATCATTAGTGACAACATTATTGTTTCCGGTACTCTGCAATGCAATGTCCTGCATCTCCACATTACTTGCAGCTAAGACATTGTTGTTGACATCTTCCATAATGGCGTCACGATCGTTTTCAGGTCGACCGAGCTGTTCAGCGCCATCATCCGAAATATCATCTTCACTACCAGAATGGGAGTCCTCGTTATCTGGGGCGTCTTGCTCGTCGGCCGATTCTTGATTTTGCGTTATAGTATTCGCTTCGCGGGAACGTTCCTCACTTTCCGATTTGGCTCTTGCTTCTTTGGCTGCTGCTATGACGGGTGGAAGAAGTGCCAAAGTCACGTGATTACATATTTTATTCGTCCGTTCTGATATGAATTTTCCGTGAATCATTCGAGCCTCGTCAAGCCAGCGTTGGATGGTAGGAAGGGGTGTAAAGTCAGCGATGTCGTTACGCGTTTCGACTCGAGGATTCCGATCAGTTCTAGTTGAGAACCCGTTCTCCCTCCACGCGGGGTTGGGCATATTGGATCGGTCCAAACTTGGAACAAGGTGTGCATTTATGGGAGTAAGATCAATCTGCAACTCCCCAGCACCGGTGTTGCGCCCGCTATTCATCAGCTGCTGAAAGAGTTGTAAGGCACCCCCGCTGACAAGATCTTCAATCGTATGTAAGATGTCTGTATACGCGCCCATCCCCTGATTACTACGACTGTTGCGTCGGTGGCCGCCGCGAACAAGAGAATGAGACGTGGATCCAGACGCTGCGGGGTCAGATAATAAAGGATGAAGCAAATTATCCTCTCTGCTGTTGACGTTATGTCTTGTTCCGAAGATAGCAAAATCGCCCGCGACATTAGCTGATGGTGGAATTTTAGAGTCACAGGAAAAAGCAAAGAAAGTATCAGAAAGTTACCAGTTCGACGGCGGCGTCCAGCAATCGTAGGATTAGTAAAAAACTGATGGTTTACGTCACGGCTTAGATCTCCAAACCAAAGACCCATGGCATCTTCTCCGTCAGAAGGAATGAAATCAGTATGTTCCAAGAGTCCAATGTCCTCCACAAGTCTAATTTTGCATGAGATACGATGACCGCAAGTGAAAGAAAAACGGCATCTCACTCTTCGTCTTCGGAGACAACTTCTTCAATCTCCTCTGGTGCCATCATAGGGATACCTAAAAGGTTTGATAAACAGTTTTCTTGATCATACGTGACAAAATATACCTTCAATAGCCTCTTCCTCATCTAATTCATTTGGCTGAATGTGATCAATTCCGTTACCTGTGGCTGCAATGTCCTATCAAAGAACTTTGAGAAATCCTTTCAAGTAATGTGAAATATTACCGACTTCTACCTGCCAGGCGATTTCCTGGTCGCCTGTAACAATATTTAAACCATCACCGTCTTCTTCATCCTGGCTTTCGTCGTCGTCGTCATCGTCTTCAGCCCCATCGTTTTCCTCATCTTGGTCGTTCCAACCTTCATCGTCAGAACTATGAGGTTCAACATCCAGCTCATCGTCAGGAGCAACATCGTCGGAATCGGTTGATGTATTCTCGCTGTCCGACCCATTTTCTTCACCATACTCCATCTCATCCGCAACTCCATCTTCATCCTCATCCATCTCATCATCTGACTCGTAATTATTACCATCATCCATTTCCTACATTCAATTTAGCTTCTCTAAGGTAAAAAGGAAAAGGAACTCTACACACCCCACCATAACTAAAAGGGAATTAATGAGGTAACTACAATAGAAACATAGGATGTAACTCACATTCCCAGGGCCGAATTCCTGTATAGATCCGGTGTTTCTTCTCGCCCGTCCTCTGCGATCCCTTCTTCGGACGAGGAGTCAGATTCCATATGATCAAGAGTAGCTTCTTGTTTCTCTTTGCCCTTGTCATTAACTCGCCCCATTTTTATAGCAGTTTTTGACCTTTTGAATTAATTAATGAACAGCGCGCTTATAATAATGGACAAACTTACAAAATTTCTATCGGTCGAAGTATGGCTGTAACTAGCCCTCGGACGTTAGGGTAATTTAGATCGACTTCAGCAAGAGCGCCTGTGAGTATCGCCACAAAATTTTTCTCCAGCATAAGTTTGGCTATATGAACTGGAGTATCATCTGAGGGTTTCGTAGTACCTAGTCCTGCCTTAGCCGAAAGCAGTCGATGCGTTAAATCCACTAATGCTAGCAGTCGACCATAACGCTCATCAACTGTCTCGGTAGTTAAGGGGTCCCGAATTGCGCGGCTGAGAGCGTCGATAACTAGCCGACGAATATTGATTAATTCGGGGGGAAGTTCTTTGCTGTCTCTACCATCGTTGGTTTGGACACATAAAGCAGCGATTACACACATGGCCCAATTACATAGCATCGCTCGACGTTTGCTGCTTGCAGATGTCATATTACCCAGTCCGCCGAATGATACGAGTTCTGTGAGCATGAAGTTTAGAACCGTCAGTCGTTGTTTGGAAGCGGTATCCTTTGCTGGCGTCGAATTTTTCTTCTTATTGTACGCCAGAAACGCCACTTTGCAAGTATTATACGAAAACAAAAGTTCCGTTAGGCACTGCATCAAGAAACAAGCAAAAGAATAGTTGAGACGTGACTCGTTTTCTGTTGTACTTATATCCGCTGGTCCAGAATTTGGATGCTTATTCTCGTCGGCGCCACTGTCATACGATGCGGCCACCGCTGATTTTCCGACACGGAGGAGTTCTGTAGCGAAATGATGTAACATAGACTCCGACGCATCTTCGGAGAGGGTCAGGGCTTGCGGTTCATCCACCAGCATTGTTTCGTTACTCGCGCCGTATGTCTTCCGCGATTCATTGGCCAAAGAAGATTTGAGAGTTATATGATGAACCGATGGGTGTACTGTTACTAATTCGCATAGAGATTCCGTGATTCCTATGAAGATTTTTGGATCTCGCAACGCGATGCTTCCAGTACCACGTATGAAGTTGGGAACGTCCGTGATCTTTGTGCGAGGTTGAGAAAACCAACGCTTAATCTCTTGCTTCATAACAGACTCTACAGCCACCCGATCTTCCATAACATGCCTGCATATTAAGGCAACATATATCTGGCAACCGTTGACGTCCTTAGGTATCGATTTGAACCGATCCAATACTAAAGGGATGCCGTTGAGTTTGACAAGTTCTCGTGCCATCTCGTGGTCACGAGTGAGATATACTAGCAGACGTAACACAGATATCAATTCTTCATGAAGGAGTTTCAAATTAGGAAGTATCTTCAAACAGAAATGGAAGACTTGTCGACGAGCTGTAGAGTATGAAGGTTCGTTGCTGACGGGTTGCGGGAGGACCTCTTCGTTTTCTTGCGGTAGGGTCGCCGAGATAGGTTCGTCCCCACTAACTAATAGTAGTTCAATCACCAGTAGTAGTGGACTTAACCAACTCGGAGAGGTATTTTCGGTAATGCTCTGCTCAGGATGAGCCAGCAGGAGTGCAATCAAGACATCCATTAATTCTTTGGGCGCTGTTAACGGGAGACGCGACCCGAATGAGCCTATTTCACTCAAGATAATGGCCAATAATCGACATCGAATAGCTAGAGGTTGCTTATGTACGTCATAGGCACCAGGAGAGAATTGTGCGATATCCTGGATGATGAGGGGTAGTGTTAGACCGGAATATCCTTCCATAGAACCAACGAAAGCTCCTTTGATATCAAATATCAAGGATGGGTGTTCATCTAGCAATTGCAATGCACAACGACCAACACTCTCTTTGATTGGTTCTCTGGCCTTGTTCAAATCCTCTCGCCATTCTTCGGGAGTCTTGATTTCTTCAACAACTTTGGAACTTTTACCTCCTTCTGTGAATGAAGTATCGATATGTTCCTCACTGCCTCCAGTCGTATCTCCTGGTATAGCCTCTTCATCGATAGAGCCTCCAGACGCAGTTTCAGGCTCAGGATCCGGCTGACCAGGAAATGGTTGTGCTAATAGGAATTCTGCTGCTGCTGCAACATTATTCCGCATCCGAACGAGTGCACGCTCAGCTGCAGAACGTGGAAAACCCATATCGCAAAGCTGACTGATTCCATTTTCATCAGCATTCAAATGCCTTTGAAGAATACTGATCCCGGCTATCCCAGAACTAGTCGTAGCGGTAGTTTGTTCCACTCCGGGCTCTCCTTTTGACTCTTCATTGTCTCCCCCCATGAGAACTAGCATACTTTGGACTACCGACTTACATACGCTAAGTGGGGCTTGAATTAGCCAGGGTGCATCCCACAACTCGCGGATGAACGGTAAAATTGCTAGCCGTAATTTGACAAGAAAGTCATGAGGTTCAAAATAGCCGGCGTCGGTGGGGTTTCGATCCTTATCGATAAGTAAGGCCGTTTGAGGTGAGTTCAAAAGCGGCTTTGAAGAGACTAAGAAGTGGAACAGATGAAGTGCCACTTTGAGTCCACCGAACACATGAATTAGTTCCTGTTTTTCGAAGTCGCTCCGATTCGACTCTTTTATTGCAATGACACGCTGGATTGAAGACACGTAATGTCTGCAAATCTGGAGCATAGCATCAATCCCCCCATTTTGCTTAAGTAGCACAAGGAGAATAGTATGAAGATTATTCCCTGAAGTACGCTCTATAAATTTGAGATGAGATGGATGAATGGTTATATTACACATTACACAACGCTACCTTCGAATAACAGAACAGTTACGAGGCCCATCATGACGGTCCAATAAGCATATGACGCAAGTATATCATCTATGCTCTTGAGTAATTTTCTTAACATGAATGATTAATCGCATTGCATACCTGATCCTTTGACTTGAAAGTGTCGCAGTGCAACATCTGCAATATATCCCGTGACGTTCATTGCCTGATTCCTTTGTATAGCGTCTGAATTGCGACGGCTATACAATGTTGGTAATTTAACCACGGCTTGATTGAACATATTAATGAAATTGTTTGTATAGTTACTGCAATACTTACCTTGAAAGAATGGAGTAAGAGATGTCGGGATTTGGGTTGCGATATACTTCAAAGCCCTAGAATTCCGTTCCTGTGGGGATTCTTTCTTCGACGAATCCTTTGCATTTCTTCTCCCCTCAAGGTTAGACGTTAAACCCGGTAGGGCCGATAAAGTATCCGGTTCATTAAGTACCGCGTTGGCCTGAACAGTGGAAGGGATAGAAGGATCCATCTGGGTTGACGGATTCTGACTGGAAAAGGTATTATTTGCCGCCAAAGAACCTTTAAGGGCGATGTTTTCCCATATACATGCACGATGCAAGGCACCTAATTCAGGTAAAATTTTGGATGCATCAGTGCCTGTAAAGCCAGGCAGCAAAGAACCGGGTCGATTGTGTCCGAACATTGTTGTGGAAAATAAATCCGCAAGCAACGTTATGCGATTATACAATGTAGTCAGTTTTTGAAAAACCTTATTTGCTTCCGTGAGATCCTCCTCAGCTAAGTACGTCAACACGTTTTGCTTGTGGAAAAGTGAAGTGCATAAGACGTACTGGATATTTCAACAAAACGAAGCAGTTTCGAGTCACCATCAAAGTTTTCCCAAAATTCACGCGTGTCGTCAAGGGATAGCCTAACTTCGTTAATGAGGCGACTTGTGGTTTGGGAAGGCGCAAATTCAGCCATCATTCTCATGACTTGAATGAGAGCATCGGAGGCCGGTGTACTAGCATAGTTATAGGGAACACTTGAAAGAGTCACTAGCTTGCATAGGCTGTCGAGCCCTTCCGTATTTTGCATGAAATCGCGACAATGCTGAGAATATTGGAATAGGCCCTCTAGAAACTATTAAAGGTCGTTCAGTACTCACGGGGGAAACGTAAGCAAACAGTTACTTACTCGACACACAACATCGATGTATAGCACAATGGAATTCTCTATGATATCCGGTTTACCTGCCTCGGTCTCGCTTTCGTTAACTTCGGAGGTAGAAACTGGTTCAGCAGCCTCCATTGAGATATCTTGCGGAGGTAGATTAGCAGTAATGACCAGTCTGTAATAGCTTTCAGTGCCCTTCTCTTCTGAAAAAGAGCTTCCTAATTCTTCAATCCGTCGAAACACAGATGTAATCGCCGCAAATACAGACTCCTTCAGGGAAGGATGATGACGAATGAGCTCGTCAATGGCACTTCCTACGACGACGGCATTCTCCTTCTCAGAGAGAACTCTGGCATGTCTCTCAGAGGTAAAAATGGAAAATACACTGGGAATAATGCGCGGATGGGCTTCCAGTTGTTCTTGCCCAGCTTGATTAAGGCACAAAGCACCAATTGCGTTGATGACCGCTTGAATAACCTGATTTTTTTGACAATTTACGATATAAAATGGAGAGAACAGAGTACACACCTCTATGGATGGTTCAATACTTTCTTCTATAGCGTCGTAAAATACCTCTGGCAACTTTGCCTCTTGCAAAATTGCCAATGACGTGGGTTCGTTGTGGACAAAGGTAGACATAACGTGAATGGCTAGGAGAGGACTTAGAACACATATCATAGACAAGCAATGTGATACATACCAATCGGTAGGACGGATAATCCAAAAAGCGAGCGATGTTCAATAATCTTCTTGATGCTCTTGATGATAGACGTGTCAATAAGTCCACGAAGCCCTTCGGACGTCCCTGACGTCTGCATCATACGATGAAGACTTCTGAAGGTATGTTTCAAAACATTAGCCCGGGAAAATGAGATGTGCCCTAGGAAAGCTCTTCATTCCGTCTCGACTTGACCTTGCACTACATACCTGTTTTGCCGTTCTTGGCTATATCGAATTCCACTTCAACCTGTATCACGAGCCATATTAGCTAAGTTTGGTGCGCACAATGGCAACAAACCTCAATCCTGTGAACAACGGCTTGAACCCCTTGGGCGTTGCAGAATAGCTGGAAAGCATTTGGAAATCCGTACACAACATTATCCACCAATTGCATGGCTTTTGATACAATTGGTAAGCGACTGGGTATTTTATTCTCGATTAGCTGAACGAGCATTGGAATTAACCCTGCCCCAACGACCATATTTCCCCCAGCCGCGTGCGTAGCTACAAATGTGACAAACGAGAGTAGTGTCTCGAGAAGCATATTCGGTAAGGTCGAGTCAGGATTTGCAATGTCTGTTACTGTTCTTCTAAGTAAAGACATTAGAATTCCGTGATTGACCCCGGCGTTGACAGCAGTCAAGATCTCTTGAATCTTGCCACGAATTCGACCTATTCCATCCAACGCGGTCAAAGCGGCTGTCTGAACTTGAGTTGGGATTCCGCGATCAAGATATAGGAATTCCGCCAGTTGCATAACAAGATCAGGTTCGTATACAAAGATCGATGATTGTGAGAAGGTTTCAGATTGGGTAAGAGCTTAATACTTCATGTCAGAAACAGCTAATAGCAAAATAGGAGACGTTACCAACAGACTATAGCTATAGCCAGAAGACGTATAAGCACGAGCTTAACACGTTCTTCGTATTTTCCCTTGCTCAACGCCTTTGCAACCCTGATTCTACAAAGCAGCTCGAACTTCTCGTCACTCGGAATCCCATACGATTCAACAGTCTCAGTAAGCGTTTCCATAGGCGTTTTGGACGAATGAGCTAATGGTCCAAGGTGAACCACAACTGGAGTCACTTTCTTTTGTTGCGTGTCAATCAAATCACCTTCTGTGTTTTGCTTTTCCGTAGTAGTCGGTTTTCGATAAAAGGTAAATTTAATTTCGCTGGCCTCGGGAGGAAGACTCTCGACTTCGGCAACTTTCTTTTCACTTGCCATATCAACGAACTCTAGGCCATACTCCTGAATGTTTGGCCATCTTTTGGTTAATGCCTGAAGGCGTGGAACAGATACATTGAGAGTGTGAGAGACCGACGCTTGAGCGGAGTATTGCTGTGCAGGACGAAGTAATAACAGGAGATTTGCAACTAGAACATCCAAATCGGAAGTGAGAAGAAAGCTGCTTAATCTCTAAGACAAGAATTGTTAAAATGGATTTCAAGATAATAACATCGAAGGAACCTTACGTCATAAGAGTTAAAAAGCTTCCTGTTGGTGGAGTTTTCTAACAACAGTCTTTCGAATGTCAAAATACTGCAGACAAGCTTTTTTGCATGAGGTGTAAATTCTTTGGCCTGGTGTTTATCGATGTCATATTCACGAATGACTTCCTCCAGGGCGGAGTCGAGTTTGTTCAATACTTTGATCCAACAGTGAAGATCAGAGCGAGCCCATTTCCAAACATCAATAGGACCCAAAATATCCGAAAGACGTTCGGTAGGGGTGTCCAGAATATTCGTTATAAATGAGCTCGTCTCCGCAGGCTATAGCAGCAGCCATTAATCAAACGAAAAGCAACTGATATAGACATATGCTACTGACCAATGTAGATATTTTCTTAGATGACCTGGCTTGTATCTTCATGACTACAACCAGGCCACAATTTCGTTGGCAACCAGAGACTACTGTCAAAAAATGTTGCGCGTACGCGCAACTTGCTTTCAACGTCACGCGTCACACGTCACTGACTGTCACGTCATACATGACTCTGAATTGATCTGTGCACTGGCATGCTTAAATTTAAAGCCCATCCGGGGTTAAATATGGAATAGAAATTCAGCCTATAATTTACATTGTTCACACTGGTATTACTGCCTTCAGTTCAAACCAGCCGCTGCCCGATGAGCTCCGAGAAAACCTCTGTGGTAAAATCCTCTAATCCAGGCCAACATCAAAACAATTCGGCCCCGGACATCCATCAACAACTCAGCAGCACAGAGTCGTTTGTCAAACCATTGATACGAACTGAAAATGACATTACAGTAAGAATTCAGGTGCAAAAGACAACACTCACAGCCACAGTCGAAAATATGTAGATACTAATTTTGGAGAAAAACCACGTTCCGCAAATTCTGCACGCAGCCCGCGACGCTCGTCATCCCAAACGGCAAGGCAACAATATCGAGCTGTGATTAGCAATACGCGGATCTATGGAAATCCATCAGTATTTCATAACATTGCTCCAACATGACCTACATTGGAATGAGTCGTGTCTAAAGCGTGATCTAGTGATCTACGGTCATTGTTTCGTCAGTGCCTCTTGCAAGTCGTTGTTACTCGTACGAACCGGGTTAAATCATTTAGCTTCAGTAACATTAGCACGCGACGTGGTACCCTTCTTAAGACGTCGAATACAGATTGAAGGACGCCTTCTCTTTCCATAACAGCTTTCCTTATTAAGTCCAACTCTTCTGCAGTCTGAGGTAGCATATCAACCATGCTACCTGGCCTTTCAATCTGAATATCGTTCCCGGCATCTTGAAGACCAATCCTTCCGGTGATCGCAGTCTGAAACACTGGGTACTAGAGAGAGACAGACAGGTCAAATGTATCATGAAAAACAGGAAAATGTTGACGATACCAAGTCAGGCCCCACATTGCCGACGATTTGAGCATATTTACGTCGTTCTAAGTAAGCGTCTGGAGACGGTGGTGATATCAGTGACAACCAGAGTTTGCTATAATTGATGCGCAAATCATCATCGATATCGAAATGTAATCCGTGATCAAGCATGACTATATCAAAGTTGTAGGGCGATCGAGAGCTAGGCGGCGACCTTCGGATAAGAAGGTTTCCTAACGAATCGCATCAGACGATAGAAAGGTAATTCTAAGGGCCATTCTTACCCAAATGCGGATCCTGATAATAATATGAGCTACGTTCTGAATATGTGAAACCTTACATATTCAAAAAACGCACCGCATGGAACCATCCGTTCAAATGAACCATTCTGGAAAATACACGGGCTAGCTCTAAAGCCACAAGATTTCTATCAATGTTTTCTCTTGCCAGATATTCTTTATCATCTATTCGAGCACCGTCGATGTATTCCATAATTAAGATCTGGAAAAAAAGTAAGTGGAGCCAATCTCTCGGTCAAAGCGAAAGAGGACGTTACTCTTTTTGAAGCAAACAATATTTTTGGGATATAAAGAGAAGTTTGAACGTTCTTAAAATCGGCCTCGAGTCGGGCTGCATTAGCCGCTTCGTTAATAAAGTCCAGCTCTTTTGGAAGGTTTTCACGCATTTCTTCGCCAAGCCAGGTAAATTCGAAGTCTGGGAAGACCCGCTTTACCCAAGCTTTGTAAGTCAAAATCTTAAGTACATTGACAAAAGAGGTAGAAATAATTTATCACCTAGGGAGAACTCCACCATAGCCATATCAATGTCACAAAAATCGTTCAAAAATGGATGCTGAAGTTTTACTGCGACTTTGTGACCTGTCTGACGATATCTAGCTTCGTGTACTTGAGCCAAGCTTGCCACCCCAATAGGCTCTTCGTTAAAATCATCGAACCAGTCTGGTATGCTTTTTCCTGAGTCTTCTAAAACCATTTTATTCATATCCTCGTAAGGGGTTGCACGGCATTGATCTTGCAAAGGTCTCATAGTGCTGGTCCATTCTATGGGGAGCACTATCCTAGTGCCATGATAAACAACAATTCCGACTAAGAATACGATAAGACATACAGGGAGGATACATGTTGGCCGAGCTTTACAAATATGCCTCCGTTCTTCAACAATGCTTGGAGTACACGATTTGCGCTGCGCGAATGACATTCGGATAGGGCCATTCGTTCTGCTTCTAACGAGTTGTATTGCTTTCCAAGCGTTCTAGCTGAGTGTTAATATTGATTTTGTCAAGGAGATGGTCAAACGCGAGGACGTTGATACCGTTTATAGTCGATAATGTCTAATATAACTGCTTGTCCTATGACGGAGCATCTTTTGAGAGAAATGGCCATGTAACGAAACGGCTCCCATGTTAAATAAGCTGCATGATAATGAATAGAATAGAGAAGCATATTTCTGTCATAGCACTTACCTCCGTAGGCGGTTGCGGATACTACTGCCAGCGTTGTGGCATACTTGAATAATTTTGACGGAGAACTACGCCTGTCATAACCAGGATTCGAATAAAATCTACGCGGCGAGTAGTGTCTTAATGAATGTCGCCTATGCAATGGCAATACGCTTCCTCCCCACCAAACCCGAACAGACATCTATGTGGAGCGCGTATGGACAACGACACCAGTGCCTGCGATGTCAGCCAGTGGGTGTGACCGGAATTTCAACAACACAAAGGATAGAATGACAGCCCCGCAGACCGAAACTGCACCACGTATGTTGATTTTGAGAAGTGAACGTTATAAATCCAGAAAGAATGAAGTCACAAATAAAATTATCATTGAAAAATTCTTTTCTAGCACGGAATGCGAGTTGCTTGGGCGTCTGACATCCTCAGTTGTCACGCACATTCCACTTAGGTACCGGGTTTGTACCAGGTGTCGCAGAAACATGAAGCGACAGCGAGTTGAAAGACAAGGGAATGTCGAATTTTCATCTCGAAATGGGACGCAACATTGGATGAAACTTCCTGTCGAGATGCTTACCGAGATTTTCTCGTTTCTCGCATCTCCCGATATTCTCGCTGTGGCTCGGACAAATTCCTTCTTTTTCAACCTGCTTGTAAAGAACGAACGTTTCCAATATGTCTGGATTGGAGCCAGAGAACGTTTTAATCCAACACCTATCCCCGCACCACCAATAAATTTTACCGAGGCATCGCTGATTGCTTTCCTCTTTGACCCCTCTGCATGTTCGGTATGGATGATCCAGATGAAGCGTGTTTTTTAATTATTTCCATTAAAAAATCCTAGAATTGTGGGAAAATAACACATCGTCCACACTTTTCGTATTCCTTGAGAGTTAGAGCATGCCGCCCTGTACGATCTTCCCATTGACTATAATCGCAGCTCACCGACTACGTTTTAGCACTGTGAAAAACGCTGGATGGGAAAGTACGTGATTTCAGTAATCTATCCATTTCTTTTCGTTTTTCAGCCTTTTTCAAGTCAGTTGCGGTTTGTCCCCGATCAAGTTGCTGCAGAACGTGCCAGCGTCCGAGCGGTTCAAAGTTGGTTGCCTTCTTTTGAGGTATCCGCGAGTTAGTAGTCTGGTTTCGAAATATACCTTGTCTCACGCGCTTATACTGCAATCAATATGCATATGAATAGCGAGTGGTTCTTGTAAGTAGGCTTTAGTCAGCTAACCTCAACATCACTCGTAAACTTGTCCTCAGGGTACCATAAGGAAACTTGGGAAGTAGAAGTCGAAAGGTATGAGAGAAGCCTGACAGATCCAGTTGCCATCTCAGAATTAAAGCAAGTAAGAGGATCCTAACTGTTTTGCTTATTTTTTCCTTTCTAAATCATTATAAGACGTATGCTCAGAAAGCAACGCGTCTTCCCATAATTATGAAAGTGAGGAATTGACTCAACTGACACTGTTATACTGTATCTAATATCTTCAAGTTTTCGCCTTGTCTTATGACGTGGAGTAAATCACTTCGTGATTGGCTCTCATCTTCCTCTCGTCAAAACCAACGTCTGTATGTTGTGGGATCTTCAATTTAATGTGTCCGATGATCAAAAGTTTTCACAGGCTTGAGATTTTACGTCAAGACAACAGCTGGGACGAACACATTTTCAGAGACACCCCTCTGTATTCCAAACTTTTGTCTTGGAAGAAGTCCACACGTGAGGCGCTTACTCCTCAAGGTTATATTGTGTCCCATCTCTATCCTTCTTTGCAACTCAATTCCTACTTGATAGAAATGAGGCGGTACGAGCCTGAATTTAAATTCCAGGTGATGGTGCTTTCTAGAAAGCGTATCAATGCTTCTACCAGTGAGACTACACGTTTAAATCAAACCTGCCTGAGAAACTACTGGAACGAGCTGAACTCCAGCGGTGAAGATTCCCTATTGCCGTATCCCGATTTCCGCAAACTAGGGATAGTGAAGGTGCTGGAGAAAACCAACACCGACAAATCTGGCGCAATAGAATTCGCAAGACGTATGTCTCAAACCAAACAGCATGGGAAGGCCGTTAAATTGGAGTTGAAAAATAACAAAGCGATATGCTCTCATATAAGACGTGAGATGCAGACCGTTTTGGATGAAAGGCGGACACAACTTGCACAGGTCCTCGGATATACCCTCAACGAATGTACTTCAACTTCAAGTGGATATGTACACCCTGCTGAAAGAATTACTTCTTGGTTTACTTGTAGAAGATGTGTAGGGGTCAGTTACCCAATGGAGTTTCGTGAAGCCGCTCGGCATCAATGTCGAGGTTTGGTCGGTAGACACACCAAGGAAGCATGGTGTGCCGATTGGTTTTTACCTGATCCTCGAGTAATAACTTTTTTTTTTGAGTCGAGAAACGGGCTGATCTCTATTTCTGTTAGGCTATAGGTGCTGGAAAAGAATGTCTTCGTGTCCTGTCCGGGTCAGAGGCAACCTTTCGGTTTAGTGATCTCGTAAACATACGGAATTATTTCCTATGCAAGTCGTGCTCAGTTCCTATGGTTCTGTGGCCTGATGAAATGATTGTATGCAAAAAATAAGTTTTGGTTCCTTCATAACTTAACAACGGTTCTACTACAGTTTTACCACTGCCAAAGGCACGATTCTCCGAGATTCGAGATTATTTCTGAAGAAGACGCACAAAAGCATATGCGTGTGAACTTAGATGAGGCCCGTGCTGTAACAGATAAGGTCCACCAAAATACTAAGCACGCGAAGAAGCTTCGGCACCAAAAGAGCTACGGTTGTCGTCATTGCGAAAACGTGGAACGTCTTCCTTTATTCACCTATGATGGTCTCCAGTCTCATCTAAGGGCTAAGTGAGCCAAATCGATTTTCTGACCGTTGGAATACTGAACAGTGATGTATTTAGACATGACCTTTGTTTTCCTTCCTTCGAAGATATCAAGTATATCGCTAAATCGTGACAGAGTCAATAATCCTAGCCTTTTCTGTCTTATTGATCGCGTCGCAAGTGTAGCTAAACATTAGTATTGATCGTATGTACATGTCTACAAGGATTTATCGGTAGATAATGGCCACTTTACCATAATCGCCATTTCCTTGTCCGCCTCCCAGCGCAATAAGCCATTTCTCTATTGTAGGCCAGCCAACTTCAAAACAGGTTGCCAACTCGTCTGTATGATGCATTCCATCAAGAAACTTGGGAAATTCTGGTGGGTACGCGAGACTTTGAACCGCAGAGTTCGTTCCCAGAGCATGTGAGCCTGGGGTTTCTGGCGAAGGTGACATACGATGACTGTAAGAGGTTTTGATCTGACTAGTACGCCGCGTTTCGACTGTTTTGGCGGCGCTCGTGTAGACACCTGCAGAATTACCTAGCGTTCGGACTTCCGACGAGTGACGTTTCAGTAATTGAGGCGATTCCAAGGGAACCAAAGGTCGTGTCTCTGAAAGACCACTTCGGCGACGCGAATGTCGATGTTGTATCGATTCACCCTTTTCGCGCACTGATCGTGCATATTCCTCGGCTTCTGTCAGTTGCCTAGTGAGTGGCGGTCTAAATATAGATGAAACTTGAGCCTGGGACTGGGAATGTGCTCTTTCTAGAAGAGAACGTCATTAAAGAATAGTTCATCGGATATTGACCGACGCTCTCTTACCTCTTCTGACTTCAGGAGATCGTGGCCTATCAGGTTTGGAACCTGCACCTTGCGAATGTGTGAAGCTTTTACCACGACGTCTCCCCATAATGGGTTTCGTATCTTGTGGACCTTCATTCGGTACGGTTCCTCGCGGCTTTTCGGGCATTAAGACTGGCCATCGATGGATACGTCGTACAAAACCCTTCATGAAGGTGGCGCTGAGCTATTAGGATTGGTCATTATTATAAAAAACATTACCTTAATGACCCCAAAAGTCATGAAACGCCGTACATCAATTCCCTCTGCACGTACATTGTTTGCTTCTTCCCATTCTAGGACTGTCGTTCCAGCACTAAGACGTGAGTACAAAAATAATAGATGGGGCCAATCAGGAGTGTGATGACCTTGAGTCAGAGATATCAACTAAAGCAGTTCGATCCGAGAGCCTAACGTACCTGGCTTTGTAACATATGGTCCACATTCTTCAATTACGGTAGGATCATCAGCCAACCATTTCAATGGTCGGCTCAGTGTGTATATATTGCTATATTGAAATATGTCGATAGTCATAATGCATTGGTAATATCTAAGGTAGGTTATACAAATGGTTCTCGACGAGAGCAAGCAAACGTCACTTACAGCAGATGTGAAACAGCCTCGCGAGTGAGCTCGACATCGCAGTCAGCTAGATGAGCAATCCGGCTAACGTGGTTTATACCATCAATATGTTGAGAAATCTATGAGGTGTCAAAAACGCAACTTCCCAACTTCGAGCTAACGTACCCGCGTCATAGTGATATCCCAATTGGATTCCATCCTCTTGACGATATTGATAAGAGCTAAAGGAACTGTCCAATTATAAACAGGGGGTGGATTAGGATAGAACGGAAATAATTTAAGCTCTATGGAGTTGAATCTATCAATTATGATGGACGTCTCGTGGTACGAATTCAGATCTTCGTACAGCTGTTCAAGTATGGAATTGATTTGCGACGAGTTTCTTGTATCGGATAAAAACGAGGACTCCTCCTAACGGCTTTCTGTAGAAACACGCTTGACTTTATTTTATCAATAAAACCACCTACTTCGCAAGCCATAAGAACTCTCGCGATTTTCCTCACAACAGGCTCGTAGCAACTCAAGTCTGCTGCACGATCAAAGACAAAGCATAAGTTGTACCTGAAGTGAACACGTTCATATTTCTCCGCTTCAAGGCAAATAGGAAATCCAATGACACGATGTTTTTGAGCTGAACATATGACGAGTCGACCGCACATGTCTTGTGCAGGGATAACAAATCGCGAGACATCTGAGAAGTCAAATAAGGGTGTTATAGGGCTACTCCCGTGCTGGGATGGCTTTTGAGGCGAGGCAATGGTTGAGATGTTGGCTGTTGTTGTGCGCCTGCGGTGGGACGAGCGGTACGAAGCTGGTGAAGGCGGTGCCGACAAATCCCTGGTGGGTGTACTAGATAGCCCATTATCGATAGGACTAGGCGATTCTCCAAGTTTAGTCAAATTCTCAACCGTAGGTGGATGTGAAGGTGTTAATGACTTCGCCAATCCTCCAATAATGGACGACTCAAAAGCACGATGTGGTCGTATACCCGATACTGGACTTCTGGATGACTGGAAATTCGAAATAAGTGCGGAGGAGCCACCTTGTGTAATTAAACCATCTGGAGCTTGGTGTAAGACTAGAGGGCCTCTTTTTTCATGAAAAATTGCGTAGAAGACTGATTCAATGTGAGGAAGAAATGTGTCTTCACCCTGCATCTAGGAGTGTGTCAAAAAAATTATAGACAAAAATCTGTTGCAACGCGATGACGATGACTTTCACGTGAAGATATCCTTGCGGCGCTTATGTAAACTCCTACCTCAGTATTCAATGAGGGAGGGCGACTGTGTCCGAGTTGAGAAACGACGTTACGATCCCATTCGAACATTCAAACTCATGAATCTTGTATTTTTTAAAAATGAAGAATGCGACAATGCTTAGGGAAAAAGATTGCGTAAAGACGGTAAACAGAAAGGATAAATATGTATTATTTAGCGCCGAGCGGCAGAAAATAATGCGTCGATGGGCAAGAATGAAGAATGCTGCGTTAGTCTTTTTTTTATCGTTTTTGAGATATGCGGTGAGAGCTTCCTGCATCTTCATTTTGATGCATCAAATCGGCATACCTAAAGAATATGGGACCATCGGTCAGTCTGAATGATAGCATATGTAAAGGAGTAAACAGTTTTTTTTAGCTCACAATAGCTTGTATCGAACAAGTTCACTTTCGAGGTTCTCGTTCTCTAATCTCGTCATAACCAATTGTTTCTACAGAAGGTGTGAGCCTATAGGTAGGGCAATCATGACAGGACACGAAGAACTCACGACAACCTCGCAATGCTCCGTATTTAGTTGTGCCAAATTCGTTTCCAGCATCTTTCTATCAGCGAAAAAAAAAAAAGATAAAATGAAGAAGCGTTTTTTGAGAAAGTGATGCCAGCTGACATTTGATTAGATAAATTTCTATTATAATTTCGGAGATTGTCCATCTCAATAGCATGCGCTTCGCGTTCCCGGACGGAATCTTCGTACTCATGCGCGTATGCATCCAGCATGAACGGTGTAATCGGAATAAGGCTTGCATCGCGTATGAATTGATCAACAAAGTAAGATGCCTCGCTTCCTTCCTGTTCGTTCTCATGATTTGGGAAAGTGTCAGTATATGTCTAGCTCAGAACGAAGACAAAGACATAGAAGGCAAAGACATACTTTGTAGGCTTCGAAGAGGCTATTCCTCATGTAGCCAAGAATATCGTCAAACTTGAGTTTAAGTAATAATTCCTCGCTTCTTTTCAGGAGCGCAATGGCGAAACCGAAAATTGCTTCGATGCCCGTAGCCAAAACATTATCATAAATTCGGAACACGACGTCAAGGGGGAACCTGAAGACTGAACGTCTCAGTTATCCACAAGAACGAACGAGGGTTTCCACCGACGTACCGATAACTGAATATAGTCAAAAACCACTGCGAGCAAAACATACTTGATTTGACACCCTGTCTCAAAAAATGGACATGCAAAACAGGTAAAACTTCTTCAAGTAATCTATCAAATTGGAATAATCGCATTTGAAGTGCCGGCATTTCTGGCAGAAAATGTCCACGGAGACCGTAAGTTGTCATCAGACGAACAAGAAGACAAAATGCTTCCTCTTCTGGCATCTGATAAACGGGAGTGAATTCCAGCTTATATAAGTCTCTGGGGAAGCTCACGTTTAATAGCAGAACCGCAACGACAAAAGGAAGTCCCTGACAATAACCAACTTCAGGATCGTATCTAATTCAAATTTGATTAATTAATTGATAACATAACATAACAAAAGCTCACAGTGAATAGGCTTTCAATACGTTGAATAAGTTTTCTTGTCCGATACCTTTCCCGTCGCGAAAGAAGTCATGATGAGGAAACGTCCTGGGTTCGCTCTTAGAAGAATTGATATAAGAAGGATAGAAAGTACAAACCTCCCAAGGTCCCTTGCGATGGCTTTCTCATGTACGCTACTTTCTTTCAAATATTTGGCATATTCACTTTCTAAACTTGTATCCTTCGAAGCGGACCTAAGCGGTGGTTGAAAATATGATGAGAGAGGGTAGGGGACAGCCTAACATTAATTGCCAAAGCATTCCACGTAACGAATTAGGAATGCCACTTTCAATTGCACGAGCAAGTTCTTCAGAATTATCTCTTGCGAATTGGTGATAATCTATGCGATCAAAATCAGTGAAATGGAGGACAAGCGGAAGAAAGTATCGCAGTATATATACCTGCCATAACAGCACCCCAGAAGTCTTTAATTCAAATTGATTAATCCTTCATGATTCAAAGATTGGTTATTTAAAACGTTATCCTACCCCAATCGATGGTCTCTGCCTCAGTCTCGGAGAACATATCCCGCGTATAATTCTGAAGGTGGGTAAATTGGACTTGGAGCTGCTCATTCGTACCGTGGCTACGATCGTGCTGATCTTCCTGTTTCTCAAGTCTATTTTTGAGAAATGTCAAAGTGGTAGGTGATATAATATTAGGTACATCGGGTCGATTTAAATCTTCTCCGCCACGCTCAGAAGAGGAAGTGGAAGAAGAAATTTGAACGTTCCCATCATCGTCAAATGATTTCCCGGATAATGGGACCGTGGAAAATCGCACATTATCAGCATCTTCCTCGTCTGGTTGTTCTTCAGGTTGCGCTTCAGTCTTGACAAAGGCGGCAGAAGTGGATTGATTAGGAGAAAAAAGATCATCGAGATTGGGAGACGGCGTTATTTCAACAGGGGCTGTTGAGGCAATAGGATACGGATGTGAATCAACCTGTTCCGAGTGCGTGCCCGCTGTGGGTACTGTAGACAGATCATTGGTAAGCTCAGGTTCGATGGATGACGGTGAGTCGATAATGTTTGACGGAGAAAATAAGGCGGGAGAATTATTTTCGAGACTTGATTCAACTGGAGTCTGTGAAGTGGCACCTGGGGAAGACACTGAGGAAACAGCGGCCGGCGAAGGTGCCTTCCCAGAGGAGGCACTCAGTTCGAGTTCTTGATGCCCGGAACTCGTTTTGAACGAGACGGACAGCTTCCTGGCTTTGTCTGCTAGTCTGGGTAAGTTTGATCGACCTATAATGCTTGTCCGACGCGACGATGTTGAAGGGGACTTGGGTGACTGTTGTTGGACAGAACTTCCGGCCTCCAGATTTGCAATTCTATCGCGCACGCTTTTGGTGGGCGTTACAGGTAAACGACTCGCGCTTGCTGCCGTTGTCATTTCGAGAGAGCCTGAGTGAGTGAATTATAATGTAGATTCTTTTGCTTTTCAGTTCCAGTTACCATACATCAGCACGCCTGGGGAAAGCTGATGCTGATGTAATTAATTGTCACAGAACTGTGATGTGTTAGCAAAGCAGTCAGCAAAGCAATTAGCGCCCATTGCATTGACGTCGGCGGGGTCGTCGCGTGTACATACGACGCACCAGCCAAAACTCCGAGCGCCAATTGGCCGAAGGTGGAAGAACAGACTCGAAGTTATCTCCCAAATCGGGAAGCTGTAAACTCCGCTAGACGTCTACATATTTTTTTTTGGTCCAGCCTCGAGTACATTATCTTACAATCTGTTGAAACGACATCTTCATCCCCACACGCACCTCGATCATTTTACATTTCATATTGCCTTAATTTGTTGACAGAATGGCCGTTGTTGGTATTGATTTGGGTGGTCTTAATTCCAAGGTATGTACCATTGCTTTCTGGATCTCTTCAAGCCAACAATCCTTGCCAGATCGGTGTCGCCAGGTATAAAGGAATAGATGTCATAATGAATGAAGTCTCTAATCGAGCCACACCGTTCGTATTTCTTTTAGGCTGATAGAGAAAGATGCTGACACTTTGCAGATCATTGGTTTCTTTCGGTACTAAACAAAGAGCACTCGGCGAAGCTGCGAAATCACAGGAAATATCGAATTTCAAGAACACAGTTGGCTCTTTAAAGCGATTACTCGGTCGTACTAGCAAAGATCCAGAGGTCACCGAAGTCGAGTCCAAGTTTATTAACGCCTCCTTAGTTGATATAAACGGGAAGGTTGGGGTCAAGGTAATTTTTCTTCTCCCTGCTGTTTTTGACGAACCCTAAACCCCTTCCAAGGTCAAATTCCTCAACGAAACCGCCACGTTCACAGTCACTCAACTAGTTGCAATGTATCTTGGCAAGCTCCGCGATATTGCATCCAAGGAACTGAAACAAGCCATATCTGACGTAGTGATTACCGTCCCCGGATGGTATACTGACGTCCAAAGATGGGCTATGATTGACGCTGCTCGCATCGCTAACCTTAATCCTGTTCGTATTCTCAACGAATCAACCGCCACCGCTCTCGGATATGGTATCACAAAAACCGATCTCCCAGAATCTGATCAACCCCCCCGAAACGTTGTTTTCATCGACATGGGTCATACAAATTTCTCTGTTGCAGTCGTCGCGTTTTCAAAAGGCCAGCTAAATGTCAAAAGTGCTGCCTACGATCGGCATTTCGGTGGGCGTGATATCGACTACGCCCTCATCAAGCACTTTGCCGTCGAGTTCCAAAAAAAATACAAGATAGACGTATTATCGAACCCAAAGGCTGTTTTTCGGCTCAGCACCCAAGTGGAGCGGTTAAAGAAGATGTTATCTGCGAATACCGAGGCAATTATTAACGTTGAATCAATTATGAACGACGTCGATGCGTCCTCCAAGCTAACACGTGAAACACTCGAAGGACTCATTCAGTCTGGCTTAGACCGTATTCCTCCTGTCATCATACAAGCCCTCCAAAACGCCGGTCTAACGACAAATCAAATTGATGCAGTTGAACTTGTGGGAGGATCGGTTCGTATCCCCTCTGTGCGTCAGTGCATCCAGAGCGTATTCCCCGACAAGCAACTTTCAACAACTCTGAATGGGGACGAAGCTGTTGTACGAGGCTGTACTTTTGCATGCGCGATGCTCTCTCCCGTCTTCCGTGTTCGCGAGTTTGCATACCATGACATAGCACATTACTCAATTACCATAAGTTGGGATAAGTCACAAGATCCGACGGGCGAAGACGAAGAATCGTCATTAGAGGTTTTCCCAGTTGGAAACACGGTTCCTTCGACTAAATTACTCGCGTTTCAACGTTCGGGAGCTTTTGATATTCAAGCGTCCTACACGGACCAATCTCGTTTACCCGGTGGAATCAACTCTTTCATTTCTGAGCTACATGTCAAGTCTGTTCCTACAACAGCTAACGGCGAACCTGCAACTGTGAAGGTTAAAGTCCGTTTATCACCCAACGGAGTGCTCTCCTTTGAGGCTGTCTATGTCGAGGAGGAGGTGCCGGAAAAAGACGATTCGGTCGCTATGGATGTAGATGGTGCTGCATCTGCAACTGGGGACACTGCTGCCAATGGTGCGGAACCGGCTCCGAAAAAGAAGAAGAAAGTAATCAAGAGGGATCTTCCCTTTGTCGTCCAATCGAATGCCCTTGATAAGTCGATCCTTGATAGTTACACCGAAAAGGAGGCTCAGATGCATGCTCATGATAAACTTGTCATGGAAACAGAGGTCAGTGAACGAACAGCTAACGAAATCCTTGAGCTCGCTTGCTAACTCCTCGTTAATAGGACAGTAAAAACGCATTAGAAGAGTACGTGTACGACATGCGCAGTAAATTAGAAAGTACATATGCGTCGTACGTTCAACCACAAGAAAAAGAAAAGCTCCTTGTAGCATTACAAGAATCCGAGGACTGGCTTTACACCGAGGAAGGTGAGGAAGCTACCAAGTCAGCGTACCGCACTCGATTGGACGCCTTGCACGCCCTTGGGGATCCTGTAGCACGCCGGTACCGTGAAGCTGAAGAACGCCCGCGGGCATCCTCACAATTACGTGAGACGATCAATCAGTTTCTTTCGCAGGCTACTTCCGGGGATGACAAGTTCAGCCACATAGAGGAGAAGGATAAGCAGAGCGTTGTCGAAAAAGTTGCGACGACGCAGAAGTGGCTTGATGATATGATTGCCAAACAAGCTGAACGCGCGAAGAATGTGAACCCGGTTGTGACTGCTAGCGATATTGCGAAGAAGAGGGACGAGCTGATTTACTTTGTTACACCTATTATGACCAAGCCTAAGCCGAAACCTGCGAAAGTTGATACACCTCCGACAGGTCAGCAGCAACAGGGTAGCGAGAACGCTAGTGGGACGCAGACGCCTCAAGAGCAACCTCCTGCTCGTGAAGAACCGACTCAGCCTAATCCTCCCGAAATGGATGTGGATTAGAGGTGTTGGTACCCTTGCTTTTTTATACTCTTTCACTTACATGATTCATCCTATAATGATCATAGCATAATGGAGAGACATTACGTAGAACCGCTGAAGATGGTGTAGATCTTGTTTCCTTTGTTTCGAGTAATAGAATATCAATGGCAATAAATCGTAAATGGGTAAATTTGAGTGAATTAAGTAAGCTGCCCAGTCTTGCTTTCCATAGGTTAGTGCCAAAGTGCCGGCAAGAAAAAACTCCGCCCATTGGCTTGCAGTCTCGAAGCTGACCTTTTACACGAGAGCAATTGAACAAGTTGAGTCTTCAGTATACTCCATTATTATTACTAACATTAGAGCAATTCATAGTGGATGATATCTCTACAGGCTCAGACTCGGACTATTCAAAGTATGTGATGAATCATTTCATGTTGCGGCCCATTGCTCACTTTGCACGTGTATATTTGTAGTTCGGTATGAGCAGCTTTTCTTTCAGGGTCGAATGTCCATTTTCATTGTTATATTTAGTGGATTTCATGGTTTCTGGCCTCAAAAGGAAATGAATATTTCTGTGAAGTAGAGGAGGACTACATTTTGGATCGGTTCAACCTGACGGGTCTCAATACGGAAGTGCAAAACTACAGTCAAGCTTTAGACCTTATAACTGATAATCTAGGTATGTCCCACTTCGCCTTCTCTATGAAGTCTAAAGAAAAGACTCATTGTATTATGTTATAGTGGAAGAAGATATTCAGGAAGAATTCCGAAACTCTCTCGAAGTTCAGGCTCGCTTTTTGTACGGTCTCATTCACGCGCGGTGGATCGTTACCTCCCGTGGATTAGCAAAAATGGTACGTTACTTCCTTGAAGAGACTCTAGTTCACTTCATACCTCTCGTAACAGCTTGAAAAATACAAACGAGCCGATTTCGGACGGTGTCCTCGTGTTCTCTGCCAATCACAGCCCCTTCTTCCAGTCGGTCTAAGCGACGTCCCGTACGAAAAATCCGTAAAACTATACTGTGGACGATGTGAAGATATCTATTCTCCAAAATCCTCTAGACATGGTTCCATTGACGGTGCTTATTTCGGAACCTCGTTTCCCCATTTGCTATTCCTCGTCTACCCTCACATGATCCCAGCAAAGTCCGGCATCCCAGAGATGAGCCCTCCTATCAGTCGGATAAGCGATACAACTGGGGTTGGCTCCAGTGGTACTGCAGCTGTTGTCGACGCCAAGAAAAGAAGAATGAGGGAGGATACAGAAACGACCGGCGAAGGGCTCGGAGAAGGCATTAGCACAGTGAACGCTGCGCTTAAGGCAGAGCGTTATCGTCCAAAGATATTTGGATTCCAGATACACGAAACCGCCAAGCTGCAGCGCTGGCAAGAAGGAATCCGGGACTGGTATGTTGAGCGGTCTTTTTTATTCGGGCTTTGTTCTCATTTTGCATAATTAGGCAAATTAATCGTTTGGAAGCGCTTGAAAGAGTTGAAGGACTGAGTTGAACGTATTCTTCTCAATGCTCCTCCTAGACTTCCGTGTATATAGCTTTTCTTTTCCTAAGCGAGTAGCTTGACCTATAAACCATTAAAAAGGAAATTCCCGTGATCTGTTTTCGTATGTACTACCCTTTCTTTCTCCGCTTTTTTTTCGTATGCTCAAAGACTCGAAGTGCCTCACTATCAGTCTTTGGTGTTTGTTGTAAGTGTTCAAGTACCAATATTCAGAAGCAGTGTAAAATTACCATTAGGCTGTAAGAGTAATTACTCTATTTTCGTTATTCGTCGCCGTATTTAGTCAGTCATGGGTTTCTCATACTTTTTGTTTATTATTAATTCAGTGTCTTTGGCTTGCCGCTTGCGTCAAGTGATCTTAAGATATTTTATCTGTCATATGTATCGTGATATCAGTCGGCATAGATTATACAATAAATTTTGAACGTATATAACACATCACTATAAGAGGTATACATGTCAATCTTTATGATATCTACCTATACATCTGTATACATACTCTTCGCTATTCCATTCCAAAACATTAGTGGCTTATACTTTCGCGAAACAGAGATATTATGGTTAATACAATAAGTGATATGAATTGCAAAAAGATGTGAAGACCATGAAGATAGACGGAGTTGAGACTCGTTGCAAATTTGGTTGGTATGAATAATATAAATGAGATAAAATGGGAGTGATAAAAATCATTCGGATGATCCTTCAATATTCTTGATCCAGGCACCAATCGCGCCTCTACAAACCATCATGAATAAATCTCTACGTAAACTAGAACATTCGTTTCGCGAAACTTACAAGAAGCCTTCATGACGAAGGAAAAGAGCACGCTTAGTACCTTTACTCCAGAAGCGAATTGCGTAAGACAGAGTTGCGACAGTGGCTGCATGACCTGGTGAAAAAGAGGAGAAAAAGACATGGACGTAAGAAAGGGCGAAGTATGTCAAGAAGCCAAACAACCTCTGATAAAACATCCACCGAAATAAATATTGTCAAGATTGTACTTTTCCGCGTTCATGTATCTGTCTCAAGGTTGTGAAAGGAATTGACAAAAGAAGATGAATGACATACGCTATTTGTCCGATGTTATTACTGATGGCGTATAGCAAACTACGGCTAATATCTTCAGGAGTAAAACTGCGTTTATTGCCAGCCTCGCCTTTCTTGAAGACTTTACCGAATGAAGACGCGATCATTGTCGACTTCAGACCAAGGCGAGAGTAGTCCTGGCCATAGATGTCACCTACAAGCATGTCGACCGTTGCATTGTCACCTTTCTCGGCTAGCTCCAACATATCTAATTGAAAGGTGACAATAAGAAATGAAACATAACATAAGACGAAGAAAACGTACCATCGAAACTAGTGGCAGGTGTTAATAGACTCAATATACCCCAGAGGGTACCGCCTCCGAGACTTGTCCCGCTGACACGTTCAAACTTGCCATCCTCATCAACCTTAATGATGGAGACACCCGACCCGATGTTGACCAACAAGCATGGGAACTGTGGGACGGCATCTGCAAACGATACACTATACCGTGGTGGGTTCGGAGAAGGACGTTCAAGTTCATGCGACACCGCCGGCAAAGCTCCGTTCCTATCTCCAATCACTCGTGTTTGTGCTTGCGTTTGTGTCGAAGCGGAAGCTGAAGAAGCCGAGGCCAACGAACATTTATCAGGATGAGTAACGGAGTGGATTAATTGATCCGAGAAGTAGTACACTTCTTCGGGTATATGGGTGAAAAACCGCAGGCCCTGGGTCAAACATTCCATCTCATCTTCGCGGCGCATCTCCACGCCTAACGAGCCACTGAATAGCTCGTAAAACCGATGAGCACCACCACCAGTGGCCATGATTTTTACGCTCTTCTTCATCTCTTCTTCGGTAACGTGATTAACTTGGGCTGAGCGGCTTATGAGAGACCGGATGAAGCTAACGCATTCCTCGATGCTGGACGTCTCGAATCTTTCAAAGTTGAGGGATCCGCCTGGAAGGTGTTTCATTGTACTGGCCCGGACTAGTTTAGAAGCAAGACCGCCCTCGTCCAATGGTGTCGAGTTTGATTCTAGCGCGGATGGAGTAAGGGCACCGCTGCGAAGAAGATGAAGAGGGACATCTTCCAGGGGTGGTGGTGTATGACTGCCAGGCTTTAGATGTTTAGGCGACCTATCAGGACTATGAGACAATCCATCGTTGTATCCGGTTCTGTTTCCGTTTAAGAGCGACGGCGATGGTTCTGGAGAACGGGTGAAATATACTACTTTGGCTAGTGATCCGCCAATCTTGGAAAGGGAACAAAGGCGCGTCAGTGAAAAGCACACACATAAAGCAAAGTGTAAGCTAGTGCAACGCACATCTACTGCAATGTGAGACACAGGTTCAATGTAGTTGGGGAGGTATATTCCTCTGCTATCTCGGGTCTTGAAAAAAGGGAAACAATAGAGTTAGTCTGATGGTCAAACGATACAGGGACTAGTTAAACCTCGGGAGATTCTTCGTGCAAGATCACAGCGCCGCGGGTATCGACCTTGATGACTTTGGCAGTGGGAAGGGATGGGCCTGACATTGGGTGATCAGTCACTAGTCACTAGTCACTAAACGATAAATAGAAAAGTGGAACAATTCACACACTTAGCGCCGAAGTGAACTAGTACAAATACCAGTAAGTATTTTGAGAAACATAACGAAAGCTGCAATGACGTGCATCGGTTCGAAGCTGATATTGCGGATTGTAACGAACGTTGATCACGCGATCACGATCCGATTCGCCATCCGAATACAGTTCTGGCAAAGAACCTGAATCCACTCCTCTTGCCGCTTCCTCCTAATATGAGAGCCAGTTCCCCATATTGTGTTTCAAGCTTTCGGCAGCGCCTTTGGAACGCGATCTTCAACACCATCCTCCATTTCCTCCCCATTAGCACTCGCTGTTCCGATCACGGCACCACCACCCTCTCTGACACTCTCCTGAACACGATTCCGGCTCGCATCATTCGTACGCGATAGTCACTGCTGGTGAGAACAAAGCGAGGGGCGCACATCTGAGGCGACATTCCACTGTCCACGCGATGAGTCCTATCACTTCCAGCGGGCCCCTTTCACCTCGATTGTCGGCGGCTCCTTTATCTTACACCACTCCTCCTTCACTAAGAGACTTTGAAATTATAAAACCAATAAGCAAAGGTGCCTTTGGTTCTGTTTTTTTTTTTGACCAAGAAAAAGGTTACTGGCGATTACTACGCAATCAAGGTTCTGAGGAAGGCCGATATGATTGCAAAGAATCGAATCACCAATGTTAAACACGAGCGAATGATCCTGATGAACAATCAGAAAGCCCCTTTGCCGCCAAGTTGTATTTTACTTTCCAAAGTAAAGATTACCTGCATCTTGTCATGGAGTATTTGACGGCGGTGATTGCGCGGCTCTAATCAAATCCCTTGTGTCTTTACCCGAGGAGTGGACACGAAATTATGTGGCTAAGTAGTGTTAGGATTAGAGTATTTGCACAAGCGGGGTACAGTTCACCGGTGAGCATTAAACAGAATCTTAACCAATCTACATATGATGTTCATAACACGATAATGCAGTGATCTCAGGTCTGATAATTTTCTCATCGATCTGCACGGTCACCTCAAGTTAACTGACGTCGGATTGTTCAATCGTCAGGCGAGAGACACCAATTTCCAAATGGAGAGGTTGGGAACTCGATCTTTGGCACGTTATAGTCCGTCCATAGATTCGGCGTCTCCTCTCACCGCTCTTGATTCCTATTTTAACGTGCGCTCTAACTCGCATTCATCACCTCACTAGGGGGCGATGATGTGAGTGAGTCCAGTAATTCTGAAAGTTTATCTGGTTTGGTTTGGAAACGAGGACGGCCCGGAGAAAGCCCTTTACAATCTTTTGCAACCGACTTGACTACAAATTTGAGGTCTCATTCTGGTGTAGGCACTCCTCCGGATCAAAAATTTGTTGGAACACCGAATTATCTAGCACCAGAAAGTATTCTTGAGGTCAGTGGCGACGATCCTACATGGTGGATTCGGTAATATGTTTGATATTTGTTCTTATATCTTGTGATATTGAATTTTATGGTAGTGGACATTAGGCGTTATCACTTATGAGTTTTACACGGGATTCCGCCATTTCATGCGGAAACTCCGGGGAAGGTTTTCACGAATATTTTTTCCGGACACGTTGAATGGCACGATGATTGGATAGAAATTTCCGCGATTTCATAATGAAGTTGTTGGTGACAGATCCTTCGGCGCGATTAGGTGCTAATGGTGCAGAGGAGGTGAAAGCGCATCCGTTCTTCGCAGGAGTTGAGTGGGATAAAGTTACTACCCAGGAAGCCCAATTTATCCCCCAAGTGACCGATCCCGAGTCAACCGATTATTTCGATCCACGGGGAGCTCTTCCTCAGCTGTTCCAAGACGATGACGGAAGGCATTCCAAAACGGTGTTGTCTGAAAGTCCTGCCTCCGATTACTTGGCGACTCCTCCAATTCTCGCATCTTCGCGTCATACTCGATGACTTTGGAGCATTCAGTTACAAAAATCTTCCATTTCTAAAGCAAGCTAACGGTAACGTAATTCGAAAGCTCAAAACAGAAGCTAAGCTGGAACTGAGGGGAGCTCCGAATCTCGGTGTTCTTGGACTTGATACTCCAGCTGTGATCAGACGAAGTCGAAGTGCTTCGCAACGGCTGAAAAAACCTCCTAGTGTCATAATGAGCGGAGAGAAGGTACTATATCTCAATGTGGCCGTCAATTTTGAACGACAGTTTTCTGATCCAATTATTAGATTACATCTTTGCAAGGTGGACCTGCTTCCCCATCTATTTCTGCATCCTCCCTCGCATCATCGCCTTCGCGCGCCAGTCAGATTCTTCTAGCAAACGGGAGTGCTGCAGCTCATAGTCGAAGACCTTCAGAATATACGGCTGTCGAATGTTTTAAAGCAAATCAACTTGACGATGTCCGGCGAAACTCGATGCCTAGTTGATTACGAACGGCTTCTGTATCTCGCATAGACTCAAGCTTCATCGGTCGAATTTTCTGATTTATGGCAGCGCCCGGCTGGGCAGAGCGATACTAGTCAGGCCACAAACTGGGGAGACAAAAAGCATCGGATAATGCGAGTGGTAACCATATATTGACATGCCTTATTGTGGAGGACAACCCGATAAGCCGGAAATTTTTGGAGACAATACTTATGTGGATGGGCCGTTGATGCATTCTCGCAGTTGACGGTGCGGAGGCCATATAGCTCTGGCCGATATAAGTAAGCAGCTTCGATTTTTTTTCTTGATCTATGACTCATATTTTCTTGTAGAGATAGATTGTATCTTTATGGATCTGCACATGCCGATGATTTTATGGAGAAGAGGCTGCACGCTATATCAAAAGTACCAGCAACAAAAATAGTAACACGCCAATAGTCGCCGCAAGTGCTTACAGCAGGCAGGATGCCAGCGGGGCTAGCAATATTTTTGTGGCCTCACTGGCCAAACCCATATCCAAAAACGAACTCATCACTGCCATATGACAGTTGAGCTTCAAAACGACAACGAATGACGGACCATAAATGATGACGAAGATTGGACACTAACCTGTGGATTTATTATATCTTTCTTCTCTTCAATTTCAAACATCTATGCCTAAATCACACACTCAGTCAACAATTCGATATTCACCTATACCTTTCATTTTTCCCATATCTCCTTGCATAATATCTTTGGATCTTCAACATTGTACCATAGATTTATCATAAATGCAGTCTCATTCGTCTATGCCACTAATTCACTTATCAATACTTACAAATTGATTTGTTGTCAGATATTTGCCAATATTATAAGTGGATGGTGATATATCAGTACATGTGCTGAAGGAAGATTTCAGATCGCAACGTTTCAATACAAAATGACTGTTATATACATTACAGCCGTTTGCAGACTAGTTTGCACTCCGACAAGTCGCGCGTCGAATGCTCAAAAAATAGGGTCGAAAGACCGGGTTTTCCTGGCTGAACTGCTGATTGTAAAATAGGAGTATATTAGTAGAAAAAGTTTCTAAGATGTATTTCGATTTTTTGAATGCAAAAAATTATGATATTTTAGTGATCTGAAAAAAACCGGGTTCTCTGACTTTATGAGCTTTATGGGACTGAAAGTACTAGGTGGGAAAATTGAGCATTTGCTTCTGAGTTCCTTGTGGCTCAGTGTTTAAGCTGCTGCTTCGCTTAGTTAATGCTTGGTTGTGGGTTTGATCCTGAGTCCTCTAAGTTTTTGGTTCTCAATATGCCAGTATGTCAAGAATTAAAATTAGAGTTCTTTAAAATTATTTTTCCTAATTTCAATCACACTTGGTATTTTGCATGAAATGATGCAGCCTAACATATATAATTTTTGAAAAAAAAATTGTTTGTCAACTCTGGAATGTTAAAGTTTCCAAAAAAATTGGAGGAACCTGGAGTCAAACCCACAACCAAACATTAACTAAGCGAAGCAGCAGCTTAAACACTGAGCCACAAGGAACTCAGAAGCAAATTGTTACGGTACGCTAGCACCTCGCCCGATTATTCGATCTTTTCGATTTCTTTCGATTTCATTTCGTGTTTCGATTTCCTTCATTTCCCGTATTCCGCCGTTTCCACTATTTTCATCGTTTTCTCGATTTTTTGATCTCTTCGATCTACTCCGATTTCTGTTGTATCTCCTCGGATCCCATGGAGATCAGTCGGGCGCCTCGGACTCTGTACTTATATGCGTTTTCCCTAGAGGGGGATGCCTAAGCTTGTTCTCTTAGGTTTTCCCTCCTCTAGGTGAGTAGTTAGTCGATGCCCCTCAATAGATCTTAGGTTTTCCCTCCTCTAGGTGTGTGCCCTGAGTCGCCCTAACACAAATGCTCAATTTTCCCACCTAGTACCTTCAGTCCCATAAAGCTCATAAAGTCAGAGAACCCGGTTTTTTTCAGATCACTAAAATATAATTTTTTGCATTCAAAAAATCAAAATACATCTTAGAAAATTTTTCTACTAATATACTCCTATTTTACAATCAGCAGTTCAGCCAGGAAAACCTGGTCTTTCGACCCTATTTTTTGAGCATCCGATGCGCGACTTGTCGGAGTGCAAACTAGTCTGCAAATGGCTGTAATATTTACTGACAGACCCAGTGTCCAGTGAGGGTCATTTTTGGAAAATATTAATAATATTAATTTCTTGTGTGAATTACAGCAGTTTGCAGACTCATTTGCACTCTGACAAATCACGTGTTGGCTGCTCAAAAATAGGGTCAGAAAGACTTTTTTTTACTCAACAGCTGATTGTAAACTAGGAGTGTATTAGTACAAAATGACAATAAGATATACTTTGATTTTTGAAAACAAAAAATTTCATAAATGGATGATCTGAGAAAACCCAGTTTTCTGAGTTTCTGGGATTGAAGCTACTTGTCATGATCCGATTCATGACATCACTTCCGGTAACGTTACGTAATCCATATCCGATCATTTACCGTTTATCTCCGTAATCTTATCTCACTTATGTCACTCACGATAAGACCATCGCGTTCAGTCATCCTAATCAACCTTGCAACTCGAATAGAGACGCACCCGTCTCTCTTAACTCCTGGAACATCCGCGGAAAGGCCTTTCTAGAATATTCCACGCACGTTCCGGTTATGAGATCATAGATGACGAACGTAGGTCCATGTATGCACAGCTCTTATCCCTGCTGTTAGGGCTACTCAGCTCACACTAGAGGGAGGGGATCCTAAGTACTATATTGGACGATAACTATACTACTCACCTAGAGGGAGGGGATCCTAAGAGAACAAGCTTAGGGACCCTCACTCTAGGGACAGCGACTATATACATGAAAAACGATAACGCGGCGTGCGGCCCTGACACAGCTAAGTGCTAGGCGCCCGAACCGAACCTAAGCGACGTGATGTCACGGGCATCACGCCGAGTACGAGCGCGCGACGCGCGCGAGTAGAGAAAGTGAAATAGAAGCAGAACAAGGAAACGGAAAGTGGAAGTAATGGACGGGAAATGTAAATGAAATAGAAATAAACATATACCGATGATAATAAATAAGGAAAATGAGGGGACGCGGTAGCGTACCCTGACACCTGCACACCTCATGTTCATCACATGAGACATCATACCCTGCATATATTGATGTAACTTACGAATCTCACGACTTGTTTGTATTTCTCAAGTTCGGAATCTATTTCGAACTGAGCTAGAATCATTTATCTGACATGTATATAAACCCTAGCATACACGTAGATAGTTCTTCAGACTTAATATCGAACGTAGTTCGATATCTCTATAACAACTCTCCTTCTCTATTCTATTTATCATTGAACGTCGAGACCTTCCCTCGAGACTTGCAGTGACGGAAGCCATCCGTCATTGCCGAGAGCTACATCTTGAAGCCTTCTTCATTATTGTCGAGCTTGATATCATTCAATACGAGATACAGCTCGCGGCTCTCGAAGCTCGGAACGCACATATCCGTAACGTCCTTGACGAATTCGACACTCGTGACGAACATCAGGACAAATCCTGAAGAAGACTGTCGTGGCACAATCTCTTATAGATTGAGGCCAAGTCCTGACTGTCGTCAACCAACGGTGACAGTTATTGGTGTTATATTCAGCGACTAAAATACACTATAGTATCTATTACCGTTCCCGGATATCGGTACTTGACACTACTAGATAGGAAAATTGGATAATCACTTCAGGTTCCCTGTGGCTCGGTGGTCAAGCTGGTGGCTATATCTATTATTGCTGGCTGGTTGTGAGTTTGATTGAGAGGTTTCTAATTTTTTTTTCTGAACTTGCTTTGTATTGAATTATACTGTTAGGGCTACTCAGCTCAGACTAGAGGGAGGGGATCCTAAGATATATATATTGGGAAAACACTAACTACTCACCTAGAGGGAGGGGATCCTAAGAGAACAAGCTTAGGGACCCTCACTCTAGGTACACACTGGAGGCATTGTAGGGTTTAGCCAAAAAAAGGCTTCTAAGAAAATTATAGTTCAAGGTATAGACTATTGATGATTTACCAAATTGCATAATTATATTATAACTAATACTCATATTAAAGGATTCTGGCTTGCAAAATCATCAGTATGCTGCTATTATTATCTTAGTTAAATTCTATAATTATTTTTACTTATATAACACTATGAATAACTTTCTCTATTCAGTCAAACAGTATACAAACTAAAACATATATTATTATTAACCATAGTGGAAAATTATATATTCAAGTTGATATGATTACTTGTCAATACAGTATTTTATCATAATTTTGAGGGAGTGGGAAATATTGAGTTTCTGTGTAATTAAAACTTAAGGTCACAATTTGTGACATTAGAGTTTTATCAAGATTTTCCAAGAATCCATGTATTATTAAGGTTTTCCCATGCATCCAAATTATAATAGAAATGTATTCTCATAATAAATATAAATAATATTTTCAGAACATTCTTCAATATGGATGATGATAATGTAAGTTTATTATTTTACTGAATGGATAACATTGATCATGGGCTTATATGACAAAGATTTGTTACATAATTCAACCAAGATAATTATAGCAGTATACTGACCATTTTGCAAGTCAGAATCCCTTAATCTGAGTATTAGTTGTAATATGATTGTGCAATTTGATAAATCATCAATAGTCTATACCTCGAACTATAATTTTCTTAAGGTCCTTTTTTTGGCTAAACTCTACAATGTCTCCAGTGACAGCTACTATATACATAAATTTAAAACAATGACATGGCATGTGGCCCTGACATGACTAAGTGCCAGATGCTCAAGCCAAACCTAAGTGACATGCACTGGAGACATTGTAGGGTTTAGCCAAAAAAAGGATCCTAACAAAATTATGATTCAAGGCATAGGTTATTGACAATTTACCAAATTGCAAAATCATATTATAACTAATACTCAGGTCAAGGGATTTTGGCTTGACAAATTGTCAGTATACTGCTATAATTATCTTGATCAAATTATGTAATAATTCTTCATCATATAGGCCTATGATTAATGTTATCCATTCAGTAAAATAATGAATAGAATGAAACTTACATTATCATTATCTATATTGAATAATGTTCTCAAAGTCTTTTTTATATTTATTGTGAAAATATATTTCTATTATAGTTTAGATGCATGGAAAAAGCTTAATTTTAAGCATGAGATTACACTGTGTAATATCAGAGTTTTCCTGGGAAAACTTTAATAATACAGGGATTCCTGGAAAATCTTGAGAAAACTCTAATGTCACATATTGTGACCTCAAGTTTTAATTACACAGAAACTCAGTATTTCTCACTCCCTCAAAATTATGATACACAGGGGGCATTGTTAGGGCGACTCAGGGCACACACCTAGAGGAGGGAAAACCTAAGATCTATTGAGGGGCAGCGACTAACTACTCACCTAGAGGAGGGAAAACCTAAGAGAACAAGCTTAGGTATCCCCCTCTAGGGAAAACGCATATAAGTACAGGATACGAAGCGCTCGACTGATCCCCATGGGATCCGAGGAGATACAGACAGAAATCGAGGAAAATCGAAGAGATCGAAAAATCGAGAAAACGATGGAACTAATGGAAACGGCAAAGTACGGGAAATGAAGGAAATCGTAACACGAAATGAAACCGAAAGAGATCGAAGAAATCGAATAATCGGAAAAGGCGCTAGCGTACCGTGACAGGCATTCCGCCAAAAATGTTGCAAAAATGTTGTAATGTGACGGAGTTATAATCAAGTATCAACAGCTGTTAAAATAATAAAGAAAGTTTTCTTTTTTTTTCACTTTCTGCATTAATAAAATTTATGTAACAATAACCAAATTTTACCCGTAAGAAATCACTTTTGAAATCCAGAAACTCAGTATCATATTTCAATGTAATAAAACCCTAGAAAAATTTTCACATTCAACACCATTTCTCTGAGTTCTTGAATTATTAATAGTGTCTGCAAGTATCTTAATAAAAATGTTATATTTGTACAATATTGATACACAAATTTCTCTCCAAGAAAAATTCTGTAAGGAGAAGTGTAAAAATTTACTTCAAAAATCGTATAAGAATCCATCGTTTCCGTTGCATTTGCTTTGGTGAAAAAACATTGAAAAAAGCTTAATCTTTTTTATCATTTTTGTAAATCCAATCATCATACATCAATCATCATACATCAATCGCTGTAAATTTTCAAATCTTTATTAGAGTTTCTACAATTGCAAAAATCTTACAGAAAGGGAGTCCGGAGGAATCCATAGGAATCCCGCGGACTCCTGAGATTCCTTAGGATTCCTCAAGATCCAGGAGTCTGGCAACTCATGATTAGATTGGAGAATTTCCTAAACGATACCTTCAATTTGATAATAAGGCGGTTAGAAAATATTTTTATTGATCAACCTCCCACTGGCACATACTAGTACTAGTACTAATATTAATCAACATTAGTAGCAGCACATCATGATCAGCTGTCTCAGGGGGACATTGATCATACAAAATAAAAAGTCATCGTTGCAACGTCCGCTATGGTAGACGTCGTCTTCACCATTCGCTTTTTTCAGAGCATGAGCGTCATTGACTGTTTTGTCGACGTCGGTCATTTGCATGTTCTGTGGCTACATTCAATGTGCCCTCGGCGGTCAGTACGAACCCGTTAATTATACACATAACAAAAGAGTTTGTCAATCAATTTTTTCCTGACGTGCGTCAAAAAATGACGATTTTGGTAAATATCTCAGTGTCAATACTAGACAAAATCACTCTGTATATATATTTGTATCAAAGCCAAGCATTAAAATCACATCAATCTAAACTTTATCCATATAATGTTTGGAAGCAAGCGTGTACATGTTGCTAGTCGGTATTTAAGTCAATCTGACTTTTTTAGATACCAATGGGGTGACCTTGGTTAAAGCGCATATAGTCAGAACAAGAATGGATATATATATGTATATAGCAACTTTACCATTCCGCTCTCTTCTGTGTCATCTTCACAGCGCCGCTTTTTTCTCTATAAAAAATGAGCTTGTGCGCAAAAATGCTACTGTTATCATACTAACCCGTTTGTCACTTAATGTAGATTTCCTGGCGCTAGCTGCAGAGCTAGATTTCTCTGAAGTCGATGTCGATTGTGGGGTGTGGGACTTATTATATTTGGCGTGCAACGTTTTATGTAGACTATTCAACAGCACTTTAGTAACCCAGCGATCCACATAAATCTGAAGTTCGGGGAACTCCTTATCCGCCTTGTAACACGCAATAGATGGAAGTACAGCAAAATGATAATGATTACTATCTTTATAAGCTCACCTTTCGACAAATCTCTGCCACATTATTCTCACTTTGCTTGGAGAAAGACTTCGATATATCTAGATCGGATTGAATAGCCTTTCGTAAGTAGTCCTGAATATTCTGATGAGCGCTACCATGATGAATTATTCTGGATCACCTACACATACTTGTAAACCCTTGATTTTCTTATCTGGCCAAGCCAGTGTTTTCACTACTCCAACAATGCTTTGAGGTCTTGGGATAGAGTCAATCGCATTCATAGCGACGGGCGTTGGTTCCGCGCTCCGATCGGTATCAAAAGTAACACCTAGGATTAGCATCTTATCCAATCAATCAACGTCAAATACTTCATTGCGACGTACTTTTATTGGAAACTGGGGATACTAAACAATGTGTTAATGATACGAAATAAGTAATATGCAGTTGAAATACTATACCACGACCCGAAGACTGCAAGTAAGTGGAAGTCTTTGTCGTTTCTGAAATAGAATCTTCGAATTTGGGAGTGGGACTCCTTTGCGGACTGAAAACAGTTCGAATTATTAAAGGACGGAAATAAAATGGACTCATATCAATGAGTGGGGTAAGTCCTAGTCGTGCAGACTCTAGATTTCTGAACAAAACTCAGTTAAATATGTTTCAAGCGACCACACCCGAATAAATTTAATCACCCATGAACCCATGATGATGCGGCATGTCAAAACGTGGATTCTGGGAGGCTAAAACATGGCTGACGTGGTATCAGACAGCTGACGTTACATTAATAAACAGGTAGTTCAGACCGTTACACTGATAATCGTTCGTGTGGATGGCTGTTAGGATTTGAACAAAGGGATCCGGAGAGCAGAAACACACGTACTAATATCAATTAAACTAAATTATTAAGCTGAGAGATTTGACCCACTTATATTCCGGGGATGTCAGTCATCTGCAATTACAGGTGCATTATGCCCACCCCATCTGAACATCGTGGTGCCAAAGGTCAAATGGAAATATTGCTCATACAGTTATTCAAAATCTGAAAGTTTATATGATTCAGGCCAGCTTACCATTACAGGTAATTTGGATATTAATTTGATTCTGCCGGATGTCGAAACTTTCGTAAATCGACTGATAGCCAGTAGATCCAACTTCTCTAATCCTACCATGTTGCAGCATACAGCGTCCGTTGGCAGGTCTGCTGCTCCAGCACATGGTCAGCAAGTTCCAATGGTGGGCTTGCATTTTGTCGGTCTTGCTGTCGACAGCAATTTCGTGAGTACGGATGGGATTGTTTCAGACGAACAAGAGGTAAATGCAATACAAATTATTTTGACGTATCAGTTGCCTGAGATTTTGCATAAGTCAACTCCGAGATTGCGAAGGAACACGCTAAGATCCGAGGTGACATCAAGGAGTCGAGTCATGATTCAACGGATTTCACCTCTGACAATGCAAATGTGCGTCTTGATCATTCCTGCAGTCCCTCAATTGATAGTCTCAAGGTCAAAGATTCGGGGACCGTTACTTTTAATCAGTCCGAATCCAGGAGTCATAAAAGCCATTCGTACAATTTACGAAAGCGTGCTAGAATTGATTACTCTGAGAACAACTCAAGCGAAGTTGAACGATCGGGAGAGCGAAAATCAAAGAAATATAAGAGAAATACCTAAATTTGGAAGGGTACAGTACATTATTCACTAGTTGGATTCACAGCTCATCAGAGCAAAATTAACAGACTGAGTAATAGCGTATTTTAAAGTTAGGAGCAGCTACTATATCCAAGTAACTTGTTCTCATAGAATATCTGATAATCACTGTATCTATGCACACGTGTGGGCTCACGGTGTCTAATAGCAGGGTGACTGGCCTGTACTGATAACTGCCTAATGTCGAAGTGGACGACTAATAGGGTAAGTCATGGCAAAACACTTGTGAAGCGTATAAGCATTCTCTCTCCCGGGCCCAGTCTTCACCTGATCGCCTCGATGACCGAGTGATCATAAAGGGCGTTCTAACGATACATTTAATTTTTGAAGGCTGTCGTGTCGCGTGTTACCTGAGGGCTTAGTGGAGCAAGCAACAGCGCTGGGTTAATCATGATATAATCCATGTCTTCACATCTTACGTCGCATATAATTTAAATACAACCTTACATAAAAAAAAATTTCCGGAGTTAGCCCTTTGATGAATGAGATCTGTTTATGTCTTTTTTTGGCACTAGAATCACTTCTAGCTTGCTCACATTACATACACACCAGATATAACATCTCTCCAAATGCCGTTCCAGGGTCAAAGACTAAATGAATTTTTGTGCATTCCTGAAGGCACGATCGTTATCCACCAAAGATCCAAGATCTAGAAGACGAAAAATCAACTGATGCCGTTGACACCGAAAAACTTTTACAGGGTTATAATGAACAAAGAAATGAGCAGGGACGTACAAAGTTGGCACCATTGTAGCTTGTGGCACACCATAGTTCTAACGCCGTCACGATTGAATCGTTCCTCCATGTACACATGAAATCCTCATGTCTCAGTGTGTTATCATAGGAAATAATGTATATACAAGAGCTTTCTTCACACTCGTAATTTAACAAATTATTCCTTCCCCAAGCGTCAACTCAATTTCAATCTAATCGTCCTCACGAAACAAATACCCGACGCAATTCTGATGTTTTGTAAGCGCTTTTCTAAATAGTATACTGAACGATTTTTGATACTGTAATGCCTGTAGTTTAGTTGGAGTTTACAATGGACGAACAAGGAAAGTGATAGAATACCTGCTCAATAAGCGGTAATTGATATTGAGTCGTGTGCTCTACAGGGGATACAACCGTTGGGCAGGCTCTGCGAATTGGTGAACAAGGTAAAGAGTTTGCAAATATTGTGTATAGTTTTACTCACAATGACGTTATCAAACTAGATGTTTTGATGGCGGAGAATGCTCAGGAAGGTACAAATTAAGTCAGTTGATATTGGAAAATTATACTACGTTTTCCAAGGTGCCGGTAATACCGTTAGAAGGATGATGACTGGAAATGACATCGATGAGCTTCCTGAGCGTATGATAGAATTCTGTGTGTTCATATTCATCTTCGTTAAATTTTAACCAGGCTCAGCTTTCAATCGGAGCGAGACGGTATGATTTTACATTTTTAGGTTCGGCTCAGTCTCATAAAGACGTAGATTCCCCTTATTCCACAAACGAGTGGAACAATTATGGCCGCAGTTCATGGTCACACGGTGTAAGGATCCGATGTGAATAGCTAAATGTGCCGGCTATAAATGATCGGACTACAATGAGATTTTTGTTTCGAGGTCGGTAAGTCTACCGTGGAGCGTGTCCTGGTGCTGAATTCAACGTGAGAGAGGGTGGGTGTGTGGGGAATGGAGGGGGATGTATGCGTCGATATCAAACCAACAAAAAAACACCAACAACAACTGCAATGATAAAAGATCGTATGCAACTGTGCAAGTGAGAGGGTGAACAGAAAGTCGGCAATGAACTTGGAATGCGACTAAAGAGAGGACCTGCAATCAATGATGACTGAATTCCTGTGCGAGTTAGTGAAAGTGATAAACTGAAATAAAATCGCTAGTTTATACTCCGAGACCTCACTCAGAGTTAATCCAAAGATATAGATATGAGCGTAGAAATAGACTAGAGGCGAAACTTGACTTGAGCTGAACTTGACTTAAACTGAACTTGACTGAGACTTAAACTGTGAGACAACTCGTCCGGTAGAATTGCTGCTGATACAAGTATTTACATGCAGTATTTATACCTTTCAGAGTACATAGCATTGGTGAGACGATCACTCATCGTTCACCGGGATAACAAACAGGAAGAAACAAAAGAACAAAAGAAATATGGAAGATAGGGGAATCGCGAGAGAATGATGGGGATACAATTACAACAAAAAAGAACAACATACATTGATAGGAGAAAATGATGAGAACTGAAACAAAGAACAAAAGAAAACAAGGAAGAGATCAAAATAGGAAAAACAAAACCGGCTGGAGACACAGCCCTGGCCTGACTCAACACCTGGCACTTCCCGCGCTGCCTCTATCCTGTACCATACCTATACCATCTCATTCTTCTTACTGATCTGGCTCTGGCTGCTGAGATCGGTTTCTTCGTGGCAGTGGAAGAATGATGTGAGGGGTAGGTAGAGATGGTCGCCTCAGATCTTCGAATAGATCGCTTTCCACTTCTTGATATGAGGGAGGAGGGCGAGTGAGATCGTCTGAAAAGTCTGGGGGAGGTGGCATGACGGATAGGGGGGCATCGACAAATAGAAACTGTACGTATCCATAAAACCAATTGCGAAAAACTAATCTCCATATAAGTACTCCATCCCTTTGAGCTCTCAGGAACCCGACAAACTCATACGATTCGTGCATGACATTGATGTCCGTTCGTTCGTATAGAGTTAGTGCTCGGGTATTCTAGTTCTAAATCATCGTAAGGAAGGGTTATTTCCAAAGATGGGGGAGGTGTAGCGGGGAGTACTGTATTAGCGTCGATATTGATTTCGGAGGTGAAGGTGTTGTAGACACGGATTATGGTAAGGAAGTCAGGATTAGGGCCGGTTCTGAGAGAAGAACGGAACGTAAAGGGGAAAAATGGGAGTTGTAAATGGGGGACAGAATTTTGGGAGTTTTCGTTGTTGTACGACATAGTGAGATAACAAGACGAAAGAAGCGCTAAGGGAACTGTTCAAGAAAGAAGAAGAAAAAATAAGTGGATCTGATTGTTTCTGCCTCGTACGCTATCTTTATTGTTCTAGGTTCGTCCAAAAATGTTAGAACAAACTCGTCGGATCTTTCGGAAGGATCGCTTGGTAGGGGAAGAGGAGCTGGGAAGGGAAGGGGATGATTGTATCGGAGAAATTTGAGGTGAAAGTGGAGAGAATCGTGATGGTGGGGTATCTTCTGGGATTAAATTCGCAGGTCTGTAAGGGCTGAGTTTTTGAGTATTCATGCCCTTCATGATTACCCATCGACTTGGCACATCCAGTACTAAAAACGTGAATTCAAATCCATCTTGAGTTGCTAACCATATTCGATACGAGTCTCGTATAGCTGATTCTGGTGTCGAATACACATTAACAACTGTAAACCAGTCTAGTTTCTCCTCGATATAGACTTTCTCTCCGAACATGATCCCGGGGTGAACCAGATCTGAGCTTCTACACTGACGAATAATAAGAGGTGAAGGCTTCTTCGGCAAGTACGTTTCCGAGTCGATGTCGAGACTTGCATACTGGGAACTATAAGTATACAAAGTCGTATTGAGATCCAGATCGTATGTTCTGGGACTAGAAGGTGAAAAGCGAAATGGAGGTATAGAATCATTATCAGATGGGACTGGTGATCCAGTGGGGGAATTTGGGATTGGTAAAGATATTGATGAAGAGTAATGGAATGTGAACGTAGTCATTTTATGTTTTGAATTTTTGAGGCGGTGATGTTGTCAATATAGGATTTCTGGATGATTAGAACTCCGCCTTGAACAAAAAAAGGGGACCTTCCCAATTAGGAAGATTTTGGTGCGCAACAACGGACCTCCCTATTGAGACACAGACCGATAGGAGCGCTTTCCAGCCTTCTGGTGGTATACCTGAAATTTCAGCTGATCAGAGTGCCTTCCAAAATCTATCTTCCGAGGTTAGACCTAATCAGACTGCATCCCAACCTACCGATCGGAGTGCTTTCCCAAATTTGTGAGTGGCGTACGTATAGTCGATTTTGGTCTTAAAATTGTCCAGACAAATAGGACAGGCAAGCTCCTACTCTAATCCTGTTGGCACTTTAAATACCAATGCGTCACGTGCAGCAGAGGTGATTCGTGATTTTCTAAAGCGCTATATACAAGTTCAAATTGTTATCCTACACAGAATCCAAACGCAGAACCGGAGTTTCACAGAAGGGCAAATGCCGGAGGATGACAGCCAGATGGACATCTCGGTGACGATGAAGGTTATAGTTATAGACCGGAGCGGCCTCATCACAAAAGGCAGCGACAGACAACGAATATAAAGAAAGCATTTTATCATCCTGGATATCAGGCGAAAACACCCAAGCTCAACGATCAAAAGGTTGAGTAAATTCTTCGTGTTTAAAATTATGTTTGTTGCTAATAAAATCTAGGCCATTATTCGCACTCATTTTAACAGACTGCTGATCGGTAGGATAGAGGATGATGGGATCCGGCTCCCTGATCCACCTTCCGAATTTGAAATTTGAAATTTTATAAACACTCGTGCTCCAGGTACAGGCCCTACGGAGGATGATTATCGCATCCATTATGACGGACGTCCTACATCCAATTGGAACCGGAAGGCCTTCAATGTATTTTATGAGACGTTTATGCGCTTGACAAAAGCGCAGGAGTTATTCGCCGATCCACGAGAGGGCTCAAGTCAAGTATTGGGTGAACGTTTAGCATATGAGATTGCTGAGGAAAAACGGCATTCTGTATATGACATGTGGCTTGTTTGTTTCCGAGGTTTACGAACAAAATATCGGAATCAGGAAAAAGATCGTGTGGATCCCCTTCAGCGCGAGCAGCATAAAGGGAAGGCGAATAGAGCTCAACGCCGCAAAAGCGTACGGTTTTTCAATTTCGGTGCTTTTCCAAACCTGAACTCACTCTTAATCTATAAACGTAGCTATTCTATCGTCGGGCGGAGGCTTGTCAATCACTTGCTGAGCTTAGACCTCATATTCCTTTAATCCATCAGCTAGGGGCTTTAGGAATGAGCTCAGACAAATCGGCTAATGATGACGACACACGAGTGTATACTGTTCGAAAACGACAGTGGCTGAACCCATTGGTTCATATCTTTCTCTTACGCTTGGACCTGATATACATGCACTCACGTCGAATGGATACGTCTGGCTGTAGATTTACGCCAGGAACCTTACCGCATAAGCGAGTTCGTCCACCTCAAAACCCCCACATTTCCGACCGTCTGCCAATCCCGTTCTTGCCAGTAAACGTGTATGATCCCGAATGGTACAGAAGCTTGCCGTCAGAAGAACGACATGCATTGAAAGTGAGCAGGTCATACAATTTGACATCTCTTGCGCATTGATCTATAGTATTATAGTACTGGCTGTAATTGATATTTGATATAATGTATCTTTCGTTTTCAGGCATTGTCGAGTCAAGATGTTATTTAAAGAATATATTTGATCATGAAGGGTATCATAATTGTCACGGTACGCTAGCGCCTTTTCCGATTATTCGATTTCTTCGATTTCTTTCGGTTTCATTTCGTGTTACGATTTCCTTCATTTCCGTACTTTGCCGTTTCCATTAGTTCCATCGTTTTCTCGATTTTTCGATCTCTTCGATTTTCCTCGATTTCTGTCTGTATCTCCTCGGATCCCATGGGGATCAGTCGAGCGCTTCGTATCCTGTACTTATATGCGTTTTCCCTAGAGGGGGATACCTAAGCTTGTTCTCTTAGGTTTTCCCTCCTCTAGGTGAGTAGTTAGTCGCTGCCCCTCAATAGATCTTAGGTTTTCCCTCCTCTAGGTGTGTGCCCTGAGTCGCCCTAACAATAATTAATTACTAACTAACTCGTGCTGCCATAAAATTAGCATCACCCACATTTGTAATGTGGGCGATCGTGATGATTTTTTGAAGTGTGAATATCTGGCCGAAGACTGTCACGACTAGACGTAGGAGCACTTTGCAATTGATGGACGCACATCATATTACTATGTCATCAACACCTCTGACTGTGTTTCGTCTGTAAGACATATTTCTACATCAACGCCTAAGTTCTGAATGGTTTTCAGAGATTGCTTGAAACCTGGACTTCATATGTATGACTGTGTTACTTCCAATGATTTGTATGTTAACTTTCTTACCCTCGAACACTCGTCGATAACAAGCAGTATGCATACCTAGGAGATATTCAAGAAAGACAACTATTGATTCTTTGACCATACTATCAAAATCAAGTGGGCATCAGCCTCAGACAGATCTATCAACAGTATCCAACATAAACGATGTCCGGGTGTGCTTCATGACAGAGATGGAGTCGGAAGACGTACTGACAATCCAGCCAGTCACAATTCAAGAAAACTCTTCTTCACACAGCAACGCAGGACCATACAAAAAAAGAATAAATAACACTCCTTACTTTACAACTTGGCATGTAAAGCATGGCGCAGGCGATGCCCCAACATTATCTGCAAACTCTCCAGGTCTTAATGATGGAGATCTTTTCCTCCAAATCTGTAATAAAAAGGTGGAAGGTATATGGATTAGGTATTCTCAGAATGGAGCGCATTGGCAACCGATACAAGAAGGCGTGAATCATCCTGTTCTGAATGACAGAGTTTTACTCATTAGACGCGATCTCAAACCTAGCTGGGTTTTACCCCAAAGTGTTGCAAGATATCATAGAAAGGAATGTTCGCCGTTATGTTGAAGATATCTGTCATTTGGAACTACTGTTTATATGCATATACTCAGACATTTACATAGTACTAGTACGTTATGATTAGTACACGCTCCGACAAAATCAATTTGGAAGCCTAGTTAAAAGAAATCATTTACGAAAGACTGCGTAAACCATAGTTTAAGATTACTTTTCTTAGAAAGTAATTCTTGAGAAATCAAGGGTACGGTTCCAACATTTTCGTTGTTCTCTTGACGGGGACGACCTGATAACGCGAGTGTGATGTCAAGAATGGGGGGATTGGCTTCAACTGGGGAATCTATAATGATAGCTCGACAAACAGGACATCTCCCATGGACTCCGAAGGCGTTTAAATTATTAACGAAATAGGAGCGAAGGCAGTCTCCGCAAAATAGATGTTGGCATTCGATAATCCTTTTACACTGTCGTTAGGTATGGAGATAATAAAAATCGCGGCAACTTACATGAAGGGGAGAACAAAGATTTCTCGACAAATTCCGCACTGACAAATCTCGGTGAGCATCGTGTATCTGTCCTGTTGGAAGATTGAATGAATAAATAGACAACAGTTCTCAGAAGCTCACCTCTAACTCGCGAAGCTGTCCTTCGGAGCGCGTAATGGTTTCCTTAAGTTTGGTGATTTCCTATAAATGCTGTTTCAGCGCCATCGGAAAAAGTGAGTATGAAGAGATCATGCTACCATTTCGTGCCGTGAGTTCTGTACGGACAAAGTCTTCTGAAAACCCCCCATCACATCAGCTTGATGTCTTTTTAGCTATCAGCGCAAATGGAAAGATGAGTGACGTGCGTGAGGCTATAGTACCATGACTCGGATTCGCTTACAGATTGATAGATTTGATCACGGTATAACAAAATCTCGTCTTTATCTGCATCGTCTGTATCAGACGAAATATAAATAGGGGATACACTTCTGCGACGTTTGGATAGATTCGTTTTACAAGAAGACATGGGTAAGTCTGAGACTTTCATCGGTATGTGTATATGCGTATCCTTATAAACTTAAAATTCACTTCAAAAGTCATGCTTAACGAATCTGACTGACCGTTAACGCATGTCCAGCAGCAGTTTTGCCTTATGACCCAAGTTTGATATGCATTGGCTTTGCATACGCGCGGCACATCATCAAGTTGTTCGCGCAATCGCACCCTCATGCAAATCAGGCATTCACTGGCGCGAGAATGCCTGCTTCTTTCTACAGGGTCAGAATGTCCCGTTAATTTACATACAAGTACCTACAACTCATCACTTGTTTTATTTGGCTTAATTTGAAAAAAAGTCTGACATAATAGTGGCTTGTTCCGGTGGAACCGGAGACTTTGCACGCCCTTGCAGGGTCGCTATTAGAATCGCACCGTAAGGACTCGGACTGGCAAGCTGATTAGATCGATATCAAGTAATAATCAGAAGTTCCGTGTTCAGCCCCAAAATTGAGACTCGTGAGGCTTGTTGAGAAGAGGGTGTAATGGTGAGGTAATTCCAGATCTAGGGTTTTTAACTCGGCCAATGACTATTTTAAGAACTAGTCAAACGTTTATTTTCGAAGTTTTAAGCTGTACCTTGTGAGAGTTTGATCAACGCGGAGAACTTATTTCCGCATAAATTGTTGAGCCCGACAATTACAATGGGAATTTTCAAATAGAACTCAGACTCATACTAAACCTTCAAAGTTGCTTGTCGTTTTGCTCTATGTTTTCAGGCCCGGTATGTTATTTAGGAAATAATTATTTCGAATACAAGATATGACTTTGGAGATTTATAGGGAAAAATTTGGTACTACCTTACCAAGACTCCTTTCAAACCTAACACGACGCCCATAAATGCTGTTGCTTTTCATCCAAACGGACACTTCCTGGCAGCATGCGGTAATTATCTCAGAGTATTGACTGAACAGCAGTAGTGAACTGAAGGACATATGTGGGTAGACGACACCGGGCACGTCTCAATTTATGATTGTCAAAACGGAGAAATAATACGCAAGTTAGCGACGAACGCAGATCGCGGCGCTGTCTCTTTCGTGATTTGGTATAGAGCCTTTTCTTCAGGCGAAGATAATTCTATCCTGATATTTGGATGTATGGATGGTAGTCTCCATCAATATTCCTGCAGCTCAGTGGGTGCATTTTGGGACATGCGCGGATGACCTACTAGACATGTACAACTAACTAATTTATCAAGGACATGATATTCACAAATCTCGGTGTGATGAAGCCTTTCCAACACACAATTGAGGGCATCGATGTTTGTTATCATTCACGACGAGTCGCCGTCATCTCCAATTCTTCTTTAGCTGTATGGCAGTCTCGTGTTGATTGTGAGTGTTGATTGACTTGAATTACATACGGCACATAGCTGCATTACACGTTTACAGACGTTTTAATGCCGTGTTGGACGTACACGCATCCTAAGGGCCATAAAGCGCGTACAGTTCAATTTTATTACAAAGGAGAATATATATTGTTGTGTTTCTTACAAGGGCGAGAAGCAATGTACGTTTTGATCATATCATACTTCTGGTCTTTAATTATGATTATATTTCATCCTTTCTTAAGATTCAAATTTCATGCTAAAACAGGGGAACTTTTGGATCGTGTAAGGGTTGAGACCAGAATGTATGTGGTCTTCCAAAGTGTATGTTCAGTTAAAGTAAACTTCACTCAGTGGAACAAGTGCCATTTCTCCCGATAGCAGGCACCTTATTATTGGAAACCTGTCGTCAGGAGTCGATTTATATGATTTGGAGACGATGAGATTCATTAGAACATTTCATGTCAAGACTACAATCAATGTTCCCAAACAAGTTGGGTTCCTTTCCAACACTTGCTTTTTTTCCGGGTCAGATCAGGGATATATATGCATCTGGAGCACTGGAGGAAAACTTTTACAAACCCCATTTACGAAAAATTTAGGTGATTGTACATTCTGTTTGGTTATCGCAAATTCCATCAAGCTAATGCTCTCAAGATCTCAAGCTGATTCAAATAGTGAATGTACAAATTTTTTTCTAATTATTGAGCGGTTAATTTTTATTTTTATTTTAGGCATATACAAGCACAACCTCAGATACTCAGCTGATTGCTGCCATCGGACGGGCTATTGAGCCGTTAGGCTCCAACAGCTCGTTGGAGCATCTTCATCTTTGGAAAAGATCTTCCGTGAGTTGCAGATCACGTACCTTTCACGCATTTTTTTTTTTTAAAAAACCTTCGCTTAGCTTCCGTGGTGGCGGCAGGGTCGCTGGGTTACCCAATCCACAGCCATCCACGTTGTTAGTCTGATTCTTATTCTTTGTTTCACCACGTGTATCAGATCAACTGAAAATGGTCTCCAAATATCTGTCAATTTAGGCATTGTTGAAGGATCTTACACATTCTAAGATAATAAATCGTCCTTTATTCATTCTGAATTTCCGAAATTCCTCCTCACCTATAACTCAGACATGTTTGCACGCTGCTATATACATATCAAGACTCAAAGTTATCAGATTATTTTACAGTACAAATACCAGCTCTGATTTATTCCCAGACTATGTTGATTTATCATCGTTTTCAGAAAATGAAAGCTCAAGTTGCTTGGACGATTTCTGCACGCGCAGGAAGGTCCCAAATGTGGGAAATATATCAGGCATCGTTCTAATATTATAACAATTCATATTTAACTCAACGTTCAACAAAACATTACTTGCCGTGGATTGCATCGACAGTTGAATCTCCTTTGTCTCCGGCATTGTCTCCTTCGGTCACGGAAGCATGAGACAAAAACGAGCAATTACAGGAGTATATAGACAGAAGCAGAAGGGCAAGCGCAAATGTCGGATACACATATCTTAAATCCTTCAGTAATATAAAAAATTTCCACCAGGGGGCTAATTTAAGGCGTCAGAAAATGTTTGCGAAGTCAACAATTATAGATGGAGTGTAGACAGACTGTAGTGCCATATTTGAATTATAGCCGAGTTTTCGGACCCAAGAACGTTAAAAGAGGTTGCCAAAAGTGTTCTCCTCCGGTGAGTTTCATCAACATAACTCTACCGTGAATTAAGAACAGGAAAAGACAATAAGACAGGCAAGCTTACTGCCAAACTCGTTAAGATTCGCTGTTTTTGCTCTACCCTCGTAAGAATATATGTAGTTAAGCTGGAAATAGAGCATACCTGAGGTTTTTATTGCCGAATACCTTTCGTTCCAAATATCATAAAAGTATATTTTGCCCATTTGACCTACGAAAACGAGATATGTGTGTTTAGGAGATAGATTGATTACCGATGTATGTCGAAAATTCTCTGGTATAAGGATACATGATTTTAGAGTTCGACGATCTCTGAGGTCATAAATGAGGGCCTGCGTAAGTTGATTGGGCTGATTAACCAGCAGAACAAGGGTGTGGCTGTCAGGGGTAGTTGGATGGGTGAAATATTGCATATATTTACACTTCCTAAGATAAATCAGAATATCAGAATTTATGGGATACGTGACTTCATATATTACCCAAACGATACTAACGAAACCCTCCACATGACTTGTTTAGAACTAACATTGAAACAACTGACGGCAATTATTAGTCTTCAAATATGGCAAAACTCAACTCAAACTTCTGCATACTTGACTTCGTCGCTAGAACAGAGTATAAGATGAGTGCTGTTCTTGATAAAATCGATGCCAATCAAAGTATTGGTGGCTATTCGTATGTTTGGATTGCTTAAATCTAAAGTCATGTGCTGCTCCCAATCAACATCTTTGACAATGTTAACAGTGAGTGAAGGTTTTCATTTATGACATGATTTCAATACCTGGATTTTGTATTTTCTTCCATATCTTTACAGATCTATTCCCCGAAGTTGCGACAAGGTAAGTGTATTGGCTGTCCATAGCTATGAAGGTGACAGAACTAGGGTGATGTCCGTCCAGAACGAGTGCGCTCAGTTGTGCCTATTCTCATTTCACGTTGATAATATTTACAGAACTAATCTTTACTTACCGGCTCACAGCCGAGGTAGCACTGGAAAATAGTGACATAGCCATCGATGAAACCAGCAACCACTTCCATGGGTTCAGAAATTCTACGAGAACTTGGAATCCACTTTATGACAGAGACAGTGTCAACCAAATCAATCTTAACTAATTCACGACCATTTCTCAGATCTGTGACTCGAAATGAAGGGAGAGTGTAATGCAGCAACAGCACGCCGTCTGAGGAGAAATCTACGCAATTGGCTACCGTGGAAACACCTCTAAGGTTCCGGAGCACTCTCCACTGTCCCCACTGTCCCCATCCGTTCATACAGTGGCTCACAAAAGTGTCCCTATGTTTTCGCATTTTGGGGAAAGTCATCTATAACTTTTGAAATAAAAAATATGCTATCCCGAATTTTTATTCTAAGAAAGTACAATATATTAGCTACATTTACATCTAGGAATTAAAAAATTCCATCTAGAAATTAAAAAGATATGCCTATTTTAAAATGACTGCTCATAGGGACAGTTTTGTGAGGGGGGGGTGAGGGGGGGTTAGAATACAGAATTAGTACTTTGTATGGCCTCCTTTAGCCTTCATTACTGCTTCAATCCTTCTAGGCATACTTTCTATGAGATTTTGACAAACTTCCACTGGTATACTATCCCATTCTACCTTGGTTCTTCCCCATGTATCCCAGACTCCATCAGATAGCTTTGGATACTTCCTAAGTTCCCTTTTGAGATGTTCCCATAGATGTTCTATGGGATTCAAGTCAGGAGACTGTGCTGGCCATTCCATTGGTTCAATTTTATGTTCTTCAAACCATTTTGCAACCAGTTTTGAAGTGTGTTTAGGATCATTGTCTTGCTGGAATATGACTTCCTTCCGGGGAATCTGCAATTTCCTAATGCTAGGAAATAGATGTTGGGCCAAAATATCTCTGTACTGCTCTGCATTCATCCTCCCTTCAACCTCCTGTATCCTTCCAACTCCATTCCACCCAAAACACCCCCATACCATAATATTTCCCCCACCATGCTTGACTGTGGTTTGAGTGGTCCTATCAGAGGATGGTTCTCCAACTTGTTTCCATACATATTGTCGTCCATCTGATATAATCCTATTGATTTTGGTTTCATCTGACCAAATAACCCTTTATCCATCTTCCTTGAGTGCTCTCCTGACTGTCTCTGTAGATACAGGGTTGGTGATGACAGAGTTGATGTATTTGGTGACTTGGCAGGCATTGTCCAGCTGCCCAGATCGAATTTGATGGGAAATACGTCGTTTATCAGCAGGAGAGAGTTTGGAAGGACGACCATTGGGAAGGTTTTCTTTGTCCCTTTCCATGTCTTTAGCAATTCTCCCAATAGTAGACTTGTTAACATTTGTTAGAGCAGCAGTAGCCCTAATAGATTTTCCAGAAAGAAGATGGGAGATGACATTTTCTCTATCAGCAGATGAGATGGGTCTCATGATGGGAGAGAGATTGATGATGGGGAAAATTGTTGATGTTAGAGGATTACAAACATCAACAAACAATGATTGAACAATGTGTGACACTGGAAGTCACATTTTTCCCACTGTTAAAACGAGTTTTCCTTGGATTTCCTGAGCTGAAACATACCCTCACAAAACTGTCCCTATGAGCAGTCATTTTAAAATAGGCATATCTTTTTAATTTCTGGATGGAATTTTTTGATTCCTAGATGTAAATGTAGCTAATATATTGTACCTTCTTAGAATAAAAATTCGGGATAGCATATTTTTTATTTCAAAAGTTATAGATGACTTTCCCCAAAATGCGAAAACATAGGGACACTTTTGTGAGCCACTGTAGTACTTTTCACAGGAAGCTGTTCGTATGGTGACTCCTTCTGTGCAATGTATAAACTAGAGAATGCAGAGTACGGGATAAAACGAAGAAAAGAACAAGTAATAATAGCCCGGGAGTAATCCAAACTGAAACTGAAAACGAAACAAAGAAGCCACCAATGGGGTGAGGAACAATCATCGTGCAGTGGAACAGAGTGGGAACATAACTCGGAAATTAATATTCAATTAATGTACGTGAATTGCCGTTAATCTCAGAAAAATGTGACTTACTAAAGGTGAAAGATCCAGAATCGTGTTTCGGTTCGCCCGCTCGTCCAGCCAGTGTGTTCCGACTATATTCTCGGGCCGTGGAATTACATCAATACGCAGGTGTAATTCTAAGGACAGCCAAAGCTGGAATCCAAACTCTTTCGTTTCACGTGTAGATTGTTCTAATGCTGTGTGAGCCGCTGAGAAACAAAGGGCTTTGGCCATTTCACAATAAAATCATGTTATGGGACGGTGAAGCTGTCCGACCACACCTCCATTTTGCGGTTTCCTTTGTTCTCAACTGAACTTTATCTTTCTTGTCTTTTCACCATGTCTACTGATTCAATGCGTTTTACTGTAACTATATCCCCCGAGAAAAAAATTGCAAGCTTCTACACCAAACGTGCTGCAGTCATAGAGTGGGTTTATTTCCAAAATATCGAAGAAATTCCTTCCGACCATCAAGCAAGTGTAAGCTATGAAATAAAAGGAAACCCTCCCGACATCATTTGCCAGCTAGATGGCCAAGAAGTAGGTTCTTATTCACATTGACAACTACGTGGTACAATCTCATTTCCTTAGAATTATATTGCCAAGCTTGACATCCATATCCTGAGGGACGAACTTGTCTTATTCAAGGCGACTACAAACTAGTACGTATTCTCTCGGACTGCACAATTGTGAACACTATATATATGTATATCAAATCTAGCGTTGTCATTGTCAAAGGTCAATTTATAGGTGAGTTATCTGCCCATTAGAAATGCCGATAACGTTTGAGAATATCCCAATTTTCGAAGCACCTGAACGAACGTTCAACCTATCTTCATCAGGAACAGCAACCCCTTTAAACCCACATGGGTTTGTATTTTTAATACAAGTAAATTAAGTTGTATTCACATCTCATACATCTAGAAAACGTGCTTTGTTGGAATCAGACGATGAGTCAAAATCCGACGTTATTACTACACCCTTAAGGTATGTTTTCAAATAATACTCCCACATTTTCTAAGTATCTGTATAGGAAAATGCAACACTCTACTCATGTCGATGTTCCCGGACAAAGGGCCAGTTTGATAAAAGGGAAGGCCAAAGCTACACCACAGGCTAGCTCTGCATCCGCATCCGCATCAGCAAATCATCCGAAAGCCACAGCCGTCTCCTCTTCTACGCCTGGAGAGGGATTTAGTCGTCCTAGCTCAATCCCCAGTTTTTCCGTCACTCCACTAGTGTCCACAAAGATATCTGAGCTCTTGTACCTCACGAACAGTGAAGAGGGTAGCCATACGCCCATAGCAAATGTACTGACCTTGGACCTGTTCGTTAGCGATGATAATGGGGGTAGAGTGAAAGAGGATAGTGTAGTGGAAATATTCTACTATGCAAGTTTCATCGATGGAGATGTTTGGGCAATCCAGGCAAAAGCGAGCGTAAGTTTTAATTTAGTAATAACGCTGTCTATTTCATGAACTCAAAGGTTTCACAGGAAAAGATGGATCTGAAGAGCAACGAGATACCAATTGGTAATTATTCGCTCAAATTTCTCAGATTTTAGCTAATTGTGTTAGACTGGAAGCGTGGATTAGTAGGCATGAAAGTTGGAGACAGAAGCTTGATCATTATCCCACCGGAATTGGGATTCTCAACTCCAAGGCATTCAAAGTTGTCGAGGAGTGTGATTGTGGTTGGTGAGTAGTATATGTTGAGCATTAATATAGCCATGATTTGACTTGGTTCTACTCAGATTGTCGTCTTAAGACCATTGTGTAACAGTAGTTACTTGTACTTGGAAATGAAACTCGATGGCTGCGACTGGCAGGAAATTTGATGATTATATGCATGTAATTCAGAAATAATGTCAACGTTTTATTTTTCGGATAGATCCTTGAGTAAGGAAGCTTTGAACTTATAATCAATGATTCAGACATAAACATTATCTTCGAGTCCTACCTTTTGAAATACTCACAAATGTCGTTTTTATGTGCACGCAGAAATAATTCCTCCCAATCCCCAATAGGGTTATTAGTTAAGAAATTGTGATATTGAACATTAAATTGGACGACTATTTACAATTGCAGCCCTTAGACTGCCGTCGTGGTCTACCCACTTGTAAAAATGTAAATACAGTCAAGTTATCACAACCCTCTCCACACTGGAGACATTGTAGGGTTTGACCAAAAAAAGGGTCCTAATAAAATTATAGTTCGAGGTATAGACATATGACAATTCACTAACTTGTAATATCATATTATAACTAACACTCAGATTAAGAGATTCTGAGTTGAAAAATTGTGAGTATGTTGCTATTTTTATCTTAGTTAAATCATGTAAGAATTTTTACTTATATAACACTATCAATAACTTTTTCTATTCAATCAAATAGTATACAAAGTAAAACATATATTATTATTAACCATAGTGGAAAATTATATAATGAAGTTGATATAATTACTTATCAATACAATTTTTTATCATAATTTTGAGGGAGTGGGAAATACTGAGTTTCTATGTAATTTTAACTTGAAGTCACAGTATGTGACATTAGAGTTTTCTCAAGATTTTCCAGAAATCCCTGTATTATTAAGGTTTTCCCAGGAAAACTCTGATATTACACAATGTAATCTCATGCTTAAAATTAAGCTTTTTACATGCATCTAAATTATAATAGAAATATATTTTCACAATAAATATAAAAAAGATTTTTAAAACATTCTTCAATATAGATGATGATCATGTAAGTTTCATTCTATTTATTATTTTACTGAATGGATAACATTAATCATAGACTTATATGATAAAAAATTATTACATAATTTAGCCAATATAATTATAGCAGTATACTGACAATTTTGCAAGCCGGAATCCCTTGACCTGAGTATTAGTTATAATATGATTTTGCAATTTGATAAATTGTTAATAGCCTATGCCTCGAACTAAAATTTTCTTAGGATCCTTTTTTTGGCTAAACCCTACAATGTCCCCAGTGATAGTCCCCTTTCAACATATCTTTCGTCGGTTCGTTTCGGGATAAAGCCAGATATCAATTGCGCTCTGGTATCATTTAGGATCCTTCCTTGTATCTGTAGATTTTCTCGTGCGGAATACCACCTAGAAGACGAGCCATATCCACAATGACACGCCCTGAGTCATCTCAGCTTTGATTAACATTATCTCGAACTCTCAACAACCCTTTTCGTCGGTTCAAACAGTTCAAACGAAGGAATCATGTTCCTAACGGTGTGAACCCTGTGCTGAAACAATCAAAGAAAGAAGACAAAGGAAAGGGCAGAGCCGCTGATGCTCAGATATTCCGTGTCTGAGAAAAAAACGCGAGTGTTTTGAAGATTTCAACAATAAAATTGTTTTCTCCCAGTGGGTAAGTCAAGAACTCTCTGTCTATGTTATGACTGCCTCTATGACTTCCTGACTATGAGTTTCTCAGGACAGCCAAATACTTCATCCATACGCTCAAGCATCAGCACACCACTATCATGGAAAGAGACCGCCAATACTATTATCGGGCCCCTTTCATCGGTGTACACTGGATTTTGAGGGCAATTCTTGTTTACTTTCACGAAGACGAGGACAATCGCGGGGACCTTACAGTTCGACTACCTATGGCAATATTGATACACAAAAACTTGAGGTTCCTCCGTTCCATGCGAACCGTTGAGCAGAAAGTCACCACCTGGGTCACATCGCATATCTTCTGTCTTTTCAGCAAGGACGAGTACCTTGATCTATCTCGTAAAGAAAGGATACCCGGCGCGAGTTTTTCTATCAGCAACTCTGCTACCAGAGTGTGCCAACAGCTTCAACTCGGTCACGTCCTTCTTCTCCGCATCAACTCTTGAATACATCGAGCAACCCGAAGGTGCCGCTGCTGCACTTAGCTTCATACCCCGGTAATCCTGCAAAGTATAGAGTCAAAAAAAGTCACACATTCTTCTGCTCCCCGCGTTACGCGTTACCTTTCCGGTTAACTATAAGCTTTGATAAGCAAATTTGCATAAAAAAATTCGCTGCAGCAGCAACCCCTGTCTAGCTTCCGTTTCTACCTCCTAGTGTTGCGATCTGGGTTCAGTCGGGACACTAGGAAGGGTCCAGTTCAGATATCTGGATTATAGACGGGCTGCTCAGGGATGGAGCCTCCGAGGGTGAAGGGAGTATTTGGGATTGCAATTGGGAGCTGATATTGTGCGAATAATATTCATGTACGTACAACTTTAGACAATATATCGATTGGATAAGGCTAGGGGAGGGAATAATATCAAAGTGAATAGAGACCTGTACTGCGGCTTGCATGCAGGTAATTAATTGATTCTGCGACCGTCGACGTCAGGCGCCTCAATGCATAGCCGGAGTTCGTTCATTTCATAATCGCCTCGGCCCTAGTATTGCAGGCCAGATCCCACATCCCGCGGTTCCGAAGACCATTCACCACCAGGAAGGAAGCGTGGCTAAGTGCTTATAATCGATAATCTATGAAGATGAAATTTGTTAAACGGCATCTTCTGTGTGATCATGGCTGATGTGTCTCACAACGTTGAGGAGCTTAGGTCTGAAACTGCTGGCTCAAAACTCGAGACATCATCTGACGATGTAGACTCAAGTTCTGGTACTTTGCAAAAAAGTGATTCTGCTGAAGCTATTTCACAGTCTGATACATTGGAGAGAGATTCAGACATGGCCGAACAGATGAGGCACGTAGAAATGTCTTTGACTGAAATCGAAGAACACCTTTGTTCCATTGCGGCAGGTTTTCTTTCTTATAATTATCTGTCTTTCTGGGGATTGATAAATACTCTATTTAGGTTGAATTTGAAGCTCATCATTTACAAGCCCAGATAGAAATTGTGAAAATATGTGATTTCTTGAAACTTGGGCTTGAGCCACTCCACAAGCCTCCGCGTGAAATTATCATGCCACCCTCACGAAATCCTCCCTCTTTTTCCACCGTAAAGGCAAGTGCTTAAGACATTATCTTTTCCCATATCCTCAACTGATTTATTCTACAGCTATTGTTTATTTGGTCTGACATTGTCACGGTACGCTAGCGCCTTTTCCGATTGTTCGATTTCTTCGATCTCTTTCGGTTTCATTTCGTGTTACGATTTCCTTCATTTCCCGTACTTTGCCGTTTCCATTAGTTCCATCGTTTTCTCGATTTTTCGATCTCTTCGATTTTCCTCGATTTCTGTCTGTATCTCCTCGGATCCCATGGGGATCAGTCGAGCGCTTCGTATCCTGTACTTATATGCGTTTTCCCTAGAGGGGGATACCTAAGCTTGTTCTCTTAGGTTTTCCCTCCTCTAGGTGAGTAGTTAGTCGCTGCCCCTCAATAGAACTTAGGTTTTCCCTCCTCTAGGTGTGTGCCCTGAGTCGCCCTAACAGACATTGTTTGCGGCCTAATAATGATATTTATTTTGCTGTTAGGGATGGACATATCCGAAGGTATTGATTTAAAGAATATTTGAATATAGAGAATGATGACATTTTACTCAAGATCCACTGAGGACATTGCAGGGTTTGACCAAAAAAAGAATCCTAACAAAATTATAGTTCGAGGTATAGACATATGACAATTCACTAACTTGTAATATAATATTATAACTAATACTCAGATCAAGGGATTCTGACTTGAAAAATTGTCAGTATGTTGCTATTTTTATCTTAGTTAAATGATGTAAGAATTTTTACTTATATAATACTATCAATAACTTTTTCTATTCAATCAAACAGTATAGAAAGTAAAACATATATTATTATTAACCATAGCAGAAAATTATATAATGAAGTTAATATAATTACTTATCAATACAATTTTTCATCATAATTTTGAGGGAGTGAAAAATACTGAGTTTCTATGTAATTAAAACTTGAGGTCACAATATGTGACATTAGAGTTTTCTCAAGATTTTCCAGGAATCCCTGTATTATTAAGGTTTTCCCAGGAAAACTCTGATATTACACAGTGTGATCTCATGCTTAAAATTAAGGTTTTTCCATGCATCTAAATTATAATAGAAATATATTTTCACAATAAATATAAAAAACATTTTTAGAACATTCTTCAATATGGATGATGATAATGTAAGTTTCATTCTATTCATTATTTTACTGAATGGATAACATTGATCATAGGCTTATATGATAAAGAATTATTACATAATTTGACCAAGATAATTATACCAGTATACTGACAATTTCGCAAGCCAGAATCCCTTGAGCTGAGTATTAGTTATAATCTGATTTTGCAGTTTGGTAAATTGTCAATAGCCTATGCCTCGAACTATGATTTTCCTAAGATCCTTTTTTTTGGCTAAACCCTACAATGTCTCCAGTGTATGGTCTTTTTAGGAAGGAGCTGGACATGAGATGCATTTGGGGCGAGGTGGATGAATTGATGAGAGGGTGTCTGCAGAAGGCCGCTTATTCAGTTAGTGTTAGTGGATAGCGGGTAGTGAAAGCCGAACGAATACACTGTCGCTATGAGAATGTTGTGGTGGGTCAGCAAGGAATGTTGGAACGAAAGGGTGACAGAAAAAAGGGAAAGGTCAACGTGAGACTGAGAAGTTGGTGCAAGGCCTGGGAGAAATATGTTGCAGAAACAAAATCATGAATCCAAAGACGTTGATTGATAAATTAGTTGGGATGCTTTCTTCGGTATGATAAAGTGAATATACGGCGCGACACAGAAGATCTAGAGGCACTAGACTGGTGGAACGCAATGAAAACAACAATGGCGACGATGGTAGCGACAATGGGGGGAAAAGGAAGAAGAAAGAAGGAGGGCTGAGGAGCATGCAGCATGTTCAGTTCATCGCAATTGACGACTTTGTCACCGGGGCTGAAGCCGCCCTGCGACCCCCATTTGATGCCTGATACTTTGCTGTCAGATACTAATTTCGAAACTTCGACAAGCATTTGACGAAGGCTTACAATGAAAAATGTGTCAGTTTTACGAACGAAACTGAGTTGTCTAGACGTAATACTCCGCTACCATGTACAAAGATTGAAGATGACGCGGATGATAGATTCTGGCATTAAGCGCCCATTCATGCAAGGGAACACGTGCTTAGTCCAAGTCATAGTATTATTATACTACTTACTATATCTGAATCTTCAACAGAAGTTTTGAACTCCTTGACGATTGCCAATGCCCTCGACAAATTCCGAAATCCAGGGCTCTGTCAAACACTTATGTTCTTGTGCAATGTTTGGGTGTAACACTCATACCACGCATCACTTGGTGACCAGGGAAATTGTACAAGGACAATACTTGTCAGAAAGCACCTGGAGACGCCATAAAACTAGTGCGACTATGAAAGAGTGCATGAGAATGAATATTGAGTGAGAAAATGTTCTTGTTAATCACGCAATGAAAAGCCTTAATAGGTTGCAGTGCTGTTGGAACGTTTAACGTTCCACCTGTTGAATTTCCGCCGAATTACAACGCAACTGAATTTAGCGTCGAAACAGCACGGTATGTTTTGTACTCAAATGATGATACAAAGAGACAAACTATGTGTAGAGTTGATGATACAGAACGGGAGAGATCACAAGCTCGACTGCGCGACCTTTTATCTCTAGCTCAAGCCACAATCAATAGGATAGAGAAGCCTACTGAGTTAATTTTCACACGAAAGCCTTCATCTGATACTCCATATCCTGAATTTGGGGATTCATATATAGCTGATGTCCCACGGGCATGTGTAGACTTGAAAGCGGGGGTAGTCGAGAATGACATAGTTCTCAACGTCCAAGCTACAATCAAAGAAATTCAAGCCATATTGGAGACTATACCGACTTGGGGCGAGCAGTTTCTCATCGCGGAAAAAACTACCATTTTTACTATTTTGACCGAAGCTTCCAAAACCCTTTACCTTTACCAGAGAGAGGCCTGGGAACTTCAGGCTTGTATCAATACTGCTTTGTCCGTTGGACACTATCAAAACGCACGTGTTGTTATTACTGGTATATTTCACTCTGATCTTAGATGAGTTGAACATTGACATAAATTTGTTTAGATCATGATAAGAGATATGAAACTCTTAAGAAAACAAACCCCGGGCTATTCCTCTCCTTATGGCTCGGGCTGATATCACATTATTTATGTAATTTATCACGGATGAAGTCGAACTTTATACTCACCGCTCTTAAAACTATCATTTCTGTGACGCAAAGTCAATTCGCTTCTACTCATGTCACCGACGGGAACAATGTTCCAAGTGATATTCGGACGGCGGCGACAATTTTTAGCCTCAAGCCCACGCTTACGAGATATATTTCTTGCCCGGAATGCAGAAAGCTGTATAACGCCGAGGAGACAGATTCTACGAGAGGACACCCCGAACTTTGCAGTCACAGTGAACTCCCTAATGGACCAGAATGCGGTGCACGCTTATGGAAAGTGAAACAAATCCAGGGCAATTCACATTTTGTCCCCCGCCTGACATTCATGTATCAAAATTTCCCTAATTGGCTCGCTAGACTATTATCTCGACGCGGTATAGAAAACGTCTTACGGTCTCCCCTAACATGTCCACGAGACCGACGAATAGTTCGGGATATCTGGGATGGCGAGATTGTTCAATCATTTGAAGATGAAGATGGAAAGCCATTCTTTGATTATGACGGTCCCGAATTACGCTTGCTTTTTGGCTTTGGCTACGATAACTTCAATCCGTTCCACAATAAAGCAGGTTGCAAAAAGGCTCTGTGGGAGCTTTGTATCTTATTTGTTTCAATCTACCCCCAGAATTACGTCTTCTCCCTGAAAACATTCTTTTATCCAGTATCGTTCCCGGTCCGAAACAACCCTCGCTAACCCAGCTCAATCACTACGTGGAACCGTTAGTTGAAGAGCTTCGAATTTTTTACAAATTTGGGTATTATTTTCCAAGCACATTCGATTCTCCTGCCGGTGTGATCGCAAAAGGTGCCGCTTTCCCTGGTATAATGGATCTTCACGCAGCTAGACAAGTATTTGGATTGGGTTCCTATCAAGCCAAATGGTTTTGCACTAAGGCTCCCCACGGGTTTTATCCTCGGATACGGGTACCCGACCCGCAGGTATTTTTCATGGACCTGGCTGATCCGTGACCCGACCCGGATATTGACCCGCGGGTATTTCAAATACCCGAGGGTCACATGGGTCGACCCGTGTGACGGATAACCTGTGGGTACCCGTGTGTTACTTGCAAGTAACATCACGTATGACTAGAGAATATTAGAAGTTGTTACTACGTGACATGGGCGCCTAAAATAGGCGCCCGACATATCTTGTAGAGAATTAAAAAATATTAATGGCATATTTTTTTATTTCTATTTTAAGTAAGATTTGAGCTCTCTAGAGCCAAAATAAAAAAAAAATCACGACAAAATTCACTCAAAATTCATCCAGGTGTCACTTATATCTTATGTAAGCAGTTACCACGGGTACCCGTGGTTTCTGAAATGGCTATCCGTATCCAAGCCGGGTCAAATAGGCGCCGGGTACCCGCCAGACGGGTATCCGAGACCCGCCGGTATTTAGGCGGGTACCCGCGGATAAAATCCCCGATATCCGCAACCCGTGGGGAGCCTTATTTTGCACGCATTGTCTCCTGTCCTTGGATGACATCAATAATATTAATCCACGACTGTGGCCTCGCTGGCATACATCCAGTAAACACCGAGCTATCATGGAGGCATGGAAAGACTCGCCAACTGCGGGGAACTGAGAGGATATTTTCAAACGTTACAATATACGGTGGACAGCTTTTTCCCGATTGCCATATTTTAACATGGAAATCATGTGTATTTTGACCCGATGCATGCTTTTCAAAATGTTTTCCGGAATTTGGTTGAAAATACTTGGGGTATGGATGACACCAGTGCCTCAGGTGACGGTACTTTTGTTGGTTCAAGACCGCCCAGTATGGGATCATTGACAAATAACGAAGTTCTTAATGCCCTCAAAGCCATACAAATGGCGATATTGCATGGGGACAGAGTAGAATTCGAGAGAATTCCTAGAGCCCCACTATGGTTTCTCTGCGAGCGACATGAACTACGTCGAGTTGGGGAAAGGCTGCAACCATACCGACAGACTCTCTATCATTTTTATGTGAGTTTTGTATTTACTTACAATGATTGTGAAGCTCAAACTTCATTGAAATCAGGACGGGACTCCAGCACTTCTTCTGAACGATATCCGAATTTTCGGAGCAAGACCTGCGGCTCAAGCAGCGAAAGATCAAAGAATAATCCGAACAATGAGAGTACGGCTGGCGTCCGTTTGTGAAGAGACGCGAGCCAATACCGCAGAGTGGCTTTCCAACCAACTGAGGCCCAATATAATTCAAATATGTCGAGAACGTGATGTGGCATTTGAATCCAATGAGTCACGGGAAATGTTGACTGCAAAACTTATACAACACGTGAGTCTTGAGATTGTTTGAAGGCCGCCCGGTATTTTTGACCTTCGTACAAAATTTAGCAATTGGCCACCCCTCTTTCCATAAGATCTGAAGACTTATCTACCGGGAAGCCAGTTCTTGGAACAGAAGAAATACAAGCTTTGGACATTGATTTTGCAAGAACGAGCTTGCCCTCTTGGGTTCAAACTGGCCCCAGGGCTTTCAATGCCAATAGTCATGGACAATTATCAGCTTCAGAATGGAGGACTTCAGTATTGATCCGATTGGTGATAACGCTACCTCGGTTATGGTGTGAGCGAGGTCCTCGATACTCATCTATGCTTGACAATTTTATGAATCTCGCGAATGCGGCCGTGATCGCCAGCACGAGAACAGTCAAAGCACGGCAACCCGGAGAAAATCTAAATGCGGGCACTGCCACTGACTATGAACAAGAATATTTTAATTATCTCAAAGGACGAGTGCAATTGTATCCGACCGGCAAGATACAGCCCACGGAACATTTTGCTTACCATCTGGGCGATCAAATGCAGGGATTTGGACCCTTGCCAATCACAAGCACAAATGCGCTTGAACGATGCAACGGCATGCTTCAAGACATTCCTACTAATAAACAATGGAGTAAGTTATTTTGGTGTGACAAAGACTTGCAATTGTTTAAACATTTCCCAGATCATTTGGAAATAACACTTATGGATAAATTTTGCGAGGCGGTGTAACGTTTCGTTACAGTTTACGATTAGCCCGGTTCTTACGGACTCACAACAAACAGTATAAAGCTGTATATTTGCAAGTGCAGGTAAGAAAGGCTGCCGGCGCCTTTACCGTTACGCGGTATTTACTGGTGTGACGGCGCCTATGTACATTACATAATACTAGGTACTTGTGCAGACGACAATCGTCTGCATACAATTGTATGTATATACGAATATGTACTATGGTTAATAGTAGTCCGCTGCTCATAGCGGAACCGTTACAGGCGGGGAATCTCAAAACATTGATGAACACTGACATACTCGACTGCATTCACGAAAGGCATCCTGAAGTGGCGGGTCAACAAGACCTTCTCCGGCTGTTCGAGAAAACCTTTATGGATGAAAGAAGTTCTATGGTTCAAGAAGTAACGGACTTTCATCAAAGCAAATATTTTTGGCCCAAAATATCTGATTTAGCCGAAAGTAGCAAGCTGAGGATAACGGGCACCGTAATGACTCTCTTGCTTGAATATCTGAGCCGAAAATATCCTTCTCGGAATTTCATTGTTGACGGGGAAGATGTATTGTCAGAACGCATACCAGTATTCCTTCAACAAGAGAGTTGGTCGCTGACAGAATGCCAACACTATGGTGTATATTTTAGGAAAGCTGTTCCTAGAGTCTTAACTCTCTCGAATCCGACTTCCGAATACATCCCACCTCATAGTGATAGCTATATATGGTTTCAACAAGCTTTGTCGCCTCCTACAGCCGGCATCATCACCGACATATTTGCCTATGAATATCTCTCTGGACAGGGCTCTCTACGGGATTTTGATATATATCTTACTGTACGTACTTTTATCCCGCTAACCCCCGGAGAAGCTGCATATGATCCTTATCGAAAATACCCCATCTCGGGAGGCCGATTTTACCGTTACGAATTGGAAGAGAACGCACAGATCATAAGCATTCATGATGTCGTTTGTCATTTGGCTGTGACGCCTTTGAAACGAGGAGAACTGCCTGGGATCAATATACATTGTGTACATGTATTACCTTTAACTTAGGTATTGATAAATCTTGCTTCCAGTTTGTCACCCTCAATGATACCTTTCCTAGCATCATCAATTCGAAGGTTTTGGTCCTTAATGACAGCATCTCTTCCCGGTGTTCATGCTAAATGAAGAATATATTGTGTTCTGTATACGTATGTACAATACAAAAGAGACTGTACACGTGTAATAAATAACACTCTCACCTATGAAATCGAGACATTTTGTCAATAACTCACATGATCTAATCCAAGCGGCTGCTGTAGAATAAACTGCGTATGACCGCAAGAAATCAGGAAGTGCGGGCTCATTATGATATTAATGATGCCTCCAAAAAATGAGCCCGCCCTGTGAAATGAGCTCATTAAGTCCGCGTCAGCGCTTCAGAAGCTTCAGCTTTTGTGCCTTTATATATACTCCGACAAAAATGCTCAAATACAAACTGCCCCTCATTGATGTCATCACTGAATTTACTTTCACTTTCAGCCTTCCGTGTGCTTAACGTGCATCTTTACTGTGTCATTTTTTGCCTTGAAATTGTGAGTAAAGGTCATTTGCAGATTTTGCGTCTAGAGCAAAATCTAGAGGTGTGTTTTTATCCTTAAATTTATACTTGGTTTAATGTATCAGCCCAACAACTTACAAATAGGCTGTCCGCGGTCTTATTGGCCATTCATACTGTTGTTGTTCGTACCGATATATAGCTATTTATCAGATTGGGATGGGTCAAGCGGCGAGTGAGTAATTCTAAAAGAATAGCAAGATGATGTTATGAATCTCTGGAAGTTTGGCAGACCCATTTTCCGTTATGATCATACGGCGAATACTCCAACTCATCATTCTGCAATACATTCTCGGGACCATGTCATCGCACCAGGTATGGACTACTAGGCTGTTGCATGCTCACCTAGTCTAGTAGATCTGTTGTTCTTGCTAAATGTGATTGCTTCTCTAACATGGATATCGAATGGTTTTGAGGCCCATTCGCGCCTTGGAAGATGGATTCCATTTGTATGCATGAGGCCTCGGGGTCACGTTTCATCACGCAAAACCTGCTGGTTTTGCTCTCCCTCCCTTTTTTATTGCGATCGCGCATCCATTATTGTCTCAGGACCATGGCCAAATGTTTTTTGCAGATGGCATGATCGGTTGTCCGTGTTTTCGGCTGCTCCAGTATATAAGGAGCTCGAGAATATATGCCATTGCATGTATACGTAGTCGTGTACGTATATATACATGTACTGATCGTTAACGTTTATAGCTTAGCTAGTATTAATATTAATAGTACCGGTACCTGCCTATTATATATGTACATGTAACTAGCCGTCAAGAGGTCATGTATCATGATCAATCGTCAATCCGAGGTCTGCATTAGTGAATTCTGGATCTGGATTCCAATGTTCCTTTACATCCTTGGGAATCCTCGGTGTCCGCCGGAATCCTCTGGAATCCTCTGGAATCCATTTTTGCAAAATTACTCCAGTGGCAGAAATACTGTAAAAACTTCAAATTTTTATAATTGTCTATATGTAATTGATACATTCGAAAGTATGATGAAAAAAGAACAGCTTTTTTCAGACTTTCGTGACATGTGTAAATGAAATAAAAACGATGGCTTTTTACACTATTTTTCCATTCAATTTTTCCATTGATTTGTATAGAGTTTTTATTGAGAGAGAATTTTAGTACAAATACTTTATTGATTTGATATTCTTATCAGAATACTTACAGTCATTTCGCATGAATTCAGAACTTTCAAAAAATCTGTTGAATCTTAAGACTTTTGCAGGGTTTTATGACATTCATCTATTATATTAGGTTCATAAATCTCAAAATCATTTTCACAAGAGTAATATTTAATGATTATTGCGTATTTTTCATGGATGAAAATACTGTAAAGAAAAGTAAAATTTAATTGAGATTTTTACGATTATAAATAGATTATTGTAACTCCGCCACATTACCAGATTTTTCAAGATTTTTGCAATTGCAAAAATCTGGGAATGCCCCCTGTGATAAAAAATTATGTTGATAAGTAATTATATTGACTTCATTATATAATTTTCTGCTATGGTTAATAATAATAATATATATTTACTTTGTATACTGTTTGATTGAATAGAGAAAGTTATTGATAGTGTTATATAAGTAAAAATTCTTACATGATTTAACTAAGATAAAAATAGCAACATACTAACAATTTTTCAAGTCAGAATCCCTTAATCTGAGTATTAGTTATAATATGATATTACAAGTTAGTGAATTGTCATATGCCTATACCTTGAATCATAATTTTCTTAGGATTCTTTTTTTGGTCAAACCCTACAATATCTCCAGTGATGATGTCATGGGCATCATGCCAGGTACAAGTACACATTGCATGTGAGCAGAGAAATGGAAACAGAGACAGAATGAATAAGCAGAAGGTGGAAGTAAAATACGGAGATGATAAATGGAAGAGAAATAAAGTAGTACCAATGATAATAAAAAATGAGGATGGCAGCAGCATACCCTGACAAGTTAGAAGAAAATAAAGGAAAAATGAGATCAAACACCAATGTGTTCAAATTAAGAGGTTGGGGTGTTGGGTGAAGTCAAGCAATGAAGGATGTGTTAATAGTAAAAAGAAGCATGGAATGGACTGGAATTATTGAGGGTGAGTGAAGGAGACAAGGCAATAAGTGAAGCTGGCACTGCAGGAGGTATTGATGGGGATATGGTAAAGAAGAGTGCACAAGGGTGTTTCTTGTTTGAGTAGTGACAATTGCCCACCAAAAGGAAAAAAACATGTTAAAATCACAGAGAAAGATTGATTAGTTATAGGGATAGAATTTCATGAAATAGATGGCTCACAATTGAATCACCAGAGAGAAAACTGATTTACTGCTATTATGATTATGTAAGGCGCATGTCATTTTCAAAGTTGAAAAAAAATCGCTGCAATAAAATTATCGTATCTCAGCTTCTGATGCATGTTTTTGCCCTTTTGCACCATATGATTTGTAAAAAAATCTACTTTTAATTTTTTATCAATAATATACATTTATTCTACTTTAAAAAGATTGCAAGTTTATGAGTAGTAAATAGTAAAGAATAATGTTGTTTACTTGCGCTACAGAGAATGGTTGGCTTTTCCAGTGTATAATACTAGAGAAAATCAAATGTAAAAACTCACCACTAATTCAAACAAACCCCTACTAATATGTTTAACAACGTCGCATCGCGTCACATGTGTTGCGATCTGACACCCCAGTTCAGATAGTTCTGTGTTGTCAGCACCCTGTCACAGTATGCTGTAATGATCCGATGTGAATAGCTAAATGTATCGGCTATAAATGATCGGACTACAACTAGATATTTGTTTTGAGGTCGGTTAGTCTACCGTGGAGCGGGTCCTGGTGCTGGTTTCGGATAGAGAGTGAAAAAGAGAATGTGTGTGTATATTCGACACCAGAATCAGCTATACGAGACTTGTATCAAATATGGTTAGCGACTCAAGATGGATTTGAATTCACGTTTTTAGTACTGGATGTGCCAAGTCAATGGGTAATCATTAAGGGCATGAATACTCAAAGACTCAGCCCTTACAGACCTGCGAATTTAATCCCAGAAGATACCCCACCATTACGATTCTCTCCACTTTCACCTCAAACTTCTCCGATACAATCCTCCCCTTCCCTTCCCAGCTCCTCTTCCCCTACCAAGCAATCCTTCCAAAAGATCCAACGAGTTTGTTCCAACATTTTTGGACGAACCTAGAATAATAAAGATAGCATACGAGGCAAAAACAATCAGATCCACTTACTTTTCTTCTTCTTTCTTGGACAGTCCCCTTAGCGCTTCTCTTCATCTTGTCATCCCAATATGTTGTACAATAACGAAAACTCACAAAATCCTACTCCTTATTTACAACTTCCTTCTTCCCCTTTATATTCCATTCTTCTCTTCGAACCGGTCCAAATCCAGGCTTTCTCACCATTATCCATGTCTACAATACACTTGTTCCCGAAATCAACATTGATCCTAATACCATACTCCCCACAACACCACCCCCTGCGATGGAAGTAACTGTTCCATATGACGATTTAGAACTAGGATACCCACGAGCCTTAACTCTATACGAACGAACCAACATCAATGTCATGCACGAGTTGTATGAGTTTGTCGGGTTCCTAACTGCTCAACGGGAGAATAGTCATATGGAGATTAGTTTTTCGTCATTGGTTCTATGGTTACATACAGTTCTTATTTGTTGATGCCCCTTTTTTCGCCATGCCACCTCCCTCAGATTTTTCTGAAGCTCGTACGCACCCCTTACCCACTTATCAAGAAGTGGAAAGCAATCTATTCAAAGATCTGAGGCGACCATCGATTCTTAGTCCCATCATCATTCTTCCACTGCCACGGAGAAGCCGATCCCAGCAGCCAGGGCCAGATCAGTCAGAAGAATAAGATGGAATGGTATGGTACAGGATAGAGGCAGCGCGGGAAGTACCAGGTATTGAGTCAGGCAAGGGCTGTGTCTCAAACCGGTTTTGTTCTCCCTAATTGATCTCCTTCTGTTTTCTTTTGTTCTCCTGTTTTGGTTTCATCAATTTCTCCTATCTATGTTTGTGATTCCTTTTGTTGTAATTGTATCCCCTTCATTCTCTCGCGATCCCCCTATCTTCCATATTTCTTTTGTTCTTTGTTTCTTCCTGTTTGTTATCTCGGTGAACGATGAGTGATTGTCTCACCAATGCTATGTACTCTGAAAGGTATAAATACTGCATGTAAATACTTGTAACAGCAGCAATCTACTGAATGGGTTGTCTCACAGTTAAGTTCAAGTCAAGTCAAGCTCAGTTTAAGTCAAGTCAAAGTCTAGTGTTCTGTCTCTCGTCTATTTCTACACTCACATCTTTACCTTTAGATTAACTCTGAGTGAGGTCTCGGAGTATAAACTAGCGATTTTATTTTCAGTTTATTGCATCACTAACATGCTTAAGGATAACAGTCATCATTGATTGCAGGTCCTCATTTCAAGCTCATTGTCGACTTCAGTTCACTATCTCACTTGCACACTTGTATATGATCCTTCTTATCGTTGCAGTTGGTGTTTGTGTTTGTTTGTGTTGATTCAATATCAGCGCATACATGCTCACTTCCTCTTTCCCTATTTTCACCCATTCATTCACTATCTGAAATCAGCACCAGGACCCGCTCCACGGTAGACTACCAACCTCAATAAACAAATATCTTCGTAGTAGTTCGATCATTTATAGCCGATACATTTAGCTATTCACTTCGGATCATTACAGCGTGAACAGAGAAATGGAAATAGAGACAGAATGAATAAACAGAAGGTGGAAGTAAAATATGGAAATGATAAATAGAATAGAAATAAAATAGTACCAATGATAATAAATAAGGAAAAATAAGGATGGCGGTAGCATACCCTGACAATAGCAAGACTAACCAAACTATCAATATATCCAAAGATAATGACTCTGTAGATGCAGAACCTCTTTTCATTTTTTTATCAGACTGAGTGAATCCAATTTTCAAAGTTTCTGACCATGATGACTCTTTCTGGTTGGCCAGCAAGGCCAGTGCTATGATAAGAGTCAACCATAATCCATGGAGTTCTCCTGCTCATTTCACCAATCCTAGTACTCCCTATCATAACATCACAACTCTCACCAACAACCATTCCTACGCACTTTCATAAGTTCCGGAAAAAGGAGAGCTATCTTGGCCAACCATGGAATTGCACCTTCAAGCCCTATACCCAGTGGAAGCAGAGGAAAACAGAAATGACTACCAACAAAGATGGGAACATGGTTGGATGGCAGTACTTCAGAGACAGCATTACTGATAACCATGAACCAAAAGTGAGGCAAAGTTAACCTTTTGGGCCTGAAATTTTTGTTAATTGCATGTTTGTGAAATAAGATGCACAACCTTACCCACATTCAAGACTTGATAGAGGTAAGTAAATCATATTGCAAAATTAGTCAAGCAAATAACTTACCAGCAGCTCAGATGTTGAATTTTGCCAGTTGAACAGGAAGGAGTACAACACAGTGTGCCAGAAAGATAGTATTAGAATTGTTATAGAGACAATGTTATATTAACCTCAATAACACTGGAGACAGATGGTGAATACTCTGTATATATTATTTCATGAATTATGAACATACCTGGAGACAGATGGTGAATACTCTGTATAAAGAGTATTCCCATCACTCCAGGCTTACCTTTACCGCGTCTGGGCGCCTAATAGGCGCCCATACCGCTGGTATAATCTAATCTACTTAGAGAGATGTACAGATCATATTCTAACAGATAGATAGTCTTAAAAAAGATAAAAAGATATAAAAATAGCCAGTAAGAATAAATGCTAGTAGTTAACTAGTGAAATGCACACCTTGTTCCCCAGCCTCACCTTAGCTTTATATGTTCCTTCACAGTTGTGCAACATTACTCATGAACATCCTAGCAGCTCAATTGGTAACTAAGAACAAATTTTAAGTGTTCCTAGTTCTTATAAACACTATCTGTATTGTCAAGGGAAAATGGAGAAGGAGCTCATTTGGTGTCACAAAATGGCTATGTATTTTGAGATGTGGATATTTACATGAATAATGTGCTAAACGACTCCTAAATAATTTTCCATAAATGTACTGATGAATACTTTCCTATTGAGCTAACAACCATCTAAATTGATAAAGAAGTTGTTCTGGAAATGAAAGTTGCAACAGGAATGGTTTAATAGATGGGACAGCTATACTTCCCAGATGTGACAAAAATGGCTGAAGATTGGGATTGAAATGGTTAATCAGGTGATGTTCAAGAGATGGAAAGGGCATAATCAAAAGACTCAAATAGTTCAAGGTTGGGATGAGAATGGGTTGGGGATTGGAGACTGTTATGGTTGTTTGCAAGGACACATGTGTTTGAACAGTATGACCATTATGGAAAGTGATGGGACACTTATGGAAGGTTGTGGAACACTATTATAAACTGCAGATTTGAATGTCCCATAAGGGATCAGTCATAAAACAGGTGATGACAAGTCAGTTTCAATTGTGGGGGAAGCACAGTGGATCAGATACTAACCTTGAAATGCAATGACTTGCCCAGGGTGGGTTGGGAAGGGTTTTCCCAGTTGTGGAAAACAAAGGTGGTTCCTTCCCAGTCTGGACCAATATTTGTACATACCTGGGTCCATCCAATCAAGGTGGATTTTCTGTGAACCATGTCCTTGATGGCCATTGCATAAAACACATCACCAAAGTCAATCCAAGGGTTGGACATGTCATCCATAAATCCTGCCTTCTTAGCCAGCTCATGTTGGATGCTGAATTAATAAGATTATAATATTGAAACAGAAATTTAACTTACTGTATATGCATTTTAAAGGTTTCAAATCATTGTCTCAACAGTGCCAATGTTGTCTCTGAGAATGGTGAGAATCTCCCAGAGGTGCACTTTGCCTTCTTTTGTTACCTTTATGTGTCCAAAATGACATTTGTGATCATGATAATGACTCACATCCCTATATAAAGGCTGGGGTTCCATGTCTTGAGACTTGCCATCCTGTTCAAAGCAGTGTAAGGATTTCTGCATTTCACACCATTTTTCCCATAGTCAATTGTTGACATCTTTTGAGATGACCTTGTCAAACAGCATAATCAAGTACTCGGGAAATTGGCACATGTAAAGGAAGAACAAATAAATTATTGTTGATGGGGTAGAGATTGAGGTCCTCCAGATTATAGAGCATATTGTCCATCACGCATGCACAAGTGGTGTCTTGAGATTTGGTTGTGGTTGACATAATTCACAAACTGACTTTAGATCAAACGGGTAGGCAACACATTTGATGTCTTTGCATTTCCTTTCCTATGATAAAGACAGATCCCTTTCTCCCTCACAGACAGGCTGGGGTTGTTGAAAAGTTTGAAAGGGTTTACTTTTTACCCTCTGTTTCAAGAGATGGGAGGTGCTTTAAATAAAGATCAGTGTACAACTAATACAAAGAAAGAAATAAAGAAAGAGACACACCAGGATTAGGCTTTATAGAGTGTTCAATGTCATTGATAAACTTCAAAATGCTGTGGTCCATCAGCCAGTTGAAATAGTAACAATTGCACTGCAGGCAATCTTTTTCTGATCTCTGCTGAGGATTCATGTCATGAGCATAGGTGGACTTTGAGCAATGGAATCTTGTTACAATTCCATTTGCCACAATCTAATAAAAAAAAGAATGGGCAATTGAATATAATATAAAATAACATTCACTAAGTGAATTGATGGGGTTTGTTAGAATATGATCTGTACATCTCTTTAAGTAGATTAGACTATACCAGCGCTATGGGTACCTAATAGGCGCTCAGACACTGCATAGGTAAGCCTGGAATGATGGAAATACTCTTTATACAGTGTATTGACCATCTGTCTCCAGTGTTGTTGAGGTTAATATAACATCATCTCTATACCAATTTTAATAATAACAACATACTCATCAATGAACTAGTCAACAAGATTCCAGATCCAATGGAATGTGTGAAGTGTTCATGTCTTGGTGTCCTAAGACATGTTCTCATAGTAAGGTTCTCAACGGGTTTTACCTGTGGGTATGGGTACCTGTGCCTGCAGGTACCTGAACCTGTGAATTTCATTTTTTCCAAAACCCATGGGTACAGGTACAGGTTTTTCACGGGTTTACCCATGGGTTTGTGGGAACCCACAGGTATCAGGTCAAACCTGTTTCTCAAAAATCAAAAATTGCAAAATCCGGGGCAGGTATGGTTTAGTTTTTTACACGAAAATACCCATACCCGCAGGTATTACCCGTCATACCCGAAACCCATTGAGACCCTTATCTCATAGCCCAACTTGGAAGGACTTTGTCATTGCAGATGCTCAGTAATATTGAGAACTGCATGAGGTGTTCCCAGCAGCATTACACTAGGTAAAGAAGTGGTTGTAAATTGAATATCAAGAGGAAGATAACCTACAGTAATGAACCTTCTTCCTTTCTTAGTGTCAAACTCAGCCAGTCCTTTGGGTGGCAGTAGGCTGTCCAGTATAAACCAAAGCTTGGTACTCTTTAGACATTGAACCCAAGTTGCAAAGCAACCTGTGTCATAATGGAGCCCTGTCAAAGCAGGTTGCATTGCACAAAGGTTCCAGCACATACTGCTGGCTGGCAACTTTGAGCAAACCACCAGCAGCAACATCCCATGCAACACACCTGATGATTAAAAGACAGACATAGTAAGATGATAAAAACTACTGACTTATCAGATCAGATTAAATTAGGAGGAGTTAGTGTTGAATTTGGCATATCCAACATGTTCAAAGCATGATGTCTGCTTCCAACCATTTCTTTGATGGGTAAAGGCACACAAAATCAGACAGAAGTGAATACAGTTGCTCTACAGTGTTGTTTCCAAGAGCTAGTATTACACCAGTCAAAGGCTATGATTGATGATCTGAATACTTCAGTGCCTAAGATGTGGAATCTGTCCTCAACTACTATTCCCAACATAGTTCAAAATGGATTGCATGTCAAAAATGAGTGGCTTTTATTAAAATCAGTATAGAGATGATGCTGTATTAACCTCAACCACACTGGAGACAGATGGTGAATACTCTGTATAAAGAGTATTCCCATCACTCCGGGCTTATCTATGCAGTGTCTCCTAATAGGGACAATATTGACCAAAGATCAAAGTTGCATATGAGTACAGCCATTTCCTTGGTAAGTGCTCAATTTCCATTAAATTCAAGGATGCAAGTCACTTGATAACATAATGGCCAGAATTACAGGGTTCTCAAAAACCTTGTCAGCACAGGATTTTTTCTGACAAATAGGCACCCAGTCTCAGCTTTGTGCAGTACTTGTCCTTCTCACACTCTAATACAAAGATTCTTTGTTTCCGTCCTCAACTGGTTTTTTTTTTTTTTTTTTTTAAATCAGGTTTATTGTCTATCGGGTTGCCCCATGTCAGACGTTTATACTACATAGTTCGGATAATATAATGTTTGCTATCTATTTTGTGTCTGGATCATCTATCCCATTGTGGGAGGTGGCGAGTCCTTCGTGTAAGGCACTACAGCTGTGTAGAGGTATTTAGGGTGGTGAGGCGTCATCTAATGTTTTACTCGGTGTTGCTTTTTCCTTTTCTTTGCACTGTCTTTGGGTACCAGGTTTGTATCTGTCATGAGGGAGCCGTGTTGCTGGGTTAGTCATCCAGTCTTGTCGAGGTAGGTCCAGAGGGCGGGAAGGCAATGTCCATTGTTGAGTAACCCACGTAAGTTGAACAGGTAGTATGGCAGAACCTTGCGCATGGCACCCCAGGCTTCATGGTATGCCGGGCAGTGGAGGAGGAGGTGGACGATTGTTTCTTTTCTCGCAGCGCAGTGTCCTCAACTGGTCTTACTTGTAATGAATGGAATGGAAAGGGTCTGTATCCTCTAGCATGGACAACTGATCAGTTGTTGTTATGATCAGTTGTCATATCATACTACAAGTGGTGCACAGAAAGACTGCATACCCACTAAATCAGCATGTGCCTTGATGCCAGGATTCTCACTCAAGCCAAGCTCAACTACATCATGACTGCAACTCGGCAGCCTGCTCTCACTGCATCACTGATTGTTCATTGACGTAAATATGGGCAGAGCTTGGAATTGGCTTGAGAGGTTTATTTATGCTTACTGTGGTCTCTTGAATCATGTGGAGGTGAATCAGTTTTATTGCTGCGTGATTTCTCTGATTTCAGTTGTTACAGGATAATTCTTGATTTAATGTCATGTATGAAATTTCAATAGAACTTTCTTAAATACACAATCATCACCAAAAATGCCTGTCCTGTGTCTGAATAAAATAGTGTCACTGCAAAAAATTCATCCCTATGGCATTGCTTCCCACCTGAGTATTTCTTCCAGTTTAGCTTATCAATCTTCAATGAAGGAAAACAAATAAAGGTTATAAGCTTTGAAAAGAGGAAATAAGGCAGAAAAAAAAGCAAGATCACTGAAAACCCTTCCTATGTTTTTTTCAACTGAATAATAGATGATTTGATTCAGAATTCTATTATTGCCAATCACCTTTTCCTTTTTTCTGTAATTTCCAGATACTTTCCAACTGTTTCATAGCAGATCTTATCCCTGTATCTCGATTTAAGCAGCAGGAAGTGTTAATCCTCTTGAAAAAGCTTCAATCTGACCACTAACTACTTGATCAGTTGTGCACTCTTGACTTATGAATTCTACTGAAACTTCTGAACTGAAGGGTTGAGCATGACCAGCAATTGTGTAGGAGTTTCAGTGTTTTGTAGTATTGATGAGTTATCCAGGAACTTGGTCAAGAAGAGTCTGGCACCTGTTTTACATGGTTTTTTTTTCTATTTTTCCCCCTTCCCTCTCCATGCATCTCAAGTCTCTTCAGGAAAGCAAGAGTCATTCATGGTATGTCAACCCTGACCTTTCAATACATCAGCTGGAATGAGGTCTGGTGGGGTGCAACATTGGAGAAATATGATCTGTAAGTCCCCCTCACATTGTGAGAAAATTTAAGCTTATTCTCTGCTTCAGATAGTATATTTTTCATAGCCAACATTGTCTGTCTGTATGTATGTTTTAATTGTACATGTATAAATACACCAATTGGAGGGGTTTTTGGTTTTAATAACATTTTTGCTTATTTTACTATGTACAACTAGTTGAAACACAAAACCAAAACCATTTTCCTCACTGCTCATAGCCTTGAACCTACTCAGCAACATCAGCTGGATGTTAATTTCACACAGCAAAGGAAATTTTTTCTGTCTCCCCCATACCTTGCTCATGGTAGTAAGCTCATGGATTTGAGATGTTGTCCACCAAATGCAGAACCAATACCCACTAGAGGAGATCTGACTCTAAGAAAAAGCATGGCACTGTAGCAAATATCCCTAAAGAGCTATCAGGGACACCTGCAATGATATCCAATTATACTCCCTCTACATTACTGCTATTATGATTATGTAAGGCACATGTCATTTTCAAAGTTGAAAAAAAATCACTGCAATAAAATCGTCGTATCTCGTCCAAATCTGGATGAAATTGGTCGCCATAAGCTTCATTAGTTTCAGAAAAAAATCAGTCAACATTTTCCAGTTAGAATCTGTCTTTGGAAACCCTTTTAAAATTCTCAGCAATTCTCGGTCAGCTAAGTGGTGTGACCAGATTGTCACAACTGCAATTTCGCATCTGAGCTTGCTTTCCCCTCCAACTATGGACGACAATGATGACGAGCAACAATCCATCCAACACCAGAACAACTATTCGCGAGATCTCAAGGATGTCATCATACATCAGCATTGAAATCTGGGCAAAGGGACTGCTGACATCTCAAGGGACTTGAATATGCCTCGCCGGGTAATCCAGCACATTCTGCAGACTTGGAATGAAATTGGGGAGTCAATGCAAGATTGGAACATGTACCTGAAGGCAGGGAGGACGAGCTGCTTTGATTCCGAGTCCCTTGAGGTGAGTTTTCCATTGAGTTGAGTGACAGATACTGTTGGTTACTAAACACACCTTATATGAACAGTTTATGCTCAAACTGGTGGAATTTGTTAGGACTACTCAGCTCACACTAGAGGGAGGGGATCCTAAGATATATGTATTGAGAGATACTAACTACTCACCTAGAGGGAGGGGATCCTAAGAGAACAAGCTTAGGGACCCTCACTCTGGGTACAGCTACTATATACATGAAACGACAATGCGGCATGCGGCCCTGACACAGCTAAGTGCCAGGCGCCCAAGCCGAACCTAAGCGACATGATGTCACGGGCATCACGCCAGGTACGAGCGCGCAACATGCGTGAGTAAAGAAAGTGAAATATGGATGGAGGGAATAAATGGAAGGTAGAAGTAATGCACAGGAAATATAAATGAAATAGAAATAAATATATACCGTTGATAATAAATAAGGAAAAATGAGGAGACGCGGTAGTGTACCCTGACAGAATTGGAGCCAGATATTTATCTGGATGAGATTGTTGATAAACTATAGGAGGTGAAGAATATCTGTGTATCAATGTCCACTGTACAGCAAACCCTTAAAAAGCTTGGTATCACTTCGAAGAAGGTATTTTGGTTACTTACGCTGCGCTTTCTTTCTGATATCTGTTTAGCTATCTAAAGTTACAGTAGAACGATGCTCTGAATGCCGTCTTCATTACTTGTATGAAATTGGCAAAGAAGATCCCAGCCGGCTTGTATTTGGAGATGAGAGCGTGGTAAACCTACACACCACTTATCATTCTATGGGGCAGTCATTTAGGGGACAAAGGGCATATTTAAAAGCATATTTTCAACATGGTACTCGGTAAGTGTACTTATTTTATGATCCAACAAGTTTGCTAATAAAAAACACAAGATACTTGGTACTTCCGGCCCTATCTCTCGACAGCTACATTCATTGCCAGATAGTTCAAGGCTCTTTCAACGACGATATGTTCAAACTCTGGCTTCAGGGTCTCCTTGAAGTTATGAATCCTTACCCACAGCCATGAAGTGTCCTTGTGATGGACAATTGCGCAATTCACCAGGTTGAGGGAGTTTAAGAAATGTGTGATGAGTGGTAGGTTCTTTGCATCTTTCCTTCATATCTGATAGTCTCATATTATCAACAGCGGTATCGAATTGCTCTATTTACCACCATATTCACCCGACTTCAATCCTATAGAAGAATCTTTTTCCTTCATGAAGAAATACATTGCGCAGCATGGATGGCGGTTTAGAGAGGACCTTCTCAGTAAAGATGGCAGAGTTGAGTTGTTTTTGTATGAAGCTTTGAATAAAGTTACACCAGAACTGGTGAAACAGTGGTTTCATCATTCTGGATATGTCTAGTAGAGACTTGTATTCCCAATTGTTGACTAAATACATTTATCTTTGATTGTGTCAGCCAAACACCTTGCTATTGCACCTGCCACAAATGCTGCATCCCCACATGAAAGATTGTAAGGTTCTGCCTTGAGTTTAGGTTCAGTAAAGTTGTAAATCTCATTGAGATAATAGAAGTCATTGCTCTCAAGAACATTAGCAAATCCAAGAAGTGCCGTTGCTCATTTCAGGTTCTGTTCAGCAAGCTCTTTGAAAAGAGATCCAACCTCCGGATAAGCTATATTGGTTGGTGGCCGAGCAGAGTGTGAAATTGAATCAGCACCATTTACACTGGAAGAAGCAGCTGATGGCGCTTGATTTGAGTTGTGGATTAGCGGCTGAGCTGCTGGAATCTGTAATGATGGGACAGTCCTCTGGTCTATGAGTGCACCTAAGAGCATACTCAATGCTGATTGTTGTAGAGCTTGTACAGAACTATCATTAGCTGATCCCATTTGATCAGGAGATCTAGGTTTTGTTCTGGGGTGCTCATAGTAGAAGTTGTGGAAAAGAGATGTAACAGTTTTTATCAGACCATAGAGGGGCCTGATAAAGGGTTTTCTTATTTTCCCACAAGTGCACAGAATTCCTGTCTATTGCTCAATAAGGCTAATAGGGAATTACATGCAGTAGTAGTGGTAAAATTAAGATTAACTAATGTAACTACTGGTCACACCGCTGTAAGGGTGTGACGGGCGCTTAAGCGTCACGCTGTGACATGCAAATACTACTGCTGCAGTGCCAAAGGCACTGCATGGGCCCTAGGCCATTAATGGGCCCCAGGGGGGCCCATTCCTATATCTCAAATCCGTTACAAGAGAGGTATTGGATGGATATGCATAGTTGACATTAGGTAACTGTTTGACCTGGAAAAAAATTAGCATGCTACAACTCAAAATATATAACCTACTAATGCAGCAGCCCATGCACTGAGTTGCATATGTGAGATCGGAATATGCTCACCAAATTCATTCTTTTTGCAAAATGGTGCTGATTTATTGGGACAATTACAGCATGTTAGGATGGATTGGAGAATCTTCAATTCATTTTTTTGGTGGCTTGTGCTGTAAGAGCCTCGTCTGACCTGTTGTCACTTCCATTTAGGTTGAATGTTTTTGTCGCTTGGCCACTATTTCTCGCTTTTGCTTTTTTGGAAACTGGAGTTTCAGAAACACCATTTTTTTTCCATATTGCTTCCAAATACTAATATATATGAGATCTGAATCCGGGGACCAGAATATGCCAGATGAGTAATACTTACCTGGCTTGTGACTATTATCCGCACATTATGAATCTCATCTTCTTTTTTGACACATGTCTTGATCTGATTTACCAGAGTATTCCAGTGGACTTCATTGCTGAGCCCTAATTCCGTTCGACCAATACCCTTTATGTTATAGCTGAGATGACCATGTTTGGGCTTGAATTTATAATTTTCGCAGCCCAGTTAGTGATGTATTTTTTCTAATACCTTACTGAATGAACTTGACAGGGATATTTGCTCCATCTCGAATTTCTTTGATCGGCCACTAGGTATAAGAAGGGCAAGGGCTATATAACAGTAAGCATGAGACCATAGATTTCAGCTCAAAACTTACAACAGCTGTCTACTGCTGGAGCCTTTCCTTTGCTTGCAGGTGGCCTTCCTTGCTGAGTTGGCTTCTTCAGAACTTTTAGTGATTTGATGTTTTTAACAGAAGGTCTGAGTTCTTCATCATCATCATCTGATGTAACATTGAATGATATCTCTGATCCTTCATTGTCCTCATCTAGCAGCAGTCCTGATCCAAAATCAAAAACATCTGGAGCTTCATCCAGGTCCTCATTCTCATCCATATCCACCTCTAGCTTTGTCCCTGCCTTGGCCTCCACCTCTGTCTCTGTCTCTATCTCTATCTCTGCCTCTGTATCTGCCACTGCATCATTTTCTTCTTCTGGTGATGCCTCTTTCAGAATGCGAATAATTTCCTTCATCTTTTCATTATAAGATGATGCTTGTCACTTTGGTCTAGCCCTGGGTTTGCGGCTGCTCTTGTTTTCCTCCACAATATGAACTTTCTTCGAGCTCTTAGGAGCCTTTGCAGTATTTGGAGTGGATGCTTCTTTACGCTTTTGACCTCATGTTTTCATATTGTTTGCAATAAGGTATGAAGAGTCAAGGTGAGGGTGTGTTAGGGTGACTCAGGGCATACACCTAGAGGAGGGAAAACCTAAGATCTATTGAGGGGCACTGACTAATTACTCACCTAGAGGAGGGAAAACCTAAGAGAACAAGCTTAGGTATCCCCCTCTAGGGAAAACGCATATAAGTACAGGATGTGAGGCACCCAACTGATCCCCATGGGATCCGAGGAAATACAGACAGAAATTGAAGTAAATTGAAGAGATCGAGAAATCGAGAAAACGACAAAAATAGTAAAGACAGCAAAATACGGGAAATGAAGGAAATCGTAATGCGAAATGAAACCGAAAGAAATCGAAGAAATTGGATAATCGGGTGAGGTGCTAGCATTGTCGCACACCAAAATCTTCCCTTTTTGGTAATTTAGGTTGCTCAGCTAAAAGCAGACATTCAAAATCCTATCTTCCTGAACAACTCACTTCCAGCTCATTCGACACCCTCAATTTACCCAAATCAACAATAAAATGTTCTCTTCCTCCATTTCTTTCAAACACCCTTCTCCTTCTCCTATTTCCTGAGAACCTTCCCCAGAAGAAGATGTTTCACCCCCAATCTTTCGTTATTCTCACGATAGTCCTCGCACTCACAACCTGGATATCGAGACTAAGGCTCTCAACGGGTTGGATCCGCGGGTACGGGTACCTGTACCTGCGGGTCAGTGTCAAAAATTTGGGTATCCTCGACCTGACCCGGGTTTTGACCCGCGGGTCACGTGACAACCTGCGGGTAGGCAGGTCAACCTTTGACAACAGGTAATCTGCAGGACCTGTGTGTTACCTGCAGGTAATGTCACGCGTGACTATATGTTACTAGATTAAGTTATTAAGCGAGATGGGCGCTTAAATAAGCGCCCAACTTATCTTGTAGAGAATTAAAAAATATTGTTGACATATTTTTTTATTTCCATTTTAAGTAAGATTTGAGCTCTCTAGAGCCAAAATAAAAAAAAAATCACGACAAACACCACTCGAAAATCACCCACTTGTCACTATGTCTTATAGGGCGGGTTAGCACGGGTACCTGTGGTTTCGAAAATGGCTACCTGTACCCGACCCGGGTCAATTAGGCGCCGGGTACCTGTGTGACGGGTACCCATGACCTGCGGGTACGGATACAGGTACCTGCGGGTTAAACCTGTGTGACCTCTAACCCGTTGAGAGCCTTAATCGAGACAACTCTATTCACGTATTATTCACCCACTCCTATTCTTGAGATCGACCCAAAGACATTACTCCCAGTCTACTCACACAAGGTTCCTCAAACTATTGCTAAGTGTAGAAGTTCAGATATCGTACACCCCTTTTTGGCTTTCAGAAAGGAAGTTTACATCGAGAAAGAATTAAGATGGTTCACAGTCACTCATGTTTATTCAACTCCAGAATCAGCTCTACAAGATTCATATCGTGTTTGGTTAACAGCACAAATTGGATTGGATTACATGATTATGGTCCTGGATGTTCCCAGCCAATGGATCCTAATAGCATGTAATCATCAACCTGCCTTAGGATTTTATTGATCACCCAATCCTATCCCTAAAGAACCTCTAAACCCTCTATTTCATGATCCTTCACCCCCTCAATCCCCTACTTCCTCTGAAATGACCATACGACCTCCCCGATATCAGCAAACCCTTCACACACTTCAACGTGTTTGTTCTGGCCTCCTGGAACGAACCTGATCAAGAAAAATTTGGAGAACAATAAAGAATAAAAGAATAATGATTCTGGAGAAGTCTCGCGCCTTTCATTTTATCAAAAACATTCTTTCTGTTTCAGAGCTTTAATTCTCTTTTTCAACTCTTAACCTCCCATTATCCATTATGTCCATCCAACCTATTGGTTATCGCACACTCCCCATCATCCCGATTCCTTATTATCCTGACCTTAATTCACCTCTTCCATATAGACTACATGGAAAATTTCAAACTGTGGTTCGCGAATATCAATTGGAAAGCAATGAAGTAGAAGTAGAAGAAGGTGATCCATGGCCACAACACTACAATCCCGTGCTCGACTTCCAGTATTTTTACGATGATCTGAAGCTGCCCGATGACATCAAAGTAAACGAATGCATTCATATCCCTATCATGCAAGCTTTGTATACTCTGATTGGGGCCCTTGTATCCTATCGTCCTGGAATTTTAATCTGGCGTCTTATCTTCTATTGTGCTGCCCTGTTCCACAATTATGTCCTTTCCCTAGATGCCCCTTTCGATGTCTTCACCAAACCCCCTCCACACCAACCCACTTGTAACGTTTCATTACAGTTTACGATTAGCCCAGTTCTTACGGACTCACAACAAACAGTATAAAGCTGTATATTTGCAAGTGCAGGTAAGAAAGGCTGCCGGTGCCTTTACCGTTATGTGGTATTTACAGGTGTGATGGCGCCTATGTACATTACATAATACTAGGTACTTGGGCAGACGATGATCGTCTGCATATAGATGTATATACGAATATGTACTATGATTAATAGTAGTCCGCTGCTCATAGCGGAACCATTACACCACTGCTCCCTTGCCCGAATACGAAGAACCTGAAGAGCTTATACCTAATGCTCCTCAACTTCACCGAAATCGAAATCGCATGCGTCCTATGATAGTCAATCCAATACCTAGCCAGCGCAGGAGATTAGAATAAGAAGGGAAGGATAGTACTCATTGGTCAAGATTGTGATCTCTTCTTTTTGACAGAAGCCAAGGATACTTTAAGAACTCGATGGATCCATTGACAGATATCTGATCAGTAGGAAGAAGAAGAGGATGGTGGTATGGTTCAAGGAAGAGGCAGCGTGGGAAGTGCCAGGTGTTGATTATGGCAAGGCTGTGTTATGAGTCAGTTTAGAGGTCTCAACAGGTAATGGGTATTGTGGGTAATACCCTCAGATACCCATACCCCCACCCGTGGATATTGGTACCCGTGGGTACAGGTACCTGGCACCTATTTACCCATAAGGGTATGACTCTGAAAATGTGCAATTTTAAGGGTACCTGTTTGTATATATACAATAATCATATAGTAAACTAAGTCATACCCATGGGTAATACCCGTTGTAACGATCCGATGTGAATAGCTAAATGTGTCGGCTATAAATGATCGGACTACAATGAGATATTTGTTTCGAGGTCAGTTAGTCTACCATGGAGCGGGTCCTGGTGCTGATTTCGGTGAATAATAGAAAGTGGGTGTGTGTGGATGATGGGAAGGAGGGGATGTATGTGCTGATGCGAAACCAACACAGACAAACACTAACACCTACTGCAACAATAAGGAGGGATCGTGTGCAATAGTGCAAGTGAAAATAATGAACTGATAGTCGACAATGAACTTGAAATGCGACTGAAATTGAGGACCTGCAATCAATGATGACTGTTATCCTTATGCGAGTAAGTGATGCGATAAACTGAAAATAAAATCGCTAGTTTAGACTCCGAGACCTCACTCAGAGTATTCCAAAGATATAGACATGAGCGTAGAAATAGACGTGAGACGAAACACTAGACTTGGGTTTGACTTAAACTTGACTTGACTGAACTTAACTGTGAGACAACCCATTCAGTAGATTGCTGCTGTTACAAGTATTTACATGCAGTATTTATACCTTTCAGAGTACATAGCATTGGTGAGACAATCACTCATCGTTCACCGAGATAACAAACAGGAAGAAACAAAGAACAAAAGAAATATGGAAGATAGGGGGATCGCGAGAGAATGAAGGGGATACAATTACAACAAAAGGAATCACAAACATAGATAGGAGAAATTGATGAAACCAAAACAGGAGAACAAAAGAAAACAGAAGGAGATCAATTAGGGAGAACAAAACCGGTTTGAGACACAGCCCTTGCCTGACTCAATACCTGGTACTTCCCGCGCTGCCTCTATCCTGTACCATACCATTCCATCTTATTCTTCTGACTGATCTGGCCCTGGCTGCTGGGATCGGCTTCTCCGTGGCAGTGGAAGAATGATGATGGGACTAAGAATCGATGGTCGCCTCAGATCTTTGAATAGATTGCTTTCCACTTCTTGATAAGTGGGTAAGGGGTGCGTACGAGCTTCAGAAAAATCTGAGGGAGGTGGCATGGCGAAAAAAGGGGCATCAACAAATAAGAACTGTATGTAACCATAGAACCAATGACGAAAAACTAATCTCCATATGACTATTCTCCCGTTGAGCAGTTAGGAACCCGACAAACTCATACAACTCGTGCATGACATTGATGTTGGTTCGTTCGTATAGAGTTAAGGCTCGTGGGTATCCTAGTTCTAAATCGTCATATGGAACAGTTACTTCCATCGCAGGGGGTGGTGTTGTGGGGAGTATGGTATTAGGATCAATGTTGATTTCGGGAACAAGTGTATTGTAGACATGGATAATGGTGAGAAAGCCTGGATTTGGACCGGTTCGAAGAGAAGAATGGAATATAAAGGGGAAGAAGGGAAGTTGTAAATAAGGAGTAGGATTTTGTGAGTTTTCGTTATTGTACAACATATTGGGATGACAAGATGAAGAGAAGCGCTAAGGGGACTGTCCAAGAAAGAAGAAGAAAAGTAAGTGGATCTGATTGTTTTTGCCTCGTATGCTATCTTTATTATTCTAGGTTCGTCCAAAAATGTTGGAACAAACTCGTTGGATCTTTTGGAAGGATTGCTTGGTAGGGGAAGAGGAGCTGGGAAGGGAAGGGAGGATTGTATCGGAGAAGTTTGAGGTGAAAGTGGAGAGAATCGTAATGGTGGGGTATCTTCTGGGATTAAATTCGCAGGTCTGTAAGGGCTGAGTCTTTGAGTATTCATGCCCTTAATGATTACCCATTGACTTGGCACATCCAGTACTAAAAACGTGAATTCAAATCCATCTTGAGTCGCTAACCATATTTGATACAAGTCTCGTATAGCTGATTCTGGTGTCGAATACACGTTAAGAACTGTAAACCAGTCTAGTTTCTCCTCGATATAGACTTTCTCTCCGAACATGATCCCAGGGTGAACCAGATCTGAGCTTCTACACTGACGAATAATAAGAGGTGAAGGCTTCTTCAGCAAGTACGTTTTCGAGTCGATGTTGAGACTTGCATACTGGGAACTATAAGTATACAAAGTCGTATTGAGATCCAGATCGTATGTTCTGGGACTAGAAGGTGAAAAGGGAAACGAAGGTATAGAATCATTATCAGATGGGACTGGTGATCCAGTGGGGGAATTTGGGATTGGTAAGGATATTGATGAAGAGTAATGGAATGTGAATGTAGTCATTTTATGGTTTTTGAAGTTTGAGGCTGTAGTGTTGTCGGTATGGGATTTCTGGATGGTTAGAACTCTGCTTTGAACAAAAGAAGAACTTTCCCTAATTAGGAAGATTTTGGTGCATGACAACGTGCTCATACCCAGCATGATGCCCATGACATCATGTTGCTTAGGTTTGGTTTGGGTGTCTGGCACTTAGTTGTGTCAGGGCCACACACCACATCGTCATTTATGTCTATAGTAGCTGTACCTAGAGTGAGGGTCCCTAAGCTTGTTCTCTTAGGATCCACTCCCTCTAGGTGAGTAGTTAGTATTTTCCCAATATATATCTTAGGATCCCCTCCCTCTAGTTGAGCTGAGTAGCCCTAACAGCTATCAGAAATGACTATGATTGAGTCTAAGGCAGACAATGCTTGACCATGCTTGCTAACTTTTTGATCATAAGTTCAAAATACCATCATCAACACAAACAAATTGGAAAATATATGGAATGCTTTTTCCCTTTCATGCATTTACAAAGTGTTTGAAAAAGATAGGAAGATATGTCAGAGGTATCACTTACAACACTTAATCCCTTATGAGATTTCTCAGTCCTTTTCCTGACACCAAATCTTGATTACTTTCAGAGTCTTCAGACTGTTGTTCTCAAAGACTCCAAATCTTGATATTATTTGGACCAGTGGAAACAAAATAAACATGCTGCATTAATGTTATATTAATCTCAACAACACTGGAGACAGATGGTGAATACTCTTCCATCATAATTCATAATATGATATATACAGAATATTCACCATCTGTCTCCAGTATTGTTGAGGCTAATATAACATCATCTTTATACCAATTTTAATAGGTATAACTAATCTACTTAGAGATGTACAGATCATATTCTAACACAATTTTCCCATCTAGTAGCTTTAGTCCCAGAAACTCAGAAAACTGGTTTTTTCAGATCATCCATTTATAAAATTTTCTCATTTTCAGAAAATTGAAATGTATCTTATTGTCATTTTCTACTAATAAACTCCTAGTTTACAATCAGCCTTTGCAAAGAGTCAAAAAAACCTGGTCTTTCTGACCTTATTTTTGAGCAGCCAATGTGTGACTTGTCAGAGTACAAATGAGTCTGCAAACTGCTGTAATAATGTTCTAAAATAAAGAGTAAGAGGAAGACCAATTGATAAGTCTTCAGCAAAGGAGATAGAGAAGAGGACAATGTTGCTCACAGAAACAACTTATGAGGAGAGATGCCCCAGACATAGTATTACCCCGAGCCGGTAGAACACAGCCAGACAGCATATATGCACAAATACCATGTTCTGCATAGGAAATTACAAAAGATTAATTACTTAGACTTGGATTTTCCTTGATCCCTTGCTTTTCTTCACATTTTCTCCTCTTTTCCTACCTTCTAATTGCAATTTTTATTCATCAACAACTCTTAAATTTCCATTTCTCAGACCAGGTACACACTTTCTACATGCTTTTCCCTCGTTTTCTTCACATTTAGATTACTGGTGTTCCACTTTTCATTCAGAAAATAAACCACAATTTTGTATATAAACCAGTCACTTTCAGACACCCAATATCATCAGTTTCTTGGATTATATCGCAGCTTTTCCCTCAGTCTCACAATAAGCATTTAAAGTCACTTTATTTGACTTGACTATACTACATTTCTATTCTACACTCTCTTTCCTCTCATATAAACTACTACTTGGTTTCCTTTTCCTTCCTATACGCTCCTGCGCACATGTATCATTTGGTGACCACCACAGGGAACCATTTTGTTTTGTGTGTTGTAATCTTCGAAAACTCACCTTGTCTCACACTGCACCATCATGCTATCAGAACATTCATCCCTGCCATCTTCGACCTCGTCGAAATAACCGTTCTCTAGATCCCAATCTACTTCAACCTATTAGAATTGATATAGAGATGATGTTATATTATATTCAACAACACTGGAGACAGATGGTGAATACTCTGTATATATTATTTCATGAATTATGAACATACCTGGAGACAGATGGTGAATGCTCTGTTAGAATATGATCTGTACATCTCTCTAAGTAGATTAGATTATACCAGCGCTATGGGCGCTTAATAGGCGCCCAGACGCGGTATAGGTAAGCCTGGAGTGATGGGAATACTCTTTATACAGAGTATTCACCATCTGTCTCCAGGTATGTTCATAATTCATGAAATAATATATACAGAGTATTCACCATCTGTCTCCAGTGTTGTTGAATATAATATAACATCGTCTCTATACCAATTCTAATATACTCTGTATAAAGAGTATTCCCATCACTTCAGGCTTACCTATACCGCGTCTGGGCGCCTATTAAGCGCCCATAGCGCTGGTATAATCTAATCTACTTAGAGAGATGTACAGATCATATTCTAACAGCAACTCGACCAGTCAGCTCAGGAATGCAAGCCCAAAGCAGCAGCACTGTACTAAAGTGCTATGAATGTGGACAAACTGGCCACCTAAGACTGCAATGCCCTAGAAAGGGACAGGTATGTGCTAACATGATGCACATTGAGGAGGAAGAGGAAGAGGATGTGGACGAACTACTTGACACAATTATCGAGGAAGAAACGAGAGGAAACATCCTAGAGGTAGAGGAATCCCCACAGTATGATGATGCTGAACAAGGTCAGGATGCTGCGGGGAGGGGACCAGTGGAATGAGAATGAAGATGCAGTAGGTGCATACATGATGGTGATAACCGAAGATCACAGTTATGATGAGAGGAGATTACTTGTTATCAAACAAAAGCTCCAAAGCGTGATAAAGAATCAATAAAACCCTTAGAGGGCTACTGGCTTGTGAATGGCCAACTAGCGCATTGTCTGATTGATAGCAGATGTCAAGGTATGATAATGTCACCATCATTTTTGCTTATGACTGGAGCGAAGATGTTCAAACTGGATAAACCAGTATCACTGCAGCTCGCAGTGAAAGGAAGTAAATCCATAATACAGTACAGAACATATACCTGGATAGAATTTGGGGATATCAGTGTACTAGAATACTTTGATATAGTCAACATTGACTACTATGATGTCATAATTGGTGTACCATTCCTGAAAAGGTATGACATCTGCCTGGACTTTGGCAACAGGATAATCACCTGGGATGGAGGAGTAATTACCCCCATGGAACGGTTCACCGAGATAACTGACACCATGGATGAGTCCACTGAATTAAGTGGAAGATTAGTGCATCAGCACACCCTGTAACTACTACATCCAATGCAGTAGCAGCAAGATAGAAGATCTGATTACCGGAACTTAAGGATGAGAACCTACACTGGAGACATTGTAGGGTTTAGCCAAAAAAGGGATCCTAACAAAATTATGATTCGAGGCATAGGCTATTGACAATTTACCAAATTGTAAAATCATATTATAACTAATACTCAGCTCAAGGGATTCTGGCTTGTAAAACTGTCAGTATACTGCTATAATTATCTTGATCAAATTATATAACAATTCTTTATCATATAAGCCTATAATTAATGTTATCCATTCAGTAAAATAATAAATAGAATGAAACTTACATTATCATCATCTATATTGAAGAATGTTCTAAAAATGCTTATTATATTTATTGTGAAAATATATTTCTATTATAATTTAGATGCATGGAAAAACCTTAATTTTAAGCATGAGATTACAATGTGTAATATCAGAGTTTTCCTGGGAAAACCTTAATAATACATGAATTTCTGGAAAATCTTGAGAAAACTCTAATGTCACATACTGTGACCTCAAGTTTTGATTACAATAAACTTAATATTTCTCACTCCTTCAAAATTATGATAAAAAATTGTATTGATAAGTAATTATATTAACTTCATTATATAATTTTCAGCTATGGTTAATAATAATATATGTTTTACTTTGTATACTGTTTGATTGTATAGAAAAAGTTATTGATAGTATTATATAAGTAAGAATTCTTACATAATTTAACTAAGATAAAAATAGCAACATACTGATCATTTTTCAAGTCAGAATCCCTTGATCTGAGTATTAGTTATAATATTATATTACAACTTAGTGAATTGTCATATGCCTATACCTCGAACCATAATTTTCTTAGGATCCTTTTTTTGGCTAAACCCTACAATGTCTCCAGTGCTACCTGCGCTACGTGAGTACTGGAAGGAGGAGTACAGTGACTTATTCGGGTCAGTACCAAATAGACTCCCTCCATTTAGGGATGTAAATCATCATATCCCATTAATAGAACCTAACAAGGTTATTCGGTACAGACTACCGAAGTGCCCAGACGCCCTCAAGCCACTGTTGGCTGAAAAAATAGAGCGCTACATGCAAGCAGGTTGGTGGGAACCGACTGTCGCACAGCAAGCCATCCCTATGCTATACCTGTTTAAGAAGGCATTATCAGGACTACGCACAGTCTTTGATCTGCAACAGTAGAATGATAACATGTTGAAAGACATGACCTCGTTTCCAGACCAGGAGACCATCCGCCAAGACATGGCGTGCCCCATAACCTTTCCCGAGGGTTTACGTAAGTCGTACACTAGGATCCAAGGTCTACTATCAAATATGTAGCACGTATTTACCTCGTACTTCCCATACTCCATGCACAGCCCTCTGATCCGTCCATTTCCAAATGGAGTCTGCCCACTCGATTTCCTGACTAACCAGGGGTTCGGTTAGCCCGGACTCTGCCCATTTCATCCGTTCTAGAAACTACCATTACTTTCTTATCCTTTTCTCCTTTTAGCCTAGCTACCTTACATTCGTGTATTTAAGCCCCAGTTTGTAGCTGGGGATTCCTCAGTCAGAATATAATCTATTCTTCTCTCTTATCTATTCCGTCTCTGTTCTTCTCCATACTCTGCATACTCGTCTCGTACTTAGTTGTGAGCTTGTGCATAGATCAAGTCCCAGTCGTCGTCAGACCTCTTGGGCAAACTAAGTTCATCATTGTAATTAACGTCGGACTTGTGTGTACTAGCTACGTACTTCTCTTGTTCTCTGAAATCGAGGGATATCTGAAGTTGGGCGAGTGGGCACAGCATATAAGCTGAAGCCAAGTCCCTCACACCCATACTTCCTGTACTCTCTTTATCCGCACGCACGTGTTACGTACTAGACCAGACTTACCCGGGATAGACATGGAACACAGCACTTGACACAGATATGGATAAGATGGACAAAATTCATGAATGGAGAACTCCATGCACTTACAACGATGTTCAGAAGTTTCTCGGACTCATGTAGTATGTTGCAGCCTATCTTCTGGGAGTTGCAACTTATACTACCCCACTATCGGGATGCACCCACAACAACAGACAGTTCGAGTGGACACCAGCACTAGAATGCTGTTTCAATGCAATCAAAGTATTGATGAAGAATGCCCCAGTTCTTAAACCTATCAATCCTGATAGCGACGAGCCAATTTGACTTGTAACTGATGGATCCAAGTGTGGCATTGGTGCGTACTATGGTCAAGGTGTAAGGCTCTAAATGGGTTATACCCGCGGGTACGGGTACCTGTACCTGTGGGTAAGTGTCAAATTTTTGGGTATCTGCGACCTGTCATGGGTAATACCCGCGGGTTTAGCAGAAAACCTGCAGGTATGCAGGTCAACCTGTCTTGACGGGTAACCTGCAGGTACCTGTGGGTTTTTGGTCAATACCTGTGGGTTTTCTGGTCAATACCTGCGGGTTACCTGTGAGTATATGGATTTTTTTTTGGAGTACCTGCGGGTACCAACGGGTAACCTGCGACAACATCCCAAAATGCCTACCTGTACCTGTCACAGGTTAAATAGGCGCCGGATAATTGACCTGCGGGTCATAATACCTGTGGGTACGGATACAGGTACCTGCGGGTATTACCTGTGATACCTGCAACCCGTTTAGAGCCTTATCTGTCAGGGTACGCTACCGCCGTCTCTCATTTTCTTATTTATTATCATCGGCATCATTTCGTTTCTATTTTATTTATCATTTCCATATTTTACTTTCACTCTCCGTTTCCTTGTTCTGTCTCTATTTCACTTTCTCTACTCGCGCGTGTCGCGCGCTCGTACCCGGCGTGATGCCCGTGACATCACGTCACTTAGGTTCGGTTTGGGCACCTGGCACTTAGCTGTGTCAGGGCCGCACGCCGCGTCGTCGTTTTATGTATATAGTAGCTGTACCTAGAGTGAGGGTCCCTAAGCTTGTTCTCTTAGGATCCCCTCCCTCTAGGTGAGTAGTATAGTCATTGCCCAATATAGTACTTAGGATCCCCTCCCTCTAGTCTGAGCTGAGTAGCCCTAACAGTTTAGAGCCTTATCAAGGTGTGAATTAGCAAACCTGCAGACCAGCAGGGTTTCTGTCTAAGAAATTCACTCCGGCACAGTACAACTACCTGTCACGGTACGCTAGCGCCTTTTCCGATTATTCGATTTCTTCGATTTCTTTCGGTTTCATTTCGTGTTACGATTTCCTCCATTTCCCGTACTTTGCCGTTTCCATTAGTTCCATCGTTTTCTCGATTTTTCGATCTCTTCGATTTCCCTCGATTTCTGTCTATATCTCCTCGGATCCCATGGGGATCAGTTGGGCGCTTCGTATCCTGTACTTATATGCGTTTTCCCTAGAGGGGGATACCTGAGCTTGTTCTCTTAGGTTTTCCCTCCTCTAGGTGAGTAGTTAGTCGCTGCCCCTCAATAGATCTTAGGTTTTCCCTCCTCTAGGTGTGTGCCCTGAGTCGCCCTAACAGTAGAGATTATTATCATTAGTGAAACATATGAAATTGTAGGACACTTTGGATGCTATAAAATGTCGCAATACATTAGACAAGTGTATTGGTGGAGAATAATGGCAGAGGACATCGATGAATACTGCAAATTGTGCAGTAAATGTCAAACTAATAAGGATGACAATAGACACCCTAGCGGTCTACTGAAGATGCTACCTATTCCCAATAAACCATGGGAATCAGTTGGGATGGACTTTATAGGCCCATTACCAGTATCGAAAGGATATGACTTCTTACTAGTCATAATTGACAGATTGATGTCAATGGTGAGACTCATGCCCACCATTACGAAGTTAACTGTGAAAAGCGCAGCACACCTGTATTTCGAAGGTGTAGTCAGACATCATGGCATACCAGCTTCTATCATTAGCGATAGAGATACCAGATTCACCACTAAATTCTGGAAAGAACTGCAGTGGCTAATAGGGACAAAACTCCTCATGTCCACTTCATTCCACCCACAGATGGATAGAGCAACAGAGTGGGCGAACTGCTCCATAAGGCAAGCATTACATTCTATAATAGACAACGATCAGAAGGATTGGGCTGAACGTATCCTGATGGCAGAATTCACACTCAACAGTAGCACGAGTGAAATGACCAAGTTCACACTGTTTGAACTTAACTATGGATACACCCCTGTGCTAGGGTGACAGCTCAACACAGACACCAAATTCAATGGTGTGAAGCAATTCACATTACAAGCGAAATGGAATCTTATGGCTGCACACGATGCCATAATAGCAAGTCGCATGAAACAAACCATGCACACGAACACTCACAGACGATGTCACGTAAGGCTGTTCACGGTATAATGATCTGATGTGAATAGCTAAATGTATCGGCTATAAATGATTGGAAAAACTACGAAGATATTTATTTATGAGGTCGTTAGTCTACCGTGGAGTGGGTCCTGGTGCTAGTTTCAGATAGAGAGAGGGTGAGTGAATGGGTGTGTGGATAGGGGAGAATGTATGCGCTGATATCAAACCAACACAAACAAACACTAACACCAACTGCAACGATAAGAAGGATCGTATACAAGTGTGCAAGTGAGATAGTGAACTGATAGTCGATAATGAACTGGAAATGCGACTAGAGAGAGGACTGAAATATGGAGGACCTGCAATCAATGATGACTGTATTCCTTGAGTGAGTTAGTGAATGCGACAAGATGAAAATAAAACTGCTAGTTTATACTCCGAGACCTCACTCAGAGTTAATCCAAAGATATAGATATGAGCTAAGGCTCCACACGAGTTTTGGTCGCGGGTACCCTCGCGACCCTTTAGCCAATCAGAATGCAGGATTTTGCCCTTAACCCATGAAATCCTGCATTCTGATTGGCTAGAGGGTCCCAAGGATACCGAAGGATAAAACCCGTGTGGAGCCCTAATATGAGCGTAGAAATTGTTAGGGCGACTCAGGGCACACACCTAGAGGAGGGAAAACCTAAGATCTATTGGGGGGCAACGACTAACTACTCACCTAGAGGAGGGAAAACCTAAGAGAACAAGCTTAGGTATCCCCCTCTAGGGAAAACGCATATAAGTACAGAGTATGAGGTGCCCGACTGATCCCCATGGGATCCAAGGAGATAGAAACAGAAATCAGAGCAGATCGAAGAAATCGAGAAATCGATGAAAATAGTGGAAATGGCAAAATACGGGAAATGAAGGAAATCGAAGTGCGAAATGAAATCGAAAGAAATCGAAAAGATCGAATAATCGGGTGAGGCGCTAGCATACCGTAACAGGCAATTTTTGAGCTCTCTAGAGCCAAAATGAATAAAAAATCACGAGTAAAATCTCTGAAACCCATCACTTGCAAAGCTTTGACCCAGGTACCTGCAGGTATTACCTGGGTAATAACAGCATTGTAACGTTTCATTACTTTTTATAGTGTACCGCGGACGGTACACAATTTATATCACGCTGTAATTTCACACCAAGAATAACAGACCAAGGGTGCTGTATTTTTGTGGTGTAAAACAAAGTGCGCGTGCTGAATCAGCACGCGCGTAGCTACTACTAATGTACAGTTATTACATAATGGCTCGCCGCGTCACGGCGAGCCAGAGGCGTTAAGCGCCCCTATTATTAGAAGTAATAATAGTAATTACTGCAGAGGGCTTCGCCCTCTGCATATGCCTAAGTGGCATATACTCAATCCACCGCATGCGGTGGATCCGTTACATCCTCCCCTTGTGACTTGGACTCCAAGTCATAGGATCGCGAAGAGGAGGTGTCTGACTGTAATCAGTCAGTGGGATTGCTGTAGTCAATCTCCATGCTCTCTGAGGCACTCGGATGCGGTGTGTCAAGGTCCTCAGGGGGCCTCAACAATTCCTCGTCTGTCATCTGAATTGGGACGGACGGGGAGTAGGCCTTGTTAGGCGGACCTGCCACGATACTGGCAGGTGAGGCCGACGCATGGACGGCGGGGGCGGCCGACTGAGTCGTACACACCTTTTTTGATGGACGATCCAGTCCACGGCGCACGCGATAGTCATGCGCGATGCGATTGACATCTTCTCCATTGGCATAATGTTGGAGAAGGGGCGCGATCACCTCAGTGACGCGTTTTGTCGTCGCTCCATTGGTGTGCATGGAGTGAATCACCTCCTCTGGTGATGGAGGAGGGGGATTTGCACTCGAAGGAACGAGTGTAGCCTTCCATGAGCGTGGAAGGCAGGTGGGTGGAGGAATTACCCCTACCACCGAGAGTTTCTTCCCACACAGTAAGTGCGGGGTCGAGGAGGCATTCAGCCGCCTTCTCGAGGAACTTGGCACATACTTCACGAGTATGTGTGACTCGTTTGAGCCAAGCAAACACCTCAACGTCTTGAGGGTTTAGTGATCTATCCAACATAAGTCCGATGTAGGGAGGGACCTGGTTAGGGTCCGCATTCCAAGTATTGATTAAATACTTGATCTCGGGGTGGATTAGTTCTCCTGAGATAGACACCACCGACGGGCGGTTGGCGGCAGCCTCCATAGCTTCAAGCTTGGCTGTTTTCCTCGCTAGGCGACACTCCTTCATGGATCTGCGCCAGCGAGTCCATGCGTATGAAATACGCATGTGAACCCCTCTGTCGTCGGGGTACATGAACACCAGGGGGTCAGTCCAAACCCAGGTTCCAATCTCGACGAACAATGGTTCGTCGAGGCTGCAGGTGTTATACCATGCAGTGGGGTTGGGGGTGCCAGGCACCAGAGAGTGATCCCCACTAACAGTGGGGTCGAAGCCCTTTACGAAGAAGGGCCATGGGTCCCTATTGGAGTCCCATCCTGGCTTGGTCCGTGGATACGGACCAGAGGGTTTCTTTGGAGAAACCGGGGCAGCATCGCGAGAGCCCAATGCCTTGGTTGCATCAGCGTAGGTACACTGAGGCTTGCGTTTGGTGGACGACGCGATGGAGGCGTCGTCGTCATAGTCGTTATCATCGACTATGTCTTCCATGTTGTCATCAGACGACATGTCATTGAAGATATCAGGCAAAGGGGCTGTCTGGGATGGCTCAGGCGCTTTGTCGGCCTGGTCTCTCGACCGCTTCTTGGAGGTTAATGGGGAAGTCGACGGGCCTGCCGTCGACGCTGAATGTTCAAGTTCAGCAATACGAGCTTTCAACTCGTAGATACGACGATTCGCATCGTCGAGGTGATCTGTCAAGGACTTGACATCCTTTTCAGCTTCTTCTAGACATTCGTCTAGATGATAGTACTCCCTTCTTATGAAGGGAAAGGCCTTGTAGACGGCCTGCTTGACCATATCATGGTCAAGGATGATTGCCCCGCTGCCAGTGGGGCCTGCCAGGTGACTGGCAAAGTTGTTGCACGCAGTGCAACTATCATTGTTATGATAGACGGATATGCATCCGTCCATCGTGTCTAAGGTCCATTCGGACCTTTGCAGAGCCAGTTGAGCCTCTGCTTTTTTGAACCTACTAACAGGTTGCGGTGTAGGTGACCGCGAGCGTGATCGTTCGCGTTGTTTTCCCTTGCTGTCAGGCATGGGGGGTGTGAGAAAGAAAAGGCCATGGACGGTCTTTTGGGTTATGTAGTTGGGCGGCCTCATGGAGCGCCCAAGTGAAAATTACCTCACCGTGTAGCAGTGAAGTGCCAGTGGATCCCTGTGGACGGGATCTTCAAGCAGATCCCGAGTGGGATCTGGGCGCTTGTTGTTGGTCCACGACTCTCCGTGATTGGATAGTCGTGGCAGCTGCCGAGGCTCGTTTACGCCTCGTAATTGCAAGTACTTGTCTAGAGCTTGCAAGTCCTTACAGTTACTGTAAGGTTCCCAAGTGGTATCCCCAAGGGTCCACTGGACTAGGAACTCGAGATCTTTCTCGTGAGTTCCACTCCAGCGATGAGCTAGGAATTCCTCGACGTGCCATTCAGCATCGTCTGGCTGTCCAAAGTCATATGCTGTGAGTGTATCGCGGCGTGGAAATCTCTCATCGTCATTGGCGATGTGGGGTTTAATCAAATCCACGTGAAATACGGGATTTATGTGACACTGCTTGAGCTCTTCAGAGAGCTCAAGTTTCACTGTGATATTGTCCTTAACGGACAATATTTTGTATGGTCCCACATAACGCGGGATCAACTTCTTAACTCTCCCCTTGGGGAGGTTCAGATTCCTTGTCGATAAATAGACGAGGTCACCCTCTTTGTACTCTGGTGCATTGCACCGTGAGTTGTTCACGTAGTGAGCCTGTTTAACGCAATTGGCTATGATAGCGTCATGCGCTATCATGAGATTCCACTTTGCCTGTTGAGCAAAGTGTTGAACACCTTTGAATTTGGTGTTTGTCTCAATTTTCCTTCCCAAACTGGGAAGGTAGCCGTAATTGAGTTCAAACGGCGCGAAACCAGTGGTTTCGCTGGTGCTGCTATTAATAGCAAACTCCACCATTGGGATCCTTTTGGCCCAATCTTTTTGATTGTTCTGTATCACGGAACGAAGTATTTGACCAATCGAGCGATTGGCTCGCTCGGTAGATCCATCCGTTTGTGGATGGAACACTGTGGACATGAGCAATCGTGTCCCCATTAGGTGTTGTAGTTCCTGCTAAGGCTCCACATGGGTATTATCCTCGGATACGGGTACCTGTACCCGCGGATACGTTCGCAATTTCTTTCTATCCTTTATCCTATCTGGATATCTCAGGCGGGTACCCTCAAAACCTGGCGGATAAAGGGTAACATCCGAATATCCGGTTATCCGCAGGTAAACCCGCGGGTATTCTCTTTTTTCAAGTTTCAAAATCTTTATTTTACTACCATATAATTTCTATATACTACATTCAATCTATAATCATGGGAGTTTCTTGGTTTTCTCCCACCGCTGAGACATGTTCATCACGATTTTTCCCCCTTTTCCACCCTTTCACTAAGTTATTAGTAAATGCTTCTTCGACAGATAGTTGTGGCATCGACATCCAAGAGTTGAGTAAGACGTTGGACCGGACCGATTCATCACCCAGTGCATTCCGGACTGGACTCATTGTCTTTCCAGACAATGAGAACAGCCGTTCCACATCAACGGAAGTGGCTGAAAAATAAATAAGAAAGGAAAGATAAAACAAATGATGGAGCAACTTACCAGGACAACTTAAGACATCTTTTGCTAACCTAACCAGCTGTGGAGAGGTCAATTTTGCAGCCAGTTGCCCATGCCAGAAGCTCAGCGGTGACAGGCAAGTCCGCTCTGTTGGTTGTCGAAGATAGCATGAGAAAGCATCTTCAAGTACTGGAGGTGCTGTACTGCTTTCAAACCATTCGAAATCAGAGTTATTCTATAATAGAACTATGTTAGTAATACCCAGTATCATCCATTAATTAATACTCACCGTCGTCTCATCAGCTTGAGCAGTGATCTCCTGATCTTTGTATTTGTTCTCCCAGAGTTCTTTTGTGAGACAGACAGCCTCATCCACCCAAGATTCAGGCCAATCTTTTGTGCAAAAGTATTCCATTTTATATCTAGGATGAAGAACTATCCAAGTCATTAAGTCAATGGCCGGCTTGATAATTGATAATCACTTACTCATGGCAATTCGGTAGATGGAAGACTCATCGGTCTTCATATAATACTTGTCCAATATGGCTAACGCCTTTTTTGCCCCATGTTGAATCGCGATGTGGAGTTTATCATTTTGCAGGATATCTTCAAGGTTACCCGTCAGCTTGTCAATGATAGGAATGACCTGGTGGACCAAGACTGTGCTGCTTTGTGAGATATGCTTGGTGACACGTTGAAAGAGCTATGTAAATTTAGTGAGATCCCAATACAGCTTAAAAATGAATGAAAATACCTCTAAAATTGGCTTAAGTTGATCTAATAGCTCCCATTCAACATCGGAGAGTGTGAACTTGTCAAGCTTGAACTTCGAAAATGCTGGATTATCGCAGAGGCGGATGACGGCAGGTTTTTGGAGAAGGTGCCATTCGAGGCATTCAAAATGACTGTTCCAGCAGGTGGCAACAGGTCGTTTAAGCATGAGTGGCTTGATTTCAACATATTTGCAGCAGTCCAGAAAAGCTGTCTGGACAGGGTCTGAGTTCGACACACGTTTCGCCAATCCAGTTGCCTTGAACACGTCTCAGCATCTTTAGTGAGACATGAATGATTGGAACTCACCTTGGATAAGACGAATCGAGCCTCAAATTGGTCTGTGGTACTCATTGAGTCCAGCTTATGCGGGGACTCGGCATCTAGCTCATCAATCTCCTCTTCAAGGATTTGTTGATGCTTGGGATCCTCATCTTGCTCATATTCTTCATCTTCTTCGTCCGGCTCGTTTTCTTCCTCCAAGTCTTTGAGTCTAGTTGCCAAGCGCTGAGTTGACACGTCATCTAGGTCAGATTCTTCATCAGGAGACCGCCCAGACTTATTGCACCGAAATGGAGATATAAAAGCCTATGGTAAATAGTTAAAAATGAAGTATAGTAATAAAGAATGATAACATACCTGTTCAACAAGATTTATTATGTGCGCGAAGCAACGTATACGAAAATGTTTGCCACCCCACCCTGGAATGCGCCGTGTGTCAAGCGCCGTGTTCCGAGCCTATCCCGGATACGTCCGGTCTAGTACGAAACACGTGCGTGCGGATAAAGAGAGTACGGAGAGTACGGGTGTGAGGGACTTGGCTTCAGCTTGTATGCTGCGCCCACTCGCCCAACTTCAGATATCCCTCGATTTCAGAGAACGAGAGAAGTACGTAACTGGTACGCACAAGTCCGACGTTAAGTACGACGACGAACTTAGATTGCCCAAGAGGTCTGGCGACGACTGGGACTTGAACTACGTGCAAGTCCGCAACTAAGTACGAGACGAGCACGCAGAGTACGGAGAAGAACAGAGACGGAGTAGATAAGAGAGAAGAATAGATTATATTCTGACTGCGGAATCCCAGCTACGAAACTGGGGCTTAAATACATGAGTATAAGGTGCCTATACTAAAAGGAGAAAAGGATACGAAAGGAATGGTGGTTTCTAGGACGGATGGAACGGGCAGAGTCCGGACTAACCGAACCCCTGGTTAGTCAGGACATCGAGCGGACAACCCCCATTTGGAAATGAGCGGATCGGAGGGCTGTGCATGAAGTACGGAGTAGTACGCACGTCGTACGAGATGCGTACTTGGGAGGAGATAACGGATCACGGGGTGTGACTTACGTAAAGCTCCGGGAAAGGTCACGGGGCACGCCGGGCGTGACACCGTGCAAGAGCATCTGTCATTGTATCGTTATTAGATGCGTTATCGCCGGCTATGCCAATTAGCTATGATTGTAAGCATTAATCAGTATAGATCAATAAAGAAAAACGAGACACACACCTTATCTGTGATTTCAAAACTGTTGAGCACAGAGTGGACTTGTTCTGCAAGATATTTACCCGTATGACTTAACGGGATGCGAATGAAGTCAAGGGTGAGCTTAGTGACATCCATGTAGGGAATGACAAGGGTATTCACCCGAGGGTATTTGCGACCTCTTAGCCAATCAGAGTGCAGGATTCGTGCATTCTGATTGGCTAAGAGGTCGCAAATACCCTCGGGTGAATACCCTTGTCATTCCCTACATCCATGTTGTCGTCAGAACACCACTGAATAGTCAGACCAAGGTATGAGCTGGCCTTCTTGGAAGACCAGGTGTCCAGCGCGATGTGGATGGCTCCCTGGTGTGACTAGAGTACAATGAATGACGTTAACAAGTAAGAATCAAGAAGATCTTTACATAATCAAACACACCTTTAATAAATCCACAAGCTTCTCCCACATCATATTATGGACTTTGAGGAGATCGTGCGTGACCATCATGGCAGATGGGATGGAAACTTTTGGATTGAGCATCTTAAGAATACTCACAAACTCTGGATCTTCAACAATTACGAAAGGTCGGTTACTTGTCGTTATCCATTGAATAATCCGCCACCTGAGACGTTCGCGCGTGTAGCCTCCAACAAACTTTTCCATCACTTCAACAGACAAAGAGCTACCCACAACACCACAGGCGTCTGCATGTTTCTTGAGATTACCTGTGGAAGTTTCCGTGGATCTTCTCAGCCTAATATCACCGGTTCTACGAATGGGTAAGCGCGGGACTAGAAGCTCTTTTGATAAATAGAAATTCTGACCTTTTGCATTGGAATGCATGTAGGAGAACTGGCTTCTTTAACTTAGGATCATAGCGGTACAATTTTTTCCCTACCCGATCACGAGCAATTTGTGCTGGATGATAGTGTTCATATATAGGGGATGTCCATTTTTTGAGTTTCGCTTCTATGGAAAAAATAAGCTTGGAAACTAATAAATCAGTGATGCACATACTTAGAAAAACCATGTCGGGATCTTCATCATCCTCGGTAATTGTGCCAATGTGGACAGTCGCATCGGAGGCTGGCTGGTCAGTACTATGGCTGGTTTGTTCAGATGCCAAACTAAAATTCTGCTCGCTATCAGAATCTGAGTCACTGTTGTGAGATTCTCTTGTTCATTTTGGTTGAGAATTATTAGGAGAGGTTGCGCGAAGTTGTTTCTGGTGACGTGTGAGCATGTCAGGACTCAGGACTCAGCGAAATGAAAAAAGGTCAAAAGTTTGAAGCGATTAAGACGGTGTGACTAAGCCACGTAGCAAAATCTCCACAGCGCAAGTAAATTATTGTAATAAAGCACATTATCTACAACTTGTCTGAGAGATAAAACCAGTCTATTTATAAGGGTACCCGCAAATTTATAAACTTGCATCTGTATCCGATCCGGATATAAAAAGCGCCAGGTACCCGTGGGACGGGTACCCGTATCCGCGGGTTGCGGGACGGGTAATCTGCGGATAAAACCCACGATATCCGCAACCCGTGTGAAGCCTTAACCATGGCCTCGTTGTCCGTTACTAGGGTGAATCTACGCCCTAGTAGTTTGTCTTCCCACTTGAGGAAGGCTTCAAGTACCACGATGAGCTCATGCTCATGGGTGCGGTAGTTGTACTGCGCAGGGGTGAACTTCTTCGAGAGAAACCCTGCTGGCCTACATGTTTGCCATGTAGGCCCTTACCCATAATAGGCACCAACGCCACATTTAGAGCCGTTGGTTACAACCCAAATTGGGTCTGGGTCGTCCATGTTAATAGGCTTCAAGATAGGAGCCTTTCGCGTGAGTGCTTTGATTGAATCAAAGCACTTGTTCAACAACAGCATCCATACGAACAGTCTGTTGTTGTACGTACACCCTGATAGGGGTGTAGTGTATGCGGCTACCCCTGGTAGGTATGCCACAACATATTGTATGAGGCCCAGAAATTTCTGGACATCGTTATACGTGCGTGGAGTTCTCCACTCACGTATTTTGTCCATCTTCTCTTGATCGGGATGGATGCCATCATCGTCAATGATATGGCCTAGGCACTCCAAACGTTTGGAGTACAAGTCAACTTTACGACTACTCAGGTAAAGTTGTGCTTCTCGCAATCGCGAGAAGGCGTTCTCTAGATGCTGCTGATGCAGATCTATGGTGTTTGAATAGATGAACACATCGTCTATATATGCATCCGTCGAACAACCGATGCAGTCCCTAAATATATGGGTCATCAGATGTTGAAACGTCGATGGGGCATTGCAGTCTCCTTGCTGCATGACATGGCTCTTGAAAGTGCCATAGATGGTGGCAAAGGTCGTCTTGTGGACGTCCTCTGGGACTATGCATACTTGCTCGTACGCTTCTGTCAGATCAATCTTTGATCTGTATTTGTGTCTCGCCACGTTCTGGCGGATTGTTTCCTGATCAGGGAAGGGCATTACTGTCAGGGTACGTGCTAGGACCATAAGGGCTAATCTAGTATACTGTACGTATAGTATAGACGTATATGCTGACCTCCGCGTTATCATATCTGTTAGGGCTACTCAGCTCACACTAGAGGGAGGGGATCCTAAGTAATATATTGGAAGATAACTATACTACTCACCTAGAGGGAGGGGATCCTAAGAGAACAAGCTTAGGGACCCTCACTCTAGGTACAGCTACTATATACATAAAACGACGACGCGGCGTGCGGCCCTGACACAGCTAAGTGCCAGGTGCCCAAGCCAAGCCTAAGCGATGTGATGTCACGGGCATCACGCCGGGTATGGGCGCGCAATGCGCGCGAGTAGAGAAAGTGAAATATGGACGGAGAGAATAAACGGAAGGTAGAAGTAATGCACGGGAAATATAAATAAGATAGAAATAGATATATACCGATGACAATAAATGAGGAAAAATGAGGGGGTGCGGTAGCGTACCCTGACAATATCCATCGTACGGTACCCGGTATGCTGGTCCGTATTATCCTCCCATATTCTCCCATACTTTCCCCGTTTCTCTGTATGCTCCATACTGTCACATCTTCCTTTCTACTCATGTTTCTCTTACATCATCGACTGCCTTCCTTCCTATTGGTAGATATAGCACCTGAGTGCTATTGGTAGAGATAGCCCACTCATGTACATATATACAGCTGTGCGCGTAAGAGTAGCTCCTTGCGTTATTATAGATTGGACTACTGGGTTATAACGTCTGATCCTTAAGTCTCAACCGCTGAACGATCGTATCCTTACAATTACGTCCTTCTCTGTGTTTTTGTTCTGCAGACGCAGATCGAACACGGTCCGTAGTGCCAAGACTATGGCTTGTTTCTGCAGGCAAAGCATGGGGATTGCCTGTGTGTCACGCGCCGTGTTCCGGGCGTCTGGGCGGAAGTCCGGGGAGTCCGGACTACGGAACAGAAGGGACTTGGCTTCAGCTTATGTGCTGCGCCAGCTCAATCAACCCTGGATATCCCTTAATTTCGGACTAAAAGTCCGAGACAGCCCGGACAAGTACTGGGAGCGGACTTTAGATGAGATAGATAAGAGAAGATTTGATTATAAAGAGATTAACTGGGGCTAGACTTAAAATAGACTTGAATACGACTTGATATTCAGACTGGGGAGCCCCAGACGAAGTCTGGGGGCTTTAAATACAAAAAGCTAGACTACTAGAACTAAAGGAGATATAACTAAAAGGAGACTAGTTGCACAGCACCAGAAACATATCTGGCACTTGCTTTCTAATGCTCCTGTTAGGGCTACTCAGCTCACACTAGAGGGAGGGGATCCTAAGGTAAATATATTGGGGGAGAACTAACTACTCACCTAGAGGGAGGGGATCCTAAGAGAACAAGCTTAGGGACCCTCACTCTAGGGACAGTGACTATATACATGAAAAACGATAGCGCGGCGTGCGGCCCTGACACAGCTAAGTGCCAGACGCCCAAACCGAACATAAGCGACGTCGAGCGCGCGACGCGCGCAAGTAGAGAAAGTGGAATAGGGACAGAGGGAGCAAACGGAGGGTGGGGATAATATATGGGAAATATAAATAAAGTAGAGGGAAATATATACCGATGATAATAAATGAGGAAAAATGAGGGGACGCGGTAGCGTACCCTGACAGCTCCGGACAGAATGTCCCCATAAGGAAATGTCCTAGTCTGGACGAAGTCCGGACTTCGGACTTATCGGACGTGGACAGAATAACGGACTACGCACTGTTGGGAAAGTACTGACGCTCGGACATGGCGGATATACTAAATATGGACAGGGATTGGGCGCCGGACCTCGGAGAGGTCCGGATTAGGATCGGGTGGCACGAGGGTCGTGACACTGTGTAGCTACAGTCGGTTCCCACCAACCTGCAGCTATGTATCGCTGAATCTTCTCAGCGAGTAGCGCTTTGAGCGCATCCGGACACCTGGGAAGGTGGTACCGGATCTTCTTATTGAGCTCAATAAGAGGGATGTGGTGATTCACTTCCCGAAAAGGAGGAAGTCGGGAAGGGACAGGACCAAAAAGGTCACTGTACTTATTCTTCCAGTACTCAATGAGTGCTGGAATGTTCTCTTCCGTTATCGTAGGGACGGAGGAGATAGAATGATGGGTGCTGGCTAGCACCATCGCTCCTAACTCAGGAGCGTGTCCAATCACATGGTGATTGGTGTCAATCACCTCGCCGTCACGGGTGATTGTACCTCTGCTGAAGTCCAAGCAGATGTTGTAGCATCTCAGGAATGGGATGCCTATGATCACGTCATAGTGATCAATGTTGACGATGTCGAAGTACTCTTGGACATCTATATGTTAGGGCGACTCAGGGCACACACCTAGAGGAGGGAAAACCTAAGATCTATTGAGGGACAACGACTAACTACTCACCTAGAGGAGGGAAAACCTAAGAGAACAAGCTTAGGTATCCCCCTCTAGGGAAAACGCATATAAGTACCGAATATGAGGCGCCCGACTGATCTCCATGGGATCCGAGGAGATACAAACAGAAATCGAAAGAAATCGAAGAGATCGAGAAAACGAGAAAACGAGGGAACTAATGGAAACGGCAAAGTACGGGAAATGAAGGAAATCGTAATACGAAATGAAACCGAAAGAAATCGAAAAGATCGAATAATCGTAACACTATACCCCCGAATTGGATTCGGGTGTACGTTCCATACTAGATGGATGACCTGCTGCCCTTTACGGCCAGCTGTAGCACGACAGGTTTGTTGAGCCTGAAGGTTCTTGCTCCAGTGGCAAGAGAGAAATGTGGGGACATGATCATCCCCTGGCATCCACTGTCGACTAGGCAGTGGGCCAGTTGGCCATTGACTGGCCAGAAACCCTCAATGGGTTTCGATGCGTTTCTGTCTCGTGTCGGAGCACGAGAGCTCACTCTAGCCGTATGGTCATAGAGTGGTTCCTTGCTCGTAGCGAGCGAGGAGTCTTCATCATTCAATAAGGATGACTTGTGGACTGCGAAGTGCAGTCTACGTTCCTCATACTCATCATCAATGGTGAGGAGCATATACGCACTGGGACCATTGTCATCATCGTCCCATTGGTATTGAATACCCTCGTTGTCTTCGACGGGGTCGTTGGTGGGCTCGTCTTGGGCCACCTCTTCCTCCACAGCTTGTTCAGCTGTGAGGTCTTCCACATTCTCCTGCGGGACATCGTTCGATGTCTCGCCAGAGGTTTCTTCAACCTCTTCGATACGACCCACATTGGCTCGTACCTGTCTCAGTCTGGGGCATGCATTTCTGTAGTGTCCCACCTGCCCACAGTTGAAACACGTGGGAGGGGTTGTGCTAGTACGATTGTTCGTACTAGTTGGGGCAGTCCTAGTGGTCTGCGAGCTATGGTTCCTCGAGTTTGACGAACTTGAGAGGTGGTTCCCCAGTGGGGAGTTACCATTCATACGTGTCTCGTGAGGACGCGTGGAGGAACCGTGGTTCCTCTGGTTCAAGCACATATTGTTGGTATGCGCTTGCCTTACCAAGTTGTTGTGGCTGCTACTGCTGCCACTACCACCACTACTGCTACCTGCTGAGCGGGTAGTGCTTCCTTGAGATGCCGCTACCAAGCGGTGTTTCTTGAATGCCTCTTCTACTTGAATTGTTAGTAGAAGGAGTTCCTTAGCAGTCATCTGCTCAGGATTGCCACCTCTGAATGCTACTGTAACAGTTTTTATCAGACCACAGGGGGGTCTGATAAAGGGTTTTTCTTATTTTCCCACAAGTGCACAGAATTCCTGTCTATTGCTCAATAAGGCTAATAGGGAATTACATGCAGTAGTAGTGGTAAAATTAAGATTAACTAATGTAACTACTGGTCACACCGCTGTAAGGGTGTGACGGGCGCTTAAGCGTCACACTGTGACGCGCAAATACTACTGCTGCAGTGCCAAAGGCACTGCATGGGCACTAGGCCATTAATGGGCCCCAGGGCCCATTCCTATATCCCAAATCCATTACAGCTACTCCAGTGGCGAGGCTGTGGTTCAGCCCATCAAGGAACCTCCTCCTGAATGTATAGTCATCAGGAGGGTGTGCTAGTCTGTTGGCTAGCGTGAGTAATGCACTCATGTATTCATGTACAGAGTGCAACCCCTGCCGTTCGCGTTCAAATTGAATCGCTACCTCACTTCTAGAGTGTGGTGGCAGGAAACGATCATATAGTCTCCGCAGTGTGGGGACTAGGGTCCACTCATGGAGGGGGCGTACGCCTCTCTCCACGTTTTGAGTAAACCACTCTTGGGCCAACCCCTCCAGGCGCATGCCCAGAAAGGATATTTGCTCTGCTTGGCTGACTTCTCCAAGCAGATGGTTTACGCGTAGCCAGCATAACAGACCTGACACAAAGTTGTCAAAGTCTTCGGCTCTGGATGAGCCACTGTATGTGGGCGGGAGCCCAATCTTCGCTCCTGCTTTCGCAAGGGGCAAGTTGCCTGGCATCATATCCCTGTTTGCAATCAGGGCTTCTTGAACCATGGCTATGACGCCCTTGAGTACTGGGGCGTCGTCGCTGAAAGGATCAAATCTTTCAGCATGTTCTTCATCGAACGGTGTGGCACGGAGATCCTCGCCATACTGTGGTCGACAAGCGTATCCATCATATGTATCGATACGCGGTGCTTCTGCTGGGTTCGCAGAAGTTTGCCTCTGCCCACCAGGCTCGGCACTTTGCCTTGGCAGTTGTCTGCCAGGTGGTGGTGCTCTTTCGTCTGGACGACTTGAGCTTGTGGCTGGATCTGGTGATGGGATCCTATCGCCAGTGATGGCATTATAGCCACCTTCAAATACACAAGCATGGTGGACCGCATTCATACGCGTGTCCCTCGCGATGTGGATCCTATCTTGGATGATCCGCATTTGTTGCTCGTTGGGAGTGTCAGTCTCGAGGGAGCCTGCTACAGCTTCCTCGAGTGCGTTAGGGGCCGCTGTTACGGTACGCTAGCGCCTCGCTCGATTATTCGATCTTTTCGATTTCTTTCGGTTTCATTTCGCACTTCAATTTCCTTCATTTTCCATATCTTACCGTTTCCACTATTTTTGTCGTTTTCTCGATTTCTCGATTTCTTCGATTTACTCCGATTTCTGTTTCTATCTCCTCGGATCCCATGGGGATCAGTCGGGCACCTCACACTCTGTACTTATGTGCGTTTTCCCTAGAGGGGGATACCTAAGCTTGTTCTCTTAGGTTTTCCCTCCTCTAGGTGAGTAGTTAGTTGCTGCCCCGCAATAGATCTTAGGTTTTCCCTCCTCTAGGTGTGTGCCCTGAGTCGCCCTAACAGTTCACCAGTCACGTGGCTATCTCGGTATCGATATAGTCACCAACCGCGTCAGACTCGTGAGGCGGTTGTCTTGTGAAATGGTGCATCTGTCTCACTGTTTCTCTGCCAGCCTCTATCTCGGGGCCGGGATTCCTAGGAGCTGTATATGCTGTAGCTCCTTGAGTGGGAGGTCTAACAGGACACGTACTCGGTCCTGGGGTAATGTTCTGGGAACGTTGTCTGGTGCCTGTTGGTGCAGGCTCAGGGGATTGGGAATTGCCAGCTGTCACTAGTGACAGACTGGCATATGTCGGTCCCGTCGGTGTAACAAACCTAGCTTGTGGGGCTGGGTTTGTGAATTGATATGCAAGGCGACTCGTCGGCCCTGCTGGTCTAGGACGAGTAGATCCAGTACCTGGTGCAGGCGGGTCTACCGCTCTGCTTTTTCCTTTGTCAGAGCGTGCTCGTGCAGGCTCTGCTTCAGGAGACAAGTCTGTTGTCCTGACCTGGTCCCTGTCAGTGCCCGTAGTAATAGGCTCTGGCTCGGGGTTTTCAACTCCTGCATTGACATTCTCGATTAATCGAGCTAGTCTCTGCAGTTCTGATGGGGACATATTCCCGTTCCTCACGCCATCGAGCAACAATGCGTGAACAGCATTCATGGCCTCATCCCTTCGGATGGACCTATCACTCCTAATGCTAAGTCTGGAGCGACCAGATGCTACGGACTTTACGTCCTCATCTTCTTCATCAGCAAGTTGATGCTGATGTTCCATTGTCTGCGACGCAGGACAAGTGGGGTTTTGAGTTGATGTATCCACTCTCCCATGTGGATGACTCTCCTTTGAGGGTTCCTTCCCTAGACGGGTCGGGATTTTCAGTTTGCACTGGCCCGGGTGGGTCAGGCTGGTTGGAATCAGGTGTACCACGATCTGGTGCACTCTGACTCCTGGTAGTAGGAGCCATTGAATCCTCCTGCAATAGGAAGGGTTAATTTCGCTTGCTTAATACAGCGGTGGGTTGTGGTTGTTTTTAACGCCTTTGGTGTTAAAAAAGATGTAACGTTTCGTTACTTTTTATAGTGTACCGCGGATGGTACACAATTTATATCACGCTGTAGTTTCACACCAAGAATAACAGACCAAGGGTGCTGTATTTTTGTGGTGTAAAACAAAGTGCGCGTGCTGAATCAGCACGCGCGTAGCTACTACTAATGTACAGTTATTACATAATGGCTCGCCGCATCACGGCGAGCCAGAGGCGTTAAGCACCCCTATTGTCATGATCCGATTCATGACATCACTTCTAGTAACGTTACATAATCCATATCCGATCATTTACCGTTTACCTCCGTAATCTTATCACGCTTATGTCACTCACGATATGACCTTCGCGTTCAGTCATCTCCATCAACCTTACAACTCGAATAGAGACCCACCCGTCTCTCTTAACTCCTGGAACATCCGCAGAAAGGCCTTTCTAGAATATTCCACGCATGTTCCGGTTATGAGATCATAGATGACGAACGTAGGTCCATGTATGCACAGCTCTTATCCCTGCACACCTCATGTTCATCACATGAGACATCATACCCTGCATATATTGATGTAACTTACGAATCTTGTTTACATTTCTCAAGTTCGGAATCTATTTCGAACTGAGCTAGAATTATTTATCTGACGTGTATATAAACCCTAGCATACACGTAGATAGTTCTTCAGACTTAATATCGAACTACGTTCGATATCTCTATAACAACTCTCCTTCTCTATTCTATTCATCATTGAACGTCGAGATCACTCTTCGAGACTTGCAGCGACGGAAGCCATCCGTCATTGCCGAGAGTTACATCTTGAAGCCTTCTTCATTATTGTCGAGCTTGATATCATTCAATACGAGATACAGCTCACGGCTCTCGAAGCTCGGAATGCACATATCCATAACGTCCTTGACGAACTCGACGCTCGTGACGAACATCAGGACAAATCCTGAAGAAGACTGTCGTGGCACAACCTCTTATAGATTGAGGCCAAGTCCTGACTGTCGTCAACTAACGGTGACAGTTATTGGTGTTATATTCAGCGACTAAAATACACTATAGTATCTATTACCATTCCCGGATATCGGTACTTGACAAGTTCGAAGAGGTTCATGTCAGGGTACGCTACCGCGTCCCCTCATTTTTCCTTATTTATTATCGTCGGTACATATTCATTTCTACTTCATTTACACTTCTTGTACATTATTCCCATCTTCTGTTTATTTCCTCCGTCTATATTTCACCTTTCTTACTCACATGCGTTGCGCGCTCGTACCCGGCGTGATGCCCATGATATCACGTCGCTTAGTTTCAGTTCGGGCGCCTAGCACTTAGCTGTGTCAGGGCCACATGCCGCGTTATTGTTTTTCATGTATATAGTCGCAGTCCCTAGAGTGAGGGTCCCTAAGCTTGTTCTCTTAGGATCCCCTCCCTCTAGGTGAGTAGTTAGTTTCCCCTCCAATATATTGTCTTAGGATCCCCTCCCTCTAGTCTGAGTTGAGTAGCCCTAACAGTTTGGAGAATTCGATCGGAGTTCGAATTTGAAGAGATCGAAATGAATAGATAAGGAAAACAAGAAATAATGACACGGAAGACATGAAACTAGCGTACCCTGACATTTTCCTAGAGGGGGATGCCTAAGCTTGTTCTCTTAGGTTTTCCCTCCTCTAGGTGAGTAGTTAGTTGTTGCCCCCGAATAGATCTTAGGTTTTCCCTCCTCTAGGTGTGTGCCCTGAGTCGCCCTAACACTAAGATCTATTGAGGGGCAGCGACTAACTACTCACCTAGAGGAGGGAAAACCTAAGAGAACAAGCTTAGGCATCCCCCTCTAGGGAAAACACAGATAAGTACAGGATATGAAGCGCCCGACTGATCTCCATGGGATCCAAGGGGGATACAAACAGAAATCGAAATAAATCGAAGAGATCGAGAAAACAAGAGAACAACAAAAATAGTGGGGACGACAAAGTACGGGAAATGAAGGAAATCGTAACACGAAATGAAACCGAAAGAAATCGAAGAAATCAAATAATCAGGTGAGGCACTAGCGTACCGTAACAGATACCCATTGAGACCCTTATCTGGACCAGCAGTTGCTGGTGTGTGCATAGGTGCCATCACACATGTAAATACCACATAATGGTAAAGGTGGCAGGTGCTGGCAGCCTTTCTTACCTGTACTTGCAATACACAGCTTTATACTGTTATTCTGAGACTGTAAGAACTGGGCTATTCATAAACTGTAACATAATGTTACAAAGTAGCCCTAACAAGTCCTAGCATTTCATGCAAGGAAAAGGGAATAAGGCTTAGGGTGTGAGACAAGCCTAACTGACATGTACAATGTTTCTACACAGTTCATCACAATTTAATTGCTTACTTTCGGGTGTGAATGTTGGGAATCAATGTTACATAAGTCCTACATTGAGTACGAACTAGACCCAAAATGCACAAAATGTGCCACCCGAGTGGATCTATACAAAGGCTTATCTACTATTTCAATGAAACATAATTAGCATATATATATGTGTATGCGAATCACTATTTTCAGCCTCGTTTCGCATGGTAATCATCTCCGTTCAATGTCGCGCTCGCACTGCGACCAATTTCATCTGCACCAAAACCATTGTATTCCCTCTTTCCTCCATTCACATCCATGCCATTGGCCATTTCCTGCAGGTCTTCTTCTAAAAATGATGTCTGAAAAATCCTCCCATCGAAAACTTGCTTCAAGGTAGGAATAGCTAATGCGAACCATAGTGCTATAACAGCTGCACCATATACGGCACCAAGTACCCGAAAGAACTGTGCGTCCAGAACCATGGACAATTGAATGGTGCCAATAGCTTGGACAGCCTAATGATGTTAATAACCGTATTTAGTAAACGCACCAGAAAAAAAAAGAAATCCGTGATAAACGCGCGCACATTAGGAAAGACAAGACCCCAGAAAGTGAGTTTGAAAGGAATACGATTTCCTTTCAAGTGGGCGTGCGCAATCGCGACGAGAGCCATGACAAGCCACCATATACCGATGCACCATATCAGAAATGCAGCGGCAAGGCACACAACATTAAGCATTTGTCCCGTCGAACTCATGCTTAAAAGATTACCTCCCCACGGTAGAGCATTTTGGAAATTTTGTCCAGCGATGAGAAAAGAGTACGCACCCTGGCCGCAAGGACCAAGTGGTATGAAGGATGATATGATGAGGTCAATGTTCGGAAAGCCCTCAATAATGATACGACAGATGTAAATGGACATTAGCATCAACGCAAGAGAAAGGCCAATGAAGAGCATTGCGACGGATACACCCATGGTAAGCAAAGCATAGGGGATGGAGGTTCGCAAAAGTCGTGCGGCGATAAGCTGGCCTGTAGAGGAGCACACGATGAGTGTAACAACGGGAAGGAACCAAAGTGGGGAGAAACTGGAAAGAGTGTGGCGATGGCGAGTGACCCTGTCGTGTAATTACATGTTCAGTATCGAAGACAATTATTATGGAGAATGGCAGCGCTACATTACATTAAGAAGACCAGGCCAAAGGTGCACAGAAAGGAAAGAATCCCATCCAACCACCAGAAGCCCCACAAGACATATAGAAATGGGACACCACCAAATCCCCAGTACTCATGAACGGTAGTCAGCGCAACAGTAATAACGGTGACGGCACCCATGGGAAAGCAGCTGACATAGAGGCTATATATCGGGTGGTTGAATAACTTGGCGAGGTTGTACGGATACATAACGGCCGAGCAAATGGAGATGGACAAAAAGACGAGGAACAGGAGCAAGTTGATGAAGAAGAATGCAAGTGAAAATCCATTCATTATTCGTGAATTACCACCATAAGGATAGTCGTGAAAAAGAGAGCCGATTCCTCCAGTGCCCATAATGAGTGCATACCATGCTGGGGAAAAGCTCCTGAACGATAATAATAAAATAAACAGTTAGCCTGCAGGGATATCACGATATAATATGCGTACTGGACAACCTCCCGCCATGTCTTTCGACTCGGTGTATGACGCTGTGACTTCAGCTTGAACACAGAGGGTTGGGTTAAAAGCAACTTGAGCTGCAGTTAACCCTCCAAGTCCGGAGTACAGATGATGATAGAGATCACCACGACGGCCGATTTCGGACAGTCAACTTTCTTCGAAATAAGCAAGATTACATCATCGTCTACGGTTGCGTATTTTCGTTTTTCCTTTTGCTTCCCATGTGGCGGAATGTCTGAGTGGCCAACGTGAACACTGCCCTATGAATAGAATAACTCGCCGCCATTTCCTTATGGCTCGGTAGCGAAAACGATGGGTGCTTTGTGACGAAGTTTCGCTTCATGCTACTTATAAGCGATCTGCGCTCCCATGCGCATATCGAGAGCGGTGATGCATGACATCAATTACTTATGGCAACACACGTTTCCGGTTTCGGTTGGCCACTTCAAAAGACCAAGGCAGTTGGTGAGTGAGGCCTTGAAGCTTGAGGGACGCAGTGCAAGAAAACACGATGAGGGAACGCTCGAAGCAGCGATCAATGAAGTCACAACACAACATCACAATTCCGCGGTACGACAAGAACTGAGGTCCGATCTCATCCCACACGAGACTTACGAGTGGGTCATTACCTTGTTCACTCAGAATTTTTATGTCCGTTTGTTCAGACTTCGTAGGTTGCCCTTAGCGGTTTGCAAACCAGACCCAATGGGAGCTTTAGGCTTCGCGAGATAACCTCATGATACATTCAACTTCAAAGTTTTAAACATCGCTGAAATACAGCAACAACTTGAACTAAACTTGAACTCGCGTTGTGGAACTCCCAAATGATAAATAAAATAAAATATTCCATTCGTATGAATTGATATAGTCCCATTTTCAAATCATCCTCAGTAATGCAGGAACGGCTTGGCCTATGGCCAAAAACCTTGATCAAAGCCTTGACTACGACATGATATTTGAGATGAATGCAATGAGAGCAGTGAAAGAAATCAAAATCTTTGCGCAAGTCGGGTTTCTTTGCGTCGACGATGATACGGGTATTCCGATGAGGTTTGAAGGGTTTTCCGAGGTCCATAAACGAAAGTTTCTAAAGAAAGTATTCTGCGTCGTAGGGGTTGCCCAAGAAGGGTCATTTCCGCCGAAAAAGGTTCTGATAATCAAAAAGGGGGTCAGAAACAGAAAAGCCATGGTAATTGTAAGAAGTTGGTACTAACGAGAAGAATAGACCACCAGCGGTCAAGTCGGTACTAGACCTAATTTGGAGATTTGTTTGATTAGTTATGAGAGCACCGTTAAAACTACAAAAGTTTACCCCCAACAACATCAGTTCTTGATGATAAGAGATCTAAAATGAAGGGCAAAACTTACTAAAATGCCATGTTGCCATTCGCAAGAGTGCCGCGGCTGTTCAGCTGGACTAAAAGTGCCACCTGCATCCATCTGTGTTGTGAAAAATGGACACGAACTGAGTACACACAGGGGAGGAAAAAACCGTGAAGGAACATACGTTGCGGGTGTAAATGAGACGGCTCCTCGGTTCAAGGACGTGCCAAAATCCGAATTACAAATAACTTCAGCATCACTGCATAGACGATCTGTTGTTGGTATGTACGTGTATACTGCAAGCAATTTATGTGTTTTGTAATGTTGGTTCATGGAACATCTCAAAGGTCAAACTTCACTCACTTTCAGCTTGGCCTGACGTCCTCCACATCAGTCTGGAGCTCCAGCAATTTGTGCCATTGGGCAGACTTCCTCCTTCGCAGCCATCTGTATCGTCCCCTCCTCTCAAGCCAGGTAACTTGCCGCCTTTTACCCACTGAAAGTTCTCTCCAAAGGCAAGTTCGTAAGATAGAAGCATAGTCTGCGGAGATGCAAGGGAGCCGTTGAACAAACTATAAAATTGAACACCGCCATCACTATCTTCGAAAGAACCTTGCGGGTATGTTACTTGCAAGACGGGCGATGGCAACGAAGAACTGCTCGCTGACGGGGAGAAGACTGGGTTGACCTGTGAGTTGGGGAATGGGTCAGACACGAATTCAATGTCTGAGGGCTGGTTTTGGATTTTATGTTTGTTCAGACTCCAGTTATTGACGAGGAAGTCATCGGCGTCGGAGGGTGAGAGCGTAGCTGTGGGGAATGGCAGAGATGTCGACACTGTCAGCGAAAGAGATGAGGCGATGTTCTCTGGAGTCACCAGCGAGCCAGCAGAAACAACACTGAGACCCCTGGATGTCAAAAGGACTGTGGATAAGATAGAAAGACGCATACTTTGCTGAATCGTATGCTCTTCCCTTTAATATAATAATGAAGCTGTGTGCATGGTTTGGAAAAGAGTGCCCTTTAAAAATAAAAATAAAATTAGCTCAGGGAACATCGCTTACCTCATTTCGCTTATTCATCTTCCAAACCTCTGCGTACACTGTAACCTCAGACCTGTTGCCTTCCACAATACCTTACTTCTGCGCAAATATTTTTTTCAAAGTTTATTTCGTTTTTTTTTGTTCGCCTCTCGTGTGCTACGCAGAAGTTACCAAAATGTACAACTTGTACTCTTTTTCTCTCTCGTAACGCGCTGTTCATCAACCCGGCTGCTCATTGTCGACTGAATTAAATCAAAAGAATTCAACGCACGTTCCGAACCACCGCCATACATATTCATGCTTAATGGCAACGCGAAATACTGTTTTCCGTCATGTAGCAATTGAATACTCTCCGCTAGCCTTGTAAAAAGATCTCCTTCTGGACAGTGGACGGTGCGCCGGCGCCAAATTGACATCTACAGTGAGCTCAAGAGTCAATGGTGCACGTGCTTCCCCGTTGTACACGCTCTATATAGATACTTCAATACACTTTGCGTTCCAGAAGCATGTATGCTACGCAGCCTTATTTTGAACGGCACTAGATGCGGCATGCCTCTCCTTCCGCAATTCAACATTTGACAGATTCAGGAAGCATGTCATTACATACGTTACTTGTCTCGCCTTGCAACTTCTGTCTCTCCCACGGGAAATCTCTGAAAACGACGAGTGAATGAAACGCCTGATTCCCCCTTGCCTCAAGATTGATCCCCATAATCAGCCGGGTTTGTATTTTTTCGAGCAAGAGCAATTTCCCCCTTATGTATAAAAGACACCTTGCTTAGACCGGTGCATACATGCTTGCCGCGAGTAATGAGAGCATTCCGATAGTTCAAGCACTAGTCAAGGTGGATCCAAAATAATCTTCGAATTCTGGCTGGCTCTTCTGCCGTCTCGGAGGAGCTGCTAGTGCACTTACTCGTCACGACAATGACTGCGGAATGCAATCAGAATATTGACATACATTGGTCGGCTGTATTTTTACTCAGAAAATTCCCGTGCTGGTGTCGTGTCCCCTTTAAAGGAAGTCAGTATTTGGTAAAGGTAGAAAATGCTGTTCCATAACATTCATTTGGCATTCATGAAAAATACTCTAAGCCTCTTGAGCGATGCGCAGCCTGGGGACAGGGAGGTCCCGTTATTAAAATCAAGGTGAATATACGTCTCTTTCTGCGGAGAGAGTGCCTATCGCACCAGATACATTCGGCGTGATCTTTTTATACTATAGAGCGACTAATGGCAATAGACATCACGATCACATATGGTGCATATATATGTAATGACCTATGAATAAAATCTCGCAGCAAGTGATTCGAAGGGGAGCTTGCTATTTTTTCCCTTATGACAACCTCGGCAATCATATTTGCAAAGAAAAGTCTCTGTTTCTTTTTTGACTCCACTTGAAGCCGCACCAGAGAAACGTGATTCAACCGCAGCACGTCGTAGTTGAAGGGATCAATGAAGAGGCCAAACTAGATAAAAGGCCACATGCGATGTGTTGTCCATTGTTTCTCTTCTTTCACTTGACATCCACTGTCATTGTACCAGTTCTCCTCGTAGGCACTCGTATCCCTTAACCGAATATGAAATTCGCTTCGTTCGTTTCTCTTGTTCTCCCCGCTTTGGTCGCTGGACAGGACTGGGCTCCAGCTGTACCAGCACAACAATCGCCTTCTTCTAATAACGTCGTTTCCGCCGCCGCCGCTTCCAATAGTACTTCAAACAGTACAATCTTTACGGTATGTTTCGCATTCGATCAAGGTCCATTATCCGTGTTTTCTTATATGCTACTTTTCCCACAAAGGTTACATTGGGTCAAAACGACGCAGTAGCTTTCACTCCCACCACCTTATCGTCAGTTAATGTTGGAGATATAGTCGCATTTGTCGTTTCAAGGTAAATTATTTTCCTCGTTGCATCTTGTCTCAACAAGTGAGCTTGAATTTGAGAACAGCCAATCTCAAGGAGCCCACGGCGTCGTCGAATCGACCGCGGATGCTCCTTGTACTCAACGCTCAGGAGGATTTGACTCAGGTCTTGTCAACCCTGGAGGAAACTTCAGTGTTGTTGTCAATAGCACCAGTCGTGAGTCCTTACTGTAACCACTGGGAGCCTTGAACAAGGCTAATTCACTTTCGTTTATTATCAGCGATCTATATTTTCTGCCCTGTAAGGAGATTTCGTTATTTTCATTCAAAAAGCTTAGCCTTGAACTACCTTTTATCAGCAATTCGCCCCCTTTGACCATTGCACCGACGGAATGGTGATGTACGCTCTCTAGGTCGTCTTTACTCAAATGTAATATGTAACTTATCGCCCATGTAGGATCATCAATCCCGCCTCACCTTCAGCCTTCAGCTCTTTTGAAGCCGCGGCGACTACCGTTCAAAACGAGGCAACTGTACGTGAAACTTCTTCTATTAGAAAAAACAAATGGCTCACTTCACTTTATCTTCTCTTAGGCAACTGTACCGGCATCAGTTGGTGTTGCTATTGCTTTCACCTCGAATACCGTTATTCCAACGGGTTCTAGCAGCTCAGGCTCCTCATCTTCAGGTACGAGTTCAAGCGGTTCAACTGCGTCACCGAGTCCGACGACCAGCGGTGCTGTCCAAAACTTGGCTGGTGCCAGGATGACGATGTTGATATCTGTGTTCGCATTGGCCCTTTTCACCCTAGCCTAACACTAATAAGTATTGTCTAATTGATTCGGAGAAAATATCATCCCATTACACTTCTCCTGTAATTACGGTCTTCTTAGTATAACGCCCAGATTGTGGTTGGACTCGTACTGAAAACTAGAGTGAATCTTGCCGTCGTGCCGTATACCCAGCGGATAGCCGAAGATGCCGTGTGAGTGTGATGTATGTGTGACGAAGCAATTGCGTCATGGCACGTAACAAGAGTGCTGCGTATCTACCACGTCTTTCAATTTGCATCACTTTGCTACCAATCACTCCTGCGATAATCTACCATTTTCCTATGCCTCGTACGTACTCAGCATCTCAAGAGACCAGAGCTTATCCAGACGGTTCTTTCAGAGTATATCGTCATTTTTAAAGACTCAGCTACCGAGGTAAACGATAAATCGTCACCTTATCTTCACTGCCGCTTAGATCTGATTTGCACCCGCCTTGCCGACATCTAGAGCGAAATTAACGCTTGCAAAACTGGTATAATCGACAATGGTAAAGTTCTCATCTGTCTGCGCTTCTTTCGCATGAGTGTTTCATGTATTCCCACCAAGGTGGTTCTGTAATCCCGGGCGATTTTGGTGGCCTCATGAAAGGTTTTACTGCGGATGTGCCTGAACAGTATGTTCAGACTCTGCAGAGTTTCACCGATGGCCCGATTGATTTCATCGGTTTGTATGCGTACTAGTCTTTGGGGACTAAACCTAACCGTTTATTTTAGAGCCGAACAAAGAATTTCATACTCAGTAAGGCCCTCCGAGTTCGTTCTGTCTCTCCTTATGTTTTCCTTTCCATTGTTATGTAACGAATGTAATAATATATATATAACGCCATGAAGGAGTCGTTAAATATCACATACATAATAAATTAGCATGAAAGAAATTCATCGGTATTTAAAAAGATAGGAAGAACGCGTTTGGCGCGCAGCGCTAGTAAAAAAGCTATTATCAAGTGGATGCAGGCGTTGGAGCAGGCGAGAAATCCCAACAACGTGAAATCTATGCACGAACATGTTTTGTCAATATTTATGATATTTGATGTTCAAATGAAAATTACTTACAATAGCCACAGGTACTAACCTAAATTATGTTCACAATCATTAGATGAGGAGAAAAGAATGAGAGTGAACAGCTTACCAAGTAGCAGTACAGACCACACCCTGACCCTGATCTTTTGCCTGTATGGAATCCCATTCAGAATCGATGGCATTTGCTACAAAGTGCGTAATGGGGGTAATTATCGCCATTGGAGGATAAATAACCGAAGTGACTGAGAGGATCCGTTCCAACGTATCAACGACAGAATCCGCTTTCTGGACATATACGTAAACATACGAACTCGATAAAATAAATGTATTTCTTGTTCAAACCGTACCTTGAAATAATCCATAGACGTATGTGGGATACATATCTCGTATCCCCACCAATCTTCAAAGTAAAAAATGAAAAGGCTGAGAACGCCTGCAAAAGGGTAAGGCAAGCAACTACTTACGAGTTAATATTGAAATCTTATCCGTTGGTGGATGAACGTCCTTGTCTTCTGAATTGGGTAGTGCATCATCGACAGCATTCCCGAAAAGCAACAAAGATTTTCCGATGCTTTCGACCTCCGTTAAGAGAGGTTGACCACCGGAGACGCTGCTTGTTGCTGGAGCTACAGTCCCCGAACCTCCCTGATTCCCAACAAGCGACACCGCTTTTATATCTTTCAGTGCGTCTTGAACAGATGACAAAGTTGCGTGATGTAAAGATATAAAACCTCCCGCTGGCTGTTCTCCGGCCTTGGAAGATGCCTGCAACTTGGACGAGAGAAGTTGATCGACCTTTTCGTCTGGCATCGAAAGTGTAACAGCATGTGTGGGCTGGCTTCGCGCGGAAGTAGCACTATTCTCGATGGTGGGGACTGTCGCTATGTTAGCTGGGGATGGCAATCGAGCCAGATGTTTGATAATAGTCTCCGCAATTTTCGAATTGAGCAGCTGCTCTTTAACTTTCTGGAGATCAGCTGCTGCCGTCGAACCAGCCTGCCTAGCCGCGGAAGGAACAGTCAAGGACCTGATGGCTGCAGCGGTAGAAAAAGCTTCTTGTTCTGCTTTAACTGACTTATCCATGTTCTGCTGCGTATTGCCACTGGCATTTTCATTCGGCTTTGTCAAGAATGAGAAGGTTCCGAATATAGAATGAAATTTCAAGAAAGAATTATTCCTAACCTTTGGGGAAGCATTAGAAGACATTGTAGAAATGGAGGTGTTGCAGTGAATGGAGCAAGGAGTAAATGAGCGTAATTTATGCAATCTTGGGCGTTTTGGTCGGTGATAAAGTCGCCTGTTGCACAGCTGGTTTTGTCGATGGAGTAAGAACTCCTGAGCTCCTAACTACTGCCATGGGCATTTGTTTTGCTGGTTTATAGATTTTGCGTGATTGCGATGAGCTCCAGCCGTTATTTGGTGCTTTCCTTCCTTGTATTACATCACAATGCCCGTGTTGCAGCCCGGAGGTCACCGTTTCTCAGGAGAAGAAGGCATTATTAGAATGAGTATCAGGTTAAACGATTGTATTTTTGTGAATTGGCGGTGTTGGTGATTCCGGGCTTGACCATCGCTTATACGGGGAGGGTGGTTGAGGAAAGACTTAGGTTAAGGGGCGCCAAGCGAGCGTGACCGAGACAGGGAGCAAGACTACACATAACGTACGGTATTCTCCTCCTAGTGTTGATATTCACATAGCTCAATAATAAAAACAGCAGTTAGTTACAATTTATCACTAAAATATACAAACAGAGCCGACTCAGTACGAATTAACGAATGCTAAACGAATTGACTTGATTTACAGGGTTGGAATAAACTTAATGAAGAAGCCTCCTCCTCCTATTATCCTTCATCCGCACTATCAATCATCGTCAAGGATAATATACCCATCCTCATCATCCACTTCGACCTCGACTTCTGCTTCCTCTATGATACTATTCTGTTCGAGCTGGTTGTCAGCTTCAGAGCCTCTCCGTGGGACATAGAAATAGTCTCCGGGTCCCAAACTTCCATCGGACGGCTCTGTTTCTTGAAATTCGGGTTCGGGAAGTATGAATGGGGTTTCTCTAAAAGGTATAATAAGTTCTCTCTCGGACAGTGTCTTGCGTTCCAAACGTCCCAGCAAGTTGTCCAGTTCTGTATAATTATCGTCATTCCTAGCGAATTTGCGATGTCGGTTGCCTCTGAGGTGCTATAACGATCCGACAATATTAGTACCATAAGTAGAGGGAGTTTTGAGGCTCTACTTACTGCCGTAAAATCCTCAAATTTGACGCGACAAGCTTCGCAGTAGCCAGGTTTCTTCGTTTCTTCACGAGCAGGTAGTTTCATTGTTGTTGTGCTTTTCGACTTCTTGAGACGCGGTGGGATATTCTCTTTGTTAGATGCATCTAGTTTTCGGTTCATGATAACTTGACGTCCCAATTGTTCACGAAGATTAGGAGGCAATCGAGTCGAGTTTAAATTACGAGCTAAAGAAGTTGTGGTCGTTGAAGTGATTATAACGCTGTTTCCGGATGCTGCTAGATATCCATTTCCGAGCCCCAGCGTCGAAGGGGCTATACCCGAAGCCACTTGATCGTCTCCCCTGCACCTTGCCGTACTGTTGTTCATTCCGCTGTTTTCCAGGCTGTCGACATCAGGACAGTGCTTCCCCAAGGAAATGACTTGCTCCTCCAAATTGCTCATGGAGGCACGTCTTCGTAGATGATTGGCTGCACGAACTCCATTGTCCTTCTTCAACAACTCCTTCACTTTGGCGTGCCTTCGCGCCCTTTCCGCATCTCTCAATTTCTCGTTTGCCTCGATCTTTTCCAGTTTTCTTGCTTCCTTCTCGTCATACTTGGTGAATGGACTCCTGGCTCTCGGATCCATATACAATACTGGATAAGATGGCGTTTTGTCGTTTCTACTTAGCGAAGTGTACTCCATAATGGCGATAGGAGCGACTTCTCCTCGAATATCCTCAACAAGGAAGAAGTGTGACCCTTTAGAAAAGTATTGATAATCATGTCGCTTTTCTTTTGGGTCTCGTTCAGTCGTGCCGTTAATTCGCTCCTTTTCCAAAAGCTGGGTTAATGGCGCCGATAGTTCTTCCACCTTCGATCTCACGGAGCTATTTATTAAACGCGAGAGTACGCTTTCTAATTCTAGGAGACACGTTAATGATGGGCGACGGCCAAAACCGAAAAGGAAGACATACTGGGAAGATTCCAGATTTTACGATTTAGTCTAACAGCGTCGCGAACGAGTTTATCGTAGTTGTTATCGCTACAAAAAAAAATATACGTGAGATGATCGATCTTCTTCCAAATCAGCCCACCATCATCACTCACCATAGCTTGAGTTGAATGGGACTTTTGAGAGGCGTTCCTTTAATCGTTGAGATTTTGTTAATAATGTTTTCCTTGTTAGGATCATGTTGCTCAGTCTTCGGAGGTTGAGGACAGTTCGTTATCACGTGCGTTACATGTGCTGAGAAGAAGTGTTCGATTCGCTTAAGGCGCGTGTCAGTACCAATGAAAGAAAAGTAAATGTTTGCTCATGTTTCATACACCACCGAGAGCGAGTATGCTACTTTCGACTTGATGCCTCCCTCCACATCTCTCATCGAAGAAAAACACGAAAGTTGGAAATGCTTTGGTATATTTGGTGATGAATTCTTGGTTGGCTAGCTGGCGTTGCTGTTTCTGACGTAGTCTATCTTCCGGATCCCTGGTATCGCGTGCAGTGGAAAGTGTTATCTTGGTTTTTGACACGGTAGCTTGACTAGTGTTCTTGCATTTCTTGGAATAGTTGACATCATCTAAATCCGGTGAACGAGGCCGCTTCGGAGTAGGAGTTAGGAAGCAGGCCTGACGCGTCGAAGAGAAAGAAGAAACAGTTTTCTCGAGCTTGACAGACTGTTCCGGTTGACGAATCCCAAGAGGTCGACGAGCGATTGTGGTCATCACTAGGACGGACGCAGGTCAAAGAAAACGAAGTTGTCACGAGTGTGTAACGCGTCGAAATAGCGTGTAAATCACGTGGCTGAGTATGTAAGTTTCTCACGGTCTAGAATGGTTTCCCGACAAAGAACTACCACCATGACAGTACCTTTGCTCGAAACATTATAACAGGTTATATATATTATAGGTTCATCTGGACATATAACAACGACATCGACTTCGATCTTCCATCAGATTACATGTCAGAATCGGGGGACATATCCAAACGGACTTTAGCGCCTCATAATGTATCTACTGTCTAATTTGATTCGACCTAGTGTCCAATAGTGTAGTGCACTACTTACAACGAGACTGTGCTTGCTCCGATTTGTGCTGCCAGCAAAAATGATAGCCGGTACTCCTTTGCGATCAGATCCAAAACCTCCTGCAAATAAAGCTCGTAATCTGAGCAAGTTAAATACCTCCTTTCCTTTTAATGAAGGACCCAAGTTAAGTCCATTTGTTACCGTTTTTGGGACATATCAGAAATTGTAATAGACACTTGGATGTCGGAACGCATAGTAAGTGTTCGCGAATATAGTAGTCCTCCTAAACATTCACCCCGAGAAGTCGAATGTTTGCCTTTTAATTAATTGTGTCTCGAGACAAAACATCCCAACCCTTCACGCTCGAGCTTCGAGATAAGGGAAATCGGAAATGACATATTGACACTGAATGGAAGAAGTCTGGAACCTTGTCGTGGAAACCACTGGAAACCATTGAAAGGGTCTGAGACTGTTACTAGCTATCAATAAGAACTCTCGAGTCTTGACCCGGGTAGTCCTTTACGAGAACAGAAATGCTCGGCAAAACGATTCAATTGGCCACCTTCACTTACTATGTATTAATGTATTAAACACATCCGTGATCGAACACAGTGCATAGCAAGGGATCGCGAGTCGCATACCTAGCCCACGTTGCCTTGCTACGGTGTACCACAATGAAACGAACAGTCAACTTGAATGGGGTGTACACATTAGGTAAAGCCAACTCATAATCGGTCGACTCAATCAAAAGAAAAAACAACCGACCAAGACAATAGCGCCAACTTTTAGACTCACTTCCGTTATCTGTACGTATGAATCAGGTTCGTTATTTGTTTCGAGACAGAATGGGCGATCAATTAAACTTCGGCTTCTGCGGAGTACCAGCTTTGTTATCTATGATAGTCTATGATCGCCATAAGTTTAAGCAGCTTGGACACGCTTCGGAAAACGGCACACCTGCTGTCAATGAATAAGAACCGAAAAATAATTTCCGTCGGTGGTTGTACGTTTACGTAGAAAATGATGACAAGAGGCTAGATTGTGACTGAGGCTGAACCTGATTGAAAGGACCTCTCAAGAATAGTCCTAAGTAACCTAGTAACAAGATTCGGAACAGATGGAGAGAATTGAAGATATGATGATGGAATGAGTTGGAAAAGCCAGGATGCCGTGAGGAAGGCGGGAGGCAGAGGCGGAGTGTGCATTTGCAATGTGTGCGTCTACAACTATTCCCTTTGAGATAGCCATTCATTGAAGTGACTGGGGTCTTTTTACCCTCCACCTCTCATTGTGATACCGCGTTGCGTGATGATCTGAACGCGCACATTATTAGATCCAGTAAACTACCGATTATGAAAAGGAAAGTATATGGCTTCTTTGATTTTATATTCTGAAATTGGAAAAAAACTGAAATAGTGAAAAATAAAGTTCGTGTGTCCCGTGTGTAGTAGTAGAAAGTCTCATGAGCGTAATAGCAATCATTGTCCTTTCGGAGAAACAGAAAACTCGTGGGTTGAAAGGAGAAGGAGGAAAAGAAATGATTGGGAATGCAAAGGAAGATACAAGGAACGAGTCGTGAGGGATAAAAAAAGACCGCTGATAAGCAATCGGTATGAACAAAAAAAAAATAACAAATAATTCATAAATGATATTTATTGATAGGATGGAGTGGTATATTGCGTGTTCCTTAAGCCTGTACCAATTTTCCCGTTCCTGAACAATACGTCACGGTAGCCGTTGACGTTTAATAGATGCATGATGGATGGTACAAGCCAGAACAGGTGCGCTATGAAGGACTGCAGGGAGACTCCAACCATGTTTTTTTCTTCCCATATTTAGCAAGTGCGCCACATTTTGACTGAGTCGCTGTAGGGATCCCCGATGGAGCCGTAAATTAGCATCAGCACCAGTTCAGACCGTCACCGCGTGGGGATTTGAAAAAAAAAAAAACTTACACAATCATCGCTCGTTGGGTGGTATCCTGAGGCCACGTTGCGGACCAAGTGTCTTGAGCAAGCGCGAAATCACGCATCGCTGTCGCGCTTTGGTCAAACCACGGCTTACCACCTACGTTGTCCGGAAACCAACCACTCGTACCACCGGCTCCGAGGGTGAGGACGAGATAAAATGCTAGGTATGCGTTATCAAAAGTGAATACAGAAAAAGTGCTAATATCAGCTCAAAGAAAAAACAACTCACGTTGATCAAATGGTGCATTATTGCCTCGATTCTTCCAAGGATTAGGAAGTGCGATCTCGTTAGCACCATCGGTAATTACGGGAGGAAAATTCCCTTGCTCGAGTAGTGATTTTTTGGTAAACGATATCTCAAAAGGAGATATAGTGCGTTTATCAATATAGAAGCGCCTTTATTTCATTGTGAACGAGTAAAATAAGTAACTCGGAAAGCAGCGAAAAAGGAAAAGGATAGTAAAAAAGAATACTCAACATGAAATCTTGATTCCATTCCATCGTATATGTCCTGTACTGATCCGCAAATGAGGCGCGACGTTGTTCAACCCAGCCGAACGTCTTGAACCAAGAATTTAGAAATGTTGTCGGTCCCCACGTCAGAGCTGAGCTGACGAAATTATTTCCTTGAGCCGGATAATTCATATCGTTCCCTCTGGACATTGCGATATCTATTTCCCCGCTGAGCGGCCAGGGTCCGTATGTATCATTCACAGGAAGCATGGATATAGCTGGCCAGAGCTTCAGGGGAAAAAAAATTAAATTCAATGAAAATGGGTGGGCTTTTGGGGGAATTTCTTACCCAGTCACCCTTCGGCATTTTTGCTGTTACCTCGATTTTGCCGTACTGAATGCTGAAGCTTTTTCGAGTACTCAGTCGAGCACTTTGTACAGGATTAATAACGGTTTCAGAACCACTGCTGCTGACAGCTGAGCAGCCTGTCCCATTGGGTGCAGTGCAGCCTTGAAGAGAGACCTTGGCTCCGTTCAAAACGGCTTGACGACCTATGACGTTCGAAGTGAGGGTTGGAATAATAAAGAGCTTGCCGTCCTGGACAAAACTGTGAAAGGGAGGGGGAATCAGTCGAGGTGATTTATGGTAGAAAAAAAAGACTATTTATTTCTCACCTATTATTGGAGTCGGAAGTGAACCATTGAAATTGACCATCTTCAAATCCGCCGACTTCGACTTCTTGCAACCAGGTATTTGTGTTCAACGAGTCGAAATTATCCTCCATAACAAGGCATATATTCCCTAGTTGAGGGATATCAATTGCACCTAAATAGCAAATAGCGCCCGCAGCGCATACACCCAGCACAAATAGAAGACGAGTGAGCCATTGACCGAAAACGGACCATCTGTCAGGCTTTTGAAGCCAGGTTTTTTGAACTGGTTCTTTGAGAAAGGTCGAGGTGAAACTCTGAAAGAAAGAAAAAGAGAGGAGCTGAATTTAGTGACACGATCAAAAACATGAGAATATTACGCAACGTACAGGTTTACGTTTGATCCTAGGTCGTGGTACATCACTGGTATTCGAGCCTGGTGGGGGCGTGTTACTGCCCAGTAACCCCGTTTGTGAAGGCACGGTGCTCGCTCTAGACGCCGCGGAACCTGACCAGGGCTGAGGAGCGGGAGCGAAACTGTGGGCGGAGCTGGACCGACTGATAGAGGTATAACGCGAACTTTCGCGAAGAAAAGGAGGATCTGGACGAGGAAAATGGCTTTCTTCGGTTCCCTTTGAAAGACTTGCGGGTGAATCTGGACGTAGGTCTGTATATGCACTTGGAGGAGGCATCTTTTGGCGAGAAAAGTGAGTTGAAGGTGTTGGAGACGACGACGATAGCTGGGAGACACCAGGTCTTCCGTTTATTGGAGGAGCACCGTTTGGAAAAGAGAGCGGGAAACGGAAAGGGTCCGAAGGTGACTGAGGCTGGGGGTGGTGCTGCTGGGATGAAGAGTGGTCGGTGGATGAAGAAGGCGGGTCCGCAAACACGTCCGACGTCGAATGGCGATTGGCGGCACTGACAGGCTCCTCATTGTTGTCGACGGGGAGCTGCTGTATGCCATAAAAGTCTTCCTCGCTGTCTCTTTGGCTGAGATAGAAGCTGGGAACGGACTGGCGAGGAGGGCGGGCCATTCGAGCTCAGAGAGAGAGAGAGAGAGAGAAAGAAAGGAGAAGGGGAGTTAGAGCGGATGGTGGGCTCGTCCTTTTCATTTGTGCGTGTTCTTTTTGACTTGTTTGCGTGCCATGCGCGATAAGAAAAAAAATTATAAAAAATATAAAATGATTAATAATAAAAATAAATTTTTGGCACGAAGCAGCGAAAAGCGCGCGGTATCCGGGGGTCCTCATCGTTCATTTTCGACGTCATCTATTCAGCCTGGAGGCTTTGTCGGACTTCGCCGGAGAAATTGAATGAAAAAATAATTGGTGACGCATTTGGCAATCGTCTCGTTCAGTATAATAATCTCAAGCCTCGCCCTGTCCTCTGCCCCTTCTGCTGCTACCTCAGGCCATGGACTACGACGCATACGACGCACTCCTCCACCATATCTTCAAGCAGGTAATCTATCTATCGTGTACTCTCTGCTCGTCAAGACGAAACAATAACCGACATTTTTTTTATCTTTGTGTTTCTTTTTCAGACGCAGGGCGACGCTTGGTTCAAACCTCAGATCGACAATGTATCGTGTGGTGTGTGTCTTCGAGTCCAGCCTGGCTTGTTTCGTGTCTTTCCCTATGAAAACGTGCTTCTCGAGCCATTTCATGCTGCCGTAGTCGCCCTCAATCCAGAAGTCGCTGTGAAGTTACGGAGTGCTTCCATTCATGCCGTCTTTGGTCTCCTTAATGATTCCCAGCATTACCTCTTCATCGATGATGATACCCGCATTCAGGTCCTAGATACCATGGAAGACCTCGCGACAGCCGAGAAGGACCAACGTGCCGCATTCATTCGTGATGAACGCGTTCTAGTCGTGTGGGAGGACAGAGTCAACGACATTATACCTTCTTGTGCAGATTTCGAGGACCGTCTCGTAAAACTCGTCTGGCGCGAGCGCATTCATCTCCCCTCAGGTAACGGAAATGGCTCTTTCAACGGCTCACCCGGTTCTGCATCTGCTACCCCTCTCTCTCCTTCAGCCTCCAATTCCCAAACGCGCTTACCTCAGTCCACTTCACAATCTCGCCTCCCACTCCAGCCTCCCCCCGCCTTATCGAATTACCGTTATTCTTCAGCTAGTCGCAGTGCATTCTCGCCCACTTATGGCAATATACCCCCTCCCGATGAAAAATCCATGCTCTCCCAAGCCAGTGATATCGAAAAAACCAGTAGTTATAGCACCAGTGGCGCGCTCGTTTCCCAATCTAAAAGACCCACCCGCATTTATTCCAATATATATATCGGTTTGGCCACCGCACTTGCCGCAAGTACGTATTATTTTACTTTTTCAATCACTTCTTTCTTTCTAACCCGGACTAAATGATTATTCATTCTCAATCTAGTCTTTGTCGGAAGCGGTATCAATGTCTTGGTTCGCGAGTTTCTTTTGGACGGGTCATTTATGCGGTTTATCCTCCTAGTGACCTCTCCCCTCGTATTCTGTGTCTCCCTGTTTTTCGCCCTTCAGCTTATCAACTCTATATCCTTCGTGTAAGCTCACAATAATTCACTTCAGATCACACATCATCATTTTCTCATTTCCTCTACTCTTAGCATTGGCCCGACTGCGCATTACCGTGAAAACAGCAAATATTTCAGTGCTATACCCCCAGAACCGGTCAAAATAGAAAGGCTACCCCATATCACCATTCAGATGCCCGTGTACAAAGAAAGTTGTGAAAGGGTCATGTGAGTGATCGACATCTTTAATTAATACCTTCGGTCTCAGCCTCAGACTTATCTCTCCGATGTTTCATCTCTATGCAGTGCACCTTCTATCAGATTCATAAAAGAAGCTATGGTGACATACGCTCGACAAGGTGGCTCAAGTACCATTTTCTTGTGCGATGATGGTTTACAGGTATTCACAAAAATCCCTCATCCATCAACCTCCCTGAGTATAACATATCTCCCCTCTATAGCTTGTTGATGAAGAGGAGCGTGAGACGCGTCTCAAATTGTATGCCGAGAATAATATTGGTTGGGTTGCCAGACCAAGACACTCCAATGAACCAAATGGTTTCAAGAGAGCAGGGCGGTTCAAGGTAAACTCGAGTTCTTTTTATCTTATTTCAAACCCCATGATTTATCTATCTTCTTTATTAGAAAGCGTCAAATATGAACTTCGGATTAGCACTATCTCGTCGCATGGAAGAAATTATTGACATCCTGGAAACGAATCCCAATGCGTTCCCCGAATATACCCAACAAGCCGGCAACCTTCCTAATCCGGCAAACCCTTACCGACCGCTGCACCACGACAGTATTGAAGAGCGAGCGCTCAGTATTGCTGTAACAGAAACGAACGGTGAGGCCTGGGCTAGCTGTGCTCGATCGTTGAGAATTGGTGAGATTATTTTGCTGGTGGACTCGGATACCCAGGTCCCAGAAGACTGCTTTCGAGATGCGGCGAGAGAGTTGGAACAATGCCCTGAAGTCGCCATCATTCAGCACGAGAGTGACGTTATGCAAGTGGCGAACCATTGGTTCGAGGTAAAAATAAATGAATTAGCTTCACTGCCTTCTCCGACCTGACTTCATCCACTTTTCTTTCTAAGAATGGTATGACATATTTCACACGAAGAATAAACCACTGCATCAGTGCCGCTACTGCAAATGGAGAAGTGGCACCATTCGTCGGCCATAATGCGTACGATAATTATTTTGCTACGAGTTTCCTACTTTCTTTCACACACATAATTTCAGATTTCTTCGTTGGTCAGCTGTACAGGATGCCGCATTTGTCGATCCTGTTGACGGGAAAACCAAGTTCTGGAGTGAAGCCCATGTATCTGAGGATTTCGACATGAGTCTACGACTTCAATTGAAAGGATATATCATTCGGTAAAAGCTATCCTTTTGTTCCCTCCGCCTCTCGTTTATATACTTTTCGTCTTAGGTGGGCTAATTATTCCGCCGGTGGATTTAAGGAAGGTGTATCGCTCACCTGTGATGACGAGCTGAACCGGTGGATGAAATACGCATATGGTATGTATATATGCGTATATAGAATGAATTTCGTACTAATTATTCGTTACATTTAGGATGCAACGAGTTAGTCCTCTTCCCAAAACGTGTTCTATGTTTGTTTCGTATCACTCACTGCATTTACAAAGACTCCTTTTCAATCCCATTTATCAATGGCCTTACAAGTCGCCCGTGACAAAAAGGATGCGTGATTTTGTTTGGTCAAAGGTTCCGTTGCATTACAAGATATCCATGTTGAGCTGTACGTACACATATATCGGGTCTCTCGTCTCCACTTTTTATCTAATTTTATTTTATCAAGACATGTTCTCATATTGTATGTATTTATTTTATCCGACGACGTTGAGTTTCGGTATATTAACTCTATTCAAGACGGGATTGCGGCAGCCTTTACGTTGACCCTTTTGAATTACCTTCTCCTTGGGTTTTCGGTTCCCGTAGATGGATTTTACATGCGAAGTTGGGAAATGTGGTTGGCAATCACAGTAGTCTTCGTCGGCGCTGGTAATATAGGTATCACAATCCTTGATTATCGGCTTTACGGGAAAGATCTGGTATGCATATATAAGAGGAATTTAGTTGACTTTAAACTGATTCAACATTTGTTATATTAGTTCAGGGCGCTGTGGTCGAATATCAAATGGGTCCCATTCTTGTAAGTGTCGACCTATTCTGTGATAAATTATTAGCCTAATGCGTAAAAAAATTAGCTTCTTCTTCTTCGGCGGATTAAGTCTACATCTCTCCGGGGCGGTTTTGGCTCATTTATTCAGCTACAATATGACTTGGAGCGCTACTAACAAAGAAGTCGAAGTATCAAACTTTTTCAAGGAATTCCCGAGAATCATCAAACGGTAAGTTGCATAAATCTGTCGACTTTTTCCGAGAAAAAAAATAATGAAACGACTTGAACTAGGTTCGGGTTGAGTTTCCTGATTTGTTTCATCGTCATCATCGGTATTATCGTACTCAGTACGCCTTTAATCCCCCCTGGTTGGCGAATCTCAGGGGTAGAATGGGCTGTTATTTTCCCTCTCTCGTGCGTAAAAAAAATCTTTTTACACTTCAGAACACTTGCTCATGCGGTCTTGCTAAGAATCCAAGTGGGATGTCATATCCTATTCCCGATCGTCTTGAACCCTTGGCTTATGATATTCTCTTATTGATTTGAGATAAAATCTATCTCGCAAGGGTCCCTTACGCTCATGCGCAAAAAATGTTGCATTTTGTCTTTCTTTCTAACGGACATTAACCTCCTTACTGGACATATTTCCACCTATTTTTCACTTCAATTCCATTCTTAAGGGACTCACCTGAATCATACAGTTATGCATGTCAAACACGAACAGTACATACATTAGCCAACGTAGCAAGAGAACGCATCGGGTCGTTTTCTCAAGTAATTTTTTTTAATATTTTCCTGGGTGTCCACCAGTGCACTCCTTCCTCTCACTCTTTTATAATCACTATCCTTTAGCAGCTGTAAATACCCACTTCTCTTGCTTGTTTTTTATTTAGCAAGTAATTGAATAGTAGAATCGCTATGGAATACGAAATCGGGAAATGGGGGATCTAAATGGATACTGGATTGCAACTAAAAATCGCGCTGAAGTTTCCCACGCATTAGCGATACTGCGATGTTGGCCTTGAGCATTTTACTTTATGGATTCGCCAGTATTTCAAAAAATCATCAAACCGCTGTGCTCAGTCCTCGACAACAATTAAAATTCATGTTTCAACGTGGGTATTTTTTCATTAGGTATGACTGAAGGTTCAAGTTGAAGCTTCGGCTGATGCCATGCCCCAGCCTTATATTTTTTGGATGTCTGCCATGCTCGTGCTACCCGGCAGTGGGTCTCGAGTCTCGACATAGGAAATTGTAGCGAAGCCGTAGTGAAGTCAATGAACTGGTCGATTGTGAATATTTTGGCTCGCAGAGGCATGAAATCCTCCTCGGGTGGAAATATATAAAACAGTAAAAGCAGGCTTGTATTGTTCACGTCGCCCCTGGGAGTTGTCGCAGTTTTGTGAGACCGTTTCGATGTCACTTAGAGGAGAAATGACTGTTAAAGCTAAAGGTAAAGTATTATCGTCTCTCATAGCAATAACTTGTTACTTGGACAAGACGGTACTACATTTTGCGTGACATATTTACTAGTACTCGTTACTTGTCACGGTTATACGCGTCATCTTCAACCGCGTTTTACGAACATACTACCACCTACGATGAATTCCCTTGTCTCGCGTTTTGTATCCACCGACTTGAGTGAAGAATTGGAATCCGAAGAAATAATTTCTGATGTCTCATGGGGCTCGCTTGGTGGATTCGGAAACCTAGGATTAACGGGAGTACCATCCTTCAATGTACCCAATGTTTCAGATGTGCGTTTTAACATGTGATGACCTACATTATCTTTCTCATTTTGCTTTTGTATTAGCCAACTGCATTCTTACGCCTCCATACGGATGATGCAGCCGATCCATCATGTCGTATCAAAATTCAGCATGGAACAACCACCCTTGCTTTCTGCTTCCAAGGCGGCGTAATTGTCGCTGTCGATTCGCGTGCAACAGCTGGGAGTTATATTGGTATGCTAAGAAGCATCGAAAATTCATTTAACATATATCTAAATTTTGTTCAGCATCGGGGACCGTCAAGAAAGTAATTGAAATCAATCCCTACCTATTAGGCACAATGGCTGGTGGCGCAGGTACATTAGTTATTGTCAACCCATTATCTCTGGATTCTGATTTTAATGCTCCTTCTAGCCGATTGTCAATATTGGGAGACATATCTTGGCAGCCAGTGTCGTATTTTCGAGCTTAGAAACCGGGAGCGTATATCTGTCGCCGCAGCGAGCAAATATCTCAGCAATCTAGTTTATAATTACAAAGGCATGGGCTTGAGTATGGGAACGATGATTTGCGGCTGGGATAAGACGGTTCGCTAGCTATTTGTTCTTCCGTTCACTCAACTTAATATCTTTCAAAAGGGACCTGCGATCTTCTATGTTGATTCTGACGGTACTCGTCTTAAAGGAAACCTTTTCTCGGTGGGATCAGGAAGCACATTTGCCTATGGAGTACTTGATCAAGGATACCGTTGGGACTTATCCGACGAGGAAGCTCAAGAGCTCGGCAGGAGAAGTATATATGCTGCCGGTCATCGAGACGCATTCTCAGGCAATACATGTAACCTATACCACGTGAAAGAGGATGGATGGAAGTTTATTGGTAATTATTGGTTCTATTCGTGTCTCTTTCACAATTCTAATAAGATTTTTTTAGGCAACTATGATGTCACTAAAATGCACTACGAAGGTTTCAATGGAGTGCCGTATGGTTATGACCAACGAATGCGCTCGTCAACTAGTCCATGAATCTTGTCTTATTTGTACAGGAGATAGTTAACATTAATATATTAGTTTTCACTTGTCAAACTGTACTGCGTCGTCTTAGAAATCCCGCGTTCTCCTGCAGTAGCGTCAAACAAACGAGACTGGATACATTTAGTGCTCTCAGTTCTTGGAAACGAAAAACAAATCTGAAAAGATTTCACAGCAAACACAAATCTATCACTGCATAGTTTTATACAAAGTTGTATTTAGTGTTCGAGTACAAATATCGCACAAAATATTATGCAGCCCATCTGAAATTACAACCCAATGTTTTTCAGGTTAGACTTGGAACCTCGTAAAACTATTTTCTTTGTTATACCTGTCCTTCGGAAGAATTCGTAGAAGAAGAAAAAAATAAAATGCGTAGCATAGATACGATCATATGTGATAATGATCACAGTATACGGGAGAAAAAGGTATGAGAGGGGTCGGGAATGAGGAAAAAGAGTACAATTCAAAATTTTAGGAAGTTGAAAAAGGAATCTCAAAAATGTCAAAAATACAAACACGTGAGCATACATGTCGTCGCCATATTATTGCAGATCGCGGTTAACAAAGGAAAAGCAACCAAACGAGGGAGACATCGACCATCGGAAATCGTTCCATTTACAAAATCGTGCGAGTCTGATAAAAAAAAAGAATCCGGACCCAGACTGTTTACTTCTTACTCATCTCCCTTGCTGCTCTAATAAGAGGAGTCAATGTCCTTAGTGGCTCGCTCAGTTTGAAGAACGGTAGCTTCAGTGTTTCCGCGGCATCTGGTCGCTTTTCAGCATCGACTTCGAGAGCCTTTGCCAGGTAATCCCTGAAAGTGGGTGACAAAGCTTCTGGATTGGCGACTGTAGGTGTTCCATTTGTTGCAATAAGGTATAATGCTTTCAATGGGCTCTGATTTAGGTATGGTGGCTCCCCTTCAACCATTTCTGTTGTTTTTGTAATTAATGCGGATGTATTGTAGTAAAAAGATCGGTCATGACATACCGATAGCCATGATGCCCAAGGACCAAATATCGACTTTAGGACCATACTCTTTACGTGTAACGACCTCTGGGGCCATCCAGTATGGTGTGCCAACCATGGTAGTACGCTTGGCATTGGCCGGGTCAGATATTTGGGCACAGAAACCGAAATCAGCTGAAGGTCGTTGTAAATAACGAGTACTACGTCCCTTAAAAATACCCACTTACTAAGTTTGACATCCCCTTGCATACTTAATAATACATTGTCACTCTTGATATCTCTGTGAATGACACCTTGAGAGTGCAAGTGTTGGAGACCATGGCACGCTTCCCTCGAGACTGCGGCGATCTGTCCTTCTGTCATGAGATTGGCGGTAACCACGTCCGTCAAGCTGCCTCCCTCCATGTATTCCATGATAACCCACAGGTCATTCTTGTATAGGTAGGAATCGACATAATTGACGATATTGGGGTGTCGCGAAGCCCTCATGACAAGGATTTCGTTGATGATCAGGTCTTTCTTGGGTTGTTTATCTAGATCCATCTGCTTGATAGCCACACTTAAATTCGTGCCCACTTGATAAGCCGTGTAGACACCCCCTGAGGCACTGTTGCCAAAGATATTAATTTATGATTCAGATCGAGTCGAAAATACTCACCCTTGACCAATTTTGACTAAATTGCGATATAATTTCGTTGGATCCCCTTCCGAACAAATCGCTTGAAGACGTTTTACAATATCAATGTTGTCATTTGGACCGTGAGTCGACTTCTTTTCCCGACGTCGTGGTGTAGCGACGGCGTTCAAACCACCAGCGGGGGCTACACCACCTTGTGAAGGAGCTGGTTGAGTCGCGTGCCTTGTAGGTTGCGCTTTGACGGGGGTGACCGGATGAAGAGGTGTCTGTGCGGGAGTCGAAGTTGATAAATTAGTAGCGACATTGCTAGCATTGTAAGGGTACTGTGCGGCGGCGGCTCCTGCTGTACGGCCCACGTCCACAGTGGAAGAAGCTGGAGAAGGTTTGGGAGGAGGTGCCGGTGCTGGCACAGATGCAGATGCAGCTACTGCAGATGGGGTCGTTGGGGTCATTGCGGATGTTGTGGGCGGTACGGAGGACGGTGTATGAACAGTGATAGGCACGACCAGTTTTTCTTTGGCGGGAGCTTGGACAGACGAATATTTCCTGTCACGTTGCTCTCGCTGTTCTCTTTCTCGTTGAGCAGCATATGAAGACGCGGAGCTGAGAGCGTTGGAACCTGGCTGTACATGGCTCTGAAGTTGACTTTGCGATCGGACAAGACCTTGTGATGCAGCCACGGGAGGTTGGGGAGGGGACCTTGGGGTTCCTCGGTCGTGATCACGTGTAGACAGTGATCTATCTAATCCAGCAGGGGGTGCAGGTGGTGATCTATAAGGTGTTGGTGCGACCGGTGCTGTATATTTGTTTGGCAGGGCTGACGGCGTGGTTGGAGGAGGCGGAGATCGCGGATTTGGGTACGCAGAGGAAGACGACGGCGCATATGTGTGTCCCATTTTCTCGAAAACGACGTCATTGCCCCCATCACCGACAACATCTTCCTGGTAGAATTTAACGATTTCCATGACAGCTTGCGGGTTTTTCTCTTGTTCAGACCGAGATATGCCACTCTCTTGAAGGAGTTGCTGCCATTCTTTGGGAAGGCCGGTAAACTCTCCTGTAGAAGAATTGAAGCCGACATGAGTAAGGTGAACAGGATCGTAAGGGGTGCTGATTTCAGGTTTGTTGACACGGAACGAATTGCCATTTGAAGAAGGATTGAGGAATTCGGGAAGTATATTGAGAAAACCTCTCTTGTTTTTACCGGAAGTGGAAGCATTGTTAGACCGATGGCGGAATGTGGAAGAGGCAGGAGCTGATGGGGCCGAAATTGCAGAATGTAATGTCGACGAATCAATTGAGTTGAATGGAATGGATGTATCGATGGAGAGATTATCAACCAAAGTGTTGACATCGGAACCGCCAGCAGACGGATTGTAAATATCGATGAGAGTGGCGGTATTGGCCCGAGAGGGACGAGGTGGGGTGGTGGCAGTAGCCGACATGACTATTGGTGGAGAGGGTGCAGCGAAAGGATCGAGGCTCTTGCTTCTGGGACGAGTTCTATTGATAGAGTTATGATGCTGAAGTTGATGATGATGTTGATGTTGGTGATTATGTCCCACGCCGGTTGGAGTTCGAGAACGCTGTTGGGAGGAGGGAGGCTGAGGTGCAGTGCGAGTCGGAACAAGATCGTCGTGGTACATTTTATGATTGTTTGTCCAATTGGCAGCAGCAACAGCGGCAGCCTGGAAGTTGGCGTCGGACAAAAGATCTGTGTATTCTTGGACACTTTCCCTGGACGCTTTATGGTATTCAACTGAGACTTGGGACCTCGACTGCCTGCGGGAAGATGGAGTTGAGGAAGAAGGTGCGTTTACGGCGACGTAATTGTTGGCGAAATCAGAATCAACCGTAGCGATAGCACCAGGAGAGGCAGTGGCAGAAAGAGAGCTGGAGGCGGTAGGCGTTGCACCGTTGTAAACATGAGGATGCCGAATGGACCGGCGTACAGCTGACATTCTTTTTTTTTTTTTTTGGTTCTTCTTTCCCAGATAAGAGACGAGGAACTATAAAGGAAAATGAAAATATAAAAAAAGAATCAAAATGCACAAGGAAAGTGGACAAAACACAGAAGAAATGTATAAACCCGTCGATGTGAAAGGCAACAGGAACGAGGTGCCCAATCCCAAAAGAAAATCTGCCTCCGTTCATCGGAGCCCGAAACTAAGAATACTTTCGCAGAGGCCGAAGCCACGGCAAGCACCAAAACTTTCTGTCTGAGATTCAAAACTAATTTAAATCGAGATACTTCAGCGTAGCAACACTAGTACGATGGAAATACTATATAGAGTATATATGGATTTGGAGAACGTCACATTTTGTTCAATTGCTTACATGTACAGACAAGGGAGATTTACGCATGCCATAGCTGTTTGATTAACTCTGTCAAACCTGCAGAGACATAGTAAGATATGTGCCTCGCGCTCAGGTAATAAATGTACATACCTATGTCATTTGTGTTGAATTGGTACACGCCCACCAAGGCACCAGCTGTCGCAACTCTCAAAGTCCATTTGGCAATTAGTCCAATCACTGGGAACTTTCGTGTATCCAGGTAGTCAATTACCACTTGATCAAACTGTTTCCGAATCACAATCACCAATTAAGTACGAATCGTAGCGACATAAGAGACAACATCAGGACTCACGCCTATATGAGAATGAACGACAAGGGTTACACCCAGTATGCCATCTAGAACAGGATATGGAGTAGAACCAGTGACAAGAGAAGCTCCAGTCAGAGGAATTAGTGAAGCGCTAAGCAGCCTTTCGAAAGCCCAGTGATGAGATCCAGCTGTTCGCGAAGGAGGTGGGTAAGGCAATGCATCGTTTACGGTTCCTCGGATTATGGCTATACGCAGAATATTATTGAAAACCGCGATAAAGACGCAATGAAATTGACATACGCCCTCCGGGTTTGTATTCAGTCGAATCAGTCGACGTGTGACGAGCTGCTGGAGTATGAAAACACGAATCAATCCCATAAATAAAACACGAAATATTACCCGTCAATCTCGAAAATGTCTTTGGCACAGCGCGACGAAAAGCAGAACTACGATTGAGCACGAGGGTCGTCATTTACTTAGTGGAACGGGTGAGCCTCACGCATGTGACTACATGTGACTTGTACGAAAACAGAATTCGGGAAAATCCGGGACACTGACCAGTTGACTAATCGAGAATAAGAATGACTGATATAAATCTTCTCTTTCCTTCAGGCCATGGCTTTCTCTGGTGCATTGGTAAATTCTCGGGAAACAATCTTCTTTATCTGTCAAAACCTAATCTCTCATTTGTTGTTTTGATAGACTTTGACCGACCTTAATGACTACATAACCCCGTCTCAGGCCTGCATTAAACCAGTCGAGGCTGAGGTGGCGGATGAGCCAGCTGCAGCTGCGGTATGTGATCGACCCACTTTGGCCATTCACAAAGCGTTCTCAAAAATGTTATATAGACCCAAATCAATGTTGATTCCGTAGGTAACTACTATGAAGTCCCAGCGAGGGATCAAAAGCTGCAGCCGAAGAAGCTGAAAACTGCACAGATCAGCTTGAACGATTGCTTAGCTTGCAGGTCATTTTGAATCATCAAGTAGCTTTTATCTCGATCTAACTTTAATCCTTTTATAGCGGCTGCATAACTTCCGCTGAATCGGTACTAATCACAATGCAGTCCCACGAAGAAGTCCTTTCCTTTTTGTCGCAGAACCCTCCCAAAGGCTCGCCAGCTCATCGAGTCCCTGTGTTATCCATTTCCCCTCAATCTCTCGCCTCCTTGGCTGCCTCTGTCTCGTCAACATCCAGTCAACAAGTACCCGTCCAGGCAGTTTTACGCCGCGTTCAAGCCTTCTGCCGTCAGGCTTTAGGTTTCTCATACATTTTCGATACCACTTTCGCTCGTCACCTCGCACTCCTTGAACAATATCGTGAATTCAATGATTCAAAGACAGCAAACAAGTCTGAAATCACGCAACTTCCAATGTTAACAAGTGCATGTCCCGGATGGATATGCTACGCAGAAAAGACACATGCGGAGATGCTGCCTTTCATCAGCAAAACAAAGAGTCCTCAGCAGATTATGGGTTCTCTGGTGAAAGAATGGATGGCAAAGTCATGGAATTTAACGTGAGCTGCATGTTCGATAAATCGTGACGCAAAAAAAAACTCATATGCATCACGACAGTCCAGCAGACATTTATCATGTTGCAGTCATGCCTTGCTATGATAAAAAACTCGAGGCTTCTCGACAAGACTTTTACAATGATGTTTATAAAACTCGACATGTGGACTGTGTTATCACCACTGGCGAATTGCATATGTTGATGCAAGAGAAAGGATGGGACCTCTCAACCAAGGTGTCCGGAGAGGGTGAGCCTGACCTGACGAATATCATCAATGGAGTTCCTTTTCCTGAATTAGTCTCTCACGACGGTTCAAGTTCTGGCTCATATCTTCATTCAATTGTGTCATCGATCTCGACCCGTCCAGAAAATTGGGCACGTAAACTGAAACTGAGCTCCAAGACCATTCGTTCCAGCGACTATGAAGAGTTCACTTTAGAAGACGTAGAAGCTGGCGAAGTCGTGTTCAAGGGTGCCAAATGTTATGGGTTCCGAAATCTACAAAATGTCGTACGAAAAGTTGGGAAGGAAAGTGGAATACGCGGCTTACCAGGTGGAGGTGTTCGTGGCAGAGCCAAGAAGAAAACGGCAGAATCTCAAGACAAGGCCTACGATTTCATAGAAGTCATGGCTTGTCCCGGTGGATGTGTCAATGGCGGCGGGCAGATGCGACCACGGACCAGAAAGGTCTTGGAAGATACTCAGTTGGATACCGAAGGCTACCCTCGACAGTTTGAGAGTTTAACTAAACCGAATGATACCGATAATGATTTCCAGATTACCGCGCCTTCAGACAAGTGGGGAAATAAAGATTGGATAAAAGAAGTCGAGGCATCTTATTGGACGACAACCACTGGAGCTAATCCTACAGTTCGATTGACTGTAGTTCAAGTTTTGCGAGACGTTTGTTCGCCTTTGGAGCTGAAAATATTGGCGGAAGATGATACTGGCAGCAGCACATGGGTGCAGAAATTAGACTCGGACGCAGAAATGCGGCGATCACAATTCTTTAGAACATCATACAAGAAAGTTGAAACCGAAGTGGTTGGTTTGGCAGTCAAGTGGTAACATTATTATTTTCATTTAATTATGTAGTAATGCTCGCATGTCTCTACATACATAAATACACAACTATGATGTGAAAAGAAAACAGTGAAGGCTTCAACGAAAAAAACCTTCCACGATGTGTCGACAAAACGTCGATTTTTTACATGCAAATTTTTGCGTCGCCTTCTCTAGTCCATACTTTGCCCAATGCAAGAATTAAACTTAACACCATTACAATAACACCGAAGACAGCACATATAACTGCTGGTAATTTTGTTCGACTCGTCCATGGTACAGAGGCTGGTAATAATTTTATATAGCAGGCGGCGGGAAAGATATAGGCCAGTGCTGTTGCTGAGACACCGCCAGTTATTTCGAGCATGACTCCAAGGTCGCACGTTATTAATGCCACTAATAGCACGCAGCATCTCAGTTCCAACGTAATATAACATTTGAAGGTCAACACATACTGAACATTGCAGCCGAGGTTAATGAGGTTGTGAAAAGGATGTGTCGATGTTTATTGAAAGTTTCATGCGAGAAAAAGTATTGTTCAATGACCTGAAAATATTTGAATGCATTATCGACGGCGAAAAATGGAACCCTACCTCTCGACAAACAAACAGCTCCAGGGAAAGGTAGTGAACATATTCAAGCCGAAACAGAAACGAGCCACGTTGATCAAAGTATCGCTCTAATCCACAGCAATGAGTCAAAATTCGTTTGACAAAGCGTTAGTAAGATACCTCAGAAAAGTTATTCAGTATATTGCCTCGAGTTTTGTCCGTAAACACAAGATACGCAGGTAAAGCCAACGATAAACAGGCAACTAGTGAGACGACTGTGGATATGTGGGTAACGAATGAAAACCGATCGAGAGTCGGCGTGCGTAAACCACCATATATCAACAATGAATTGTGGTGACAGACAAAAGCAAAGCTTATAACACCGATGGCTTCCGTCACTCTAGGAGTGATAAAATTGAAACGAACAGATGGCGACGAGGATCCACGGAGCTCGGGGTGACCTTGTTAGCTTCTATGAGCACTGATATAACAATGATCATCATGCCAACAAGGGCAAGGCCTGAAGCGCGGGATAGTTTGTGAATATCCCGGTATAAAGAGAGGGGATATGACACAGTTACTGTGCAGAATGCGATAACGAATTGGCGGGATGCGAACAGGGAGAGAACGGGTATGTTACGAATGTTCGGAAAGACGGATAGAATAACATGGGGTATTGTGTCGCCTGGGAGAATAATAAGTAACCGAGTTCCTAAAAGTAAGATAGGGTCCCGGTATACTTGCCGATAATGATACCAAAAGCACACATGCCTAAATGAGCTGAGGAAATGCTTCGTAGGTGAAAAATGATATAGACACACACCGCCAAAAGCCATGGAGAATTGGAATAAAGATACTGCTGCCCGACCACTTTCTCCAAAACAGTGGTGCATAATTGCAATATAGGACGTCCTCCCGCTCATTTTAGCATTGACGACGATCAGGCGAATTGTCCAATCTGTGACAGCACATAAAACAATTAGAAGAATTGTACCCATTATGAAACCTGCATTTCTGACAGCATAGGGCAGTCCTAGTAGCACGTTAGCGTCAAGTACTAACATGAGCAATAGGGGATTCACCAATTATGCCTGTAATAAATGGGCCTTAGTAAACCAGGCTGTAATACTGTGTGAATCAGCTCACCGGCTCCTAATATTGAGTTTGACATATTTGCAATAGAATTCAGCAATCCTCCGCCTGCATGTCGTTTTTGTTCAAGCTCCTCTAAATCAAGGTCCTCAAGGTCCTCTGCGCGTACCATTGCAATGTCCGGGCTATTAGGGTTCTCAGACCTTGCTTGTGCAGAGTCAATTAGACCGACGAGCAACGGCATAGTCTGAGGGTCTCGTCGGGAAGGTAAATGGGCTGTTGAACTGTCCTCAAGCTCGTCTGTATCCAGCTCATACTCTAAACTCAGCAAAAGAATAACATTTCTGCACATCACATGGGTCAACAACGCTCACCTATTTCTCGACTCTGTGCCATAGACCTCAACGGTGGCGGGATGCTCCTGTCGTCTATTGGAGCTGGCTCACTGCTCATGGGATCGTCATAGTCGCGGTCTTCAGCCAGGCGTCCTATGACTTCAATGTCGTCTTCGTCTTCGTCGTCAACGGCAAACACATCGCTGACCAAGAGAGGACGAGTGCTTTCTTCTGCAGTGTTTTGTGAACGATTGAGCATGCCGCATCAGCATCAGCTTGGTCCGTTTGAGGCTGCGTTACCAAATTTAAAATTTAAACGCTGTTGCCCTCCCGGCACCGGCAGAAAGCCAGCGCGTAACCAAAACCGAATTCAGTACTCTCCAAGTACTTTGAATGTCTACCACAAACGCACCACCTGTTGCTGTGTCAGGACAAACATTTGAAGAACAGGCCTCCATATTCAAAGATGATGATCGCGTTCATTTCTCGAAAGAATCAGGAACATGGAGATACGAAGCGGAGGATGGCACAGAAATGGAGTGGGATGTTTCCAAGTCAGCCTGGGTTCCTGTCGTATGAAACGTTCATTTTTGAATTAGAAACTATTTCTTTTTCTTTATAATTACTGTTTCTTTCTCTTTCAAATGTAGGTCGATTCCGAATTAATCGAAGCGCAACAAGCTGCTTATTCAATACCCGGTGTTGACGAAACAGTGCGTGCCAGTTGCTAGTCTAAACAGTGTATTTACGTTCCCTCCATGGCCTATAAAGACTCCAGCGGCTCCTGTTTTGAAGAGAGAAAGTAAAAAAAGAAAGGCTCCCGAGGACTTTACCTCAAATACTGCCAATGAAGGAGCAGGAATAACTATCAAACGAACAAAAGGTCAAAAGGCAAAAAATGGAACAGCGGAGACTCGACAGTCAAAAAATACAGCCGTATATGTTACTGGTCTACCTCCGGATACAACTAAAGATGAACTCGTCGCGCGGTTCTCAAAATGCGGATTGATGATGGAAGACGACGAGGGCAATCCTAAAATCAAACTATACGCTGACGAAGACGGGAAATTCAATGGCGAAGCGTTGGTAGTTTACTTTAAAGATGATAGTGTCTCGCTGGCTCTATCAATACTGGACGACGCGGAGCTACGCTTGGGCGAACCTCATACCCGGATGAACGTTCGAGTAGCTGAATTCGGACACAAACAGCAAGAGGGTAAAGAGGTAAATCAGCCCAGAGTGGTTGATAAAAAGAAAGCTACCAAGCGAATAGTCAAGATGCAAAAGTATTTTTTTTGACTTTTTGTTCTCACTTTATTTCCGGTTTTTTTGACATAATCACCCTTAGGAAACTGGAGGAATGGGATGACAGTGATCAATTTGGGCCGTCACTAGATACGACCACAGAAGAACCGACTGTTGTTTCAGGTCGTGTCGTTGTCCTTAGACATATGTTTACCCTGGAAGAACTTGAACAGGACCCTACATTACTCCTTGATCTGAAAGAAGACGTTCGGGAGGAATGCAATACACTGGGGGACGTTACTAACGTGGTACTATATGATGCAAGTATTCATGCTTTCTGAACCCGTGCATTATTTCATTAACTTGAGGAATAGAAAGAACCAGAAGGTATCATGACGGTTAAATTCCGGGATCCCATTAGTGCTCAAGCTTGCATAATCGTGAGTAGAGTTGGCCTTTCAAGCTCGGTAATGACTCATAAAATTGGGTTATAGAAAATGAACGGACGTTTCTTCGCCGGTCGACGCGTCGAAGCCTCTCTATTTACTGGCTCACAGCGATTCAAACGATCTGGCGTTGAAGACACAGGAGAAGATGATTCGGAAGGAACGGAGAAACAAAGATTAGACGAATTTGCAGAATGGTTGATGACAGAAGGAGAATAGTTGTACGTTGTGTGGATTTTTTATTATGTACTCTATGAACCCGTGTAACTATAGTCATTACAATTCTCAAAACCAAGCAATAACACAATTTAATAATACATATGTAGATCTCCGTTGTCAACATGAGAAAAGTGAGCTCGTCTTGATGACTTCTAACCGCTAAAATATCAAGTCGGGTCAGCCTTGATTTTCAAACATAATACCAAACAACGCCGCATACCTCCATTATCACCGTTCTCGTCTTCGCAGCAATGGGAGTCTCAGGGATAGATGATCGAGTCCAGTCTAAACTTCTCCGAATTCGCTCGCTTGCACCTCTTCCATGAACAACCCGGCCGTTTCTAGCATGATCGTCATAAGGGTCTCCATCAGCATCTGACAGAGGTTCATGGAATAAGACAGGTGCCGATATAATCGACGACGACAGAGCCTCATTGTGATCCTCGTTATCACTTGTCTGATCTAATAAATTAGTCTTCGAAGTCGCACCAACATCTCCTTGATCGGGATCTTGAGCATGTTCCTCCTCGCCGCCAATAACACCAACATCGTCCTCTTCTTCGACCACTTCCTCCATACCTAACTTCTTCAGCCCTTTCTCGACTTCATCCAGACGTTCCATTTGCTCGAGGACACGCACACCGCTGGCACCTGGATTTATCTGTTGAAACTTGCCCGCAAAGGGAACGGGTCTTCCGGCGATACTGTCCGTCATTGAGCGGCGCATGGGAGGGGGAAACGGATATCCTTCCATACTCCGACTTCTCATTCGTCTTTCGGTAGCTTGTCTACGAGCATGTTGAGGAGACATTGCTGGAGCTGAAGTTGACATCGGGAATGTCTTTGCTAGGTACTCGTCTTCTGAGATTTCAACTTCATCGTCCCAGATCAGAACCTTTTGTCTTCGAGTTAGCTCAAGAGGTCCTACAGTGCGTCAGATTATATCTTCCCTGATATCAAATCAATATACCTTCATCCTGCACAATATGTTAATTGTGATCTGCGAAATTTGAGCAGAGGACTTACAGAGTGTTTCAAGCATTGTACTATGTTCCAAGCTTGCCCTTTCATGACGGCGAGTTGACGCTGATAAAATGTCATGATAATACAAGGCTCATATATGGATAAAATTTACTTTGAACATCTTCGGGTGAAAATCAGGATCCAACGAGAAAAGCTTTTTGAGCTCATAAGTGGTTTCTTCCCACCAAGCTTTTGAAGTTAAAATAGGAAGGAAATGGTTGCGTGTTTGCGTGCTGAATGGTCTGCAATTCGAGCGAATTTGTCAGCCAGCTGGTATTTTTGTGGCCAAAGCTGCTTGAGAACTGACCGTCCGATTACACTAACAGGTAGGTATAACCAACCATAGGTGTATGATCTCCATCCTTTAGGATGCTCATGGGGGAAGGCAAGACTATTATCAATTGCGGCAATCTAGACGAAGTATAAGCAAGATGTCGCAAGTCTGCTTCGAGTGGACTCACATGTATATGAGGTCCTCGAGGAGCATACTGAGGTGCGCCTTCATTGACAGGAGTTGGTTGCCTTGGAAGGGAGGATGATGATGATGATGCCGCGCGAGGATCTGGTGTAGACAGCTCCCTCATCATAGTCGGCATAACGGACATTGAAGAACGAGAGGGCGCAATGTCGACTAGCGGTCTTTCATGGCTTCCTTCGCAGTATTTTATCATGTAATTATCAGCACCACGGTCTGTATTACGCATAAGAAAATCTGACAAAACGGTTAGTGTTTCTAGCAGGTCATACACTTTGATCAGCAATTCCTCACCTAGAATTACAAGCCTAGAGAATAAGATGAAATGAAAGAAAGCAATGTATAGCTATAACGTACTTCTCTAATTCTTCTTTGAAATCCTGTTGTAGTAATTTTGTCCAATGAAACGCATCTTGACTAGGCTGACGAATGTACATGTCGTCGTCGTCTTCGTCATCTTCGTTTAAACCTTCAGCCCCCGTTCGTCCGCATAATACCTGAAAAACACTAAGGAATCGTTTTGTAGCGCCGCCAGTTCTATGAGATGAATCATCAAATGTGTCGGATATTGAACGACCAGGAAGAGGATGAGTACGAAGGAAATCAGAGGCATCTATAGAATTGCGTGGTCGCACCAGCGGAAAGTTCGATGGGTATAGCACATACCCTGGTAACCATGCATGAATAGTTGCATACTGCCTATTTTACCGGGTAGAGGTTTACCCTTTTTGGCCGCGTTGCGATCTAACCAATCGTAGAAAAAGGCCTTTATCGTGTTCAAAACGTGTACAATTGAAAGCGGGGAATGCTTACCGGAGACGAAAAGGTAACGAGTTCCGTTTTCGGTACAATGTGCAAATGAAGACGGGTGTCCAATAGTGATGCAGCAGCTTCACTTATATAACTGAACGCATACTGATTGGTTTAAAGTTTTCTAACAATTTAAAAACACTAAACCTTAGATTCGGTATTAGACAGCTTCGGCCGAATGGTATAATCCATCGAAGCTGTCGATGAATCCATTTAGTCGTCTTGGGATTTAACCGACCGTATGGTTCTTCATCCTTGGGTTTAAATACACTTGATAAGGTTATGAAAATGAGCAGATGCGAGAAGGTCGTACATCAACCTACCCAACTGTCTGCACCTTGCTGTCAAGTTTGACACGGGCGAAATATGATCCGGAACTGCCCTTGGATATCATTTTGGGATGTACACCTTCAGATATAGCCTCTCGAACAGCCTCTGTTACACTAAATGTCGATTAATGAGCTTGGCATTATGTCGTTACCAATATAAATACATACGCATTGTAACCCTCGTGTGACATGGGAGGACCGTGATCTAATGTATGAATCTAGATGACCATATGAAGAAACGATACTTTTCGATTCACAATAGAACGCACGACAGTCATATAGTTGGGCGGGGATTGTACTTCCGGCCCAAATACTGAATGCATGATCGGTACTTTCTGCGCAGACTCTCTTTTCTGGTGAGATATATTTTGGTCAAATCGTGTTCTCTCCTGAGAAATACAGCCAATTAAAAACCTTCTTCCTTTTCATTTTCTGTGTAATATTCTCCGTCCATTTCTTGAAAGCTGTGTCAATCGTGCGCAAGTCAATTTGAGGTCTACGTAGTCTTCTTTGCGTTATCTGCTGTTCAGAATGGTGCAAGCCGACATCGCCCTCTTCCAAGTTACCTTCTTCTGATTGCGCTAGAGGCTCGTAGCCTGCTCGACTAACCATTTTCTTCGGAAGAAGCAGAGGAGAGGAACGCTTGGCCAAGCGCCGAGTGACGTTTGTCAAGAACGGGATAGATCTTCTTGTGACATTCGAGGCGTCACCGCATTCGCCGTCATATCCGTTCTCCTTGAATTCCGTCATGTCCCGTCCACTGAACGACGATGAGGTGCTTACAGAGATGAACAAAATGGTATCTAATTGTTTCTGATAGTTGCTAGCGTAGTGGCTCCAAAATATCTCACATTCTCCCGCCAGATTACCTTCATTAAACAAGAAGCGATCGAGAAGGCTCGTGAAATCAAAGTGAAGGCGGATGAGGAGTTTGCCATTGAAAAAGTGCGCTTTCAAGGAACTTTCCAAGTCATTTGTTTCAATTATCAATAGGCGAAACTTGTGAAACAAGATACACATTCCATAGACGTTCTTTACGAGAAGAAACGGAAGGATGCGGAAGTTGCGCAAAAAATGTGAGAGAGCACATTTATGTTACGCGCTGATGTACTCATGAACTCGATGTCAATTTTCAAAGTAATCAATCTTCACAGACGAACAAGTCTCGTCTGCGCGTCTTACAGGCCCGTGAACAATCTCTTCAAGATCTATTCTCCATCTCCCGCCAGAAGCTTCAGGACCTTTCGCAAGATGAAACCAAATACAAAAAGTTATTGAGTGACCTGATAGTCGAGGTGCTCTCCTTCTTGTACTATGTAACTTCAATGAAAAGCGAACTAATTTCTAGTCGTGACAGGGTCTCTTACGAATGTTAGAAGAGAACGTAACACTTCACTCGAGAAAGAAAGATGTTTCCGTAGTTGAAGCTGCCTCAGAAACAGCCCGGGAACGTTACAAGGAGATATCTGGTCGGACAGTTAGTATCTCAGTCGAAGGGGATGTATCTGCAGAGAGGCACGTTTAGCCATATTGATATGGTTTAAAATCTAACTTTGAATTACAGCGCTGGAGGTGTTGTCCTGGTCGGAAGGAATAATCGTATAGTAATCAACAATACATTAGATGAACGACTGCAACTACTGGAAGATGGTGTATGTGTTTCGTCCATCTGGTTCTATAATCGTACGGTCTTGATTAATCTACCTCCCTATCAGATGTTGCCCGAAATACGAACCGATCTTTTCGGGAAAAATGAGAATCGCAAATTCTATAATTAAATTACAAGTACATGGATACAATGGACATGAATAATTCTTGATTTTATATATATACCACATTTGAGTGCTCTTTCCGGAGATATCATGTTCCCGCTGTAGGTAAGCTCAGGCTCCGATGGCACTATAAGATTACTAGGCTTCTTAACTTGAAGTAGTTCTCGCTGGGTCAATACTCTTTGTATGTGCCAGCACTCTGTATTCATTAAATAGTACACAGCGACAACTCGTCACTCTACTTTACTTCTTAACACCATCATCATCACCGTCACAAACAGCATGCCGCTCGTCATTTCTGCTCCAGGAAAGGTGCTGATCGCAGGCGGATATCTTGTCTTGGATCCCAAGTACTCCGGAGTTGTCATATCTACTTCATCTAGATTCTACACGGTCATTCAAGCTCAACCGAAACAGCCTTTTCGCGTGAATGTTCGGTCTCCGCAATTTACTCAAGCGGAGTGGGAGACTGAAATCGTCGTGCAAGATGAAGGGACGATAGAATTGCAAGATGTCAATCAGTGAGAGATATATTAGTACTTTTTTCAGTCATTCCCCGATAGACGATGAATTTATTTTAGTGCGCAATCTTTGAAAAAGAATAAATTCTTGTTTCTCGCTGTCGAAAAAGTGCTTTCGTTGGCGACGGAAATACGAGGAACCGCTGAGCTACGGAAAACGCTATCGCGAGGTCTGGACATCACTATTGTCGGTGACAACGACTTCTATTCACAGCGTCCTTATGTACGTTCAAAAAGTGCTACTAAGAGATAAGAGTATAATTCCATCTAAACGTAGCTAGCATCCAATGGGCTGCCTCCGGTACTAAGCTCCCTCGAAATGATCCCACCATTTGCTTGCACAAACGATACCCTGTCTAATGTCCACAAGACAGGTCTAGGTTCATCTGCGGCACTGATAACATCAGTTGTAGCAGCACTTTTCCTGCATTTCGAGCTGATCTCTCCAGCGTCCCTGCAAACGGAAGGCAAATCGTTTGTCCACAACACGGCGCAGTACATTCACTGTCTTGCTCAAGGAAAAGTGGGGAGTGGCTTCGACGTATCATCAGCCATATATGGAAGTCATGTTTATCGGAGATTTGACCCTGTTGTTATCCAATCTATTCTGAATGAACAGGTGAGTAAAGAGGTCGTCCGAGACTAAAATGGTGCACCTTGTTTCACGTTCATATATCAGAAACCGAAATTACTCCCAGTCTTATCATTATCGAACGACAGATGGAATCACAGCATCACACCGATTCATCTTCCTGCTGGTCTCCGGCTAATGCTCGCAGATGTAGATGCCGGAAGCGATACACCCTCGCTTGTGGGCAAGGTCTTAAAGTGGAGACAAGAAAGGCCTGAAGAAGGCAAGTCCCACTACGTCTCGTGCGAGTTCTTAGCCTGATATAGCCACTCAGCGGATAGTTTATGGACTCGTCTCTCGCTAAAGAACGAACAACTGGCAGTCTGTCTGACTAACTTGAACACTATACGGTCTAATAACCCCGAAACTTATGACTTGGTTCTCTCCCAGCTTGCGACCCTTTCATATCCCGATGTGAGCGCTCTTTTTTTTATATCAAGCAACCCCATGATCAAGGTGATTTTAGTGGACCTTCGTTTTCGATGGACACAACGCTACTCGTAACCTGGTCGAAGAACTGAGTCAAGTTCGGTCAACAGCTGAGGTGAGATATGACCTCGACCTTGATCTTTTCAAAGGCGCCGGTCTGTATTCAATTTGTTTTTCGAACAAGGCAATCCGAAGTCTCATGACTCAGATGGGGCAGGCTTCTGGAACCCCCATTGAACCTCCAGAACAAACCCGCTTACTTGATGAATGTTTAAGAAGTGTTGGTGTCATCGCCGGTGGAGTCCCGGGGGGTAAGGCTTTCTCTTTCTCTTTCTCAAACCTCTTCATTAACGAGATATTGGGACATTCAAAAAGCTGGTGGTTATGATGCCATCTGGCTCCTTGTAATTGATATGAACGCCACCTCTGTCGTCGGCAAGATCGAGAAGATCTGGCAAGATTGGACTGAACTGGACGTCTCACCTTTATCTGCTGTCGAAAGCCAAAAACAGGGCTTGACGATAGAAAATCTTGAAAGTGTTCGTGGGCTGAAAGATGTTCTACGAACAGTGATGTAGTGACTTCCTTGTCGTTCTCATTCTCAGGGAAAAACGAATTTCTGGTTTGGGCAATACACAAAATACGTGCATTCATCGACATTAATCGCGTGTATCCGCGATCATTAGCCGTCTCATCTGCAAACTACTCCTCCACTCAGCCCTACTCAGCCCTGCATATACTAAGGCTCCTCAACAGCACGACCCTGAAGCTATCGGTGACTCTACCACAACAACTAAGAAGAAAGAAACCCGGGGAGTCGTTTGGTCATCAATTAATTGATATATGAAATCTTCATCAGACAATTTGGCATTTTGAAATTGAACTGAGATATATAGTACAATTTGATTTACATTCATTCCAGGACCTGAGGGCAACATAATTTTTCTGATCGCAAAAGCTTGTCTCACGCAAGTGAGAAAAATACAGGCTCAAAGGCGTCGTCGGGTACAACGAACATCGCTAGGCGATTAATGGATCTCTCCGGAAGAATTTACATTTCGGGAATAAGTGTCTACCTTTTCTTTTCGATCGCGTGGCAAGACCCTAACTCCACTTCCCTTCCCTTTTTTCATCCAAACTCCTTCAGCGGAGCAATGGCCACGGTTCAATCTTTCAGTAGTAACGGTGAGCGAGCAGGTCTAGCAGTAGGTGAACACATACATTTCTGAAGGTCATTGATATTCATACGAAGTTCTTTCCTTCAGTTAATTGGTTTGTCCGGATTGTGTTCTGCGCTCTCGACTATCTTCCTCCTGGGATATATTGTAGTAAGTCGCGTGATGTTTTTACAATAAGTCAAGTGAGCTGATTGTGCTCTTTTCAAGTGGAATGCATACCTGACGAAAGACCGATCCTCACCGCTACATCATGGTATCCGCTCGTTTGTACAGTCTTCGTTAGGATGTTACCTTATTTCATTGCTCGTGTGTGATTTCCTGCAAGGTTTGTGTTAACCAAGCCCGAGTCACGTTGCATCTAATCTGGCGCTTTAAAAACAGGTGCCGCTTTCAGCATGAATTTCAAGTGGTCTGCGAAGGGGGAAATGAGAGTGGGCACCACCTGTACTGTTCAGGGGATTGTGTCAGAAGTGGGGGATTTGGGAGCGGCAATCTGGTCCATGGCTATTTCATTGCATACGTTCTCGTGCGTTTTCAATTATTTGAAGTACGACAAATGTGATCCCACGAGCTGAATAATTCATTCTGTAGTCTTCTTTTCTTCGTTCATAAACCTAATCGGTTCATCGCGCCGGTGGCTCTGTTTATTGGTTGGACCTTGCTTATCGTTCTTCCGATTTTGGGACCTACGGTTCTACAGACGGAACAGAAGGGGTCATTTTATGGAATTACCGGGGCGTGGTGCTGGCTCAGTAGCTCATATAAAACTGAACGACTAATATACCTTTATGTCAGTTCGTTATCTCAAATATTCGATTTGTAGACTCACCGCTGATCCGTTGTTGGTTTTCAGATTTGGGTTTTCATCGCCTTGGGTTCATCCATTGTGATATATTGTGCGTGACTATTTACCTCGATCAAATAGATATTGACGTTCAGCCTTCTTTTTCACAGCCCTTATATACCTTCGCTTTGCAGGCGTGATCGCCATTAAAGACAATGGAGGATTCCGGTTTCAGCGACCTTCAAAGACAAAAAAAGCTGGCGTTCGTGGCGCGAATGCCCAATCAACGAGACAAGTGTCCAGAAGGCTGTCGTTTGGTGTATCGGGATGTTTTGATTGGGGATTGGATACACGTGATAGAACTTCTTCGACAACGGGGAACTCGAGTGATCCAACATCTGCGAGGCCAATAGGCGTAAGCAGTCGTCTAAAACAAATAGCACGTCGATTGATGTGGTATCCCATCCGTGAGTACGAATGTTCGCAAATCCTTTAACATTCCCATGACATTATCGGCTTTGGAATAGTATACGCTATTGTCGTCATTCCTGTGTCGATTTGTCGAATGGGCGTGTTGGCTGGATGGACACCTCCCTTTGGATTATTGACATTCGCCGGTATCTGCTTTGCAGGAAGTGGTGAGTCGCGCCGAAAGTTCCATCGGACAAGGTCCCGCATGCTCAACCATACCCTGAACCTCTAGGCGTTACGGATTCAGTCCTTTTCATCATTACGCGACATAGTTATTCGAAAAAGGCAACGCAGCCAGCTACCAGGATTCATATGACAACACAGCATTACGATGCGTGAAGACGGTGGATCCGAGGGCAAGTCAGATGTCGAACTGTCACCAATGCAATCGCCCACCTCCGCCGCTACCAAAAGTCCTTACTTCATTGATCGACCATTCGTTGCTAACATTGGTGCCATGGGAAAGTCTTATGCCTCTTCGACGGGAAGTGATGGGGATGATACAGATCAAAAGGGAATATTTATGTATCTGTTATTGAGTAAATATTTTAAAAAGACTGTTGTCAGTGTCGCTGTAGGATAGTACAATAAAAGTGCGCGCGAAACCCTAAAGACCGTTTGAAACAAACTTCTTCGTAGTGTCGTGTCTGAGTCGATGATGGAATGTCACGAGGCTGACATAATATGGAGCTCTTTTTCGGAGTTGTAAATTTGGTTTCCTTCCCATTCCGTCCGAGACGATGACCACAGCGTCCAGAATGCTGCGATTCTACCTCGTCCAACATTGATTGGGTCGAACAGTATGTATACTCCTTAAAGACTTAGGTTTAGATATTAACTTCCTCTCAAAGTATCCCGCTCTTTTAGCATATCTCACTCTGTCCGTCTAGCCTCAGTTAACCCGTCACCCTCAACCGCCTCCGGTGGCGTTGGTGTATCTCCCGCCTCGTTCGATGCACCTTCCAGCGAAAGCCTGAGACCAAGCGAACCTCCAATCACAGATATTGCCCTTAGAGGAAGCACACAAGCGGATCTATATGCCCCAAGGAATAAAGTCGGTATGTGTCACACTAATCCGCAAAAACAAGTGCATCTTTCAATTTCTACTTCAATGTAGAATATGTGTTGTCTACATTAGACAAAGTGAGTAATTGGGCACGTCAAGGCTCGATGTGGCCCATGACGTTCGGTACGTCCGAGATTTGTGTGCGGCAGCTACCACACCCAGTATTGATACACCAACCACAGGTCTTGCATGTTGCGCCGTAGAGATGATGCACATGGCAGCTGCTCGATACGATCAAGATCGTCTTGGAGTCGTTTTCCGTGCCAGTCCACGACAGAGCGACATCATGATCGTAGCCGGTACACTGACTAACAAGATGGCACCCGCTCTCCGAAAAGTATACGATCAGATGCCGGAACCTCGTACGTGTGGACAACACTGTCTGTTTCAGTAACGCAATCAACTCATGGGTTTTTCTTTATCTGTCTAGGATGGGTCATTTCCATGGGATCTTGCGCCAACGGAGGAGGTTATTACCACTACTCTTACTCAGTAGTGCGCGGATGCGATCGTATCGTACCCGTCGACATTTACGTCCGGGATGCCCTCCAACCGCAGAAGCATTACTATACGGGATGCTCCAGTTACAGCGGAAAATGAGGCGTAACCGCAAAAGCTTGATATGGTACTGTTGCTTTCCCAAGTCCTACCGTATCTTATGCACTAAAACGCTCATCAGGTACCGCAACCGGTGATTTTCTTGTCTCTAAACCATGTACAGAAAGCACAAAATGAGCCGATATACTATTCATGTAACTACACATTTTCGCGGTCTAGATACTCACTAGCTTATATATATACACGCTCTATCAACATCCATTTTTTCATTCACATACTCGATGGCTTTTTGACCGGACTTCTTCATTATTCGAACGTCAGACAAAAAGAAGCAGAAAACAGGACGAAGTTTCATTCATTGTTCGACAGTTATTTATGTGTACACGATAACTAATACGGAGCACAAAGTGAGAGACGAATAGCAATAGAGGCGAAACAGAAATTGGGGGGAGGTAATAAACAATTGACAGTAACAATAACAGTAGCATTCTTTTAGAAAAAAGAAAGACATCGAGCAGTTCATATGCAAAGAGAGGTTCGAAACGATCGTTGCGAATTTTGGTACAATCTATCAGAGGGAGTCGGAATAGAAAATGAAAAGAAAAAAATATGCCGTGGAGGTTTGAGGGTCGATAATTAGCGACTGATGGATTTATTTAGTTGCGCAGAGTTGAAGATGAGTGATGAAAGAGGGTGCGAGATTGATGCAAGTCGTTAGGAAGAAGGTTAGATCGTTCTTTGCGGCGGGTATGAGTAGGTGCGGGAAATTCTTCCGGAAGTCCTTGGTTAGACCCGGAGGAATAAAATAATTTCGGCCTCCAAGCTTCACGTTGGTCCATCTGCACAAGTCTTAGATATTGTGTAAACGAAACATCAAGACGAAGACTTACGATTGAGCTGGATCGAAATTTGTCGATGAGGGCCTCTTTACCCCTAATTTTAGAGCATACATTCAGAAAAAGCTGTTTCGATATTATTACAATAAACTTACTGATCTATAAACCAATGTTAGCAGTTATTCTCAATTTTTTTAAAAAAATACGCACAATTAGCATAACTCATTCCTAGAACTTTCTCGGATGAAAAGAGGTTCCTATTATAGAGGTTTAGACGAAGGACACAGAAGTTGATCGACAATGAAACTTGCCATTTAGTCCCGAGTTTGATTTTTGCAAAGCGAAGCAAGTCTTCGACATGGATAAAATTAACAAAAGCTAAATGATACGAATAAATGTATTGTTTGAAGGTCTTAGGTTTAGAGGACGCACCGTATCCAACATTACAACCATTAGTAAAATCCCTGTTGCCTCGTCAGTTCAATAGTACTACCAAATTAAAGAAGAGTTCACGTACATTCTCAAATACAAAAAGTCAATTGCACGAGGACAAACTTCGTTTATAAAGTCAATCAAGTTGCGATCTGTCATTTTGTTCGGAATATTTTTAATCATGACCTAAATAAATAAATAAGTAAATTCAATCCTCAACTTGGCTGTGAATTTGAGACCCACAGTAGTTCTGGTTTCTTCTCCTCGTTCGATTTTTCCAACATCAATTTTATTACGTTCGGGTTGAGGATCTCTCTCCTTGTCCTTCTCTGCAGATACATCCAGCCCGAGAGTACCATTAGCTCCATTACGTTGGCGAGGAGCAAAATGACGTCTGGGGATTTGAAGTTTCAAAGCAGGACCACGCAATTGCGATTGAGACTGAGGAGGTAGCGACTCGACAGCTGAAGCGATAGTAGTAGCACCAAGAGGTTCGGGTCCGAGCGACCACTGCTGGCAGTGAGCGGCGGACATCGCATCTAGAGAATAATCGCCGTAGATCGCTGATTTGACATCGGGAGACACGGAAGTCAAATCTGGCTTTACATTCGTCATAGGACTCGTAGGCAGAGGAATTGCCAAACGACCGGCTACTGGGCTGTCTGTTTCACTCGACACTGAAATCGAACGCGGGCGGGGTGGCGCAGTAGGTGGCAATTCGAGCATTGTTCTTCCTACCGAGTCGAAATGATAAATATTGGAAATACGACGCCCATGCACGTGTTGAGGTGGGGTACGAACGCGAGGGTGGCCGGATATAGACATCCCTTGGACACCATTGTCGTTGTCGCTGAAGTGGTCGTATGATGACGACAGGCTAGATTGTTGCTGGCGAGGAGAACTTGGAGAGGCTGATGCCGAACGAGACCTTTGTCTACCACGAAGATTTTGCTCCGATATGGAGTGATGGAGAGTTGGTCGGTTCAAAGTATATGGAGGACGATTTTGAGGAGAATGACCATCTGCTTCGTCGGAAGGAGATTCCTTAGAAGGAAATGGAATACCTGCTGGTGCTTCGTGTGGCTGAATATCAGATTTGGAAGGGAGAGAAAAGACACGTGATTCTATCCTCATAGTAGTACTAGGCGTATTGGCAGCAGCAGCAGTTGCTGAAGAAACTGAAGAGGATGCGGAATCCTGGAAGCTGATATGGAGACGAGCGCTGTGAACTGTATGTCCGTTGAGCGCATTCATGGCACTAGATGCATCACGAGCATCGTAATATTCTACATGGAAAGACTAAAGGAGGGGGGGGAAATCAGTCAATGTTTTTTTTTGGAACGAATAAAAAAGCATACATGTTTCTGAATAGGTGAGCAGCGAAAGAAGTGAATGTCTCCAAATGAAGCAAGAACACTTTGCAAGGCAAGGGTGTTGAAATTGATGTCTCGACCTGCTAAAGACGCGGTGACAACAAGTTCACCGTCGTTTTGATTCACAAAACTGGACTCCCCGATCCGCTGAAGACGTACATACTTTGTATCAGAATTAATATCCCCCTAAGTAAATATGAGTACTTACCACACGGAGCTCCTGCGGGGAAATGTAGTGAGCAGTCAGGCGAATGCCATTGAGAAGTGGAGAGGTATTGATTTGACAATGAGCTCGAACAGCATGTCGTAAATCAAAAAACGCCAAAATTATCTAATGAATTGAGTTTGGCAAAGCTTGCACGTGGTACATGTAGTAATAATAATAGAAAAAGTGTCTTACAACACCATGATCTTTGTGGAAGCGGATAAAAATCCCTTTCAGTTCCCCGCAAGCCTATGGGAAAAAAATATCAGAATTTGATGAATGACCATAAGGGTAAATAAAAAAACAATTACCATGAATGTTTGTTTAAGAGACTGAGGACCTGTAGTCCTTGGAATGCCGGATACCTATTAAGCGAATGAATTCAGTGAGCGTGAAAAAAGTGACACATGGATGGGAGAAACCGCGCATACAACTAAGAAACGACTGATGATATGCTGTTCCTGGTTGTGCGTCATTAACTTCATATTGATAGGAGAGGTAGGCGAAGGAAGGGAAGCGTCTTGGGGAGTGGCACTATTAGCAGCAGATAAGGCGGTGTCATGATAGGATGCTGCCGCCTTGTTGCCGCGGTCCCAGTACTGACGACTGGGATTAGGAGCGCTGTCGTCCGTGATGGAATTTGAGTTTGAGAAAGAGCCGGCAGAGACTGAATCCGTGCTTGGTGTTGTTGTTGCTCTGACAGAGGCCGGAGTTAGAGGGGGAGTTAGAGGGAGGGCTGATTTTGTGGTGGAGGTTGGAGAGGTGACGTCGAAAGATGAATCTAGCGGTGATTTATGAGCTGGCGAGAAATGGACGCCGGAGACACTGTGAAGAGAGTGGGCGGAATTACTGCCTGCTGGCCAAAGATCTTTGGGGAGAATCTGTTGTATGAGGGAAATTGAGCGGACCTGGGGAGATGGATGTGTGTATGCGATGGGGAACTTACAACAGTGGACATTGGAATATAGTATGTTGGTGCTGCTGCTGTCGTTGTCGTTGTCTTCGCGGTTGTTCGCGACGATGAGGAAGAGAGAGAGAGAGGGAGAGACAGAAAGAGAGAAAGAAAAGAAATGGGGAGAGTGTCGGGGAGGAAGACACGGAGGCAAGGGAATGGCTTTATACGGTCGGGGGGGCGGGTGTGTGTGTGTGCATGTGTATTCGCAGAGCGATCCAAGTGATCCGTGCAATTGGATTTCCGGCGCTTGCTGTCGAGGAGGAGGGTAGGGGCAAAACTGGCAGCAAAAGGCAATTTAATGTGCACATCTGTACCGAAGAAATATAATGAAAAGTGCAATTAGGTAATTCCGATCCTGGCTTCTTGTCCTCGAGATACGGCGTCTGATTGGGTGTCTGGCAGTGTCACATCAGCTTGGAGCATGCATATACAATGTCTGTAGACAGGCGTACACGCCCCCCAGCTTTAAAAATAATAGCGTTTGATGGTGCGTAAATCATCGAAAGCTCTTGAGCGGAGCAAAGAAGGTCGGGTCGATGGGGTCTGGGAAGCGTAGCGGAGGCGTCAGCATTCGTCCCTCGGTCCGACAAATTTATCACAGCTCAATTCAATAAAGAGGGCTTTCATTCTCCGATGCCGATGTCTGCCTGTGGAGTCACATCAATCTATCAGTCCATCAGTCAAGGCATATATATACATACTGAGTAGATAGTATACACGTACGTACGCTAGTATCAGGCGATACTGAGCATCGAGTAGTACTCGTAAATGTCCCGAAACAATCCAACCATGTTTTCCTGGCTAGAAGCCCACTACTAACCTTTTGCCACAGCCAAATACTGTATATATCAAGCCTCAACGTCGGCAATCGACTTTATTCTGCCATTCCCGCTGATCTTCTTGTGACTCCGAGTTGGTCTGGGCCAAAAACTAACGAAATATGGCTGGCGGGGTGGTCAAGAGGGGTACACAACAGCAGAGCCACAATTGACAGCACCCTTTCTACTTATGTATCTCATGTATTGTATATTATATAGCTTCCGTGTGAAGTTAAATATGTTTCGTCATCTATGAATGGAAATTATATATTACATCATATCACACATTTACTATATGAATACATCACCTGGCAAGCAAGCCTGGATAGATCAATTCACTCGATGCATGGCGAATTCCTCGAAGCCTATCACGATCCATCTGGGAAAAAAACAAACTTATGTGGTATTCAACAACCCATTGACCGTGGCCCTCTTTTTTTTGTTCTTTTCAATTCAGTTTTCGATTTCAATTGATATTCGTGGGTGTGTTTCATTACTTCCCCAATTCCTCTCTTCCGTCTGCGGCTTCTTTCGGAATTTGGCACATACATACATATGTACATACATATAACATTATGTATTTATATATATAAATCAATCGAACGACGGATGTTCAACGGTCCCTATCTACTTGCGGCTGACAGAACATGGCAATCATTGTATGTATGTCATTCTCGCGGTTGAGGCGTAGTCGCACAGCGCCGGGTAATCGGGCTACACGTCCAAAAAGACATATGACGATTGTTCGCTGCTCTCTTGCGGTAAGGTTTTTTTATAAATTACCACACGTACCCTTTGGCAACAGCCCCGGAAGGCTGTGGCTTTAAATTAGACTCGCAGAGCCCAGATCTCGAAGCATTGCCTAGTTCTTGACGCTAAACCACTCTTAGGCCGTGCATGATATCAGCGACTGCAGCAGTAGCTTGTGAACTCAGGCTGGGCCTCACCAATACGCCCATATGGGGATGGCCAAGTGTAACAGGACACCCTGATTCAAACTCCGATAGATGGATGACATAAGCCTAGTCCTGTGTGTGTGTTTGTGCAAGTTGTGGTCAAGTCTTATTCGTCCCTTCCCTTCCCCCTCCCCGTCTTCTCGGCCGCTCCCCTAACAAGGCCTAAACTCTGTTTTTTATCACCCCCCCTCCCGTTTCTTTTCATCTTAAATTTGTGTAAATGGAAACAACAATGGCAACAATGACATCTCAGCTCGCTACAGAATTCGTCGTTCCAACTATCCATCTCGGATCATTCAAGTCTTATCGACTACCCAGTGATCGTCCAGCAACAACGGGGGGCAACAACAACAACGATTCTCATTTCTCCTCTAATGTATATCTCCACCAGCAGCATGGTTCCAATAATGTCAATACTAATAATAATAATAATATCCCAATCCGTTCGGCAAGTACCCCATACCCTAATATGCAGAGTGCTTCTTCCCATAAACTCTACATGGCCAAACACCAACAACAACAGCAACAGCAACAGCAGCAGTCATTAGGTAACTCATCCTCCAACAATGTTTCCCCTGTACCTATTCCCAATCCAAACTCTGGTTCCAACAATCCGGCCGCACCTTCTCCCCCTAGGATGTTACCATCTCCCGCTACGCAGGTTCCTCCCGTCTCAATCCAGCCTCTCACTAATCCTCCTCCAACTCCTCAGACTCTCGGTGCGCCACGTGAAGTATGTCTGGAGTGTATGATGCGCGACGAAGATATGGCCGACGTGGATGTCACCTCCCCCGGTATATGGGATAGGGAAAGCGACGTTTGGTATCACGAACTCTGCAGAAGAGAGGAAGAAGAAGAACGTGAACGAAATTTACATCCTAGTACATCGTCAGGAACTAGTTCTTCTGCTAGTTGCTCTCGTCCCCGTGCTCGAGGTACCAAACTCACCGAAGCAAATGTCGTCGCCTGGCTAAACCTCGTATGTGCCTTTCTCTCCCTTTGACACACAAAATGTTGATACTCAATTTTTTTTGTTAAGAATCCTCCTGAACCTACCTCAAAACAACATGCACTATTGGCCTACATTGATGCCCAAAACGCCATCTTGGCCGCAGAAAACAAGGCCCGTGCCCAAGCACTCCAAGAGGCTCGTCAACTAGACGAAAAAATGCGGGAGCGAGAATCATATCACGAGTCATGCCGATCTCCATACGACTTTTCAGAAGGAAGTCTCAAGACTCGCAGTCCAACCAGCGCATCACCACTAGACGAAGCCAAGAGTGGCATCGCAAGACGTGATACTTCACAGTCGTCTATAAAAGAATCGATGAAAACACGAAAGTCTCGTAAACCGTCTCGCGATAGTCTTTCTCTAGTCGATCCCAACAAAGAGGCAGTTCATTTTTACAACTTGAATGGTGCTGGAGAAGGCGTAGTAGGGTCACCTCGCGCTCAGGCTGCTGCTGTATACGGCAGCACCACGTCCGTCCCAATGACTCAAATCAACGGCTCTGTTATACGAAACGTTCAGTCCATGTATATGCCCAATACGTCCTCCAACTGGCAACATCAAACGTCTTCGCCCCCAGCACGACCTGCTTCAATGTCTCCCGACGTTCTTCAAGGGTATTCATCTCAGACCAGTTTGACATCCGTAAGCCCTAGCCCAAGAAACGGTTCTTTGGTTTACGACAATGGAGTGGGTACTTTGGAAGTAGTAATGTCAGCCTTGCGCAAAGTGGAAGTATGATGGACATGCAGTAAGTTTTCTTTTGTTTCAGACAGTTTTTGTAGAGGCAAGATACTCACCTATTTTACGAATAGTCTTGGATTGGATCAAGACAAACACCACGTTCATATACCTCACGTTGATATCGGAAGCAAACCCTCATCTCTAAAAGAGGGAACTTCATATATGTATGTAGACGGACGTCGGAGTCTCGATAATGCAACAGAAACAAGTGATGGTCCGAAGAAAAAACGCGGATTAGGAAAATTCTGGCGGATGCTAAGTGGCGGGTCGACCAAGTCGAATGAACCGGTCGCACCATCGCATCGACATGATTTGGATGAAGAACCTCGCCACCACCGCCGCTATCTTATCTCGTTAACAGAGGAAGTATGCAATCAGAGCGGTCTCTCCCCCTCGCGAGAAATAATAACAGACATGCATCTATGCCTAGTCTGTCATTATCGAACACAAGTCATCCGACAACCGTTACGACGCCTACATCCTCCAAGACCGCACCAGCACGGAACCCGATAATGCATTTCGGTTCACCTAGTGATCAGAGTAGTACGCTACCTTCGCCTACGGACAATCGTCCACTGAATCGAGATGGGCTGCCTGACGTCGTCGTCGCGGTCGGTGATGACGAGTTTTTGGACCCGAGGCGCAAGTTTGATTTCAACAATCCTACCCGTGCTCGGTCACTTTCGCAAAATGGTAAAAGCCATCACTTTTCTTTCACTTTGTTATATACAAACACTTAACACTCATTCATCTTATTAGTAATATCAACACTGCCTGCCATGTCGACGTTCCCCAGTTTGACACGGACTTTCAGCATAGACAAGAATCTCCCGCCACTGCCTACGGATGAAGACCCCGACACCTCCGTCGTGCCTACCAGTGTTTCCACCGCCGTTCCCTTCACAAATTCTCCATCCTCATCATCTACATCACCGCGTGGCATTCTTTCATCGAGAGCTACCCTTCCAGCAGCCCTGCAATCACAACAGGCACAGTATCATCAACAGCAACAACAGCAACAGTGGCCTAACCATGAAGAGTTTCCACTACCGGGGGGTAGTAGATACGAAGAACCCATTCGACGACAAAGTTTCAACGGTCTTGTCACCCGGCCCAATTTGCCTGTTGGCGCTGGCCGAGCGAGTATACCTGGTATAGCACAGTACGCCTACGATGAATTTGGGAATCCGATCATGTCGACTGGAAGTCGTCATTCGTTAGCTGTTGGTCCCATGGCTGGCGTGCAAACTCTACCGAATGGGGCAAAACGGAAGAATAAGCTCGGATTAGGGAGCTTTTTCGGAAAAAGACAGTAACCGAGGGGAATGAGTGAGTGAGATAGATGGGTGGGACTCTTATCTTTTATCCTTTTGGTCGTTTAAATATTTGACACGTTATTATCCTCCATGCTTTTGACTTTCTTTTTCCTTCTTACGTGGCTTTTTAACGTTCCTTTCTTTTGGATCTCGCTTACGTTGCTACTCTCCCTATTTTCCTTTCCATCCTCATAACTATTTCCCCATTCAAATTGGGGTAAGAAAAAAAAATGTCCATACATTGCTTGACTCTCATTCTTTTCTTTTTTTCCGTTTCAATTATCCTTTTGGCACTTGGACAATTGGCTACCATTTCATTTATATACCAAACATCAGAAACGTACCATCATTTTCATTTATAAGCCAAGAATGAATGCTATTGCAGATATATACACTTTGATCAACCGATATATCAATTTGTCCAGTGAAAAAAGGGCCTGACCGGGAATTGAACCCGGGACCTCTTCCATAGAGTGTGTAAGCACACGGTTTTACCCGAAGGAAGAATCATGCTACTAGACCATCAGGCCACTGGCATCACAACCGAAAGTTGACATTATTATTAGCCCGGGATACTACAGGCGCTTTTCTACAATTTGTATAAATTCGATTTCCCCCATTCCAACACTACCAAAGCTTGTAAATGACCATTTCATATTTGTTGGCACTCGATTTTATTGGCACTTGAGAATCATACTGTGCCAAAGTTTCACTACCAATGTCTAAATCGATGCGTAAAATAATGCTGACATTAAAGTTAAATCACACACATACACAAGGAGCAAATCTAAAATACAAAAAAAAAAATTTGTTCGATCTCGCTCTCAAGTCCATCCTCTGGCGGAACCACGCCCTCCACCATGTCCTCTCTCGCGCTCAATCACGAAAATGGCGTCACGAAGTGTAATAGCCTGCCGCTTGTCTTCGTCTGGTGTCGTGGGTTCTTCCTTCTTTTTTGCAGATTGAAAGGGTCGGCTCCAACTCGAAGCTCCAGCGGTCGTTCCCGTCGCCGTCGCACCACCACTGGTTGTAGCTGAGGCAGCACCACTTGAGCTGGCGGTAGCAGCAGGTTTCTTTGGGATTGTGGCAGCCGTCGCTCCGGCATTCATCCACGCGTATTTACCAGTCCCTAAACCGGCCGCCTGTGAAGCAACAGCATTGCTCAGTTTCTTCCTCACGTCCTCCGTCATATTCTTCGCAGTAACCCCCGGCCCATCAGGTTTCTTCTTCTTCTTTTTCGGCTCATCCTCTGTGGTATCCATTTGCAACGCGTCGTCCAAACTAGGCAGAACGCTAGCACTCAAAACTCCTCCATTGCCTACTCCCGACGACCCATACGTCTCCCGAGCTTTCCGTTCTCGTCGTGCAGTCAGCTCTTCTTCTCTCTCCACTTTCTCGATCACCGCCAGTTGTTTTCCCACATCTCGTCGAACAATCTGAGACCACATTGGCGTGCCGTCGGGATATAATCCTGCAGGACGGCTATACCCCGTTTCTTCACGATGAGCAGCTGCTGCAACCATCGCTTCAATGAGAGTCGTAAGCCGTGCACGCAGTGCTAAGGTTATATATACGATCGAATCCTCCGTAATACCACCGGATGCCGACGACGCCGCCGAAGAGCCTAATCCATATTTTGACGCGACACCTTTCATTCGTGTGCCTAGATGTACTTGTTCAAATGCTACTTTCTTTCCTTGCTTTCTCCCCCGTCCTCGGCCCGTGCCTGTTGCGGTAGAAGCAGCCGTCTTGCTTCCACCTGCATGCGACGGTCTCAAGTTCTCTTCTTCAGCTCGTAAATCCACACCAGCAGATCCCAGTGCATCATTTAAAGTGGCAATGTCCGCCGTATCAAGTTGCGACTGTGACTGTGATTGTGATTGTGATTGAGACTGCGACTGAGTCGCGTTGGCAGCAGTGTTGTTTGTGTTTGTGTTGGAATGATTAGTTGGCAGAGTAGGTGTCACGGATTGAGGGACAGGCGGAATAGCCTGATAGTACGCTTGATGCTGAGGTGTCCCGAGCGAGCTTGGGGTTGCAATTCCCGGAGTGGCTGGAGTTGTTCCCATTGTTCGCCCTTGAGGTTGGGCTTGCAAATGCGTGGCCCACGTCGAGGGATGATAGCTGGCATAACTGTAAGGATTATAATAGTTTGTCCTAAAAAAACACAGATTTATAACAATAAACGACAAAGTAAGATATATAGAATGTACCCCGGGTGAGGGTAGTAATGTTGCTGTGGCTGCGCGGTCGTCGTTGTCGCAGTAGCGGAGACGGACGCGACTGCGGGAGTGGCCGTCGTGGCCACCGATGGTGTGGTGAAAGCGGCAGGTTGTGGTGTTGCAACCGCTGCAGCCGGCGTCGACGCTGGCTGTTGTTGCTGCTGCTGCTGCTTTTTGGAGGCAGACATGCACAAAAGTGATGCACACACCAAAATTGCGTATTCAAACTCCGTCAAACGCGTGACAGCACCAGTAGTAATCCACTGGCCCGCTCAGCCTCTATACAATGTCCCTCAAAGTTCCAAAAGCCAATAATCTCCAGTTATTCAAACCAGGCTATAAAGTAAGCCCAGTTTGTTAGGGGAAGAAAAAATTAAGTTCAAATCTTATTATCGTAGCATGCATCTGGACTTGAAGACGCGGTTTTGAGGAACATCGAAGCGGTTGCAGAATTAACAGACCTAGTCAAAACAAGTTTTGGTCCCAATGGTATTGTTACTAGTAATGATCCTGACAATAATTAATATCTTTCTCTTTCTTCTAGGTCGCAGTAAACTCATTATTAATCATATTCAAAGAATGTTCGTCACGTCCGATGCTGCTACAATCCTTCGAGAAATAGAAGTTGTACACCCTGCCGCTAAATTGCTAGTCATGGCAAGTCAAGCGCAGGAATCAGAGGTGTGTTGTCCTCATAATACCGTCAAGTTATATTTTCCTCTGATCGATCGTCAAAAGATGGGAGACGCCTCAAATCTTGCACTCATCTTTGCTGGTGAACTGCTAAAGATAGCAGCTCCTCTCCTTGTGATGGGTTTGCATCCTAGTGAAGTCGTCCAAGGGTATGAGTTAGCATGCATCAAAGCCTTGGCCGAATTAGAGAGTATGTTCCTCTCGCCACCTCTACTGACTGCACAACTTCTCACATTTTTTCTTAGCATTATCAACCTCATCTCTCCCGATACCACTTACGCAACCCACACTTACCGCTGCCTTAAAACCCGTCATCGCTGCCAAACAGTATGGCTCCGAAGACTTGTTGGCCCCGCTAGTAGCAGAGGCTGCGCTATCTGTGATACCCGTCAAAAAAACATCAAAAGGGACCGAATACGTGGCAAAAGACTTCAATGTGGACAATGTACGAGTCGTAAAAATTATGGGAGGTAGTCTATCGTCAAGTCGGGTTGTCGCGGCATGGTATTTCCTCGAGAGCCAGAAGGTCTGTTCATTCACATGACATGATTTGGAGGCGACTTTCTGACAATGGTGCAGGCGTGATTAGAAAAGTTACCAAAGCCAAAATTGTCGTGTTCACTTGCGGTTTAGACATCGCCCAAACAGAAACAAAAGGAACAGTTCTCATCAAAAACGCCAAGGAAATGTTAAATTTCACCACGGATGAAGAAAAGCATATGGAAAAGGTTTGATTTTCCATACATTATTTATCCCCATCCAAACTCAAATATCATTTATTTCTAGATCATCAAAGAAATTGCAGATTCAGGTGTCAAAATCATCGTCGCCGGTTCGTCAGTTGGAGACATGGCTCTACATTACCTCAACAGAATGTCCATCTGTGTCATAAAAGTTCTTTCCAAATTCGACCTACGACGGCTTTGCAGAGTGGCTAATGCTACTCCACTGGCACGCATGGGTGCGCCAACTCCGGAGGAAGCTGGCTATGTCGATGTATTAGAATGCATAGAGATTGGAGGCGATAGAGTTACGGTTATTAGACAACTCTCAGACGAAGAACGTGCTGGGTCAAAAGACATCGGTGAACGGACACGTACATCGACTATTGTACTACGAGGTGCAACACAAAACTCATTGGACGACCTCGAGCGGGCTATCGATGACGGTGTTAACGTTCTCAAAGCATTGCTCAAAGACGGTCGGCTAGTCCCAGGCGCAGGAGCGACTGAACTAGAACTAGCCCGTCGAGTAGAGTCATATGGCGCGAGTCTGAAAGGATTAAATCAACACGCTGTACGCAAGTTCGCAACCGCATTGGAAGTCGTCCCAAGGACACTAGCTGAAAATACATATGGCGGTGCGGAAGGTAACGAAGTATTGGGCAAAATCTGGGCAAGGCACAATTCCGGAGAAAAAGACAGTGCCAGCTGGGGTGTCAATATCGAGGTAATTAACTGATTTGAGGTATATTTTCACTCTTTTGATCAAACATGTTTTCTCTTCCAAAGGTCGACTCGGATGGTGACAAAACCCTGCATGCTGACAAGGCCGGAATCGTCGATTCGCTGACTGCTAAAGCGTGGGCCTTAAAGTTAGGGACAGAGGCCGCAGTAACAGTGCTTGGCGTCGATAGCATCATCATGAGCAAACCTGCTGGAGGTCCAAAAATCCCTCAACAGGCTGGAAACTGGGATGAAGATGACTGATGTTTTTGTATGTTCACTTAATAATATAGTAGTAGTATACTAGATATCGACGGTATAAATCGGTTAATCCAAAAAAATATGATGTCCGCCTTGGTCGGGCTCATCTCTAACTTCTTACCGTAAAACTGGTACACAATCGTAGTAACTATACTATTATCTACGTGGAATGCTCCTCGCTTTTGGGCTCAGATCCCATATACACAGTTAAACCCTCCTCGGCAAGTCGCACATCCTCTTCAGTACCAAAACAAATGGCCAAGGGGAATCTTTCTTTTGCTTTCTCTCGGAACTCGTCTTTGCGAGTGGATCCAATGTTAGCAAGGAGATCCAAACCATCCCTAGCGGTCTATCAAGGAAGCAAGGTATGAAGGTGATTAGTATCGGTGGATGGAATGGGAAAACCTCGTACCTGAAGATCTATCGACAAGTGGTCGGAAAGTAATTCGAATATCCCTCCTTCAATGACGTCCAACGGCGACCCTAACAGATGCGATACCCTGGAACCAGCTAGAATTGCTTTAGGCTGATTTGACGACTTTTGTATGTATTCATTGTTATACGTTTCTAGAGACACCTCTGGGGGAATAAAGATATCCGTTGTTGCCAACACCGCTGCAACCTGAGACTTTTCGGCTGAAAGAGCCCGCACTATACCAGACGTTTAGAGCGTTTCACAGCAAATGATAATAAATAAAAAGCTATACCTTTAATGTGGAAATCAACTATTCGCACGTGTAATTCTGGATTTGACTGTCCCAGTTTTCGCGCTGATATTAACGCTTGTAATGCTTGAACGAATTTATCTACCAGATGAAATTCAGTAAGGCTTGTATAACGATGTACATTTACTAGGTACATACGCCGTCGTATTGCTACATCATAAATCATGAACCAGACTTCAAGAGATTGGGTTTTTGGCCTGCACAGGGGCTTTAACCACTTCATGGCGTCCTCAAGAGGGCTTTTCGTGGAAAGTAATTTTACGCCCTCTGGGTCTTCGTATTTCGGTGGTTCTGGGAGTTCTTCATCTTTACCAGATGGATTTGCTCCAGCTCCAGTTCCAGCTAGTACGTATGCCTTAGGATTGAAACAAAGGATAAAAGAAAGGTAAACTTACGTTTTTTAGATTCTTCAGCGGCACGTTTGGCTACTTTTTTCGCCTTCTTTTTCGCCTTTTTATCGGCTTCGGAAGCTTTTTCTACGATACTATTCAGATCTTGAACGACGTGGAATTAAGTAGGTAAAACATACGTTCTATCTTCTGATATAGTGAAGGATCGTCGTGAAGGCGTACATAGATCTGTTAATAAAAATCTCGAATCCTCTTCTTTTCGTGGAAGGGTGTAAAATTCTCACTTTAGATGAAGCCACAGCAGCTTTAATATACGTCGGCCGATTCCTTAGGTTCTTTTCAAATGATAGTAAACTAACGGAAATAATTGTCAGATCTTGAAATGCTCAGAGAGTAAAGCCCCACTCACTCTAAGTATGTGTTTATTGTGGACTTCCGCAATGAAAAGTTGTGGAAATCGAATTGATCGTTTTCCATATCATCGAATGTCTGCCAATAAATGAATTCAAAAGGACCATCACCCACGGGAAAGTGCTGACCATTTGCACCGCTTTGAATCGACGCAGAGCCAGCCCAAATCTTCCAGCCCGAAGGTGTGCATCGCCTTCTGCCAACATATAAGACAAACATTGCATATCCTCAAGGTCGGCACCCGGACTTAAAGCATCTTTCTATTTAAATGTTTAAGAACATTGCCGTCTCCCGAAACTTTTTCGTGACGTACTTTCGTGAATAATCCTAGTAACCGACTGGCTTCTTCGATGTTGCCCGCTCGCATAAGGTATTTTGCGGCTTTCCAATTCAAAAACCTGTCCTGCCCATCCAGACGTCTTGCTTCTTCCATAGTACGAGCAGCCTGGAAAGGATCGCCTGCAATTTTGAGAATCTGCCCCGAGATTAGCAATGACGTTTCAAAACAATTATTTGTAAACATACTTTCGCTTTTCCCATATAAAGCTCCGGTAGCGTGGGCGTGTGTTCTATTGCGCGATTTATAAGACTTAGTGAACGGTTTGGATCAGGGAGGGGACTGTTGGAAGAATATGGTCCACATGAATGATGTAATGCCAAGAAATAGAGAATCCAGATATATATCGTTGGATCACTGTTGAAATCTAAGTCTATCGAAAGAACGTTGAGGCATGGAAGTTTTACGGTTGTTATGTGTTCACTCGCCTGCGATCGTCTCTCCCTTTTCAATCTTTTCCCTAAGTCCTTCAACAATATCCTCAATTATAACCCGCTTCTCTTCGTCGGTATATAAAGGACGAACGTCCATGAATAAAGACGGAATTCCTCTGCTAAATCCATTAAGAAGGTAGAAGCGGGCCACGGTGGTAAATGATTCCTTCGCCGAAGCTGGACCACAGTCAACACAATTCAATAAACGTTAATCAAATGAAAGATTACCGGGTGTAATAGTCAGTAATAGTCGGCGTGGTGTAGTTAGATTTGAACGTCGGGCGGAGAGTTCCTCTAAAAACGGCGTTACGACTTGATAATTCTCTACAGTCGGAGAGCGGATTTCAACGCCTTGTAGTTTAAATAGCTCCGCATAATATTCGTGGCAATCGGGATTTTGATCAATGAGTATACGCCATGCCTCCATAGCCTTTTCAACTTGAAGTGATTTGCTTAATAGGCGGGCTGAAAGACCGCATGAGACACGTTGTCCTAATGAAAAGATATGAAGAAATACCTCGAAATTCAGCGATAGCAACCTTATCGACTATTGAACGTTCCTTTGCATAAGTATCTAGTTGGACTAGAGCATCGGAATAATCTCCCGATTCCTCGAGAACCCTTAGATAGTATAACAAGATTTCGGAGTGTTCAACGTCGTGATTGGGAACGTTCTAAAGGTAAAATTAGCTGCAATTACTTTAGAGTAAACAAGACGTACTAGTAGAGTACCGATATAAGTCTTGAGGACATTCTTAGCCTCTACGAGGTTGTCGTTTAAATGACACGCAACAGCGTACGCAATCCAGTTTTGTCGAAGGTTCGGTCTTAACTTCAGGGTATGCCAACGAGTATCTTGGAGGCCATCATAAATCCCTAGGTGAACTTGTAATTGGGAGGTATCGCGCAGTAAATTCAAATTCTCCTAGAAAACGAAATCAATGGGCATTCAAAGCTGAGTATAAATATCAACAACTTTATCGCATCTGACAGCTTGCATATACGCTTTCAAAGCCTCATCCCAATTTTTATCGGCTTTCTTGATGATACCCAAAACGTGCCAGCAGATATGTGATTGCATGTCGAATACCAGACCCTTCTTGACGAGCTCCATACCTTCCTCCTTACGACTCATGTGAGTAAGGATAAGACCTTTCATACACATGGTTTCTAATAATACATTATGAAAAAATGTTTCGTCAGATATATTGAAAATCTACATACCGCCATGATCAGGAATCTTTTTAAGAATTTGGTCAGCAGTTTTCAATGCACGTTTGAGCGTTCTGTTTTCATAGAGGGAGAGTAATTCTTTGAACAGAGCTTGCTCCTTAAGTGGCAAAGGCTTTTTGGATTGTTTGCTTGCCATTGCTTAGGAGGAATAATTCGCTCAATCAAGAAAGAGGCAATGAACGTTTGAACAGCAGTCCGTTGGAAATGTGGGTTATTACGTAACCTCGACATTTTCGTCCATACACATTCTCGACGTTCATAATCCCTTTCATATCATATCCTATCATATCACGCAAACAAATTTAATTAAAAATAACATATTAACTTCTTCTAATTATCACAATTTTAAACGCCTTGATCTTCCATCGATTCCGAGTCATGCCATACAGACCACAGACTATCGCACTCGGGGCCCGGGACGACAGTTTCGATGAGCTCCATGGAGAGTTCTTGGAAAAATGAGAGCAAATCATATCACAGAGTCACGGTAGTCATAGTAAAATCACTCACCTGAGATCGTTTCGCATAACGAACGAGCTTTCGGCGGAAGCCACTCCGGCGCTCCCGCCCATGATAAACGTCCAAACGTCACGATGAACATATGAACAACGCCGCTGAATTTCCTTGATATCCCCGTCGATTTCATTAATTGTAAACTGAAATTGGAATATGTTTCAGGATAAAAGACTAAATGGTGTAACGAAGAAACCGCTGTCAAGAGGAGATTCAAAGCACTTCAAAAAGTTATCACATAATTAGTCTTCGATAGACCCCCCAAAAAAGAACGCACGACTCGGCTACTCCTAAATCAGACACGATTTCAGGCTGTTCCTCCCATATCCCCCTAGTCAACGTTGTTATGCAGATGATAGTGGAAGGTAACAAATATAGCGACTCCAAAAGAGAATTTCGAATATCGTGACGGGCGTAGGCCAACGCGTTAATCAAAGTAAATGTTAAATGCAACAGATCGTATAGCTAACAAATAGTTAATTTATTTGCTTTGAATTTGGATGATAGAATGATTAACTTGCGGATCAACGACGTCGGTAAGAAAAGCAGATACTTGGTTCGTAATTGGAACTAACAATGCTTCGGAAGCTCCCTCTTGGTATTGGAAACAATCAACCAATCTTTCATCTAAATGCAACCATTAATTTGTGTGTATAGAGGACATGAATATATAAAATACCTGAGGCCCAGAGAATTAATAGTTGCAATGTCCGTTTTATCACAGACTGGCCTTGAGAAGGTAATAATAAAGTCTGCAGGGATTGGGATTTGAAAATGATTGAAGACTCCCTATAATATAGGTTCATGGGCTAGGCAACAACAAAGGGTGACGTGTGCATACAACTTTAAATCACCTTCACCCCCATGCCAATAAAGAGATCCCAAAAGATTCAAAATCGTCATTGTCAAATTGTAGTGCAGGGCGTGCGTCAGATGGCGTTTACCAAAAGGTTGCGAGTCCGAGGGAGGGATCAGATGCGTCTGAATAATACCACATAGTAACGTCATTAAATTTCCGTGCTCATACTCGGGAAAATCCTCAAGGAGAGGTTTGACTGTAGGTCGCAGAAGGTGGATTGATATACTCGGAATAATTAACGTCAGCTGGAGTAGTATATCTAATAATCCAAATAATCGATCTAGCTTTTTTAATTCATGAGAAAGACTGTGGTTTCAATCAGAATCATTTAACACACTTACAATTTTTTCATGACACAAAATATTTCCAAGAGTCACAAAAATGCCTGCTATTTTGCCAGCACTGTTTTCCCAAGTCTGCTGCAAGTGTGGATGGTGTGTTGTTGCTGTGCCACTACAACATCTCAAAAGAAGGCTGCAAGCAGAAGCGTATACTTGATCGAGGTTTGATGTAATGTCAACCTCCGGAAACGAGACCGAAAGTAAAGAGTGAAGGGTAAGATCGTCGGAATCGGCGGCGACATGCGAGAAAATCATACTCTGAAACTAATCATAGTACAATGAGATAATTATACTTCCGCTGTCTTCAAACGGACATACCTCTTCGAAAGGATTTGTTTTGACTTCGGCAGAAGACGGATCCGTTGGCAATTCAACAGCAAGCTCGCGCACAGGCGAATCAAAATCCTGATCATACTGATCAACTACCATTGCATCATCATCTTGAACAAATGTATCCGGAACGAGAATTTGAGTTCCGACGACTGAGGATGAGGAAGGTTTCTTAGGGACGTTTTTCACAGGACTTTTTATGACGGAGGTCGACTGGGTAAATGCATTTTGGAATCCTTTAAACTGAGGCTTCTTTTCCTGTCGACGTCGATTGGAAATTGAATGACTGGGAGAAGACGAAGGGGCGTCTTGATCAGAATCATTATCGATATGCTCCCTAACTACAGGAGGTTTAAAAGACCGGGAAGCCCGTAAAGGCGTCTCGGTTCCATCGTATGGTGTGTTCCTAACTATCCTCGATGATCGAGCGGAGCTTATGATTTGTTTCCTAGTGGAGGTTTGTAACTCTTGTAGCTGGGATGAAAGATTTCAGCAACAGGAACGAAATGTTACGAAACTCATACTCTGAACGCAAAATTAGTCGACAACCGATCTGTTTCCTCCTTTATCTTGGCTTGCAATTCGGCTTTTGTTTTTTCAAAGGCAATTCGTTCTGCTTTGGCTTTGGATACCATGTCCAAATACTCTTGTTTTTGCTACCGGAATTAACTACATCAACAATAGTACCAAGAAATTCAACTGTTATATACCTTTTCGACAGTGCTCCTTAGTATTGCGACCTCACCGGACTTTATTACCTGGGCTTCTTGAGCTTCACGAAGAGACTGCCGCATAAGCTCATTCGATTCCTTCAGCTTTACTTTACATCAATGCCAGAGTTCGTGCGAAAAGATGACAAGCAAACCTTTGCCAAATGGGCATGCATATCGGCCAATTCTGCCTCAAAATTCATCTTTCCTTCGCTTCCACCAGCGGCGGACCCAGCCTGGCGGCCACTTGTGGATGCCTGTACGGACTTTGGATCGTTAAAACCAGAACGTTCACTACTTCCGCCGGAAAAAACGTAGGTTCCATTCGGCCCGATGCGAACATTTAAATCAGGTAAATCGTTCTCAAAAGGATCACCTGGTCGAGACACGACTGCCGGCTTATTTCTTTTTAACTCGGTATATGTCGTGCTTTTATGAGACACTGTCGACGGAGCTTCGTGTGGATTAATGGGCGAGTTTGATGCATCTGGCGCACTTTTCTGAGTTGAGACAAAGTGTGTTTCAATCTCATCAATGCGAGCCAAGGCGTACTCGTCCAGAACGAACGAGTCGTCGTCGAAGTATTCATCTGAGTCGTCCATGGATGTGTGACAATGTGACGTTTGGCGGCCGGCATTTTGGCGAGTGCCTTTGCAACTTCAATTCACGTACAGATCTTTTTTATTTGAATTAGCTTACACTCGACATTGGTTATGTTCAATTTATGTAACAAATATAGCAAATCGTGCTCAAGCTCCGTGATACCAAATCACAACCAAATCACCAAAAATTTGTATAAATCAGAGACTATAACTCATGTCGGGAAGCGGGAAGGCACAGATATCTCATTGGATAATTTAAAGCATGTCCATAATCCCAATAGATATACCTTCCACGTTGCATATCACCTCGTTTTCGTCCACTAGCGACAGTGAGGACCAAAACCTAAGAGGCCAAGCCAAGCCAAAAGCGGGACCGAAAATGATCACGTAATCACGTCACAGGAGGTCATAGGAGGTCCTCTTCGTCTTTTGTTCTTTCTCCAAGTTCTTCAACATGCCTCCTGTAACGCGTTCAAGAAGAGGATCTGCTCCGGAAGCTGAGAAACTATCCGAAGGTGTGATTGTCATTTCATCAGATGAGGAAGAAAACCGTAACAGACGTGTACGTTCACTGGTTCACAACGCGCCGCTTCTTTGACGCGTTTGGTATAATGACTTGCATTGAGCAACGTAATTCTCTCGCAGAAAACTCGCGCATCTTTGAGAGGATCCACAGGAGAAGACGTCAGTTTTTTAAGCCTAATCTGATATTATCAAACCTCATGAATGATTTTACGCCAGTCCATTCACTCCCGGCACACGCCCAAGGTTTTCGGCTTATAAAAACTATTGATGAAAGACTAATTTTATTCCATCACTTAGAAACGATTATCTCCCATAGATGCAAACATATCTCCTCAGACAGATTCTGCAGGTTAGTGATGCTTTGTGGTACTTGCTTCAAAGGCACTCTGACGACAATAGTGATATCAGACGCAAGCGAGCAGCTCAAAAATGATGTAAATTTTTCTTGGCGTTCATACATTATTTTCTCTGCTGATGACGTCGCACGTTATCAAGAGAGATCAGATATCTATCAGGCTGTCAGAAGTGCGAAAGGAGCTAAGAAAAGTACGTCAAAATTTTCTTCTCGGATGTAACTTTTTTTTACTAAATGCACATGGTAAGGCGAAGAAGGAAAACACCGAATTGATTCGTCAAAATCGAAAGCTTCGAAAGGTAAACTTCCATTTTTGACATGTTATAGATTTATGCTCTTAATCATTTTTTCTATTAATTATCAGGAAACATGTGCAGAGGTATTGAATTTATTGGCTCTACCTCGTGAGCAACTGACTCATAACACCTGACCGCAGGTCTTTCGCGGCGTACAAGAATATATATTATGTGAAGTTTGCGACGGCTTTCTCTGGGATCCGTACTTGTACGCTTTTCTCTTATTGATTATACCCTAAATCATTTATGAGCGTAAATCAGATTAATGCCATGTGGACACACCGCGTGTGGTGACTGTATCATCAAGTGGTTCAACACTATCGTCAAAAAAGATACTCAGACCCACCGCTTAAGTTGCCTAAAGTGTAGGCAACCCGTGGAGAAAAGGCCAACACCGAATTACTCATTGAAGAGCCTCGTACACCTTATAGCTCCCATTGTTGAACCAAGCGCGAAACCTGCTAAGAAGTTGAAATTGCTAAACGACGGAGTCTGGGCTCCTTATAATAAATATTTCTAATGGCTTTAATATTTTTTTGTCCTCATTGTAACAAATGTAGCAGCTGTAATTCTTTACGTCTAATATTAACTTTACATCGCTCCCGACGTCGTCAACGAAAGAATGCTTGTTACTCACATTGACGCCCACATCGAGTTAGCCTTATTGCATATGAACGGCTTTTGCGTGCACGCATGTTTTGACAACGTAAAAATGTCTGTGCGCGGCTCTTCATGCGACTTGAATATCGACTCCTTGAGGCTCTGCAGCTTTTGCAGCAGTACAAATGGAAACCCTTTCCAAGATGTCGCTTTCAAGCTCAAGCTCTCATACAAGCACTTCTACTGTATCCTCTAAATCCAAACACTCGATGTCTCCTCCAAGAACAATTTCAAGCTTTGCTTCGGATATCCTCGAAGCTGTAATCCTTATTTTTTCAAACGAATTTGTTTTCCATGAATCCTCACCCAACTTCTTCCGCTTTTCTAGTCTCACCTCACAGAAAACGGCTTCCACGCTGATTTCTGCGTCAACGGAGGCGACGTCGTGTTGAAGTCATCAGAGGGGGTCAAGTTCGCAACTCACAGTTTCATTCTTAAAACCGCCTCTGGGATCTACCAACGGACGTCGTCGTTACCAGACGCAATACTCGACTCCGAAGCCAACATGCTGTTGCCCGAAGATTGCAGGACAATCAACGCCATTCTCCGGATGATTTCAGGCATGGAGATGCCTCCCTTAGATAACTTTGAAGATCTGGAGAAAGTGTTGCTTACGGCCAAGAAGTGGGATATGCAGGGTCCCCCCTCCATCGTCCGCCGGATGACCCTGCCCCAGACGTTACTTGACAACCCCGTCAGACTCTATGCCCTTGCGTGCAAGGTTAACTGGGGAGAGGCCGCGGCCACGGCAGCAACTCTGACTCTAGATGTGGATTTGCAGCATGGAGAAGTCCTTCCCATCCTCAGAAGCATGCAAACAAGGGACGTCCTGAAATTAATGGATCTGCGAATCCGCAGGCGGGACGAGTTGCTCAACTTCCTTCTCTCCTACGATATTAAGGGCTGCCTTAACCATCTCTCCCATGCGGATAGACAGATTGCCAGCGATCACGAGTTATCAATCCAATGGCAATGGAAAGCGTTTATTTTCACCGTATTTATTGCCATGGATCGGCACCCCTCTGGGAAGACTCTCCTCGGTCCAAATTCAGTCTTGCAATGTGATTTGGACGATATGCGAAACACGAGATGCTCCTCAAACCCGGATGAATGTTCATTCGATGTCGATGGCTTACTAAAAGCTTTAAAACAAAAGATTGCCGAACTTCCACGCACGATACAACTCTAGTGGCTGCTAATCAGGATGAGCATAGAGTACCTTACAAGTTCCCTTTCGAGGTAATCTCGTACCTAATTAGAATATCCAGGCTGTTTTGTAGCGCCTTCCACTTCCATGACTTCTTAATCTCGTTAACTTAGAATACTGATAGATAGTAATACAGGCCCAATGACATCTTTGAAAATTAGAGTGACCAGTCGCAGCCGGAGGCCTGTTGACTTGGGCTTCTTTTCCCGTTGATATTCGAGGTTGATATTCGAGCCGCAGTCTCCGTTTTTTCACAAATGGCGCGAAAGATTGATTTCGGGGCTGCACTGCACGCTAGAGGAAATCCTGTGAAGGTACTTGTGAAGCAAAAGGAAAAAGAACTGTATTACAAAGACGAAAAATAAAAGCTTTACACTCATGTCATGACTAAGCGTGAGCTGCGTGAAATCAAAGTTACTAATTTACAACACATACTCTTACAAAAAGCGACAATGCTGACTTCACCAGAATCTGCTGGACTTGACCATACCCCATACCCCTTCCAACCCCTGTGATGTGACCGGTGTGCCTGTCTCACGCCATCTTCCAACAAGATTCTGACCATTGTAAATGTATCCATGGAAAATCCAGCGACCAACGCCATGTCTCTGAAGAATTAACATGAATAAAAGGGACTCAAAGTAAGAACGAAAAAAAAAACAAAAAGTACCCTTTCTCGCACAAGTAAAACAAGACCGTCCCAAGCCCGAACCCTTCCGAAATATCGATCATGTCCCCATACTTGTGCATAATCGTCGTGCGACTGAGGTATTATATCCCAAATAAACAAAACAAAATATCAAAGGTAAGCGCCACTTACTTTTGCCGTCAGGACAACGTCCCACACACCATTCTGGAAAGGTGCATTGATGTCGGATCTAGCCATGTGTTCGTCCAAGAATTCTTGTATAGGCACATGCGCTCCATAAACATGATGATCTCTGGTTTCGGGGTTAAAAATATCCAGTTTCCCCTATAGCAGAAAACCAATATGAAATGAAGTGACTTTAAAAGAAAGAGAGAGAAAAACGAGGCACCTCTGCTTCTGCAATTTCTATCCCAGAAGGCCGCCAGCCATTAAGGACACCGTTGCCTATCCCATCAGTGCTCATATCTTCAAAACCCATACATCCTTTCGGATCGGTTTGATAATATTCTCTAAGAGAAACGTGTCAAACTCTTCTTTTCAGCTAGCAATCACCTGACAAACCTAACGCAGAACTCCATAGGTTGCTGAATTACGAGATAGTTCAGAGGGTGATCAATATGACGACCTTCTCTCGCGGTGTTGACAACATTGTGAAAAAAGTCACTAGGAACGGTCTTTGGGGTGCATTTGGGTCAGAATATGTAATGCTGAACAATGCGCAAAGTTACACCACTTACCAGCCACCTTCCCTCCCATGTGCCTTTGAATTGACCAGGACTGAACGCTTCTGTTGAGACGCGCTTTGTTGTCCAAGGATTGTAACAACAGAGGAGTCTTTGCCAGTCATGTTCGTGACGAAAGCTCGAGTCTTGGGACCAATTAAGACTTCTCATACCCAGCCGATCGTATTTCTCCGTTGACGCTCCTGACCATCCCTGTTTGATAGACTGAGCTCGTGCAGTCATCGAGGACTGATCTCTGCAGGTTGATGCATTGGGGGGTTTGTTGCATCCACCAAGGCGAACAAGGCATGAAAGAAGCGCCGGTGCCGTCATAAGTGGTCGCGAAAGAACCAGGCGTTGACCGAAATAGTCTTCTACAATACTGGGTAAGTATGTTGGTGAAGTTGGGAGAAGGAACGTTGTCCGAGATTCATGAATAGGGGGCACTATTGACGGAGGAATCTGAAACGTTGTTAATGGTGCATAAGTTGAAGGATACTTTATACACCACACGGGAAACGTCAATAAGCGTGACAGGAAGAGAAAATCGCGATAAGAGACGGACCTTGAAGGATCCAAGGAATATAGAACTCAAAGCATCTAAAATGTTTTCTCTATCAGCGGGTGTTTCCTTTTGAACCCGTTCTTCATCGGAAACATAAGCGTCTCAATGTCGAAAATAAGAGTATATGAATTCCTTACCATCATCAGTGAACCAAAACACCCACAGGACAAGCGCGTTTATTTCGTTGTCAACGGTCCAACCGGCAGCTTCGGATACACCCTTGTGCAGTCTACCCGACATTCTAACGAAATTACTTGCGAGAATGTTGATGTTCCCGTAGTCGATGAGTTGTGCCATGTTTTTACCGTCATTTTCCAGAAACATGAGATAGGCAGTCCATAGGTCTTGACGAAGGAGAGCATTGTCCTCGTCGCTTTCGGTATAGGTATTGGATCTTAAGCGTTGCATACATTTGAAGCGACGAATACACTCATCAGCCCGTTGACTAGGACCGAGGGTGAACTGTCCGAAACGCCTATAAGGCGCGGCGGTATCGAACCTGGACCTGAAAATGCGAGCATACAAAACGGGGTTGTTTTCCCGGGCTAGGACAGACGAGATCCTTTTACAAACGCGGAGAAGAGAAGCCAGGGACGTAGGTGGTCCATAGGATGTGGCGTTGACTCCGGACAGTACAATTTCTTCCAAGATGTGCTCGGGCAGACTCTCAAACCTGGGAGAGTGTGTTTGGGAGATGAAACACATGAGAGACAAAATAACTGATCAGAAGGATAGGGTTGGGAAGAGTAAAGGCAGATCTTTTTCAGGGTGAGCTTGCACGAACAGTAAGAGACTTGGGAGAGCAAGAGAGAAGGAAATGGGAATCAAGAGAACGCGAGTGGAACTGGCATGGTTTCTTCCTTTTTGTAAGAGAGAACGGTATCTAAGCTGCCTGGACGGCAAGTGCAAGAATCAATGTCAATTGGGCCAACACGATCATTTGCAAGAGGAAGGATATGTCTGAAAAGGGATAATAGAATTGAATTGAAAAAACGGATGGGAACTAATGAAAATCAAGAAGGGAAAAAATGGCGTTGACCAGCGGATGGGTTCGTGTATGGTAGTAGTGATGCCCGCCGACCATATAGAGCGAGGCAAGTTCATACGATAGCCTAGCATTTGAACGCTTCCACTTCTGTTCGGCGCGACAGGCTGGGGACTAGAGGAAGCGATTCGATTCGCTATTCGGCTCACTCGACTAAAAGCGAGAGAATATCAGAGATATTAGGAACGGAAAAGCGAAACGGGGATGACCGCACTTGGCAATTAGGTAGATAGCTGTCGGAAAGGCTAAGGATGAATAATACGAAGCTGAACGCTGGAAGAGCGAATAGAATCAAGCACAGCAGAGGCCTGTTTGGGAAAAAGGCACAAGGTTTGTGTATGTCTATTCTTGTGTTGTTTGGAAATGAAACATAAGCGGGAGACGTAAGACGAGTGTTCCTGGCGGTATATCATGGTGTGTAATACACGTATGTATGTATAAATATAGTGTGTCGTGTTTTCATTTGCTAGTGGGAACGGAGCGATAATTGGAAAACCGGATTCGGCAAAAGAACCGTGACAGTTGCCCCGCAGGTTTTGGCTCTCGAAAGGAAGGTATTCCTGGGACATGAATGTAGGACGATGAGGAGGAATGTTTGACACAATTTGGCACTGGTTTGCTGAGTCAGATGGGGAGCAACATATGCACAGACGTCATGGGTGCCATCTTCACTCGGAGAAACTATTTCACCTGTGGCTCCATAAAAGAAGCGAATCCTTCAATCCTTCGGCTATACTGTTCTTCAACATACTTTAAAACTTTGGCGGTGCGCGGGTTAATGCAGGAGCTGGACGAGCCAAGGACAAACTAAACGGGAGCTCAAGCTCTCAAGCCCTAAAAATATTAGGTAATAAAAGAGCATCACGTGATATGAGCGTGTCGCGCGTTGTTTGTTGTTGTTTGGTCACCTAAAAGTCACATCCGTCTCGGCGCGTCAACTCGAAAAGTTTCCACTGCTCCACTTGCAACAGACACTGCTTCACCACGCAACTCACAACGACATTGCCCCCCATTGATTAGTGCAGAATGCCCGTCCTAGGTAAACGTACTCGTAACACATCTCCATCGCCAACAACAACGCCCAGAGTTGTGTTAACGCGTCGTCGCGTCAATGTCAATGCCAGCCCCGATGAGCGCGTTTTACTCACTCCGGAACCATCTCCAAACCCTAAACGGCCTCGCCCAACCTCTTCCATCATTTCCGCACCGTTTGACGACGATAGTAACAAAGAAAATATCCCCCCCAAACCCACCGATCTTCCTGAGTCTCGTTCGCGCGTGCAGCAGCGCGTCTCTCCTCAAACCCATCCTTCCCCACCATCTACTCCTCATGTCGTTCGTAATCGTACATATTTACGCCCTCAAAGTCAAGAAAGTACCACTCCTCTTATTGGCCGTGACCAAGAACGCAGCATAATTCATAGCTTCCTTGATCCATTCTTGACCGGTACATCTGACGAGAAGTCACCGGTCGGGTTGTATATTTCGGGTGCACCAGGAACTGGAAAGACCGCTCTTATTAATGAACTTATTTCTTCCATATCTGTTGGCTCCGTCCGCACTATATTCGTCAATTGTATGACTTTGGAAACAAGGGACTTAAATGGTGTATGGGAGCGTTGTGCCACCGAATTACGTATTGCGAAGAACGGTAAACGTACCAACTTGTTGAAGAACGATTGGCCAAAACAATTTGCTAAACTATTCGATGATAGAAAATGGTTCGTTTTGTCGCTGTTGTCGCTAATTCCGCCGCTCAAGTAATACTGATTTTCCCATTTCTCCCATTTCTTTAGTCTACTAGTACTAGACGAGATAGACAACCTCATATCGCCCACCTGCTCATTATCAAACGTATTTGATATTGCAACCAGTTCTGCTCGACTACGAATGATCGGAATTTCAAATATGCATGTCCTAAACAACTCAAAGCCGATCCATGGCATCCAAACATTACATTTCGAGCCATACACCGCAGCTCAAATGAAAGCCGTCCTCACATCACGTCTGGCAGCCATATCAGCTGATTCTGTAACCTTTCCGGTTCCCACCATCGCGCTGCTCTGTATGAAAATAGCCAGTCAAACCGGGGACATTCGTATGCTTTTTTCCGTTGCCCGGAGGGCTTTGGATCTCGCTATGCACGGCTCGGCGCCTACCGCGCTTTCTATCGTCAGTCCGGCTCAAGTCTTAGCTGCTTTAAAATTATGCAGTGCAAACAGCCAGGGTAAAACCGGTACCGAAACTATAGATCACGTACGGAATCTTGGTCTCCAAGCACGCTTTGCGTTAGCATCTCTTCTTATAGGCATTCGCCGTCTTAACGCAGGTCTTGCACTAAGTAATGCCAACTCGACCCCATCTCCTAATGGAAAGACCAAAAGGGAGAACGCGGCATCTGCGGCAACGTCGAGCATCCCAACGATCGACTCGTCTACTTTACACGGATTCTACACCACGTTACTTGACAAAGGCTCTTTTTCTTCTGTAGGAAAACTGGAGTTCGTCGACCTGATAAATCTCTTAGAAGGCAACGGGCTTGTTCAACTTGGTGTCTCAAGAAAAAATAAGTCCAAACACGGACAGACTGTCTCCATAGCTAGCGGTGTGCGAGAAGAAGAACTTATTCGTGGGTTGATAGGGGATGATGGTGAAAAGCTTGATGTCAAAGAGGAGGAAATTAACCATATGTGGCACCGCGAGATTGCACGAATTGAACGAGAAACGAAGCTAAAAGTGACGTCTCATAATTCGAAACCCGACTGCGGAGGTGCCCAGGAAGATTAATTTGAAAACGTCTTTATGCCGTTTAAATCTATGACTTCAGACACTGCTTCAATTATGCATGCTGCATACAGGCTTCTACTACATACATATTCGTACGATCACCTTCTATGTTATATCATACTAACCTTGTAAGACTACATATGATGTAAAATACATATAAAGTACTCTCAACATGTCCGCGTCAGAGCCTAATGATATTTGACGTCATTTAAGTCCAACCAGAACAGTTTGGTTATCAGATTCGTATTACTGCATTGTGAAGAAGCCTGTCGTAATTACACCAGAACCACTAAGCGACCGCGACCAGTGCTATAATTCATAACACCAAATGTAGCATTGGACAGTGGAAGTTGCTTGTTACGGGAAAATGCAGTGCTTGAGTTAGCACTTTGTAGTCAGGAACACAAACACGAAACGGCTTTCGCAGGCGAACTAATACGGCATTACCATGTCCGGAGAGAATCAATCTGCCTGGTCGTCTGATCACCTTCATATTCACATGGAGTGAATGACGAGCATTTCTCCTTATTTTTTCTCCCAAATTCCCTGCTGAATTATGTCCTGTTCGGATATCTCCATGATTGACGCAACTGGTGAGACGACTTCTAGCGTATGTGACATTACCGAGTGTCGTTGCTGATATGAAAGCCATGCGGTTTCCAGCCTATGAGTACGATAATAGTAATCTTTTGCAAACACCCAGGAAATGAACAAACCCCGAGAGATTGGTGCGGAATGACTCTGGCAAGCGCACGGTGTCCATCTTTCAAAACGATGCTTCGCTTTGATGCACCTTTCAACGAAGCAGTTCATGTGACTATTTCCGACCGTTCTGAGCCCAATCGGATCATGTAGTGATCCCGGGAAAGTGTTAAAGCCTTTACAGTGGCTCCAGGACTTTTTACTTTGTCATGGTCTCATTGCAAAGCGTGTTGGGATTGGGACTAGCAATCACATGAATTGGCGGTCCAGAAGGGCAATGAGCAACATTTGCAGGCACTTGGTGAATGAGAACGTGTTTCTATCCAAAAATCGACCGGAGAGTTGAATAAAGAAGCTAGCTTTGGAAGAATTGGGATGCTATAGCAAGCAGGCCAAGTGGCTGGTGGCTGCGACCCAATTACTTCCTTTCCTACATTCGCGGGTGAAGCCTGACAAAGAGAAGAGGATAATACTTTTGTCTTGCATGCAATTGTTATCTATTTGCAATTGTATCATAATTCATATGAACAACTTCGTTCCGCTGGCCTACGTAAGATATCTTCGGAAGCCTTGAATCGTCAGGAGATCGGGTGTGAGTATTCGTGCCAAAATATAACTGATCCGTTTCACCTGAAGTTAGAAAATCAAAGATATGCAACTGGATAATGGGTTATTTCTTACCAGAAATGGCAGATAACCTTTTGGATAATCTTTTGGAGAGAAGAGCCACATGCTTTCAATGCGGCCTCCGAGCTGCTATTTTGGATGACTACTTCTTCTTCATATTGATTCGATGTTGGTTTAACTCCACGTTAGAACTACGAAATTGCTTCTATGGCCGATTATCAGACCCGCTCCCAACTTGCTGCTTGCGCAAGACAGCAGAGAGTACTCCGAGAGGCGGAACTTCGAAGGAACAAAGAAAAGCTTCATTTGTTTTTATTGTGCTTATCTTTAAAGTCGGTGTTGTGAATGTTGAAAAAGTGATGAAATTTTCTTCTTCGAGAAGAGGCGACTTGAACGCAGTCCAAACTCAAAGTATGTAGAGTTTTGCGAGTCACGGTGTCCGTCACCAGTTGCAATTTCCCAAATTGCTTACAAACCAGACAAATGTTGACCTTCACCTCCAAACTCTCAGCCAGTATTATTCGCAGACCCCAAAGTTTCCATTGGAGGGTGTTAATTAGGAATATGTCAACACAATATCAGAACATTCTGGTTTCGCGCCCCGAGCCAGCTGTTTCCCTCATCACGCTCAACAGGCCTAAAGCGCTCAATGCCCTGAACCAAGCACTGATCGCAGAGCTGTATCAAGCTCTTGATCAAGCTGAGAATGATCCCGAAATCGGCGCCGTCGTGTTGACAGGATCGGAGAAAGCATTTGCTGGTGCGTAGGAAACCTTACTTACGTCTTGTCCCCATGACTTTCACTTAAATCGCCGGGTTTCAAGCTGGAGCGGATATTAAAGAAATGAAAGATAAAAGCTGTTAAGATTTACCTTTTTTTTTACTTATTTTGGTTATGATGATTAACTATTTAATTTGTAGTCGCCGAAGTCTACAAAAGTGACTTCCTTCGCGACTGGGCAAGAATAACTAAAATGAAGAAACCCACGATTGCAGCCGTCAGTGGTTATGCGGTTCGTCATGTTTTCGTTTCAAATACTATCTTTGGTTCATTCTCACACTAATTCTTTTTCCATAACTTTATTAATTTCCTATTGATAACAGCTTGGGGGTGGTTGTGAACTGGCAATGATGTAAGGAACTGGTTTGCATGATGTGCTATCTCGCCTAACTTTTCGTTTTTCTTTCCTTATTTCCCTTTCTTGGTTGATTTTATTTTGACCAACTTGCATAAATCCTAAGGTGTGACATCATCCTCGCCTCTCCCACGGCAGTATTCGGACAACCAGAAATCAATCTCGGTATTATTCCAGGTGCGGGGGGGACGCAGAGACTCACCCACGCCATTGGAAAATCTCGGGCCATGGAATTCATTTTAACAGGAAAGAATATCACAGCTCAAAAGGCAGAAGCTTGGGGTCTCGTGAGCAGAATCGTGAATGAAGGCGAAGGAGAAGTTGTCAAGGAAGCTGTTCAACTTGCTTCTACAATCGCCGGCAAAGGACGAATTGCAGTTCAGGCTGCGAAAGAAGCTGTCAATGCTTGTGAGTTCCTGTTAGACCCGTTCCGACGATGTTTAATTGAGCACATCATCGCTGAAGCGTACGAACTATCATTGGAAGAGGGTCTGCATCTTGAACGACGGGTTTTCCATTCCCTCTTTGCAACAAAAGATCAGAAGGAGGGTTCGTGTGCCTTGATAAATAATACCCGTGTACAGTTTTGGTCTGATCGTTGATATTTTAGGAATGGCTGCATTTGCAGAGAAGAGAAAGCCAGTATTTAGTCACCTGTAGAAACATTGCCAAACAAACAAAGGGAGCCAACTTTTTCAGTTTTTGAAATAGCATGTCGCATTTTTCTGTCGAAACTCAGAACGAAGTCAAATTTCAGTGAGATATATAAATCCAAAGATCTCGTGATTCGCGGAAAAGGAAAGTTCGTATACATATGCTGCTATCAAGCTAAGGGAATGTTTTGTTTTCCAGGCTCAAATTTGCCGTTTCCTGAAGAGCACATGTGCATTAGCGTCTGGCCTACATGTGAATCCTTCATATATGTTCCCAGGTCTCACGCCTTCATCTTTCATCTTGATGTCATAATTCAATATAAGATGCGCCATCATAACTTTCATCTCGTTTGCGACAAAAAAGCGACCCGGGCTTCACGTAAAAAATTAGAAGAAGAAAAAAGAAGGAAACATATCGGTGAAACAAGGATATGAACCGGTAAGTGTAAAGCGACATACCAAGCATGGCTTCCATGTCCAAAGGCAATGTAGTCTGGATTCGTGGCCACCAACTGGTTGGTCGTGCTCAGACCTTCTTGTTCGCGTATTTTACTAAACCTAAACCCATCAAAAACCTCAGGATTCGGGTAAACCTCGCTGTCGAGATGGCGAGGCGTCGAAGCGGCGGAAATCATCATTCCTTTCGTAACTTTAGTGCCATCCGAGAAAGTGAATTCTTTTAACGCCGTGCGGTTAATGGAAGCTGTGTTTACCCCATGTGGGGGTGGCAAAGTGCATTTTAGAAAAAAAGAAAAAAGGGGGTGGCAAACCCAATTTCAAGAGAAACGTGCATACTCATTCCTAATCCGTTCATCCTCTGACTTTCTTTGAAAAAGCTATCCAGCTTCCGCATCCGAGACATAGCCGCCTTGGTCCAACCTTCTTCTGCAATGATAGTTTCCACTTCTTCGCGTAATGGTTCTAAATATCTCGGTTCTGCCGCAAGATGGTACAAAGCGTGCGTAAAGCTCTAGTCACGAAGATCAGTTGTAGGCACTACTCGCTCGCGTTGACACAACCTGTTCTCACCATTGAGCTAGTATGAATCGCGGCAAAGTTAATATGGAGTATCCGGTTGGTCAAGCTCTCTGGTTTCCGTTCTTCACCAACGGCTTCATCCATCAGCCAGGATAAAAAATCAACCTGGTTATGTAAAAAGAAGCAATAAGGTTTTATCAATAACAGATCCTGCTGAAAATGTCTTTCACATACGGGCTTATCCGGGTAGTCCGGGCCATACTCATCTATCTTCCTTTGACGTTCCTCGATAATCGGATGTAGATGCTGCTGTGCCAATTTAATTGATCGTGGTACATTCGTAAGCAGTTGGGCAGCAAGCCTATGGATATGCGAATTTCTAGCTCGTTCGTTTTATCTTCGATAAAAAAAACCGACTGACGGCTTCAAGATCTTGGGAAAATAAGGCAAAACCCGTGCACCGCGTGCGACCTCCAAGGCATGTCTAATGTTTAAGCTCGTGTACCTGGGATCTCGACCTGGAAAGAAAATCCAAAAAAAAGTGAGTTTGTACGGCTTTTGAAAGCGCGGAATAGCATACACAAAGGTAATCCAACAAAGACACGATTTGATGTCCTTGCAACGACTTGCAGAGCTGCTGGATATGCTTGAACGGGCGTCCAGTCTGGTACATGTTGCTCCATTAGGAGACGGGCAATGACTGATTTGGGGTGGGAAGCAATTACCGTCAGTTAGTGGGAAATTATCTTCAATGGAGTTGATAATTTCATCGTTGATGTCGGTAAATAGGCGACTAAGGTTTTGTGTCAACTGTCCTCGAACTATCGGGACATGATACCTATTCGACATGATCGTAGGTCCCAGCATATATTTTCCCTGCATCGTCTAATAACGGTTACGTCAGAAATGGGACTTCAAAAATTTCCGGATACAAGGTTCTACCTCGTCAAAAGCTGTTGCAATAGATAGCACACTATCGGGGGCTCTTCGCAATTCATCAACTAATTTGTTTCCTGTGACTATAACGTGCCAGCGACCCATTTGAGGTATACGATATGTTCTTGCTTTATACTAGTGCAAACGTTTTACTTTCGATGAGTAATCAGACACTCAATCTTGAAACTGTTCTACCTTCTCATATCCAGCTAAAGACCATTCCCTCGCTTTCCGAGGAAATTGGGTTGCTTTGATATATGACGAAACGAAATTTGAGCCAACCAGTGCTGGTATATTCCCCTTTTGACCGAAAAGTAAGTTCCGGATTTTCATTTCACTTGTTGAAAGTTCATGCATACATACATATCTGGGGGTTTTCCAGCCATAATAAAATATCAACAACGTAAAAATGAGAATTCCTGCCCAGTTGAAGGTGTCTATAGACTGGGGGATGCTTTGAAACAAATTGGCATATCCTATCTCAGAGTGGTTATGTCCCATGGTGGCGATCCAGAAGCTGGAGCTCAAGGGTGCGCTATTAGAGAACTCGTTCCTTTATAATAGTTAAAATCACTGGCATGCCGCTCCGACTCACTAACGCCTTCGATTCGGCTTCCAAAACACGAGGTCTCCAGCTGAATATGAAGATCCTTTGCTTTCATTTTGAAGTTCCGACACTGGACTCATCTCCAATTAATCGCTCTTGTTGATCACATACATATGAACCCAGGTTTACATCTTAAGCTCGGGGCCTCACCTTTTGACAGTATTTTGACAGTAGTTTGCAAACGTGTCCGATTCCGAAGGCTAGCAGTGGGATGCGTATCAATTTCGCTCTCACGAGAATAGGTCAAGTGCACAGCAGGTCACGGTCGTTTCTGAATAAAGGAGAAGGACCAGCCAGGCTTCTTTTGTTTGTACAACCTCTCAAAATCGGCGTCTTGTTATTAAAATACTTTTACTCCCAGCTTTCAATTACGAATTTGCTATCTAAATAGCGCCAATATTAAAGCTTCTAGCGGGCCGAATGGTTGGAGTAGCCTACATTGTGATTTCAAATGGTGCAATCTCCAGCATTGCGTGCTACATATATTTGAAAAGATGCACTAATTGACACGTTATATAATACTATGCCTCACGACGAGTTTTACGGAATACAGCGTGAGTTTGTAAGAGCCCACGTTAAATTAACCAATTCCTATTTTAAACTACTTCGCCCAGGTTCGGCTCAAGGCCGGCCCGTCAGACGGACAGACAATATTGAAGCAATTTATATGCGGCGGCGGCGAAATAGTCTGGTATACGGTCGGATTTATATTAAACCGCTCAGCTGTATAGGCAGAGGTTTATACTTGTAAAACGTATATTGTGGCTTTAGAACTTGAAGTACATATCGCTGTAAATTTGGCAAATGCATACATACATGATAATCTCGTCAAACTTTGCTCAAACCTGTCGTCCTCGGAAGAGAATCTCAGCAGTAACATCAGGTCTACACTCGAGTCCGTGAAAAATATTCTTCGGTCGCACTCCTTCACTCTTCATCTTGATGTCATAATGCATAATGAGATAAGCCATCATAATTTTCAGCTCGTTGGCCGCGAAAAACCGACCAGGACTGAGGGGATTCATAAACATAATCAATTTAGCGTAGAGTCTGAACGAGAACAGAATTCACATACCATCCATGAGTCCCATGACCAAAGGCGAGATAATCCACGCTAGTTGAGACAAATTCGTTTGGGGTATTTTGATCATCTTTCTCTCTTTTTCGACTAAACCTAAATCCGTCAAATGTCTCGGAATTTTCGTACAACTCGTTATCCAGGTGACGACCCATTATAGCAGCGGATATCATCGCTCCTTTGGGGATTTTTGTTCCATTGGAGAATACATAATCTTTCAAAGCCAGGCGTGTCATACTAACTGATAATCCGGGGTGAGGTGATATATAAACGTGAAGCTGACGGGAGTTAAGGTATAAATTCGCGACTCACTGATAGAGAAACTATTGAGCCTCAGCGTTTCTTTGAAAAAACTATCCAATTTCCGCATTCGAGACACGGCAGCTCTAGTCCATCCTTCATTTGCGACTATGCTTTCAACTTCTTCCCGTAAAGGCTGCATATATTCGGGGTAAGCAGCTAAATTATATAGTGCATGCGTGAACGTCTGAAAAAGAAGACTCCAGATAAGAATATTTATGAAGTATACTATTTTTCGCAAATTTTACCATGATGCTTGTATGCAATGAGACAAAGTTGACATGAATAATTCGATTGGCCAGTGCTTCAGGTGTTCGCTCTTCGCCTTGAGCTTCATCCATCATCCAAGACAAGAAATCCACCTGCAAGATCTGAATTAGAGACGGCACTGTTATTTTTTGAATACATACAGATTTTCCCGGATAGTAGTCAGCTCCATATTTGTCAATTTTTTCCTGACGCTCTTCGACAAGAGGCCGTATATATTCGCACACCGCTTTGACGGATCGAGGAACATTGGTTAAAGACTTGGCAGCCAACCTTGGAACAGTTTTAGTCATAATCAAACGGAATGATGCCCCAATTAGCACTCACGGTTTGAGTATGTCCGGAAAATAAGAAACAGTTTCCATCCCCTTTGCCACTTCTCTCGCATGTCGAAGGTTAACAGATATATATCCGTAATTACGACCTTTTATAATGTTAGGATGCGACCTGTTTTAGCAGAAGAGTCGCACATAATGGTAAACCCACGAAAACACGATTCGAAGCTCGTGCAACGACCTGCGATATAGGATTGTACACTGTCATTGCTGTCCAGTCTAATACCATTTTTTCAAGTCAGAAACCATAACACGACAGCACATAGGTGTTCACCTTTAGTGAGAGGAAAATTGTCTTGAATGGCAAGCATAACCTCTTCTGTCACATCCGAAAAAAGTGAGATAATGTTTCGGGTCAACTGCGACCGAATCAACGAGACGTGATATCTATTAGTTGTAACGGTCTCTCCCAACATGTACTTGGCTAGTAAGTTCTGTAATTGCATACACATTATCAGAACTTAAAATCACAAGAGCGGACTGCTGCAGAGGTCGAATACTTTACTTCATCAAAAGCCGCCTTGATAGATAAGGTATCTGGAGGGGCGCGGCTCAATTCATCGATAAGCTGATCGTCAGTAATAACCAAGTGCCATCGAGACATCTGTGGGAAGCGGAAGATTTGGTCCTTGAACTATGTAAAACTAATAAGTCTTTCCTGTCGTTTCAGCGCGGTAGGGCAAAGTAGAACTTTTTTATAACCATCCAAAACCCAACCCTTGCCTTCACTGGGAAATCTCAAAGCCGCTAGGTAGGACATGAAAAAATTGGAATCCGTCATAGCTGGAATATGATTCTGAAAAAGAGAGTTGGAGACCTTGTTAATCAACACGAGCTAAACACGTACATAGCGTGATGCCCTATAAGACCAGTAAATGACAGCTAAAGCGGCTGCTGTGGCTACTCCAACATATTCGCATAGCTGATTGGGCTGGTGGATTAGGACTGCAAGAGGAGATGATAAGGTTCCGAACGGTTCCATATTGAAGAGATAGTGGGGGCTGGAGGAGAAGAAGCCAGACATTCATGCTATTGATGACCCCTGATATATATATATGTACGCCTAGATCACATGTCATTGGGACCCAATTAATTTGGGACATTTGATTTGATTCATATTCAAGCGGACTGCAGTGGAGACTTTTAGTCAAAACGTTTTTCGTCTTCAAAATTTTGATCTTAGTGTGAGACTTGCTGCTATGTGAAAGGAATAGCGAGTAACCACGTACAGTTAGGCCATCATGAGTGATCTGGGTTCTATCTCTGACGCATATTCCCCCATCTGGGAACCTCCGGAGCGTTGATGTAGGATGTTGACGAAAATGGACCGCTACTTAAAAGACCAGGCCTGACTATGCTCCACACGGGGATTGAAATATTGAAGGGTCTCGACCGGGGATGATTATAAACTGGAGCCGAAGAAAATCCGTACGAAGCAGATCGAATAAACGTTATCAATTTCAAACTAGAAACTTTTCTTTTGGATGAAGAATGTTGTGCAAAGAGAAGGCCGGGCTGAAAACACCGTTGGGTGTTTTCAGACGTACGCGTGTATATCGACTTCAGCGGCTCAGCCATAGATGTTGTACGAGCCGGCGAGTGAATGTACCGACAGACAAGTAAGTACACAAAACCGGAGCGGAAAACCACCAGATCCATGTGATGATAGGAGACAAATTCATCAAATCCAAGGAACAAGAACGATGCCCCCGCCTGGAGTGAAGCCTGGTGAAAATTTGACTGACCGCGGAGATGCTAGTCCGAGACAGGGGAGTTCAATATCACATATCTGGCCGTCTGAGCTTTCTTGAACTTGAAGTAACCATGATTTAAGCTGGGTAGCCTTCAGAGAAATGGGGACTATGTTGGATTTGATAAACCAGTACTACTCGCGTAATATCGATAAGCGAACTCCCAATCTTGCCAATCAGGCAAACTGACCCTTTAATTGCTGCTTTTGGATCAAACTGCTGTTCAAAGGTCATATTGCTAATCCGCTCTGAGAAAAAGTTTTCTCAAGATTATGAAAGCTCTGAATTGTGTTTAGCCTATCGTAAGGAGACTGTACTCATGTACACCGCGTTATGTTTTCGAGGGCATAAAGTACTCTGGGGCGATATCAGTTACTATGCATAATGAATGGATAGTGTGAATCTAGGCGATTCTTTTGTTATGTGCTTTGTCATAACCCAGTTCCAGCGGTCATGAAGTGCTTGGTGCGCCCCCGTTATTTGCGTTATTCCAGTTGACAGGGATTGACAATGGCATGCCAGTGACACGTACATTCAAGGGTGATATCGAGCTAAGTTTATCACTTCCGTTTGCAGACGCACCGCATGATACACTGCCAAAAGATCAATAATGGGGTTTCATTACCATTAATGGTTTGGCATGATAGGTTTTGTAATTTATGCTCTACTGGGCCGTAAAACAATCGGGGAAAGATGAAGATATTCTTTTTCAACTCGTCGTCTTTAGTTGTTGTGGGTCAATCCTCCGTAGCAACGACCGATGTGGAGCCGTGGAATGTCGACGAAGAGATGAGATATGACGCGAGAATAATTTTAGATATAAGATCAAGTAGAAGAACGATTAGAACGATTAGGCTAAAGCTTGTTCACTAGTTCACTGTTGAGCGTGAACTTGAACGCCTGTCATTGGTTCGTTTCAATCTTTGTGGGTGGCAGTGAAGCCACATGCCGCATCGTGGGAATAATTATTAGACTCATTTTCTTCTTCCGTCGGACGACTTTCTTTCTTGCTAAGTATAAGGTCCTTACCAGACGGAGAAAAAAAAAGTTATGTCTTCCAGTCGTCTCAATGAGAACGGGAAGAACAGCCCTACGTCCGAAGGACCACGACAACGTCTCAAGATTTATACACTCGAGGATGTTTCTCAACATCAAAAGCTCGAAGACTGTTGGATCGTACGGAACGATTTGGTTTACGATGTCTCGACGTTTTTAAACGACCATCCGGGTGGGGAAGATATTATTCTTGAATGGGCGGGAAAGGATGTTAATGATGTGATGCGCAATGGCGAGCACGAACATTCAGATGCTGCTTTTGAGATGATGGCGGAGTACTTGGTTGGTCGTATCGGCAAGGATGCTGGTATCGTCGACGAAGGTTTGTCTTAAAGAAGTTTTTTTCTCTCTTTGTCTCTCCTTCTAAAAGTATTTATTAGACTGGGTCGCCACAGAAGATTTCCATCCGGATGATACAGACGTAGCAGCCGATTTCCAAAAGTGCCAATTCCTAGATCTCCGAAGACCACTACTCCGTCAAGTCCTAGAAGGAAACTTTTCAAAATCGTTTTACTTGAAACAGATCCATCAGCCAAGACATCTCGCAGAATCCGCCAGACTATTCGGTCCTTCATATCTCGAAGTATTAACGCGTACAAAGTGGTTTGTCGTGCCCATCTTCTGGCTTCCTATCGCAAGCTACCTGTTCGCGCTGTCCCTAGTCCAATTCTCCTATCCTGCTCCCTACTTCCGATCTCTCTTCCCATATACACCGCCTCCCATCATTTCCCTGAACACATTGCTCAACATTCCATCATCATCACTCGCCAAAACGGTACCATGTTTTCTCCTTGGAAACCTGATCTGGACTTTCCTCGAGTACACTCTCCACCGTTTTCTGTTCCACATCGATGAGATGCTTCCGGACAAACCTGTTTTCTTAATGTTGCATTTTTTGATGCACGGCGTGCATCACTATCTCCCAATGGACCGTCTCCGTCTTGTCATGCCTCCTGTTCTATTCTTCGTTCTGTCCTTCCCCTTTACAAGACTTGCCTACATCATATTTCCCACCTCCATGGCCAATGGTATCATCAGCGGTAGTTTCACCTTCTGTGCGTAATTTTCCCTCTTAAACGTCTGTCTGCCTATACCAATCATCGCACTTGTTTTTCAGATGTTTTATATGACTGCATGCACTACGCCTTACATCATACAAAACTCCCTACTTACCTACGCGAAATGAAGAAATATCACTTGGCCCATCATTACAAGAACTTTGAGCTTGGTTTTGGCGTAACTAGTTAGTTCAATTTACCTTCCCTTTCGAAAACACGACTAATTCTTTCAAAGGTAAACTCTGGGACGTCATTTTCAAGACAGTCTTGCCGGTCTGAGACTGATGAGATATAATCAGCTGTTCTCAACAAACGAATCTTATGTCCTTGCAACACTAATTTCCCCCACTCAAAAAGATAATATATGGACATATTCGCTACATAATAGCCCTTATATATATGACAGCACCCTTTATTGTGTTTTGGTATTTTACACGAATCGAACTTAACTTTCGATAAATTCATTATCTTACTATCTAAATAAGACTACATTCGACGTGGGCACAATGGTAACAATGAATAATAATACAAGACGAAGCGATAATTAATACGAGCTATGGATGAGTCTAATTTTGGCTTTGAACCACTTGACGAAACCGTTGCAAGTCCCATTCCTTCAGGACATAGTCAATATTTTCGCGTGGCATAAAATACTCCAAAAGAAAGAAGAAAATGCAGTCTACCACTAAAACGCAAAGGTAAATCGGACCAGCACAAGGACCAACTGTCATCGTTCTGAGAAAATAAAGAAAAAACATTATTGAATAAATCGTCAGCGTTGACTTTAGCCCTTGCATACCTTTGCATTCTATCCCACAAATCTCTAGGTTCGCTTTCTAATACAGAACGATAGACTCCCTCAGTTCGTTCCGTTACCTGCTCCCAGCTATAAAATTTTTTGACCCTGTCGTGTGCCGCAAGTGGATCATGTTTCCCGCTAGACACAATATTAATCGCTTTCGATAATGCACTAATCACATCTAAAACCCATAAACATGAGGCCAAAACTCATGAATACCAGGGAAAGTCATTTTACCATCTTCCTCTGGGTTGGCGAATGAAATCAGATCCTCAGGAAGTACTTCTGGTACACCTCCAACGCGTGTGCTAACAACGTATAAACCGGCACAGGCTGCCTCTAAGATAGCAATCCCGAACGCTTCTGTCAAAGAGGTGTTCAGAAATATTGATCCCCGCACTAGCACCTGTTATAAAAACTTGAATAATAACTAAAATATGTTCTTATTATTACTGACATCTCGAACGTCCGAGTGCTTCACAGGTCCTAATAAAATAATTCTATCTTGCAAACGATGTTTCTCTCGCATTTGTAGAATCTCTATCAGTTTTGGACCATCTCCACCTGTTAAGCAAGCTGAGAACAAGCAAAAGAACAGAATGTTACAAAAGGCAAACCTATCAAGAACCGAACATTGGGAAAGCGTTCGCAGATTCGAGGTGCGGTTGCAACTAATAAATCAACACCTTTGCGATATGCCAATCTTGAAACGACAACAATCGTGACTAAAACAAACAAATTAAAAACAAAGCGTAATTTTTTCGGGGTGGTATTTTATTTACTTATATCAGTGGGTAAAGGCATTTCTCTTGGTTGGAATCGGTCTCCTATGATTGCGTTGGGAATGACATAAACTGTGTCAACGGAAGAACGGGGTATAGCCGCTCTGAGTACTGTATTTTCGCGGCTGTTTAGAAAATTCAGTTTTTGAGCGTGATCCTTCGCTCAAGAGAACTAACCCAGTGTACGACACGCAAATAACAGCATCAACATTCTTTAAAGCAACCTCCAACAGCTTGTTCGTCAAAATAGAAGCAGCATCCGCGAATCCAAATAAACTATGATCGGTAAACACGGTTCGAATGTTCATATGATGTGCGTGCAACATCGCTTCTTGAGCTAATGATGACAGACCGGCGTGTCCGTGGACAAGTTCGATGTGTTCTCTGAGCATGATGGTTCTGAAATAAGGGAGAAAAGCAAAGTAGTTCGGAAGAGTAGCTGAGGATGCGATGGTTTTGAAAGGGATATGGTATACTTTGAGACCTGGACTTAGCCAGCGGATTCCGACGCGGTCTGGAGGATGAGAGTGTGTTACTACGATAACCTGTAGAACTAGTGTCTCTGAGAAGTACGCAGCGCAGAATGATGGGCAACATACTTTGTGTCCCCTTCTCAAAAGATTTGAGGCAAGCATGTAAATGTGATTCTCCACCCCACCAACAACGGGATGGAAGAAATCGCTGATCATCCTTTTTTTAATGTTCAAACATCATTATGTTTTTTTCCTTTGACTTGTATCTCAAAACGTACGCAATATTAATTTTGGTTTTCTTTCCCAGTTCAGAAGTGACGCCATGGTTTTTGTTGGATTGAACAGCTCGAGTTGTCGATGTTCTTTTGCGCATTCAGCAACAAACAAAGCGGCAGGGTATTACGTGTGCGACATTACGTCACGGGCGCTTTACCACCTCCGAGCATGGTGATTGCCGGATAAGGTGAACTTGTGGAATCCTAGAAGGTCCTCAGCCGAACTGCCGCTTATACTCAACGTACCAATCACGTCACTTTCACGTTGGAGCTTCTTTGGAACAGGACACACTTGCCATGTAAACGTAATAGTTCAGAAGACAGGAGGGTTCCTATAAAGGAGAGTCCCACCAACAAGCTTAAGGAGTTCACTTCACTCGACATCAACTGTTTGTCCCCAATGGAAAGGAGAAAGAATAGAAATACAACTGCAAATTCAGATTCAACGCCAGCCGGTCATATTCAAGAAACAAGCGCTAGCGCTTCCGATAAAACAGGTCTGGCAGCGACGTAAGTGCATACCAACAGCCCCTTTTCCCTGCGAACCCATATTATATGTCTTCGCTCAAGGCTACTACTGGCAGCAGCCCCAAAGGCGATGGTGACGAGCGTTCAGCATTGCTGGATGATACCCAACGGAAAGATCGGAGAGGAGGAAGATTCGTGAACACGACCCTTACTGTTCTTCTCGTCACGGGGTTGGTGGTGTTCCTGAGGGTATGGAATGGGTCATCACTAGCACTGCCTGAAGACCCGTACGAGGCTGCGTTGGCTATTTTGTCTAAAGATCCAGTCATAGTACGTTCATTACGTGATTTCCCTTCTTTCAGTTTGTGATGTCTTTCTTAGGATGGCCATATTGGTTCGTACGAGGAATCAAGAATTCCAAACTCTGACATCCTTTAACTGTATTCAGACCTGCCAAGTTACGTTCGTGCCCATTTTCATAATAATGTTTCATCGGTGGATTTACGACAAACGGTTCCCGGACATATTGACATCCCGCGATTACGCACCGGAAAACTTGGGGGAATGTTCTGGTAAGCCCGCCTTTTTTGCTTCCTTTGTCTTTCACTAACAAACCGAATTGAAAACCAGGTCCGTTTATGTCGAATGCGCAGAGGACGGCCCAGATTTCATGATACCCACCAATCGCGTCAGGTGAGGATGACAATATAAATATTTTATACATCACGTCTTCCCTTTCTCTCAGAGACACTGTGGAACAAATTGATGTCGCAAAGGAGTTTATTAAAAAGTACAATGATGTATGTTCAATTCATGAAATAATCTTCCAGTGTCCGCTAATCACTGGCACGATTACTAGGTCTTTCAACTTGTTCCCGACACCCAATCGTTACGCAGCGCCATGTCGCATGGCAAAGTGGCAAGCATGTTAGGCGTTGAAGGGTAAATAAAAAAAAACGTCCCCCATTTTTTAAACATTCACATTGTTTAATTTATATGTAATGGCTAGGGCTCATCAATTGGGGAACTCGCTGTCATCTCTTCGTGTGTTTTATGAATTGGGTGCCAGGTATATGACGCTTACACACATGTGTCATAACGCATTCGCGGATACGGGTGGTGTATTCGTCATGCCGGAAGCCAAACACGGAGGATTAAGGTAGTAAATTTTGCAAAAAAACATCAATTTCGCTTTCACTCAATTCATTCTTTTTGAAGTCCCTTTGGTCGAACTCTTATCAAAGAAATGAATCGTCTGGGAATGTTAATAGACGTATCGCATACATCAGATCTAACTACCATCCAAGCCATTCAATTAAGTGAAGCACCTGTAATGTGGAGTCATTCATCTGCACGAGCGGTATGGAATGTTTCGAGAAACGTACCAGACGATATTTTAAAGATGATTGGAACTGAAGCGGGTCAGAAGGACGGTGTTGTCATGGTTCGTTCCAATCAATTAAAACGTTCCCGCGAAACAAGCAAAAGCTCATAAGCCAAATAATCTATGTATCTAGGTCAATTTTGCACCGCAGTATGTTGCGGCAGAAGGGGAAGCGACGGTTTCGGTTGTAGCAGATCACATTGACCACATTGGAAATGTAGCTGGTCGACAATTGTACGTCGAAAGCGCAATTTCGTCCACTTTTTTTTGACCTGACATGTCCACCACAGTGTTGGCATAGGCAGTGACTTTGACGGTATAGATACAGTTCCAGTTGGATTGGAAGATGTTTCGAAATACCCTGAACTGGTAAGTATATGTTATTTTTCTTAGCCCATTACCAATTTCCAATAATTGTACAGTTTGCGGAACTCTTGAAACGGGGCTGGTCCAGAGGCGAATTAGCAGGACTAGCAAGCGGAAACTTGATACGTGTTTGGGAAGGTGTTGAACGTGTTTCGCAGAAAATTCAGAAAGAAGTTGCTGAACCTGCATATGATATTTACGACAAGAGAACAGACTTATAGTAGTAGTGGATACTACTCTCGACACCAACATAGCCGGAAATAGGCTCAGTTGACAATCATATGTATTTAATTTCAAAGCTTCTTGAGAATCGGGAAACGAGTTTCGGAGAGACGGAAGACGGAGCTCATCTTCGGAAAGCAAAATAGGCCTAAACGTCTTGAATTTATTTTATCCGGCCCTGAATCTTTTTGCCATCTAGCATCATGAGTGCTCGAAAGCTGTACACTTTTCCCAAGGATCCTGCCGTGACGGATGTATAGGCTTGGTGGTCGGGCTATTACGGAAACCGGAACTGACTCGAAACTATTACGGGCTATACATCACCTTTTCTTCAAAGTGACACCTGACGAAACAACTTCATAAACTACGCAAACAAAAGACCAATTATAAACAATTTGTCAAGTTTTTAGAAGCCAGAAAGCATTCGTGTTTGCCGGTTAGAGTCAACCTGTACGGCCCGGAGCTACAAGGTGTCGGCTGCTTATGTCATCGCCACCCACAATCACATGTTAATCAAGAGTAGCCGCCGGCACGCCCGAGAAAGCGGGGGTACAAAACGCAGAGAAACCCTCTCTTCGTATTAGACATCCACATACTTTTCGACTTCTCTCTATCTATCTTGGATAGAAAAACTACAAGCAAACACAATGTCTCAGAGTACACAGGTTATTATTGTTGGTGGTGGACTAGCTGGTTTGAGTGCTGCTCATACTGTCCTCGAACGTGGTGGGAATGTGCTGTTACTGGATAAACAAGGGTATGTCAGAAATAACCCCCCCTAACTTTTTGCATCATTTCATATGGCTTAAAATTTAATTGAAAGTTTCATGGGTGGCAACTCCACCAAAGCCACATCAGGCATCAACGGTGCCGGGACCGAGGCACAACAAGACCAAGGAATAGCAGACAGTGCCAAAACATTCTTTGAAGACACAAAACGCTCGGCAAGAGAGCTTGCGCGGGATGATCTGATTAGAGTGCTTACTGGCAATTCTGGAGATGCTGTTAATTGGCTCGTGAGGAAGTTTGGACTTGATTTGAGTCAGGTCGCCAGATTGGGCGGGCATAGTCATCCTAGAACTCATCGTGGGGGTGCGCAATTTCCTGGAATGGTGGGTACAGAGTGTTATGTATGCAGTGGTAGCTATAAGTGCTCATCGAGGCTTTTTCTAGGTTATTACATACGCCCAGATGGAGCGTCTTGAAGATCTTGCACAATCTATCCCCGACAGAGTAACCATCCTCAAGAAAGCCCGCGTTACAAGTCTCGTCAGAGAAGGCGACTCTAACACCGTAGTCGGTGTCGAGTACGTCCACAACGGACAGACTAAGAAGGCTTACGGTCCTGTTATTCTCGCTACGGGCGGGTATGCCGCCGATTTCACCGAGAACAGTTTATTGAAGAAACATCGACCTGAATATTGGGATTTGCCGACTACCAATGGTGATCATTGTACAGGTGATGGACAGAAGATGGCTATGGCTATCGGAGCTAAAGGTGTGTCCATTGGCGTTGTCCTCTTGAAACAAGCGCAGTTAACCATTTGGGGGTTGTATAGGTATCGACCTTGAGAAAGTTCAAGTCCATCCAACAGGTTTAGTCGATCCCAATGAACCGAATGCTAAAGTCAAGTTTTTGGCTGCTGAGGCCTTGCGTGGTGTCGGAGGTCTTTTGCTCGATGCGGAAGGTCAACGGTTCGCTGATGAACTTGGTCATCGAGATTATGTTACAGGCAAGATGTGGGAGAACGGAAAAGTGCGTGAAAATCGTATTGTTCTTCTTAGTGTAATATCTCTGACGCTTTTCTGGACGAGCAGTTCCCTATCCGACTTGTTCTTAATAGTCAGGCTGCCGGTCAGATCGAGTGGCATTGCAAACATTATGTTGGGCGTGGGCTGATGCGTCGATTTGAGAGCGGAGATGCGCTTGCAAAAGAAATGGGCATTAAGCCCGAAGTTCTGAAAGCCACTTGTGAGTTTCATGTTTAGGAAGTCTTGATGTGTTTTTTTGATCATACATATGCAGTCAACAAGTACAATGACGGTGCACGCAAGAAGAGTGATCCTTTCGGGAAGAAGGTATTGTTATCTCACTTTTGCTTACTGATTATCATCAAGTTTTCTTAATCGCGGTTATCGTAGTTCTTCCAATCTGGCGACATCAAGATGAACGATGTTTTCCATGTGGCGCTCATGACCCCGGTCTTGCATTACACGATGGGCGGTCTTGAAATCGACCCCGAAACGCGTGTGATTGATGGTGATGGTAAACCCATTCAGGGTCTTTTCGCAGCAGGTGAAGTAGCAGGTGGTGTACACGGTGCAAACCGATTGGGCGGTAGTTCACTATTGTATGTTGTCTCTCCGAATTTCACCATGTGAATCTAAAACAACAACGATTCCATTAGGGGTTGCGTTGTGTTTGGTCGTGTATCTGGTGATGCCGCCTCAGCCTACCTTCTGAGACAAGCTTCGTCCGCGGACAAAGCTGTCGGTCGACTTGGTGCAGTCGCCGGACACCTTCTCGAAACGCGTGTCAAGATTGATCCAGCACAAAGTAAAGTCAACTTGGAGTTCTCATGGGCCGGTGGTAATGGGAGCACTTCGACGACGACGACGACTTCAACTCCAAGTCCAGCTCCACAGTTAGACCGTGCTGCGGAACCAAAAGCTGATACGCCTGCTACTGCTGCAGCATCTGAGGAAAAGAAGACTACGGGTTCTGCCGGATCATCGTCACCGTCGTCTTCATCATCAGGAGGTGCTAAGGAGTTTACGGCAGAAGAAGTCGTTAAACATAATAAGCAGGATGATGTTTGGGTTATTGTCAACGGACAAGTTTTAGATGTCACTAAAGTTTGTTTTTTTTCCTCCGTCTCGGCGCAAAACTTTTTTGTTAACATCGTTTCTATTTGATAGTTCCTTCCCGATCATCCTGGAGGCGAGAAAGCGATTCTCCTTTACGCCGGACGTGATGCAACCGAGGAGTTTAACATGTTGCATGATCCCAAGGTTTGAACTTTACACTATTCTCCGCGGATGCACGAAATATTAAACCCATTAACCGATTTATAGGTCATACCTAGATACGCCCCTGACGCCGTCATCGGTTCGTTGAAGAAATGAGTACACCGTACAAATTTCGCAAGTTACCACAGAAGTTACCCACAAAAGAAATACTTTATTATTTTTGACATACGCGTTGTTGTTCTAGTTACATGTGTATTCTGACAACTGGTGTTTTTTATTTCGCTTGTTTTACTAGCCATTATAAGAGAGTTTGCGCGATATCAGAGGAATTTGTATGTATTATCGGTCGAAACCATTGTTTGAACCGACCTTATGAACGCGGAAATTTTGAAACCCTTGAGTACAATTAAAGATTATGCTCTACTTCCGTCTGTTTTGAGTTTCGGTTGACCGAGTCCTCGTTGAGGAGGGGCGACACATATAATAAGTTGTGTTCATCCGCAATTGCCACCGTTCGTGTGTCAGCCCAACTTCGTTTTCTCCATCCCACTTCAAAAAATCCCATGTCTAGTACCCAATCTTTATACTGTGCGCCCTGCCACACACAATTCGGTAGCGATGTGGCCATGCTCAGCCACCTACACGACTCGACGAGGCACAAATACAATCTCACATTCTGTTCCGACTGTTCGCGACAATTTCAAACCGGGAAAGCGCTTCGCCACCATTATTCGAGCCACCACCGCCACTACTGTTGCCCGCCCTGTTGGCGGGTCTTCCCAACGCACGAAGCGAAAATTCAACACTATAAAGACAGCCCAAGGCATTATTATTGTACACCCTGTCAGAAGCTTTTTGGAAGCCCGGAGGCCTTATGGATGCACGAACGATCGAAACATGCTTAGAATGCGTTTTCCTGGCTCGTTCAAACCGCACTGTTAGTATGTAAGATGATTGTCTTAATGAAGGGTAAACTGACTCTTAGCCCTCAGAATGTATATCCCTTTGTGTCTTGAATTTGAACTACGTTTTCTTCTATGTTTCTTCTTCTGTTATTTCAAATTGTTCAGCCGGTCTTGATACATGCCAATTGGTGACGAGTTCATTCATTCGTGTATCGAGACCTTCTGAACATGCGTAATAGTGTTTGAGAAAGTAGTGTAATTGATTAACTGTTCCTTTCGCTTTGATTTATGTGAAAGATTTGATTATCGCCGCACTACTGATATGTTTGAGTTGGTGAAGATCGAGGAGGACATAGCCGGAAGTGTAACGTTGCTTGTCACATTCGTATTTCCGACCACTACCTTACTCTAACGAAACCAAATTTACGGACCTTCTCAATGCCTGGGCTCTATGCTTGATACACCCTTAAATTACCGGCACTGATTGAGCGGAACATCTTTGAAAAATTAATACGCAAGGTTTGCGCTCATAATATCGCTTGTACGATTATAGGTATTGCAATCTGCACCTTTCACTGGCATCCATCCGATGTTCGGCAGTTATGACCCATGACAAATGTCCTTTTGTTGCCTATTAAACACCGGTTACAAAGGTCAGGTTCAAGTTACTTGGTAAAACTGCTCGTCTGCCTGCCCGTTGACCCCCTTATTCGAATTGGTACATTGTAAGTGACATTTCAAATATACGGTTGCCGGCATATTTGATCTTTTTGCGACCAGCATAATTTTCGTTCCCTATCCAACTCTTAACTTCCTGTTGTCCTCTTCGATTTTAAAAAAATGGATGAGGGTCCTGAACAGCACGAAAATCCTAATGCTCGTCCAGCGCCTTCTGATAATGCAAGATCCCTGGCGACTCAATATCACTTACAGAGCTTGGTTTTTCATCTCAAGGTCTTGGAACGATTGCGAGAATCAGAACTTGCTCAAGCCGATTTTAGTACAAATCGAAACGAAAGAAACCTGGTGACTCAATATCACCGCGAGAACGCGTATTATCATCAACAGGCTTTGTGTCAACTAACACGTGGACCTTCCGAGGAAAATAAAGCCGATTCTGATCTAAAGCTGCGTCCTGAGTCGCATTGCACGAACGCCCTCCGTTATCAACGGTATAAGCTGGTTGGAAAATTTATATTTTTAGTTATCTTCTTTGCAGAGGGCAGATACTTGCTTGCCTTGTGGGTCTTAGCTTCGCTTCCGCTGTCACTCCGCCAGTGAGTTATCAGTTTCTTTGCTTGTCATGTGGTACGACTCTATTATTTAGGATCTTATTTTTACTAATAGGATTAGGATTATGGCAGTTAGGAGCTTTCGAACACAATAAGTAGTGCTACGATTGAGGGCGGTTCAATATACGTAGTTTCAAAGAGTCTTTCAATTTCATTATTCGCCCCTGCAGATATGTTTTATCCACAAGACTACTGGCTCAACGGGCCCTTTCTACCACTATAGTTTGAATGACCCGGAGAACGGGCTCTTTCTGGATGCATGTTCAAACGAAACATATATTTATTAATGTTTGTGCAAATCTGTCCCAAGATTACGCATACAATAATAATCGTTTTTTATCTATATATAATCTGGCTGATCTGGTGGCCGGAAATCAACATTGCTCGCCTGATCTCTACCATTGGACAAACTAACCGATTGCCATCAGCCACGGCGCTCAGCCGTATTCAGTGGATCTGTTAGTAATTTTGAATCCTTGTCAGGCCAAGATAACGGAGTGGTCGCCATTTAGTATTACACGCCTGATACACCCACGAAAGAAGTTCAAGCGATTCCCTATTCTCGTGATGGCGGCTATACGTTATACTTTCGTTCCCATTCGAAGGAACTCCTGTTATTGACAGTCAACACATTTCCGTGATCCTAAAGTAATTTGGTATTTTGGTCTCATGATAACGATATATCTAAGACGCATCAAAAGGAAGACGGAGATGACAACGGGAGTGCTCCACCTCAGTATTAAGATCCAAATCAAACGAACTAATAGCCCTTTTATGGAAAAATCGATACTTGTACTATGTAAACAACCGTAACGACCGAACAGATTGAAACATGTACCTTGAACACCATAAAACTAAGGAATATATTACTTATATCGAGTGTACTGAAGATTATTATTTTAACATGCGAAGTGAGCTCATGTCCGACGATTCACGGCAATTTTTGAGGGACTATGATAACTTCAGGCTAGTACCACATTTCCAATTGACAATGTGTAGTAAGGTACACAAATAATCAAGAACTCGAACGTATGCTTTGAATGATCCTCTAATCATGTACAGCAAGGACAATTAAGCTTTGCCTAATCTTCTTTTGACTTAAACCTGGTTATATGCTTGACAATCTTAACTCTATCTACTACCTAGAATCAAAATTCATTATCATCAATTTCCATCGGCTCAAATGCAACTATCATCGATAGATGATGGATGGATGGATGCCAGTACTAATGACCGCTTAATGGATAGCTCAGATAGTACACAACTTCACGATCATCGCTAGTAATCACAATACAAGGGCAATGTCGTCGTAAACACAGATTTCGGCTCAGACGAGATTCTTGAAAGAATATAATAAAACTTTAAGTGAACACATCTTAACTAAAGAACTAAAATAATGAACACCACGTGAAACATTTTGTTTTTCCAAAATTCGAAATTTCAAAGCAAAAAACAAACAAAGAAAAAAGAAGAAAAAACAAAGAAGGGATTTTTCCCTTCACAATACGGTTAAAGCACCTAGAACGACACCGCCAACTAAAATCAAAGGGCCAGCGAAGAAGGATGAGCCGGTCATGATACGGACGGCTGCATTAGGTGGTCTAAAAACAAAGAAGGTCAATTTTGATGAAGGTCGAATAAGAAGATGGGGAACGTACGAAGTCTGGGAGGCAGAGCTACTGCTAGCTCCAGAGGAAGCCGAAGAACCACTGGAAGCGGGAGGGGAGGTGGGAGCTGGAGTAGAACCAGAGTCAGAAGTAGTAGGAGAGGAAGAGTCCGCTGAAAAATAAGAGTTTTGAGTAATCAGTAATCGATGGACATTTGGGTGTACGTAATACGTACAACTATTAGAGCTAGTAGTTGAGGAACCGCCGTCAATAAGACTGCCAACGTCGGATGTGATAATGGTAATGATACCACCGACATCTGAAGTGATAACTGTAATGATACCACCGACATCGGAAGTGATAGCTGTGAATTCGCTGGCGATGGCTGAAGTTGCTCCGGTGAAAAACGTGGAGATGTCAGAAGCGGCTTCAGTTGCTTCGCTTACAACGGCAGACGTAGCATCACTGAATATGGAGACAGCTTAAAATGAATATGAATTGAAGTTGCACAGTGACTATGAAAGGAATATGGAAAGCTGGACGTACCACCCGATGTGATATCACTGAAGATGCTTTCGACTATGTATGCACACAAACAATGGAGTCAAGTCAAGAATGTGTGTATGAGGGGAATGAACTTACTTTGGGGTTCTGGGGTGGCGCTGGTGAGAGTAGCAGACACTATCAGTGCGCAAGCGAAAACTTGTTGGTAACGAAACATTGTAATAACTCAAAGAGAAATATAAAGTTGGTTCAAGCGGTTGGAGAACGAGAAACGTCACAAAAAATCCAGACGACCAGAAAAGTCGAAGAGAGTGAAGGTGATGGAGTTTTGAAATATTAGTAGACTTGAGCTACTTAAATATCTATCATGCTGGCTGATCCGCACGTTGTGGACGTCAATGAACTTGTGTTTCGCCTAAGAGATTACCTGACGACTTCATGAAAGCTGTGATACTTAGACCAAATATAAGATTTGAAATTGAAACCACTAAAATGCAATTGTTGCCAAAATGATGGATAAAAGATGATCGATTCTGACCGCCCGAGGTGATTTCACGATTGGGCTTACTGCATCAGTATATGTACAATGTTGCTATGCTAGCCATAATACATTATATGTATGTTGGTATCAGAAAATAAAAACAAACGCTCTCCGAAAACTATAAATCCCAGTAGCTAAAAGACACCTTTAAATATTTATATTTTATAAAAAGCTGTATTAAAGTTCTATTGAATTATCTATTCTGTAATCTGCGCGTTTCGACACGGTAACGACTTGACATAGCATATAAATGCAGTTTCCGGCTCAGACACAAAGTTCAAAAAAGAATAAATCACACACCATCGCAACATAGCGTAAACCGGACCATTACTTCTTCCTTAGTACCTCAGCACATTCTTTTACTAATTCAATAAAGTTAGAGCCAGTATCATTTAGGTTGAACTTGAAAAGATCCATGAGAAGGTTAGATAGTACGGGGCACCGTGTTTTGGGTGTATATATGACATTATTTGTCATGAGAAAACATGTACTTTACATTTTTAGCTGGATTTGATCTTCTGTTTTGAAGCGACGTACGGATTCAGAGTTTACTTTCAACCGAGATAATAGTACTGAATCTAAAAGCGGTCGCATGATCTTGAACCGATTGAAGATTGCAAGCTTCTGGATTATATTATGTACGCGTCATTCAAATGTATCGTACTTCGTGCGAGTTTGATGTCAAATATGGCGTTGAACGACGGAGAGAAGTGCATAACTCTATAAGTGGACTTGAGAATACGCGCGACAAGGGTTTGTAATTGCAGCATAGAGATCATGTTTGTCAGCTACATTGTGAATTACATAGGACGTAAACAAGTTTATGAGGAACACATATAGCCTACTTATACTAATCGACTCGGACAACAAGGACCCCATACGGTCCTCTGACTCCTGAAGACGTTTAACTCTTTTTGGAGCTGTCAAAACGTTACCGAAAACAGGCACAAAAATTTAACGGAGGTAATATTATTACTTGCTCCATTAGATAGAAAAAAGGAACTCAATCGCTGAGGGATGTGACTCACAGAGTTTTTGTATTGGACAGAATATTTTGGGCACCATCACAGCAATCAGGATAATTGATGATCCACCGCAGGAAACGCCCCATGACTGGATGGGGATCGCAAGTTCTCCCTCAGGCTCTAAGTTTCGTGCCGAGAGAACTCTAAAATTAATTATTTAAGGAATTTCACGAAGAAAAATTCCTGTTTTATGTAACTACGTGTTCTAGTAAGCGATTGTACTACATTGACAGTAATAATATAATATAACGAATACTATAAGACTAAGGAAATACATGAACATTGCGCATACAAGTACATATAACTCTACACCGCCCAAGCGTCGTTAGTCAAAGAACTAAATAAATAATCAATCAAGCTTTATATTTATGTTCTCAGAACTGTTTGATCTTGGTATTATCCGACATTTGAAAGGTCGCGGACGTCTATCAGATCAACAAAAATGGTATGAGTAAAAAATAGACTTATCACTGTTCGCGTCAGTAGACTCACGAAAGAGTACCTGGTTCGAACGCGTCTACATCTGGAAATTCCAATTTACCGGTCTCGGTTTCGTAAGGCAAGATATTGAACGTGTGCAATATCGAGGATATTGTTATAAACACTATGTCCTCGGCAATATATCGACCAGGGCAAACTCTTTTTCACAGGAAAATTTTGTTTTTTTTTAGTCTCCTTCAAGCGAAACATAACGAAATTAATGATAAACAAACCTTCTTCCAAATCCAAAGGCCATCTCGGGGTCCAGGGTCGCTTCATTCTCAAGAAACCTTTCTGGGCGGAATTTATCAGTGTTTTGTCCAAACGCATCTTTAGAACGTGAAATGGACCTAAAAACAATATCCATTATGCAAATATTTACTAAACAAAAGTACACACGAGGGGAAACGTACCATATATTGGGCATGACCATAGTCCCTTTTGGGATAAAATAATCCCTAAATAAGTCGTTTCGCGTCAAGACATGCGGTACACCCGCAGGGACGACAGGATGCCATCGTAAAACCTCTTTGTATAAAGCATTCGTGTATGGCAAATTGGGTCTATCCCGGAGCGACGGCAATGCGTCTGATCCAATGATTTGGTTTAATTCTGTTTGAGCCTTTTTTTGTGCTTCTGGATAAAGAACCATAGCCATGAAAAACACTTGTATAACAGCTTCGGTCTGGTTTGTGAAAGTCGTTTAGTTTACACTTGAACTGAAGGAAAAGGCGAAAAGGTCACTGCCACTTACAGTATCGATAGCAGCCATGTAAATGTCTCCTGCAGTTGATTTTATTGTCTCTTCGAACTTTTCATTGGAGACACTTGAACCGTGTTGTTTAAAATTGTTCGAGCTGTTTTGAAGTAGCTCGGTGACAACAGAGGGTCGCACTGCTTTACCTAAGTCCTAAACATGAAATAAGTGTAAGCGATCGGGGTAAAGACTACATTGATAGAGTTGTTAATTACCAAAAAACTTTTCGCAAGTTCGAAAGGCTTGTTGCGCATAATAATAGATCCAACTCTGAATTTATTTGCGACTCGTTTAAAACCGGCACCAGGGAACCAAGTCGGAATATATTTGACTGTTTAACCGGAAAGAGCGGTGTTAGTCGAAAAAGAAACTGCTGTAGATAGAACAAAAACTGCGTACGGAATGGAAGGAATTCGACCAGAAAAGATCCGGGCTTCAACAGTTGATTCATGTGCTTTATCACCTCTTCTGGCACAGCTAAAAATGGGTCGTCCTTGGCATGAATCTCAATTCCGTATGTAAACTTACAAAAAGGAAGAGAATAAGAACCGACGTTGCACCCCCAAAAAATAAATTGCGTACATACCTCCATGATATTTACGCCGATAATATATCGTATGTGTTCCAAGAATAAATGGGGGGATTGATAAAAGCGTCGGAGCAATTTCCTAAAAATAAAAAAAGCTTAAAAAATAACGAGTTAAAATAGGTAATCGCATTTTACCTCGTGTTCTTTTCCCAGACATCCTGGTATTTGCCAATGGCACCTTTTCCTATAACCCTAGCAAAATTTCGGCGACGTTCCTTCCAATCATCTGAGTCAGGCTGCATCAAAAGTATACACCAGTCAAATTCCGCACTTGACGATCAGAAAATCAGCTTGTTTGAACTTCACACCGGTCCTCTTTAGTGCTTACAGATCGGAAAAAATAGTCGATTTGACACGGTTAGAATATATCGCCCCTCGCTGATCCATTAGCTCTGTCGCTAGTTTGAAAGAATTGACGTAAAGGAGCGAAGTGCCAAAAAGATCTAGATACACCAGGTCACCTGTCATAATATTATGATTAGTGAATGTGCGTGTGGAAGTGATGATGACAACGGCTTTGAACAACGAACCGTATGTTTTCGCCCATTTCTCGTAGACTCTCAATTCCTGTTTTATAGGCAAGTCTCGTATGTTTCTGAGCAGGGAGTGCAGTGAAGGGCCTGGTGGTAGCTTATACCCTATATTATGATCGTGAGAATCCAAGACAAAGCTTTTTACTTCTTGGAAATCAAAGCCTGATTCAACGAGAACTAACCTTTGGGAATGCGTTTCCGCAAATAAAGGTGTAATAAAAAGACGACGAAGACGAAGCCGGAAACAGTTGGGAGTGAGATGGGTTTGAGTGAGGATCTCATTGATATAGCAGTGTTGGGATCGTTTAATTGGAAGTGAGTAGTAGCTGGCCTCGGAATACGGGCTGAGGCCGGGTTTATATATGTTGAACCTGTGAATTCGCACTATATACAATGAAAAGGTGTCAACGCCGCTTGAGAATCACGGAAAGAATGAGCGTTATATTGCCAAGGTACATATCTTTCACCGGGCAGCTAATCCACTTCCGACTCGCCGTCTCCGAATTTGAAAGAAGAGACGTCACGATATAATTAATTAAGAACTGGCATTATCACTGATTAAATATGAAGAACCTTAAAACGCACATGGTGCTATGTATTAGCATCCCAATTTTACCCATAAACAGCTGAAGGTAGCATTGGTATCGTCAGAGCACTTAAAGTATTGAACAATAGACAAAAATTAGGGGATTTCAGAGCAGGCCGTTACATAGTGCTTTTGCGTGTTTATATCATCTCTGGTGTGATGGTGGATGTTCGACATTGCAGAAGTGTCTTGGAGTCTTGGAGGCCTTCTGAGCCCAGAAAATTTGAGCGGGCCTAAGAGCAACTCGACCGTCGGAATCGCGTGGGTTCTGTGGTTTCTCGGAACGTAATTGGCATGATCAGCCAATGCTTTACTCGTTAAGATAGGCCGCAGTACTGGTTCCCAAAAAGGTTTGGGGACGCACTGGCACGGATCGTATAATTTTGTCGTTAGTAGAACATGCTCGCGCCGTTCGAAGTTGAATCAGAGTCGCTACCACCTCTTATCACCTCCGAAGGAAGCCGGAGAAGTGGGGTTAGGGTAGAACTGTCAGAACCCGCTAACTTGAGAAGCGTAATCAAAATCAATCAAGTTGAGGTTACATACAACTAGACGTCACGCGTGTGATGCCTTACTATCACATGCATCACATCCGACATAATTACAGTGAATTCACTATGGCTTCGAGGTTGTTCCCGTGACAAACCTTGAAGAGGTCCGAAGCTGCCTCATTTGCTGCGCTTGCAACGGCGCCGGCGACGTACATAGCACTATTGAATATGGAGGCAGCTGATGATGAAAACAACTTGAACGGGGAGATATACAAAGTCAGTATACCACCTGATGAAACTTTCACCTAGTACTTACTGAAAACACAGTCAGATTCTTAAAATTTCAGCTATAGGAACGCGCCACTATTGTAGTGGCTGTATTCTCCTTGAAATCATGACTGTTCACTATAAAGACAAAAATCGTTGTCGCGTCGAGCTCGAGTTCAAAGTCCCATGAAAGTTTTCTCAGCCATTTGCTATATTTATTTACTCAGCGCCGCCCACTTGTTTAAGTGACAATAAATATCTAGATTTGGAGCTTTGTATTAAATGAGTCGACTGAACCCAGCAAAATATAACTTAGATTATATATAGTCGTTGAGACTAACACATGAACGGTAGAATATCAAATAAGCGTACTTCATCACGATATTTTGATCAACATAGCCGGTTGAACCAACCAACCAAACCCGTCAAAGTTTGGTTGTCAAAGATCACGCATTAAAAAGACTTCAAAAAACCCATATTCAGGAAACAACAAACGAAAGATTAAATAACAATACACACCAAATATAAAAATACCAGCAACGACTGCCAGAACATTCGTACAAAAGAGTGTTGCTCTCGTCCAAAGCCACTGCCAGTTAACAGTTATCCGAGACTCTTTCTCTTTTGATTTGTCAGCGAAGCGTGTGCAGTCCAAAGAAGCCAAATCCTTGCATAGCCGTTGCAAAGTGGGCTCCGTACGAGGATCATATATCGGCAGTTCCTCCCGCACGTTTGAGGGAAGCCATAGGTACGCCATCATGCCTCTCCCAAGACTAGAAACGCAAGAAACATTCGCACCAACTTGGAGCAGTTTGCGAGCGAAGTCGTGCACTTCCCAGTTCACCTTTCCATCGTCCGTGTGCACCTTCTCCGAAAGCCGTCTAGGGTCAAGCCTCAGTTTGTGAAACTCCAGAAACGCTGCCATAGGGTTGGCGGTTTGTGTTGCGGTAGGCGTCGAAGGGGGATAGACAGCTCTCCAATGAACGACAAACGCCTCCCAGTTCTTCTTCGTCTCATCGTCGAATAGCTTTTGGTAGTTGACTAAAGCGCGATCCCGCAGACAGTGACGAATGTAGTTGCACTTCAACATATTATTCTCTTCCCATCCCCATGCGCAAAAAGCTTTATTCGCGTTCAGAATCCACTCGTTTCCGTCTTCGTTGATATCGCCCCGGAAGAGCGGAATCATCTGCATCTGTTCAAGCGTAATCTGAAATTTCCTAGCCGTGGAAGTATGCTCGGATTGAATAGAATCGTCATGACGAGGTTGGGAAGCAGCTCGATCCTGATTATCCATTGTGGGATCACTGGGAGCCTGCGTGGGGTGGTACTGCCGCGATCGGTGTCGAACTAGTGGTGGACTTGGCTTTATCGCCGACTATGGTTTCAAGTTAGTACTATTGATTTAGCTCGAGAAAGAACAGAACCCACTTTAGGTATGAGTGAAGGATTTGTGGCCTCGACTGAGGTCGAAACAGGCAAAGGCCGATCGGTGCGCCGCCGTTGAGCTGCCAGTGCCGCTGCATCTTTCCGGTGAATTATGTCTTTGAATAAGTCTTGCAGATCATCCTTTTGCCCTTCATATACAACCGTCCTAATCGAAACGATTTGAGGATTTGGACGGGTTGGAATTGGTGTTTGAACTGTTCGAACAACATCGGGTTTGGGGGGTTTGTCGGAGCTCGGATCTTTTATGAGGTGTTCGCAGGGCGTTACGTTGGCGGAAACAGTTTCGCTGTTGCTTTGGAAAGAAGACGATGGGTTGGATGTAGCATGATGATTGGTATCTTCGTCCATTTTTGCTGATTTGGAAGAAGGCGTAGTTCAGAAAAACAAAGGTTGAGATAGGAATACTGAGAGAGAATGGTAGTCTCGAGTAGTGGGCGAATGAAACATGTAGTACACGGGTTAAATAGGGCGATCTGGTCAAATGCTTCCTCCGAAAAAGACCGAGTAGTAGACAAAGAAATGTGAACTGACAAAGGAGATTAATTTGCAGCACGATAAAGGAGGCAGAACAAAGATAAAGATGTACATACAAGGTAATAGAACAAAAGACTATTCGCAGTTAGTAATTGAAATAAACATAGTATGACTTGGATATAACGAACGATAACGGAAGCCAGCGGATTTTACCTGATCCAAGGTAACTCACAGTACTATCAAACAAAGGTTATGAATGGTTAATGGCAACGGGATAAAGAAAAGAACCTATCAGGAGAAATTGTTCTTGAACAAAGACTCAGGCTCGAAAGCTGTACATTTCAAGATGGCCTCCGATAAATTAACATACCGAAAGCCACTAGGTAGTACCCAAGTCTGTTGAAGCCGACTATGTTCTGTCCTTCTTAATACGATTCCCATTGCTCCACGATATTCCAATTGATCAGTCGCATGATCTGAATGATCTAAACATAATATCGTAAGAAACTATCGCGGAAGATGTTCGACGCATATGCATCAACGAACCGCCGACCTCGGGCACACGATCCCATGCGAGTTTCTTTTATTCTCGTGGTGTCTCGGCCAATGTTCGACGACCTGATTGGGTAACGCGAAATTCTGACGATAGACTCAGCTCACATTAGTCAGATTAGATTGAGACAAAAGAATTAGCATTAGGTGAGAACAAGTGCTCTCGCATGAAAGCGTTGCTAAGAGCTATGTGGGAACCCTTGAATGCATCCGCTGGAAAATAAGATTTCTGTTTCAACATTCATATGCCCGCGTCGTTACTGGGGATAAGAAGAGTTTCATGCTCCCGCTCCCGCTCGTCGTCGCGGGTTGGTCGCGGGTATTTTTTGAAGCTAAAGCGCGTTATGTAATTCGGTTAGCTTTCGATGTGAAAGACACGAACTGGAACTAAAAGCGCCCGGTTCCTTTTGACGAGAGCTTCACCCGTCTCTCCCGCGGGCAGCCGTGCAAATAATCATTCCCCTCTCCGATGCAAGCGTCCTATCTAGTACATATTTTTATTCCCTTTGCATCGTGAAAGATTTGATTATCGCCGCACGGCTTAAATGTTTGTCTTCAAACACGACCTCGATTGCCCGATAACTTTCCGTTGATGCCTGATTGTCGTCTTGGAAATCCCCGGATAGCTTCTCGTCTTGACTCCTGAGAGCTTTTATCGCCAACTCACTCGCCGAATGCTGGCGCCGACGTCGCACATCGAGGAAGTAGACTGCGAGGGTGCTGACACAGCACCAACATTCTGTCGAGCTCGCGGATTGCACGTCACGCTCACCAATGTCCGTCATCATGCATCATGCATCATGATTCACTCTCGGGCTAGTAGACGTTTTTCATCAGACCTTTCTGTCGTTCTTTTCACGCCCTTCGTCCCACCCCTACCACTGATGCACTTATGAATACTCGAAATACAGTCTCATGTCACTGCACACCACAGCGGCACTCCTAGTGGCCGCGTCTCAGTCCGAATTCATCGAGAAAGAGCCCGCCCGCTCCGGCAGGCTTGTTCTCACCACGAGCATTCTCTCGAGCGAGACGAGACAGGGATATACTTATAGGAGAAAGAATAAACAGATCAGTGTTGTAACTGATTTCGGCTTGTTCGGGGGTTTCCCTCAAGTTTCCCTCAGTTGATCCGGACATTGAATCAAGAGTGAATCTGCGGGTAAACCAAAATTTTTAAGCTGTATCACGATGTGGGACTATTTTCGTACTCGTTTCTATGCTTGTTAACTGTGCCCACCGACGTTGAAATCGTAGCTGAATTGAATCTCATTGCGTCGTCAGATACGTCACAGTTCGATAGAGCCTCAGTCCATGCTCTCAATATGTAAATAAATCTCCATCACCTTCATTATTGTCCACCAAACCCAATCTAATCTTCAGGCCGTCGCCACCTTTCTCAACATTCATCTCTCAAGGTTTCGGGTCCAAACCCGCCCGTTTCACTTTTCACCGCTCACGATCACATGCAAAAATCGCACGTCGTCACGACACACCAGATGTAAAAATTCCACCTCGACCGGCCATTGAGTCAATCTCGTACCACTGAGATGGTTTAGGCAAATATGCCTCAATAAAGACTTCATTTCAAGATTTGAAGCCTGTTCGCTCGTCTCTTTTGGATGCTGAAACAAGGGACCACGAGTTTTTTGACTAACATCAACATGAACAAAGGTTTGTATACATGCTGTCTTGTAGCTTGAAATGAGACGTTTTAACTTAAGCTAGGACAATATAAAAGGCTACGTTAGAACGCACTCGTGGTCGTCTCGTCTCTACGATCCCTCCACCGTCCAGCTGCTACAATGATTGGCAAAGTAATAGACACTCACAGACTGACTGGATCCATCACGGCGGCTCTTCAAGCAAATGAACTTCGTACCATAGATTGGAACATAGGTATTTTAACAGACCCTTTAAAAAAATCTTTGAACGTTCACTGTTTCTCAAAAGCGGCTTCCGTTACATTTTTGTTCTGGGATATGCTGTTACTATATGACAGAGAGGTATCGTTTATTGCATACGTTACTCAATGCTTAAGTCTAATCCTCATTATTATTTAGGTGCAATACATCTGGAAGTAAGAATATTCCATGAAGATAAGGCTGTCTATGCTATGTTGTAAACAAAATTTCTTAGATCCAAATTTTCCCTGATTACTGCTGTGTTTGGTGTCGTGCGTCTGTGCGCTGTGGCACTGAGTATGTACGTCCTTGAGAGCCTGAGCTTGGGTGTTATTCATCAAAGGAGTCTTATCTATGTATACCCATAGATTATATTTCGCAGTCGGTGTCGGCATATTTAACTTGACAGATGATATTTGCAAGCATATACTCTGGTTTCAATCATTATCCGCCCTCGTCCTGTCTACGGCGTCAGACATACTATTGATATCCCGCGGTATGTGTCCTTAAAACAACGATAAACCCGAAAACGCTACATTTTCTGAAATGTTCTAGTCTATGCTTTCTACGCGAGAAAAAAGGCGCTACTTATATCTCTTTGTGTTTTTGAGGCTATAGCATTTATCGCCGTCCTCTGCACAATCATAATAGTCCTGCCTAAAGTCCACCTGATTCCTAGCCCCTTTCCTTCCTAACTGCACATCGGAGGCTGTATATCATTGTTTTTCCCGAGTCTTATACCAAATATCTGGTACGATGATTGCATTAGCACCTGTAATTCAACATGAGAATAACATTATACATGGTTTTACAGGATCCCAATCCTTTGTGTACAGACTGTGCTTTTCGGTCTAGCTGGAGGACGACATCTTTACCTACAATGGAAGAATCAGATGACGATTAGCCGACTTTATTATACTTTTATTCGGGATGGTATATGGTGCTTTTTCGTGCTTTTCGGTATGCTATTCCCATGAATAACGCTCACCTTCAATGCCAAACTGACAAAATCATCGTCAGTTATTTACCTGTTGTGTATAGTTGGAGTTGAATTGAGCAATATATTTGGTTTAATCTCCTTCTAGTGAGTATACATGACTCCGCTATACATATTTAAGTTCAAACTCATAATACACTATAGCTGGTGTTTCCCGCTCGTTGGAGCATGTGTTAGTACCTCTGTCCTTGTTTTGAAGCCATGTTAACTCATCTCAGTCCACATCATTAGACATCTCGCTTGATCCTTAACCTACGGTCTGCGAACCGCGAAGACTTTTCAGCTGACGCTCCGAACACGGATACGAAAATGGACTTTACGAAGCCACCGACGGTGGGAGTCAATACTACGGTGAATATCACCCAGAGTACCCACGTGGAGGTTTGAGTATTGCAGAATGCCAGAAACGATATCATTCTGAACTGATTATGACAATTTATGCGAGTTGAATTCATTGAACGCTGATGTGTATTGTTGCTTGCGGAAACAGGCTACGCAGAGATTAGTCACATCCGTTGATTCCCTTTCCTTCCCTGTTCGCTCCTGAGGCGCACGTATCAGTATGTATGATAAATTATGATTAAATCATTGTATTGAAATTTTCACAATGCACAAAAAATAAATACAAAAAGAAAATTGTAGAAAAAAAAGGTAAAAATAAATTTTATACATGCGCCAAAATCAGACTCAGATTGAGTTCATGCAAGGGAATTGGCGTGGGCCTCCTCTAGTCTTTCGATGTGAAAGACGCGAACCAGAACTAAAAGCGCCCGTCTTTCTCGCGGGCGGTCGTACAAATGATGTCGAGATTTTGACAAACTGACTTGAGAATGACGACCGACGCCGTGCCCAGATTATATCCGACGCCATTAATCTCAGTATTGCACGTTCAAATTATACATTGTGAAAATTTCAATACAATGATTTAATAATAATTTATCATACATACACATCAGCATTGAATGAATTCAAGTTGCATAAGTTGTCATAATCAATTCATAATGATATCGTTTCTGCAATACTCAAACCTCTACGTGGGTATTACTTTGGGCGATATCCGCCGTAGTATTGACTCCCACCGTAGGTGGCTTTGTAAAGTCCATTTTCGTATCCGTGTTCGGAGCGTCAGCTGAAAAGTCTTCGCGGTTGGCAGAGCGTAGGTTAAGGATCAAGCGAGATGTCTAATGATGTGGACTGAGATGAGTTATCATGGCTTCAAAACAAGGATAGAGGTACTAACACATGCTCCAACGAGCGGAAAACACCAGCTATAGTATATTATGAGTTTGAATTTAAATATGTATGGCGGAGCCTGTTCTTACTAGAAGGAGATTAAACCAAATATATTGCTCAATTCAACTCCAACTATACACAGCAGGTAAATAACTGACGATGATTTTGTCAGTTTGGCAAGATGAGCGTTATGAAATAGCGTACCGAAAAGCACGAAAAAGCACCAGATACCATCCCGAATAAAAGTATAATAAAGTCTACTAATCGTCATCCGGTTCTTCCATTGTAGGTAAAGGTGTCGTCCTCCGGCTAGACCGAAAAGCACAGTCTGTACACAAAGGATTGGAATCCTGTAAAATAATGCATAATGTTATGTGTTGAATTACAGGTGCACAAATATCGTACCAGATATTTGGTATAAAACTCGGGAAAAACAATGATACACAACCTCCGATGTGGAGTTGGGAAGGAAACGGGCTAGGAATCAGGTGGACTTTAGGCACGACTATTATGATTGTGCAGAGGACGGCGATAAATGCTATAGCTTCAAAAACACAAAGAGATACAAGTAGCGCCTTGTTTCTCCCGTAAAAAGCATAGACTAGAACGTTTCAGAAAATGTAGTGTTTTCGGGTTTATTGTTTTTTTTAATGAGACATACCACGAGATATCAATAGTATGTCTGACGCTGTGGACAGGACGAGGGCGGACAATGATTGAAACCAGAGTATATGCTTGCATATGTCATCTGTCAAGTTAAATACCCCGACACCGACTGCGAAGTATAATCTATGAATATACATAAATGAAACTCCTTTGATGAATAACAATAACACTCATCAAGGACGTACATACTCAGTGCCACAGCGCACAGACGCACGACACCAAACACAGCAGTGATCAGGGAGAATTTGGGTCTTGAAAATTTTGGTTATAACATAGCATAGACATATCTTCGTGCAATATTCTTACTTCCAGATGTATTGCACCTAAATAATAATGAGAATTAGTCTCAACGGCGAGTAATGAGAAACATTATGTCAATGAAACGATACCTCTCTATCAAATAATAACATCATATCCCAAAATAGAAATGTAACCGAAGCCGCTTTTTTAAAAAAAATGAAAAAACATTAACGGAGATACAATTTCTTTCAAAGCACTTAAAATACCTATGTTCCAATCTGTGGTGCGAAGCTCGGTCGCATCAAGGATTGTCGTGACGGGCCCAATCAACGTGTGAGTGTCTATTACTGTGCCAACCATTGTGGCAGCTGGACAGTGAAGCCTTGAGGGTTGTAGAGACGAGATGAACCACGAGTGCGAGTGCTAACAACCATAATTCTAAGGTAGTCTTTTATATGGTCCTAGCTTAAGCTGAAACATCTCATCTCAAACTGCGAAGACATGCATACATACCTTTGTTCATGTTGATGTTAGTCAAAAACCTCGTGGTCCCTTGTTTCAGCATCCGAAAGAGACGGATTTAGTTATGCGAACAGGCTTCAGTTCAACTTTCTTGAGGCATATTTGCCCTAAACCACCTCAGTGGTACGCGATGACCTCAATGACCAGCCAAGTGGGAATTAGGTGGGATTTTAGATCTCGTTTGTCATGATGGCCTGCGATTTGCGTGTGATTATGAGGGCGGTGAAGAGTGAAACTGACAGGTTTTCGACCCGAAAACTTTCAGATGGATGTTGAAAAAGGGGGTGACGGTCCGAAGAATTGGATTGAGTTTGATGGGTCATAATGAAAGTGATGGAGATTTGCATACATATTAAGAACATGGAACTGAGGCACTATTGAAATGTGAGTAAATATTGATCCATCTGACGACGCATTGAGATTCAATTCAACTACGATTTTAACGCCTGCGGGCGTAGTTAACAAGTATGGAAGCCGGTACGAAGATGGTCTCAGATCGTGATACAGCTTTGAAAAATTTCAATTCTTCTCCAGATTTGCTCTATATTCAAATTTCAATGTCGGGATCAACATCGAGGGAAACCCCGAACAAGCCGAGGCCAGTTACTGATCTTTTTCCTCTTTTTCCTGTCTCGTCTCGCTCCCAAGGAGAATGTTCGTGGTACATAGGTTGAGGACCGGGAGCCGACCTGTGAGAACAAGACCATGCTCTTTCTCGGCGAATTCGGACTCGGGCGCGGCCACTAAGAGTGCTGCTAGTGATATGAGACTGTATCTCAGTGTTTCATAAGTGGTAGGGCGGAACCGTGAAAAGAACGAAGAAAAGGTCTGATGAGAACAACATAGTTGCATCCGCAGCCACGGACGTGAGTATAACGCGTCCAAGTACAGAATGCACCAAATAACTCACCTGACGCTAGGACTTCTCCTAGCCCGAGAGTGATGACGGACATTGGTGAGCGCGACGTGCAATGAGCCTTAGCACCCGCGAGCTCGACAAAATGCTGGTACTGTGCCAGTACCTCCGCAGTCTACTTCCTCTGAGGCGCGACGTCAGTGTGCCAGCGCTCGGCGAGTGAGTTGGCGAAACTATCCGAGGATTTCCAAGACAACAATCAGGCATCAACGGAAAGCTATCGTGCAAATCGAGGTCGCGTTTGGAGAAGCGTCATGACTAGTATTTTTATTGGATTTGCATCATGTGAAAGACTTGATTATCACCGCACAGCTTGAATGTTCGAGCTCGTGCACATCGAGGGAATGAAGCCAGAAGTGTGACTTGGCTTGTCACATACGTATTTCCTCGGACGACTCGCTCTATCCAAATTTACGCAACTTTCCAATCCTTGGTTTCTATGCTTGACGCTTTTAAATTATCGCACTGATTGAGCGGAACTTGTATTAAAAATCCATTTATGCAAGGTTTGCGCTCATGATGTCGCTTGTGCGGTTCTAGGTGGTATTGCACTAGTCTCTAGATGCCAGGTGGCTCTCAGATCTCAATCGTTGGCCGGTCAAGCTTTCAAAATTTCAAGACTTGTCACTTATCACAGAATTGTCCTTTCTTCCCGCCTTATTGTAGCTGATCAAACGCCTAAAATTAATGATTAAGACATCAGTTCACATTTTATAAAGCATTGCTTCGTTTTGAAATCACTCGTCTGCCTGCCCGTTAGTTCCTCTTGGTTTTTTTGTTCAATTTTGGTGCAATGTAAGTGACGGTGTCGACCTCCTTTTAATGCGATTGACATATTTATAGTTTCATACATTACTAACCCTTTCGATTTGAAAAAGGATGGGCCGGAACAAACGTTCCAAGCTCGCCGCCACACGTGGTCCTGAACACCCTAAGGAATGTAATCCTCGTCCAGAGCCCTCTGATAATGCGAAACCCCTGGCGAGCCGATATCAATTTTTTAATAATGTTCAGGCCTTGTATCAACTGCCAGAACTGGGACTTGTTGAGGAATATGAGGCCAACTTCAGTAGTCTCAACGTAAAAAGCCTGGTGTCTCAATATCATTTAGAGAACTTATTCTATCACATCGATTTGGATCGCTAACACCTGGACGTTCTGAAGAGTATAGATTCGAATATCATCCAATCCTCACTCCCGAGTCCGAGCGTTTCGTGAACGCCTGTCGTCTGGCTCACATGATGAGGGAGAGGGAACGGAAGTTACGCCATGATCAATGGTCTGCGTTGGTTGGGACACTTTTTTTTACTTACTTTACTTTTTTTGGAGTGGACAGTCACTTCTTCATCTTATCATTTTGTACTTTGCTTTTGTTCTCGCTCGGTAAGTAAAAGATTCCCTTCCTTGATTTGTGGTACGACTGATTATTATTTCAAGGCTTTACTTTCTCTTGCCCTTTATGAGTGCGGACAGGTAGTTTAGGTGCATTCGTACACAATAATGCTATTATTGAGGGCGATCCAATATAGTGTCTTACCTTTTTGATGATCTCAAATCAGTTTGTTTGTTTAGAAGATATTCAATCGTGTCCTGACATTTCCAACTCAGGGAGGGACTGTTTTTCAACTATCTCGTTTAGGACCAAGCTTTCTTGAAATAGGCAACGGCGGCGATATAACCAACATCTTATACCAGAGTACATAAGAGATAGATTCGGATCGTATAACCACCTCCACGCCTTTTCCTCGTCTGATTTGTGTTAAGGCATAATAATGAAGAAACCTACCCTGACTGTTCTTTCCGGACTATTATGTGTAGCCTTTTCGCAGGCTTCACATGGTAGTATTGTCTCAACGTTCTCTAGTAATGCCACTGACGTTCCGAAAGGAACGCCAATTCCAGGCTACTACCGAGTGTCTACAGACCGCAGGTTCATTTTTCGCCTCCGCAGGTACGTTTTATCTACAAGACCGTAACTAGTACTGGCTCAATATCAAAATTTTCTACCACTATATAGTTCTTCTTGAACGATCCGAACGGGCTCTTTCTGGATGCAAACGGAACATATCATGTTTACTATCAATGTTCGTGTAAATCTGTCCTTAAATCACGCAAATAGTACATTGATCATTTTTCTTTATCTATAGACAATCCAACTGATCTAGTAGCCGGAAATCAGCACTGGGGACACGCTACCTCGCCTGATCTCTATCATTGGACAAATCAACCAATTGCCATCTTTCCTCCGGACAGCTCCTCGGCCGTATTCAGTGGATCAGCTGTTATTGATCGCAATAATACTTCTGGATTCTTCCCGGATCAAGATAACGGAGTGGTCGCCATCTACACGCTTGATACACCAACGAAAGAGGTTCAAGCGATTTCTTATTCTCGTGATGGCGGTTATACTTTCATTCCGTTCGAAGGAAACCCGGTTATTGACAGTCATTCAACACAGTTCCGTGATCCTAAAGTGATCTGGCATTCTGAGACTGAAAAGTGGGTTATGGTTATTGCGTATTCGCAGGAATTTGTCATTGGAGTGTATACGTCGCCGAACCTAAAAGACTGGACTCATGCGTCGAATATCTCCCATGTCGGACTGCTGGGCTCTCAATATGAGTGTCCAAATCTAGTCAAATTTCCGGTTCGCACCTCCGATTCCGCCAGGTCTAATGAAAATGAAAACATGATGTACGTTCTCACCATCTCAATTAACCCTGGTGCTCCCCTCGGTGGTTCTGTGACGCAATATTTTCCTGGATCTTTCAACGGCACACACTTTACTCCGGTTGACGACACCACGCGTTTTACAGATTTTGCGAAGGACAACTATGCAGGTCAATTTTTCTTTGGAATTCCGGATGGAGAAGATCCCGTTAGTATTGCATGGGCTAGCAACTGGCAATATACGGATAGCGTTCCGTCAGCGCGGGAGGGGTGGCGAGGGGCGATGGGTTTGCCGAGAAGACATTATCTTACCAAAAGCACTCGACTTGGATGGAATCTCGCTAGTCCGCCAGTGGATCTGAGCCCTATTCTTGGAGAGTATTTAGTAGAAAAATCCAGCAACGGGTTTGGAACTTGGGCTGTGGATTTCTCGGGCGTACAGTCAAACGCGTTGTACTTTGAGGCCAACGTTTCCTCGGCGTCAGGCGTGAGTGATGTCACCACGCTAAACTTTACTTTCCTTAGTCCTATCTCAAACGAAACCCTTTCTGGAGGATATTTCTTCAGCGCCGGAGACTTCTTCCTAGACCGTGGCAACACCAAGGGTTTCAGTAACCCATTTTTCACTGATAAATTCTCTACGAGTATAATACCCCGTGCAGATGGAAGTTTCAAACTCTTAGGAGTTTTCGACAGAAGTTTGTTTGAGGTGTTTGTGGATGGGGTGGTGAGCGGGACGACCACGTTCTTTCCTACACAACCACTGACGATGTTAACGATCAGTGCTGGAGGATTTTTCGAGGAGACAGAAATCAGGGTGTCTGTGCGGGAACTGAGGAGTATTTGGCAGGGTGTTGAAAATGAATACGCGAACCATGAGAAGACAGGCTTGAACAGATGGAATCAAGTAACGCAATTGTATCTCGCCCAGTAGTTCGATTTTCGTTTTCAAATTATCACTTTCTAGAGAATCTTTTGATATTTTGTCGCCCATAAGCTCGTGGCACACCATGGGATGGTTCATCCGTTTAATTGAAACGTCGCGACATGCATATATGCCTATGACAAGTGCTCAAGTATTGTTGAAACGAGGCTTGCAAGCAACGGGGAGTCGAGAAGTATGTTAAGCTAAGAGAACTCAGGTTGCAGTGTACAGAATTGCGGGTTTAGACAATACCCTGAACAACCTCGATGGTCTTTTTTTAATGATTATGTAAAAGAGTTTATCCTATCGGTTAATACTAAGCTTTTTCTTCAAAAGTACTACTCGTGGTATTCTCTCTTAAGATTCGTACTTGTACGTCTTTGTAAGTCTAGCATTCAAATCAATCCAGGGAAAACGTTAACACGATTATATGTAATGACGTCGACGATCATGATGATGACGGTTTGGTTTAGACAAGAATTGCGGTTGCGCTCCAAGATCTTCAAGAGAAAACAATCGTTATTGTATCTTAGATTCATTGCGTAAGTATTAATAACATTACAATAAATATCCGAGCTTAGAACTTCATTATGTAACTCAAAGAGTCGACTACTAGACGAAACAAAAAAAATGTATATACATAATTCTTAAGATTGGCACCAGAATGGTACAGCATTGACAATATTCAATCCTATTCCATAATAAGGCTTCTCTTTATGGACGTGATCGGTTACTAAATTGGGTTCGTTGAAGGTCTTGCTGTCGTTCATAAAACCTAAAAAGCCCTCAAAAAAAAAAACGATGATCAGAGACGAAAATAACCTTTAGATAGCGTGATACATACCATACAGAAAAGTACCAGCAGCGATTACGAGAACAAATAAACAAACGAGCCCCGCTCCCGCCCAAAACCGCTGCCGATTGGTCTTTTCTCGAGACTTTTCCTCTTGTAACTTTCCAGCGAAGCGCGTGCAATCCAAAGAAGTTAAGTCTTCATATAGTTGTTTCAAAGTGGGTTCAGTACGAGGATTATACGCCGGCAGTTCCTTTTTCACGATTGAGGGAAGCATTATGTACCCCGTCATGCCCATCCCAACTTCGGAGATGCAAGAAACACTCGCCCCGACTATGAGCATGTTGCGAGCAAATACATGTACCTCCCAACAGGTCTTTCCATCATCCGTGTGCACCTGCTCCGAAAGTCGGCTGGGGTCGAGCCTCAGTTTGTGAAACTCCCGTAACGCCGCCATAGGGGTGGCGGTCTTTGCTGCAGTCGATGCCGAAGGGGGATAGACAGCTCTCCAATGAGCGACAAACGCCTCCCAGTTTTTCTTCGTCTCATCGTCTAGCTTTTCGTAGTTGTCTAGAGCAGAGTCCCGTAGACAGTGGTGAATGTAGCTGCACTTCATCGTATTATTTTCTTCCCAGCCCCACACACAAAACGCTTTATTCGCGTTCAAGATCCACTCGTTTCCGTCTTCGTTGATATCGCCCCGAAAGAGCGGAATCATCTGCATCTGTTCCGAGGTAATTTGAAATTTGCTAACCGTGAGATCGGACCGATTAGAATCGTCCCGACGAGGTTGGGAAGTAGCCAGATCATGATCATCCATTATGAAGTCAGAGGTCTGCGTGGAGCGCTGCTGTTGAACTGGAGATGAATTTGGTTTTATCGAGGACTGGTTCTTTGATCTCAAGTTAGTATCATTGATCTGACGAAAAAAGACAACACCCACGTTGGCTATGAGTGAGGAATTTGGGACCTCCGCCAAGGCTGGCACAAGCAAAGGCTGATCGGTGCGCCGTTGAGCTGCCGCTGCATCTTCCTCTTGGTTTATTTCATTCAATACGTCTCGCAAGACATCCTTTACAACTTTCCTAATTGAAGCGAATTGAGGGTCTGGAACGGTTGGAATTGGTGTTGACACTTCAACAACATCGTCAGTCGACTTGGGCTGGGGTTCGGATTGGGGAGGATGATCGGAGCTCGGATCCTTCTTGAATTCGATTTTGATGTGTTGGCAAGGCACATCGGTATCAATTTCGCTGCTGGTTTCAGAAAACGATGGGTTGGATGTAGCATGATGATACCAATCTTCGTCCATTTTTGTTGACTTTGAATGTAGATCGAGAGTAGTTTAAAAAGAAGGGTTGAGATACGAATACTGAGACGGAATAATGATCTCGAGTAACAGGTGAATGAACGTGATGAACATGTAGTATACGGGTTAAATAGGGCGATCCGGTCAGGCGCTTACTCCGAGAAAGACCAAGCAGTAGACAAAGAAATGCGAACTGACAAAGGAAATTAACTTGCAAAACGATGTAGAGGACAGAACAAAGACATACAAGCAATAAAAATAGAACAAAGAATATTCTTAGCTAGTAGCTGAGATAGTAGCACGGCTTGGATATACCGCAAGCCGTAGAACGTTCTACGAATGTCCTTAATCCAAGGTAATTCACAGCACCATTCTTGAACAAAGGTTATGAACGGCTAATGGCGAGGAGATAAATAAAAGAACCTGCTGGGAGAACCTATAGACTGTTTTTAGACGAAAGCTCAAAAGTTGCACCTATAAGCGATCAATGTCTTTTGAGATGGCCGCTGATAATTAACATACCGAAAGCCACTAGATACCCAATTCTATCAAACGCCAACCATTTCTCCATGTTTTGTCCTCCCTGAGAGGATTGCTTCGGTCCACGATACCCTACGATACCCCGTTTGATCAGTCGCATGATCTGAATGTTCTTGACACAATATCGCCGGGAACTATCGCAATAAAAGATCCTGCGCGTAAAAATCCATCATTAGCATCTGGAATACGGTCCCATGTGATTTTGTTCTCGTGGAGCTGTCTTTGCCAGTACTCGACCTGATGATAGATTCAGCTCATATAAATTTTATATAAATCGGATAATTTTGAGAAAGGATCACCATTAAGCGAAAACAAGTGCTATCATAAGAAAGCGCTGCTATGAACACATCTCGAAGCTCAAGAGCTCTCTGTGACATTGTAGAAACGGCCAAGATCCGAACTCTATAAAAGTCCATCCCAGATGATAGGTAGATTGGAATTCGATACATTGTATGCATCCATGGGAACTAAGAGTTTTGTTTGGACATTCATGCAATATTCATGCATCGTGCATCATGGCTCGCAATGCGACGATGATCTGGCTTGCAGTTAGAGATTTGTGACATTTGTGTGACTTAGCACGCTTCCATGAGAGGCGATCCGGATTAGCATCCGACATCGACCAATCATCAAATATATAATATCACAGCAAAACGTCAGCTACGCAAAACGAGAAAACGGGTTTGGACCGCGTAATTTGGGACCTTGATGTGGTCATCAATTGGAATTGTTTCCAACCAGACTTCGCTTGCAGCTTCCCATCAATTCCATTACGACGATGACGGATTTCATCAGTGTTGAAGTAGATAACGAGTGTATAATTGGCATTTACACATCACTGATATATCGATACTGGATATAGTTCGATGACAAGACTAATCATCGACGGATGCAGTATATATTGTGACTGTACTAGCTACTCGCCCAACTTCTCGACCAGCGTGTCAATAAGATTTCAATAACGATTTCTTGAAGAAACACAATGGCACTCGGGGTGTAAGTATCATGCAACGAATTGAAATTCTTTGATTATTAATCTTCATAAAGGGAAGGTATAAAAATAACAGGTGAATGTTGCATTTTGTTCCCTACTCAAACCAAACGTTCATTGTTTACTTTGAAGACATCACTTTGCATCACCCTCGTAGGCACAAGCCGCTCAGCTCTCCTCAGTTTTATATCAAAATCAATTGTGATCAGAAATGGAAAGCAGTGACAGCGAAGAAGCGTCTCGACAAAAACTATGTCAATTGGGAGGAATCAGTCTTTTTGTATCTAATTGGTGTTTTCTCGTTCGTTTAATTCAGCTGATATTACCCGTCTAGTGAAGCTGGGGATATCACCGAAGCATCAATAATCTCGTTTACCGTCGTCAAGACCACCTTGTTTCTTACCAAAACTGTTGGCTCATCAACCAAGAAGGTTGTAGAACTCATACGAGATCAGTCTGGTTAGTTTTTTTCACATCCTTGCAGATAATCAATTCACTACGCATGAATCAAGGTCCGTGCATAATAGAATTCACATCGAGTTGTTGGTTGATATTTCGTGCCGAAAAACTGTCCCGTAAACTACTCCTTTCAACCGCGGTGGACGCAGCTCTAAGATCACCTACTCAAACACTGAAGCTTACTGCACCAGTGAAAGCCAAATCTCAAAAGGATCGTTGGTCTTCGTTTCTGTCTCAGTTTGAGACATTTGTGAGTATAGTAAACACCGTTTCTGAGGTGTGTCGCAAGGGCTTCCTTTTCAGTTGCATACTTAGACTTTACTTTAGTTCAGCCCCTATGCAAAACTGGCATGTTGTATTTTGTCTGCGATCCCAAAGGTAAATACCTTTTACCCTGCTTGCATCTGGATGGCTAGTGACTTTAGATTAGACGATTCTCTCCCAGCAAGACCGAAACGAAAAAGTGGAACGACTATGCGAAAAGCTGATCAATGTTTACGATTATATTACCGATTCCGAGCGGCTGTCTGAGCTTACGGCTTCCCAGAGCAAAACTCTCTTATTACTGATTCAACAAACTGTTGAATGTGCCTATTTTTTACGGGCGTACAGTACCGGAAATACAGGTGAGAGCTCTATTTTGTTCAGTTTCCCAATTGAAAGAAAACTTTGTTATTAGTGGGAAAAATTTGGAATGGGAACAGCATCGATGAAACGATCGTGGCATTTAGTGAAAAGCTGGATTACATTCTCAACGCCATCACTTGCTCTATCATCCTGGAGACTAACATCGTAACACTCAGAATCGCCAATACTACTACCGAGACGAGTAAGAACAAGTTGATTAACGCCTTCTACTAAGTAATTTACACATTGTTCAGGGGATCTTATACTTTTAAACGAAATGCCATACGCGCGGGATGCCGGATTCGTTTTCGGGAAGCAATGTTTACCCGGGACGCGCCAATACCTGATCAATGAAATATTAGAATGGGCCAACAATGACACATCTCAACGAATACTACTTCTCACTGGGCAAGCCGGGATTGGAAAGTCGGCGGTTGCCCACACGATTGCAGAAATATTCAAGAGACAGAATCGACTTGGATCCATGTTCTGTTTCAACAGGGGCTACAAAGATCGGGGCAATTTCCTCTTCAGCACCATCTCTCGTGGGTTAGCCGATACTGATGTACAGTGGCGGGAAAGCTTGGTGACAATTATCCAAAACACTGCCATCAGAACGTCGATGGATCCTGTCACACAGTTCGATGAACTCATTTCTAAACCTTTGAAGGCGGTCACTACGATTGGACCCGTCATTATTATTATCGACGCTCTAGACGAAAGTGGAGATCGTGGAGAGCGCATGGCTATTTTGGATTTACTTTTTAGAAAGCACACCGAGCTTCCATCTGATTATCGTTTCATCGTGACTTCTCGTCCTGAACTGGATATTGAGTCCTTCTTATGCCAGAATGCAACAACAGCTGTCCTGGTTAAACGAATGGATGATATACCGATAAACGAGACGTTTTCTGACATACAAAGCTATATCTCGAGCCGACTCCATCCAATTGCGTCGATATTGGATAGCATAGAAGGAGATTGGTCTGAAATACTGACCAAACGTGCCAAAGGACTTTTTCAATGGGCAGAGACCGCCTGTCGGTTCATTAATCCAACCGTTAGATATCTGCCAGCAATACAGAAACGATGGTCAACCTGTGTCTCTGACTCGCTCTCATCCCTGTACGCATTTTACGAACAGATAATTTCAAGTCAACCGGAATGCGAGGATCCGCAGTTTATAGAAGAATTCAAAGTCGTTGTTGGGATCCTTATGGTGGCGCGCGAACCTTTTACAATGAACGCGCTTCAAAATATCTTACAGGACATAATTCCAAATGTCCAGAGCATACTCGGTCCCTTTGGCTCACTTTTTCTCGGCGTCAATGTCAATGAACCTTTGGTTTTTATCCGACCGCTTCACACATCGTTATTCGATTTTTTCAATCATCGCGATACTATTAATAACCGATTCTTCATCAGTATGGCAGATCAAGGTCTCTTCACCATTGGATGTCTCAAGTTGATGAACCGGATGCTTCGGTTCAATATATGTGATCTTGAGACTTCTCATCTACGCAACCGAGATGTACCGGATTTCCAGGCAAGGGTGGAGAAGATGATTCATACGTCTTTGTCTTATGCGTGCCGTTTCTGGACAGTACACCTCCATTCTTCACTCCATAACAACCATCTAACCGCTGAAATTCGTGTTTTTATGGACAACAACCTTCTGGTCTGGTTCGAAGTGCTCAGTCTCTTGAACGAGATTGAGCAAGGCTGCTCAGCAATGTCAATATTAAGAGATTGGTCTCTCGAAGTCCGTTTTTCATTTCATTTGTCTTATCCCACGTCTCTAATTAGTTAAATTTAGAATGATAGTAATTCTTTAGTTTCTCAAGCGTCGGATGCGTGGCATTTTGTCCATGCTTTCAAAGAAGCAATATCGGACAGCACACCCCATCTCTATATCTCTGCTTTACCTTTTACCCAAAGAGATTCATTCGTATCGAAAAAATATTTGCCGCGGTACCCTCGGTTATTCAGTATCGAGATTGGTCAATCCATCCGGCCCGAGGCCGCTGTCGCCGAAATTGGCATAACGAAAAGCCATACATCAGTTTCATCGTCACTTGCTTTCTCTCCGAAAGGTGAATATATTGCAAGTGGGTTTTTAAACAGTGAAATTTGGTTGTGGGACTATAAAACTGGAGAACGGGTTAATCACTGGAATGACGGACTTCTAGGGGACGACGACGTCATTGTCGGGATTAGCGATATCATTTTCTCTTCAGATGGAGAATTGATTTACGGGTGCTTCTTTGGTAGAACAGGTGTCCTCATCTGGAATATCAAAGCGGGTGACATAAAGCGTGAATTTCACGAGTTGAATATGGATCCGTGTCGTTTTAGCACTATCTCTTCCCACGGGCAGTTTATCGCGTTTGAATCTGACAAGCAAATCTTCGTATGCGATCGAAAAAATGGCTTGATTACTGGTTGCTTTGACACTTCCCCACCGAAGGATGCTTTCGCCCTTTTCAAAGACAAGAAAAGGAGTGCATTTTCTCCGAACGGAAACTTGTTCGCCTTCATTGGAAAAGAGAGCAAAGTGCACGTATGGGATAACCGGAAGCGGAGTATTGTTGCCACTTGGGGTAAATCTTGTTGCCTGGCACTTAGCGACAATTACATCGCCATTCTTAATGAATTCAGCGGCATCGCGGAGGTTTGGAGTCTAGCCACAAGAAAAGAAATTAGTTTCTCCAATCTCGGCATTGATGTGTCTAAAATCAACCTCATCCGATTCTCCACGAATGAGCAATATGTCTTCTCTTCCTGCGACAATACTTATTACATTTGGACTCTGCTGACGGGGGAACTGGTCCATCAATCCCATGTAGAAGACACTATTCTGGAACTTGCGCTCTCTCCCGATTTGGAATACATTGCGTTGGCTACGGACAATTTAAATTGCACGACATACATCCGGCGATGGGATAGACACATCCAGCCCAGCTCTGACAAGGACTACCCTGATGCCAAGTTCGTGGATCGGTTTTGGATGCATGGAACATATCTCGTTATCGTCCTCGAGCAAGAGTTCCTTCGAATCTGGGACATTACAACAATGAATACCATCGTTTTCAAAATCAGAATAACATTGGATTCTCCTGTTGCTATCTTTTCCGTTGGCGCTGCAACGTGGGTAGCGTATGTGACTGACGTTGTCCTTGCCTTGAACTATGACGATCCCATTGTGCAAAGCCGGCTCTGCGTTTGGAATGAAATGAAGGGGCAAATCATTCTAGAGGAATCAAGAGACGATGTTACTACACTTGCATTTTCGGCGACTTCCAACACTCTTTTCTCAGGATATCATCAGGGAACTGTCAAAATGTGGGATATTTGCGCTAATCGCGTATTTGGAGAGTCATACACCACCGGAGGCACTGTAAAAGCTCTGTCCTTTCCGCAGACAAGTACCAAGTTCCTCGTTGCATACGAAGATCGAATTTCTGGTGACTCGTATCTCGAAGTTCGAGAATGCAGCTCGCCGAATAAAATATCAACCGGACCTTTCAGATTCGCTGCTGATAATTCAGAAAAATCTCTGAAATCATTTGATAAATTATGTTTCTCCGCTTTCTTTTCTCCTGATGGGAGATATATCGTGGGCACCTCGAAATACGGAATCGAGCTGTTTGATGCGGGTATGGGAACGAAAGTGCATTTGCCTGGGGGTTCGGGGTGTTCGGGGCGGCGGGGAGAGAAGCTTTCTTCAAATGGGAAGTATATTGCATGGCTGAGTTATGATGAAGTGATACTCTGGGATATAGAAAGCAACACAGCTTTGCCAGGGTTCCCTTTAAATACAGGGCACCCAAATACCACCCACGCAGCGATATATTTTTCCAATGACTCGACTCAAATTATGGTTCTGACAGAATCTGATACTCGGACTCAGGATTATACCCAAATCGTCATTTGGGATATACAGTCGCGAGACCTGATCAAAATGATTCGATATCCACGGCGTCAGAAATCCAGAATACAGTCATTGGCATTTGATAATGAACACCTTATATTAGCAGATGGTTTTGGAGGTTGTCCGAAAATTTTGGGCTTGCATGCGCTCGCGATTGCAACGTCCTTTCATGACCATAATGTGCCTATTGATAGTTATCGAACCCTTACAAGGCGAGTTAGCTGTCCTGAGGGCTTGCTTTAGACTGTAACTGAACTCTGACAACTATGTTCAGCGCAACTGATACCGAGATACCATCAGTAGAAAATGCGGAAACGTTGAACTACGCACTGGTGGCAAAGAATAATGCATCGCTATCGGCTTTCGCTAACACAGAAGGTGGTTGGGTCTTGGGTCCTTCCCGGGAACTTTTGTTTTGGGTCCCACCGGAAAGGAGAGAGGGGCTCTGGTATCCATGTACGACGCATATGCCAATGAGAAATATCACGAAACTCTGTTTTGACAAGTTCGTGCACGGTACAAGATGGGCGAGATGTGGATGTACTGCCAGTAAAGTATAGTATGTAATTAAAAGGGACTGTTTGATGTTTGTTATATATCATATGCAATATATATGCTAGATGAATAGTTCTCATGGCGGTCCTGTTACTTTGTTTCAACGGAAAGTTAATGACGTGGACAGGTCAGTGACTTACGGGACGACCAGCCTTGAGCAGTTCGAGACTCAAACTAGCAAAAATCGAAAGAGCCTTATATTAATTACAGTAATAAATAAATAAATCAAGACTCTAATTCACATTTTATCGGTTAATAAAACGATAAAATGTGAGGTTAGCGCCTTGACTCAATTACCAATTAATATAAGGCAGTTTCAATTTTTGCGACATTAATTGATTATCATCATCAGTTTTTGTTGATGGTCTCTCAGCAAGCCATAATTACAAGCAGCTGAGGAAATGACGCAATACACCATCAGTCGAATATTTAAATAGGTGTTTATACTATAGTTCATTCACGCCGCATGGTATGAAACTATGTGTTCACGTTCGACGCGAAGCATGAAGATGGAGCGCCTCGTTTCCCGGACGTTTATGACATTTCAGGTTTTAATAGTATTTAGCAGAAATTCGTTTGACACTATCATACTAGACTGATCAATCTCATTCAAGACCCAATATAATACGAGGTGGCGTCTCGCTATCAAGGAAAGAATTCGAACATATGAATTCCTGGTAATATAAACCATGAACGGTTCCATTTTTTTTGCCACCAGCTGATTGTCATCCAGTCACTCAGTACTTAGGACTCGTGCAAGAATCTCCGCATTTGATGCTTTTCGTTCAATGACATTCTTAAACTTCACGATTCCAAGTAAAATTTTCCATTCAACTCTCAAGACTCATAACCCAAAACTGAAAGTTTTGTAAGGCTCGTCCCCACTGATAGCTTATAACGCCGAATTTGAAGGAGTATGGGTGGATGGTAATGAAAGTTAAATGAAACTTTTTTTGTTGATAAAACATGTTTTTTTAGTTCCATCTATTGACACCTCTATGAACACTTCTGGTACTCTATCAACAAATATCATCATAAGCTTTGCTACGACCGGCCCTCATGCAAACGCCACTTTGAATTTCACAGGTACCTAGTGATTTTTTTCTTTCTTTCTGTTAATACATTCAGAAGCAGGTACCAGCATAACACTATTCGGGTAACCAAAAGTTCAGTCAGTCATTTTACCAAAGGCACTCATGGGATTGTAGGTCTAAGGGGCCTGATAATGGGAATTTCATCGTCCAACTGGATGACAGACCCGCGATAACTGACAATGGACATGCAAACAACAGCATCTCGCAAGCTCCCCTTTGGAGTGCCCAGAATTTGGACAATTCTGAACATAGTTTCAAAGTTACGAATAACTATTCTCCTGAAGGAATTGAATTTGGCTTGGATTTTATCACTATTGGTCGAGAACTTGGACCTCCTGGGGTAAGTTTACCCTCGAACCTAACTGCAGTCAAGATAAACGAAAAAATCCGTTATGAACATTTTAGATATACTGGTTCTATTTTCAATGCGACCTTCGACGATACATCTTCTTCCATCGTTTACAGCGGTCCCTGGACACCGGCTACATCATCCGCTGCATTTAACCGCACTCTTCACAGCACGATCAAGGGAGAGTCTAGTTTGTCTCTACATTTTCGTGGAAGCTCTATCGTATGATTTTAATTGAAGGCGTTGCCAATGTCCTAATTGCTTCATTGTCAGGAACTCTATGGAGTTAATGCCGGTGCGGAATATACAGTACAAATTGATAATCAAGCAACATCAATCATTGGCCCAGGAAGAGAAACCTCAGTTTTCAGTCAAAATCAACAAAGTCCGCAGACGGTGCTCTTTTATACTGATGGTTTGAATGAAAATACAATGCATGTCGTAACATTGGTTAACACCAATTCCAATGCGAGCAAACCTTTGTACTTTGATTATGCTGTTGTTCGAAGCAGCCAAAAGTGAACTCTCTTTTTTCCCGGGATTTTAACCTTTGTTGCTGATTTATGACGATCATATAGCTCCTTCATAGAGACTACTCTTCCGAGCCCGAAATCACATTCTACAACACGAATTGTCATTGGGAGTGTAGTTGGAGGCGTGGGTCTAATGATTAGTATCTGTTTCGTAATATTGTTTTTCTCCGTCATAAACCGAAATGCCGTCGCATGAAGCCTATTTGTATCATTGGTACTGAACCTGAAGAACATGGTATCACTCCAGCAGACGAGGCTACCCCCTACGTATACGACATGTCAAAGCCGGAAACTACGCAGGCCTCTGCGTCACAGCCCATAGGTGTGTTCATGGTAATACCTGAGCTTAAACTCTGCGCGAGACTAAGACCATTTTAATTTACTAATACACCCAGTTTTCCAAGTTCCGACTCTGTTTACCGAACCGGAAGCTGTTGAACCAAGCCCTCATTCATACCATTTGGTATCGGTAACTGACACGCATATGGACGTTTCACAGTCTACTCCTTTGCAAGAGAATTTGGAAACTCAAATCGTTACAATCAGGGAAACAGATGCAGGTGCAGTTGTGATAAATCATTTGCCACCCGCGTATGATTGGAATTGGCGAGGTGCTACTAGTACTTAGTATTATGCACTACGAATTGACCATCAGATTACTATACGGGCATATTATCACTTATTTATTCTGAACTCTGTGTTTAAATTACACAGCTGCCCACTTTAAATCAAAGAAATATAAATCAGATGAATTTGCGCGAGCCTGGAGCCAATAAAAATATGCGCCTTGATGGCTACTAGACGTTGTTTTCAAGTTGCTCCTTACCGCATTCTGGTTCATCATTCTATCTATATTAAGACCGTTTTTGACGAGTTTAAGATCAATGATTCATTGATCATCGTCGTATTTATAAATATATTACGAGATCTTTGTTGATGGTCTGTCGGTGAAACCGCAACAGTCAACTGAGGCATGCCAGTGACTTACTATTAATGACCGGGACCAGTGGACCAGTCAGTGACTTATGGGATGACTAGCCTGAGGGACATGAGCAATGAGCTCGAGACTATGATTTTGTATCCAAGCTCTCACTGAAACCAGTTAAAAGAGCACGATGCAATGCTGCCTCTTGATAATGTATGCTGCGTGGGCGATGGACGACGGTATTGGGCAAAGTAGGTGGGTCATTACCAAAGAAGAGGACCGTCGCGACAAGGTGCAATGTGGATGGATAATGAAGACAAAGAACTCGAGTGCAGATGATTGGACAGCAATCGAATTTCATAATGCATATATATACATCAGGATTGAACGGATTGAATGGTACATAAAATATCATGTTCAGAATGATATCATTGCTGCAATATCTAAGCCTCTTCATGATTCTGGGTGCTCTGGTATATGTCATTCACCGTAGTATTGATTTCCACTGACATTGTCTGTGGCTTTGCAAACTTCATTTTCGTATTTGTCTTTGGAGAGTCACTGGCAAGCGAGTGATCTTCACTGTTTGCAGAGCGTAGATTAAGGATCAAGCGGGATGTCTAATCATGTGGACTGAAATGGGTTATCATGACTTGAAGATACGGGCGGAAGTTACTAACACATGCTCCAACAAAGGGAAAACACCAGCTATAGTATATAAGCCTGTGTTGTATTGGAGTAAATTTAGCGGAGAAATATATTCTTACTAGAAAGCAATCAAACCAGATACGTCATTCAACTCAACTCCAATAATACACAGCAGGTAAATCACTGGCGATGATGTTGTCAGCTTGGCAAGTGAGCATTACTCATGGGGGTTAGCGTACCTAAAAGCACGAAAAAACACCAGACACCATCCCGAATAAAAGTATAATAAAGTCTACTAATCGTCATCCGGTTCCCCCGTTGTAGGTAAAGGTGTCGTCCTCCAGCTAGACCGAAAAGCACAGTTTGTACACAAAGGACCGGAATCCTGTGAATAACAGTGCCAGATAACGTTATCCCATGTCAAACAAATTACAGGAACCGGTGTGGATCTCGTACCATATATCTCCTATAAAAGTCGGAAAAAACAATGATACACAACCTCCGATGTGCAGTTGGGAAGGAAAGGGGCTAGGAATCAGTCGGGCTTGAGGCACGACTATTATAATTGTGCATAGGACGGCGATAAGTGCCAGAGTTTCAAGAACGCAAAGAGATATAAGTAGTGCCTTATTCCTCGCGTAGAAAGCATAGACTAAATATTTGAGAAGATGTGACGTTCAAGTTTACCAGTATCGTTTTAAGTACACATACCGCGGGATATTAATAGTATGTCCGACGCAGTGGTCAGGACGAGCGCAGACAATGATTGAAACCAGAGTATATGCTTGCAGATGTCATCTGTCAAGCTAAATACCCCGACACCGATTGCGAAGTATAATCTGTGGGTATACATAAATGAGACTCTTTTGATGAATAACACCCATCAAGGACGTACATACTCAGTGCCACAGCGCACAGACGCACGACACAAAACACAGCAGTGATCAGGGAGAATTTGGGTCTTGCAAATTTTGGTTATAACATAGCATAGACATATCTTCGTGCAATATTCTTACTTCCAGATGTATTTCACCTAAATAAAATGAAAGGTCAGACTTGTCAATGAAATAAAACGGACGATACCTCTCTATCTAGTAACAACAACATATCCCAAAACAGAAACGTGACCGAAGCCGCTTTTTTCAATTTGAGAAAACATTAATGAGGATACAACTTTTTCTTATAGGTCTGTTAAAATACCTATGTTCCAATTTATGGAGCGAAGTTCACTCGCATCATCGGGTTTCGCGACGGGCCCGACATATGTGTTAGTCTCTATTACTTTGCCAATCATTGGAGTAGCTGGACAGTGAAGGGATGGGTAGAGACGAAATGAACACGGGTGCGAGTGCCGGTGTTAATTGACAGCCGCATACCTTAGTAGTGCAACCTTTTATAATGTTGTAACTTAAGCTAAAACACCTCAAGTCAGGCTGCGAACATACATACAATTGTTTTCATTTGTAGTCTTTCGATTGAGGTGAATCCGCCTAAATCATCTCAGGAACGGGCGGATGACTTGATGAGTAGTTCAAAAGTTGGAGATGAGTGGGATTTTACATCTTGTGTCGTGGCAGCTTGGGCGATTTGCGTATCATCATGGACAATGAGATGACAGATTTGCGACGCGAAGCTTGGAAATGAGTGTTGAGAAAAATGGTGGCCCTTGGAGAATCAGAACGAGTTTGATAAGTGATAATAGAAAGGTAATCACGGTAAGTTACTTACATATTAAGAGCATCGACTGAGGCACTGTTGAGGCCTTAATATACCTGACACATGAAGGTTCAATTCAACTCCGAGTTCAACGTCTGCGGACGCACTTATGTAACGAGCGTGGACACAAGTACGAAACTAGTCTCACATCGCGACACGACTTGATTCTTCCCCCTGATCTGCTTCAGATTCAATCAAAAAAATTGGGGATAAGAAAAATTAAAAATCAACATCGAGCTTGGATACACCAAGCCAATCAAAAAATGATTTTCTTCCACGTTCTCCTATCGCGTCTCACTTCCAGTGCGGATCGTTGAATCTCTGTACATGTGGTAGGTTAATGGAGGGTGTTGAGCTGTGCTCACGCGAACCAAGACCGCGGTGAGCGAGTTCTTTCTTGACGGATTCAGACGCCGTCCAGTGACATGAGATTGCATTTCAAGTGTTTCATGAGTACGGAAGTTGCTCAGGTGGAGCGTATGGCGTAAAAGAACGACAAAAATGACAAAGATGTCGCTAGTACGTCTTCTAAGTTCTACTAGCCCGAGAGCGATGACATTGGTGAGCGTGTCGTGCAACAAGCTCTAGCGCCCGCAAGCAGGACGTTGGTGCCGTGGCCCGTGCCCGTGCCGGCACTATCATAGTCCACTTCCTTCGAGACGCGATGTCGACGACAGCATTCGAGTGAGTTGGCAATCTAATCTCAAGAAGACAAAGCCAAAATACATGAGGAACTCCAAGACAACAATCAAGAAGCCACGGAAGGCTTCAAACTTCTTGGGAAGCCGAATCATATGGGAATTTGAAGCTTGAAGCTTTGAAGATTCGAATCAACAAACATCTCTGTATACGCCAAAGAATCAAAATACTATGTTCACATCACAATAGTACTTAGGTCGACTTGTATTTGCGCTCGTCAACGAAATCGTTGTCGGATTGGACCCCGACGCATCATCTGACATCAACCCACTCACACTCGCACCACGGTTCACCGGTTCCATAAAATGGCTGACAGCACATATATCATTGTTTCGCACTCTTCTGTCAGTTTTAATTATATATAGCCCCAGTTGCAGGGTTATTTGTGCTCTTGGTTTAAATCTCCTTTCCCTCGCGTCCTCAACACCGGAAGATAGGGTCTGGACCGAGGTTGGAGTAGTACGAGTCTTTGGAGGCGGACTCGGGCGAGGAGAAGTACGAACCGGGTGTGGATACGGGTACCGGCCCCACCTTGAGCGATTTCTGCACGACGACTCTGAGTCTTCCGAGTCGAGTCGATATTGGAAGGGACAACATGTCCCTTTTGGGGATAGTTTGCAGATCCAGAAAGGGAGTTGGCAGCAGAAGAAGAGTAGTATTTTTTTGGCTGCATTGTTAGACGAGTTCCCAGGTATGGTTGAATTGTGAGTATTACTGACAAGCAGAACGAACTTTTTATATGGAAAAGCTCGCAAGGACAACATTAGGCAAAAAGCGGACAAGCGGTTTTTGATTATGATCTGGGGTTTAGGAATGCGAGATTTTTTAATGGTTTTCGAAGAGTCCCCTTTACATGGACCATGATAATATTGTATCATGAACAGGATTCAAATTGTGTCGTTCATTTGCCCTCAAAACTGTCTCCGATTCCAGAGTATTCCAAATTTGTAAGAGATATACGAGGTAGACATGAATTAGAAGGGAAATGACAACAATTAAGATCGTGAAAAGTTAAAGGTGACTGCAACGCCAAACGGGAATGACGGTTGCAATGAAGTGAGGCCTGCCGATCGGAGTCTGTGAGTCATGGAAAATCCCGAAAAAAGAAACCCAGATTAGACACTCAAATGTTCATTTTCATGGACGATGTGCCAAAAAGATGGCAATGTTATTTTGTGTCTCTCTTCGCAAGACTCCAAGGACAATTCTCAAACGGACAGTTCCCTCCTTTTCCGTCTTCAGTCCCTTTGTCATAATATTGTTTTCCTGTGCAGTGCGCAAGGAACTTGATCAAAGGCACGCGAGATCTTAGTTCACAAACTTAAAGCTTGAGCTGACGATCTTGACCACAACTGTGCAGATTGTCAACGCTCAACGTTGCAACAATATTCTCCAATCATACCATCAACTATCCATCAACTATCGCACTTCCTTACCCCGAATCGCTTTTCGAAAGGAAGCTTCTGCTGCCTTCTTCGTTTTATTCTTACACCCTATGACGCTCATCAGTGATCCGAGTGGTAGAGGAAGGAAGGAGTCAGGACTGCAGTTGGTGCTATGACACACATCCCAGGGCTCGGAACGTTGAAAGGTGTACTCTGCTCCCGTAGAATCAAACTGGGCTTGGAAAATGGATCCTGTCAAAGACGTGGTCCCATAACTGCCGTGGTGTTTGAATCATCGAAATATGGCCCAGGTCTCTTTGAAGAGTTTTCTACTTCCCGATATCGCGATCTACCGCCACGTGTCCATGACAATTTGGCCCCCCACGTTTGCCCGTTGTCCTTGCAAAGACTCGATTTCGCTCGTCAGTAGTGTTCGCAATTCAGTCATACCTAAAACTCCCCCAAACCGTGCAGTTACACAGGTATTATTCCTCTGCTTCTGCTAAACCTCGTTCTTGGAAACAACACCAACTTGTTCCTGCCAGTAATATCAACCCGAGCAGGCAGACTCATCTTGGTTCTCATACGTACCTATACCCTTCCTCGGTTCGTTCGTACCTCTCGTGAATCCGCTGCGGAGACCCTATGCGACGATGTGGACCCTAAAGACCGACTCAGTGCCGAGATGTATCGTCATGGCCAGGTAATTCCTTTTTAATTGAGCAGCGCGTTCTTAGATGTCGCACATGGTCAAGAATTTATCATTACCGTTCACAATACAGTTCGTCTCACTACGAGTGACGGCGTCTGAGCAAGAGTCCCAACCTACCACGCCGGGAGCGAAACGATGGGACAAGATTGCACGCTTAAAACATATTGTGGAACAAGCCAAATCTCATATCATCACGAACACTTTCGAATCCCAATTTTTCTCTATCTCAATACATCATTCAAAACCATGTACTGATCGGACGGCATTAATTCGAAATAACCCATTATCAAGTATATACAGTCGCATTAATACAAAATAAAAACGTATTGTATTGTTTATTGTTCAAGATGGATGCCCAGCTTCTCGAGCTTCAAAACTTGTGTCTAAGGAATGGCCAAAGAATTCTCGAGCTCGAGCGTCTTCAACGATTCACTGCTAGCCTTAATTCTGAAAAGAAGAAAGATGGTTTTTTTTTGCTGTGCCATGGCTAGATTTCAGGCACGGTATTGGCAATGTGGCCAATCGTCGTTCATCTTCTTTATCCGCGGATAGGGAGACAGTTTTATTGGTCGCTGTCAGGACTTTCCTGCCACGCCGCTGCGTTCAGCGCTGATTATATTCACATAATTTTACATTTCAAGCCCCGTCATTGATCGTCACGTACGAAGTAAAAAACGATGTGGCACTGGGCTACTGATAACACTTTAGTCGCATTTTTCACCCAACTTCCTTCATTTCTTTACCTTCACGCATCCTCATATCGCACATAATCACTAGAGACACATCATGTCGGAAACACTTGACTTGGAAGAAACGACATCATACTTCGAGGCTTCTGACGAAGGTAGCGAAAACACTGGAATGGCTCAGAAAGATCTTGATGACCAAAGTGAACGTCCCACGTCTCCTTCCATAAATGTGACCCGGACCCAGACTTCAAACGAAGAAGACGAACAACCTGCTGCCGTGCCACCGACAGGCCAACAGTCCGATGAAAGGATAGAAGATTTAGTGAACCTTTTCCGTGATTTCCTTGGCAAGTCCCTGTTTTATGGTGTGTGGAAATTACTCACCTGAATACATCGTAGAGGCTGCACCTAACAAATCGGTTCCCACTCCTTCTCCTCTCACGCAACCAAATAAAGCAGGACGTAAAAGGTTTTTCGGGCTAGCCAAAGGTTTTTCTCAAGAAACTGGTTGTAAGGCTGTGGCAATTGGGATTCCATTTGATTTTTCATGACTCAAGGTGTTGTATGTTAGCGAATAATAGATATGATTATGAGCAGAAGTATCCACGAGATCGGTTTGGAGAGGAGGTTTCCGACAATTCTCGCATTTGGTTCACATACCTTGATGAAGCCGAATTGTTCGATCGTGAGAGAGCAGAAGGATGGAAAGAGACAGTGGATGTACTTCTCGTTTTCGTAAGTAAAACGTTCGTAAAATGTAATCATAGTATTTAGAACTTTATATATATATCAGGCTGGTCTCTTTTCTGGCGTTATAACAACATTCATCTCACAGGCCTCGCAAAGTCTGCAAAAAGATAATACTCAGGTTTCCGCGTCCCTGTTGTTCGAAATATCCCAAGTCTTACGAGCACAATCTAACGGAATGTCGACAAATATGATTCCAAACTCAACGATCAATCCTAATTCGCCCTTCACGCCATCGACGAATGCTGTTTTGGTGAATGGCCTATGGTTCACCAGTCTGGCAATCACATTATCGGCTGCGCTGTTCGCCGTTCTCGCGAAACAGTGGCTATATTATTACCTGACTTCCATTCCTGGGACGGCGAACCAAAAAGTGAGAGCCAGACAGTTGCGATTGAATGGGTTTGAGTCATGGAAGGTTGCAGCTATCATTGAACTCCTTCCCATCCTTCTTCATCTCGCTGTCGGCATGTTCCTCACCGGGATTATCATATTATTGTTTCCGTTGGATGTTCATATCGCTGAGACGATTGTGTTCATTGCTGGCATCACCTATACATCATATTTCATTTCGGTGATGCTGCCTATTTGGTACCCGGAATGTCCGTATACAACCTCGTTAACGATTTACATCGGGATTCTCGTTTTGGCTCTTAGACAAGTTTTCCAAAAGATCAATCAGGGCTTCCAAGCTATCTGGGGAAAAATAAATTCCAAAGCTCGGTTTACTATTGAGCATATCGGCCAAAGCCTCGTCCGACATGGATTCATGTTGATTTCAAAGTTAGGCGGCGTGGTGCACCATGGTTTTCAAAGACTCCGATCTACTATATTTTCTGACACGCTCCCGAAATTTACAAAGTGGAGAGAAGAGAATATTAAAAAAGCTGTCAAACACGCAACATCCCTTGACTCTAAGGCGCTCCGTTGGCTCTATGTTACTTCTGCAGACAGAAGTGTCCATAAAATGATTGCACGGTGCGCAGCCGTGCATCCAACCATTGTTGGTAACACATTTCGCTGGGATCTCCACCGCACTTTAGAGGTCAGTGAAACCGATGTTGTGGATTTGCGTTATGGCCTGTGTTTGGATCTCCTGAATTGTCAACACGATCACTGGGATCTCCTCCAGTCTATTCCCGATGTGGGCGTGATAGAAAATCAGCTGGAAGGAGAATATCAAACCTATCTCCACCTTGCAAAGACCATATCTTCTTATAAATGGGACCCTCAAACTATCCACAATGCTATCAACGGCGATGTCAGTCTTCCACTGGCCATGTGGCATCGCCTCTTAGATGATGTCGATGATGGTCCGTCCGGCGCTATGGTGGCTGTGCATATACTCACCGATGGAATCATGGGTCTATTCAACTGGAAAGTTGATCCCACTCGTGAACTTATCCGTGATGCGGGTTTAGTACGCTTTAATAGTGAAAAGCTGGGATGGTGGAAGTTTGGATACTTGTTTCGTTACTTTGAACTTGGTGGCCCCGACTATTCATCGGAAGCCAAAACTCATGAAATGTGCTATCTCCTTTTTATCACCATTTATCGTAACCTCACCTCCGATGATCCAATCATCATCAACAAGGAAGAAAGACAGGAGTCCTTGGAAAAGGTGTTTGACTGCTTTTGGCGCTATCTTCGATCACCTAATCGACTATCTCTCGAGGATGCCCTCCGTTTCTTCACAGAGATTTGCTGCGTGGACTCGTTCTGGTCTGAGTCTATGACAGATGACGCTAGACGGAAAGCACTTCGGCTTATCGAGGCACTATGGGAAGACTATTGGCTGGATAATAACTGCCTGCCTCTTACGGATGGTCACAACCTCTCTCTCATATATCAATGGTATTTGCGAGATCTCGATCGATTCCTCTCATATGACACACCTCCCCTGTTCCCACTGTTGCTCGTGTCCCAGAACCGACACCATCTATCCACAATCCTCTCAAATGATCCTAATGCACTATCCCACTTCTCAAATTGTATTCATAATTTGTCGAATTACGTGTATATCACCAACGCGGGAACGAGCATATATCGAATCTTAATGGACCTCCTCAAATATGTGGGCCCGAAGAAAAATTCCCTGTTCATCATTCTTTATGACCCCTCCGTGCTTGTGCAATTATGGAAACTCTTGGTGTGTTGCAAATGGGAAATGAAAAGGTATTTTAGACTTGTAAAATCAAAGCTCGAGAGGGACAAATTGGACGAGCTATTTGCCGCTATGAACACACTGGCGCGGTCTGTCAACTGGGGGAACTTACCTATGGTGTCTAACGTTTTTTACGGAGACTGCGACAATGTTCGTTCTGCATTATTGGCATCTGTGCGTGAGTTTGGACAACTTATAGGTATGTCACACACACAACTTGAGGCCACTGCCGATCAATCCGCACCTGAGAATGCGGCGTCAGACAAGGACCATGATACTGAAGAGCGTGCTCAGGTGTCTGAGGTACTTTTTATCTTCCCAGTCCTTAAAGTCTCCTTACTAAAAGTTTTATCCAGCATCAAAACTATCACTCCCTAGCTAATTGGATGAAAAATGTGTTCAAGTCCGTTTGGTCAAAGACACCCCGTCAAATAGACCAATAGCTGCGTGTTGCAGATCAATGTACAGATAGTCGAGAATACAGCCGCATGAAATATAAGTCCCTTCGTTGATGCTTGAAAGGTCGGGCTATTTATTAAGAGGATACGCTGTACCGTCACTGTACTTTCGGCAGAGAACAACGGGGTGGTTGCATGTACATACTATTACTCGAGAACGCAATGTTTTTCCTGAATCTCAAAATGGTACGTTGCGTTAATTTCGAGAGGGAACACATCCAAGCTATGCTGGAAAGACGCGCGGGAGTAAAGCATACCTCTTCCTAAACTTCAGCGCTTCAGCGCTCACCTTCCAGAGAGTTTCGAATTAGATATACAAGCTCAAAAAAACGCTCATCGAAATGCTTGGGCTTTGCTGGAGGCATGAGCCGAGCATTCAAAGCCTTCATATGAGTACTACTAGTCTCGTGGCTTCATCGCTTTTTTCATCCGAGTATATCCACCGCTTCTATGGCAATGCCATTGGAGCAGACTTTTGATTGAACATAAAGGCTATTGTCAGAATGTATAACAGAATAAGGATTCAATACTTGAATGAATTTCTGAATACTAACTTTTCATTACATACAACGATAAGAATACACGTGCTCTATATTTCTTCACTAACCTCCAACGCCTTCTTCATCACTCGGGAAAGGTTCTCCGTCATGTTCTCCTCGAATCCATCCAACACAATCAGGTCGGGAATCACGTTATTTAAATCCCCGCCCTCCACGTCTTCGTTGGTGAGCGCGAACATTATCGGATAAACAGTTTGTTCCCAATACTGAGGCGATCTCGCCATAAAGAACCCTCTGAATAGGTTTTCACTTTTCAGGTCAGAAAGGACACGAGTTTTTTGACACAATCTGACGTACCAGCGGTATGGGATTTCCAAGTTCCGACTCTGTTTACCGAGCCGGAAGCTGTTGAACCAAGCCCTCACTCATACCATTTGGTATTCGTAACTGACACGCATATGGACATCTCACAGTCCGGTCCTTTGCAAGAGAATTTGGAAACTCAAATCGTTACAATCAGGGAAACAGATGCAGGTGCAGTTGTGATAAATCATTTGCCACCCGCGTATGATTGGAATTGGCAAGGTGCTACTAGTACTTAGTATTATGCACTACGAATTGACCATCAGATTACTATACGGGCATATTCATTCTGAACTCTGTGTTTAAGTTATACAGCTTCCCACTGTAAATCAAAGAAATATAAATCAGATGAATTTGCGCGAGCCAATAAAAATATGCGCCTTGAGGGCTACGTTGTTTTCAAGTTGCTCCTTGCCGTATTCTGGTTTATCATTCTATCTATATTAAGACCGTTTTTGACGAGTTTAAGATCAATTATTCATTGATCATTGATCATCGTCGTATTTATAAATATATTACGAGATCTTTGTTGATGGTCCGTCGGTGAAACCGCAACAGTCAACTGAGGCATGCCAGTGACTTACTATTAATGGACCAGTGGACCAGTCAGTGACTTACGGGACGACCAGCCTGAGGAACCTGAGCAACGGCGAGCTCGAGACTATGGTTTTGTATCCAAACTCTCACTGAAACTAGTTAATAGCTATAGAGCACGACGCAATGCTGCCTCTTGATAATGTATGCCGCGTGGGCGATGGACGATGGTAAAGTTGGGCAAAGTAGGTGGGTCATTATCAAAGAAGAGGACCGTCACGGTCGCGACAAGGTGCAATGTGGATGAATACTGAAGACAAAGAACTCGAGCACCAGTGCAGATGATTGGACAGTAATCGAATTTCATAATGCATATATATACATCAGGATTGAACGGGTTTAACGGTACATAAAATATCATATTCAGAATGATATAATTACTGCAATATCTAAGCCTCTTCATGATCATAGGTACCGGTACTCTGGTATGTGACATCCACTGTAGTACTGACTTCCACCACCGTCGGTGGCTTTGTAAACTTCATTTTCGTATTTGTCTTTGGAGTGTCACTGGCAAGCGAGTAGTCTTCACTGTTTGCAGAGCGTAGATTAAGGATCAAGCGAGATGTCTAATGATATAAACCGAGATGAGTTATCATGGCTTGAGAAGACGGGCGGAAATGACTAACACATGCTCCAACGAGCGGAAAACACCAGCTATATTGTATTAAATATATAAGTTTAATGGAATAAATTTAGCGGAGCAATGTGTTCTTACTAGAAGGAAATCAATCCAGATATGTTATTCAACTCAACTCCAAATATACACAGCAGATAAATAACTGGCGATGATGTTATCAGATTGGTAAAGTGAGCGTTATTCTTGAGGAAATCGGATGGCGTACCGAAAAGCACGAAGAAGCACCAGACACCATCCCGAATAAAAGTATAATAAAGTCTACTAATCGTCATCCGGTTCTTTCGTTGTAGGTAAAGGTGTCGTCCTCCAGCTAGACCGAAAAGCACACTCTGTACACAAAGGACTGGAATCCTGTAGATACATAACAGGTGCCAGATAATGTTATTCCATATCAAATAAATTACAGGAACCGGTGTAGATCTCGTACCATATATCTGATATAAAAGTCGGGAAAAACAATGATACGCAACCTCCAATGTGCAGTTGGGAAGGAAAGGGGCTAGGAATCAGTCGGGCTTGAGGCACGACTATTATAATTGTGCAGAGGATGGCGATGGATGCTACAGCTTCAAGAACGCAAAGAGATATAAGTAGCGCCTTGTTTCTCGCGTAGAAAGCATAGACTAAAATTTTTAGAAGATGTGACTTTCACGTTTACCAGTATTGTTTTGAAGTACACATACCGCGGGATATTAATAGTATGTCCGACGCAGTGGTCAGGATCAGCGCAGAAAGGGATTGAAACCAGAGGATATTCTTGCAAGAGTGATCTGTCAAGCTAAATATTCCAACACCAATTGCAAAAAATAATCTACGGGTATACATAAATTTGATAAACGGACAATACTTAGGCTCAAGGACATACATACTCAATGCCACAGCGCACAGACGCACGACACCAAACACAGCAGTAAACAGGGAGAATTTGGGTCTTGAAAGTTTTGTTTATAGAATAGCATATACCCATTTGCATGCAATATTCTTACTTCCAAATGTATTGCACCTAAATAATAACGAGGGATCAGACTCGTCGGTGAAATAAAAACAAACGATACCTCTCTATCTAATAATAACAACATATCCCAAAACAGAAACGTGACTGATGCCGCTTTTTTCAATTTGAGAAAACATTAACGAGGATATAACTTTTTGTTAACGCCTGTTAAAATACCTATGTTCCAATCTATGGCGCGAAGTTCATTCGCTTCGGCGGCTTTCGCGACGGGCCCAAAAAATGTGTTAGTCTGTATTACTTTGCCAATCATTACAGTAGCTGGACAGCGGAGGGATTGGTAGAGACGAAATGAACACGAGTGCGAGTGCTGGAGTTGACTGAAAGCCGCATACCCTAGTAGTGCAGCCTTTTATAATGTTGTAGCTTAAGCTAAAACATCTCAAGTCAGGCTGCAAGATATACGAACTAGATTCGTCATGTTGGTGTCATTCAAAAACCTCATGGAACCTCGGCTTCGCTGGTGACCGGTAAAGGCGTAATGTGAATATAAAGCCATTTTCATCTGTAGTCTTTCGATTGAGGTGCATCCGCCTGCAGGAACGGGCGGATGACTTGATGACCAACTCAAAGTGGAAGATGAGTGGGATGTTACACCTTGTGTCGTGTGAGCTTGGACGAATTTGCGTATAACTGTGGAGCGATGAAATGAGGCGAAGCTTTCAAATCAGTTTTGAGAAAGGTGATGGATCCTTGGAGAATCAGAACGAGTTTAATAAGTGATAATGAAGGTAATCACGATAATTTACTTGCATATTAAGCACATCGACTGAGGCACTATTGAAGCGTTAATGTACCTGACACATGATGCATGAAGGTTCAATTCAACTCCGAGTTCAACGTCTGTGAATGCACTTAATGAGCGTGGACACGAGTACGAAACTGATCTCACATCGCGACGCGACTTGGTTCTTCCCCATGATCTGCTTCAGATTCAATCAAAAAAAATTCGAGGATAAGAAAATATCATCATCGAGCTTGGAAACGACAAGCCGATCAAAAACTGATCTCCTTCTACTCGTTCTCCTATATATTCCCGCCTTGTCTCGCTCCTAGTGATCATCATCGGATCTCTATACGTGTGGTAGGTTAACGGATGGGGTTGAGCCGGTGTGCTCGCGCGAACCAAGACCGCCTGGGGTTGGCGAGTTCTTTCTTGACGGATTCAGACGCCGCCCAGTGACATGAGATTGCACTTCGAGTGTTTCATGAGTGAGAAAGTTGCCCAGGTGGAGCGTATTATGGCGTATAAGAACGACAAAAATGACAAGGATGTCGTTAGTACATCTTCTAAATTCTAGCCCGAGAGCGATCATGACATTGGTGAGCGTGTCGTGCAACAAGCTCTAGCGCCCGCAAGCAGGACGTTGGTGCCGTGGCCGGTGCCCATGCCGGCACTATCACAATCCACTTCCTTCGAGACGCGATGTCAATGCCAGCATTCGAGTGAGTTGGCAGTCGAATCTCAAGAATACAAAGCCAAAATACATGAGGAACTACAAGACAACAATCAAGAAGCCACGGAAGGTTTCAGGCTTCTAGGCAAGCCGAATGGGAATTTGAAGCTTGAAGCTTTGAAATTTGAATTTGAAGGCTCAAATCAACAAACATCTCTGTATACGCCAAAGAATCAAAATACTATGTTAAGTCACACTAGTACTTAGGTCGTTGTCGGATTGGACCCCCGACGCATCATCAACCCACTCACACTCGCACCACGGTCCACCGGTCCCATAAAATGGCTGACGGGACTTAAATATATCGTTTTTCGCACTCTTATGTCAGTTTCAGTGTCAGTGTCAGTTCAGCCCTTGATGCAGGCTCTTCGAGTTTAGTTCTCCTTTGGTTTGCGTCCTCAACACCGGAAGATGGAGTCTGGACCGAGGTTGGAGTAGGCCTTTTGTTCCGGTATTCACCGAGAAGACGAAAATGGTTTTTGGTATTCGTGTACGGCGCATACATACGCTGAGGGGTAGAGGAAGTTATGTTTTGACAGACAAGCTCATGCCACCATGGCACGACATGACTTGACGCTTGTTCCAGGTATGCTAGTAGCGCTAGCGCGACATACATACTCGATGATGAACGCGTCATATGTAAACAGTCCTCAAGGCGGTGTTGTTCTCTCGACTCACAGATATACCTGCGTCAATGTGGATATTAAAGAACTTTATTAAAGTTGTCCTATTTCAGGAACTTGAACTTCGCGCAACTAATGGGGATTTGATAGGAGCGACGGCGCTATAGCATATTATTGGTTACTGGAAGAAAGATGAAAATAGACGGCGGGGTGTTATGTATTAAAGACAAAAACATAATTAAAACACATCACCGCGCTCTCCAAGACTTGTCAGGAAGAAAGAGAAATAGTTTTTTTTTTTGATATTTAGGGGGGTCACCGGACAAGAAAATTTCGAGGTTCAAAAAAGAAAGAAAGAAAGAAAGAACAAAGACCATTAATAATAGCCGATACTTCTGACGCTTCTATTGAGTGAATCCATAACGGCCTTAACATCTTGAAACCTATCAACGCCGCATCGTCCGCTTTCGACATGCGAAGTGAGTGCACTAAGTGCGCTAAACTCCATACCGCAATTGTGTCGATTAGGACACCGATAAATCTTTTCTTCGTGTCTGGGGCTTTGAAGGTGTGCGTTGAGAGAAACGAGTGTACCGAATAGCCTGTGGCATAAGAAACATTCGTACGCGGACCCATTGAAAGAACGTTCGGTCGCCCATGTCTTACTGGTAATGGCGGGCTCGATTTTGCCTTTAGGACCAGTGATAAGTCGAGAGGGGTTGGTGATAAGGTTGTTACGATCTGACTGAACGACGAGCCTGTTAAGCTGTTCGCGATTTAGGCCAGAGGGGCATGTGCCTGCTTCAAAGTGTTTGACGAGCGCGCTCCAGGAGATGAACCCGCGCGAACAACCACGTCCGGGGCACATGTAGTCTTTGGGTTTGTGGAGATTAGAGTTAAGATGTTGGCGAAGACAGTTTTCGTTCATGAAGAATCTGCGACAGGGGCGGCAGTACCAATGAGAGGCCTCGATGTGATTATCCAGCTGGTTCTCGTGGCAAAACATCTGAAGAAGAGAGGTTCTAGGCTAATATAAACGATGAGAGTGAATCCAATACGTACGAGATTGCATGAGCCGCAACTATAATGACAATCCTCATTATGCTCGTCGAGTTCGTCGTCACTGTCAAAATCTTCCTGGCACCACTGACAGTAGTTATGAAACACGCTGTTGATGTAATGTTGAACCAAGGACGATAGGGACACGAAATCCCTGTTGCAGCGGCCACAGTAGTTATGTCTGCTGGAGTGTAGGCGATGTTTGTAATATGCGCTGTCGCTGGCGAAATAACGTTCGCAAGGATCGCAGTATGGCATGGCGAGTGAAAGAAAAACGTATCGTGTTCTGTCTGATAACCAATTCTTTGTTCTGCTTTTTAATGATTCGGTTCTTTTGTGTTCCTTCTTTGTCCTTGTTTGTGGTTGATGCCAAGTTTGAGGGCTGAAACGGTCATAAAGGTCCTACACGTAATAGCGTTCCAAATTTATCTCACGAACTCGTGCAAGATTCGATAAGATCTGCTATGCAGATCTTCCAAGGCACAGCCCCCGCAGAGGTTTTACACGTATATAAAATCTTGTAATTTCTCGGAATTCGACCTTAATAAGATTTGAACATGCAATTGGAATCTTTACTTTGGACTTTACGCTCCTGTGGCGGCTAAATAGCAGTAATCTGAGACAAATCTGAGACACATCTGAGATCTCCGTCAGAGTAGGGACTCGGAAGACAGACGCGTGCGCGTGTGCCGTGACTCACCTGCTGACTCAGACGCGCGCTCAATAGAAAAGCCGATCTCCACCAGAGTTTGAGCGCTGTTTTCTTTTTGTTCTGTTCTCCCTTAATACTGTAGGCTTCTGTGAAACTGAATCGTCAATTCAAAATTCTATTCTGGCTTTATTGTTTATGAGGACCATCTTGCATCTATTCAAATTGTGAAATGGTGTTCCGTCATTGAATACTTTGGGACAGGCCTCGAGGCTTGAAAATTGGTGGGACCGAAAGACCGGGAAGGGAAGGAGCGGTGCTTAATATTAAATGATAATCATAACAAGTCCTGTGAGCAAAAATAACGTGAAAGGAACGAATACATACCAAATATAAACGATGTCGACTTCAGAATTCGCAAAATGCAGTTTTCGTATTGTCACGGTACAGATGGACGATCAACGCATTTTTCTTCTGTTAGAACGAATTGCAAGGAAGAAACTTCGAGCACAGCTAATGTAAAGCTGGTCTGGCTTTGTCCCGAAAAAAAAAATTAGTACTGGTGCCTGTACTGAGACTAACCGTCGGCTGGTCGGAGGCCCGTCAAAAAGACTGAACCACGTCATCAATGCAGACAAATCGACAGTGAAGTTTTCTCGACCAGTTTGGCAACTCATTCAAATCAGAATATATAGCGGCTCAAGAGGGCTTTTGGAGAGCGGGGGCGTTGAAAGGGGACATGATACAGTTGGTACTTTGCAGCGGGGTGTCTGCTACAGGATCCCGCTAAGGTGCAAACTTTACAGACGATCTCGAGTCCTTCGTGCTATTGCTGACCTGGATTATCTCTTCGGTATACTGAGAACGCATGAAGACCAAGCTACAGTACTGGAATGAGCATCATTTTCGAAAAAAAACGTTTGTAGACGAAGACCGCACCAGCCGCAGCCCGCATGTCAATCACGGTCAAGTCGAATGTACTCTTCCCACTCTCTAGGATCAATAACTAATGCACCGCTCTGGTTCTCAGAATTTTATCACAGGCGATATTTTCGCTATTAGCTTCTGCTGCAGCTCGTTATCCTGAGCAAGATGAACGGATGCACAAGGAGGGGGCCTGGGGGTCGGTTTAGCAGCTGCAGGAGCTTTCAAGGTATGTACCTACCATTGTTCGCCAGTTGAAGCACGCCATTCGTGGTTATATCATATGAAGATGACTTACAGTTCCCTCTCGCGTATACGTTGGTAATAATCTCGATATCAAGAAAAGACAAGGCGACACGTGCGCGTGATTGTCACCGAACGAACAACAGCAACTACCTAAACCAATCAAATTCAGGTAAACGAAGAACGATACTGTCGGTGAAGTTTGAAGTACGTGAGTCGGAAATCTCGTGTCATTATAAAAAAAATTGCTACGGAGAAGTTATGGATGCCAGTCACGGTCTCCGAGATCGCCAATTCGGCGCTAGCCGATTTTTTTTTTGTCTTATGTCACTTTTTGCGCTCGTCACTTCTTTCAAAGATTTTTTGAGCTCAAGTCGTCGAGTTCGACAAAGCGTGGCCACTGTACTCGAAACCACTTGTAGTGAGACTTGGTACACCAAATTGAAGTTAAGACAACTACTCGTCAAAGTCATGTTATAACCGTTTGTGCTGATTTGGCCTGATTCTAGAAAATGAGGAAACCGACGTACATATAATATTCATGACTGGTACTCTGCTGTTTCCAAAAAATAAAGGTGTATTATATAAAATATGTATCTAGTTTCGGGTTGCCCGGTTAAAACCTATGGCATTGGTGCTTGGGGCAACAAACGTTAGTTGTAGGTTTTCCATGAACGACCGCTTCACACGAGAGCAATATCAGGTGAAGTTTTCTCCTCAGACATATTGGCAGAATGTTTGAATGCTTCGTGTGGAATACTCTAAAACGACAGGGTACATCTATATGTATTGCAGACCCGCAAAGGTCGAGGTTATCCTTGTTGGCACTCTGTCTTGATCTTATTTTCTGTAAGCGCCGTCCATCTCAGTGCAGGGATCCGCCTCCCAGAGAGGCACTAGTAGCGTAATCAGGTGTTTACTTGGTCCAATGTTCTCATGATGGCTAGTTTCTCGTTATTGTCCTTCAGTTATAATCGATTGAGCATAATCCATTTCAATCTACAAAACGAAAGTCCATCTTTCAGCGCCTTTGCTGTGCGCAAGCGAATACTAACTAGTCAGATGAACGATACGCCAACGCACCGCCCAGAAGTTTCTCACAAAATGCCTCAGTTCGGGTCATATTTTATGAGCTTAACCATCTGTTTTGTGATATAAAAACTGTGGCATTTTCTTACATCGTGACCCACTATCAAGCGCACGTATAAATTCCGTACCCAGAATGCCAGGTATCACCTTTAAAACTTCAGACAAGACAGTCGCACCATGCGACTTCGGAAAAAGGTCTCGTATTCATAAACCCGAGGATGTTTTACGGCACACGTGGGAAGCACAAAATACACAAGAGTTGGATATAGTTACAACCAAGTCTATCCGCTGTAAAGGCGAGTGCTGCTACTATCTGCATTCTGTGTAGAGGCACTCTTGAAGAATTAACGGGCGCTCACTATAGACTTGCTTCAATCTTCTCTTCCTAAAGACCCTGAACAACTTCAGAATTTCATTCCAAGAGCAAATGGCTTTGTCGACACAGTATTGATGGCGTATAATAAGCATCACCAGCTCGTCATTAGGTAGGCAGGTTACATCTTTTTTTAGAGGAGACAATAGTAATGTCATTATTCTATCGTAAGACCGGATGATTTATGGGTGGCTATTTTGTCACAGCTGAATCTTTAGTTCGTCCTTTATTAATCACCTAAAGCTTGGTATTTATGCTGTCACCCAGCGTCAATGCCCACTCAGAAGAGCTGAGAAAGTTCTTCGTGCAACATGAGGGAAAGAAGGAGCTTCTCCTCATATACTATGGAACCCGCAGGTCATTTGATTTCAGAGTTATGGCACAGGACTTTGCTGGCTTACTGCAGAAAAATGTAAGTTCAAAAACCTCTTTTCCTGCAATTCATTGAACACCTGTTGTGTTAGATCAATGATCCCGCTTTTTATGACTTTGTTCTCCCTGACTTCTCCACCACGGAGTACAGCGACAAAATAGTCTGTTCTATCGTTATGATGAGCATCTTAAAATCGTATGCTTTCCAACATTGACGAAAGAAAACTACTCACAACCTTCAGATATTTTTCTTTCACGTGTGAACTGTTGTGTGGAATTCCTGCAGTAACGTTATTAGGGACCAAAAAGGATTACCTTAATATCCTACAACGCATAGAGAACCTCGCTCAAATGGGGATGGGAGCTGAGCCCACCGCTTGGGCTATGCTTTTAAAACCAATTATCGAGGAATTCATAGCCGTGTTTGATGCCGTTGATTCCTCACCAGAGAACCCTAAAATCAACAAGGACTTCTGGGGGCGTATTTGCCATGAACAATATATGGGATCCGGCTCGAATATTCTCAGCGGATGGATAACTGCATTTTGTATTTGGGACAAAAAAGGTCGTTGGCGTGGCCCCGATTTACGGAATTCGAAATATTTGAACAACGATCGTCTTATCGTAGATGGCATAAAGTATCCCTATGTCCCGATAGATAAGATTCCTCCTGGTTTCTGTGAAGCGGATGTACGCCTCATTGATAATGGTGAAGAATTGAGCTGTGTCGTCGTTGCGGGACATGTCACCACAGAAGTCATGGAGACCAAAGGAGATGATGATGATGAGGTTATGGGAGCTGTACGTCCGGCGGCGCAGTGGTTTATGTTTGAAAAGGAGGAAGTGGTGACAAAGAGGAAGATTGAAGAGTGGATGAAGCCGTATCTGAAGAACGTTGACCCCAAAGACGAATAGGCAATTCAAGGGACAATACTCCACCCCGAAGTGTATGTAACAAGATGGCAAAGGTGGTGATAATGGTGTGGGTGACAGACTTACCTTGTATTTAGACCGGTTTTTGTATTGGCAAACAGATCATAAAAAGCTCGCGTCCATTTAAAACGTTGAAAATGTATGTATGTTTTTACTAGCTGGAATGATATATCGTTAGTGATCGGTCCTGAGGCTTTTTAAACACATAAATAAACGAGCGCATATATATATATTTGCGCATGTACATTTGCATGCTCCACCATCTTCAGATCTTCCTACTGGACTCGCTTCTCCTGGAAAAGCTTTACCTGAGCTAGTTGCACAGTCTTGCGCCGTCTTATCACACTCTATCGTTGTCGAATTTGACCCGGAGGCCCCCCTTTAGCTTCGGCAAGTCGATATTTGGCGTGCGCATAGTACGTGGCTGAACACACCCATTTTCCACCGCTACAGTACATACAACATGTGCATCGGTACTTTGGACGACGTGATAGTGTGTTCGAATGGTTATGCATGTGTTTGATGGGACTGTGAAAAGGCAGACGCATGACGTCACTGACGTGTCGCGTTGTCATCCGGGTTGGGCACTATCCCAGCGGCTAGTCAAGCCAAATGAAAATTACAAAAAGAGACTCATATATTTAGATTTCATATGCATGATGTACATAAAAAAAGATACATATTGTCGAATATACCCATCATTTATCATATCCGCTTTCAAGCTTTCAGGCCCAGGTTTCAAGACCGACGAACCAAAGGCGAATCGTCATAAACTTGAGGTAGTTGAGGAGTGACTGTCGCGACAGACCCATATCGTCTATTTAAAACAGGACGAGGAGACTAAGGGTGAGAAGCAAATGAGAAGTACCGTTGTTAGTTGTAAGTCCGGGACATTATTGAGTACAAGCTTGTATACTTACTTGCCCAGGCAGCGGGTTGGTTATATAATAATTCATTGGCCCATGAACAGCAGAGGAAGGAGAAGGCTATACCGTGATAGGATGAGTTGAAATCGGAAGGAAACGAAAAGGACAAGAGAAACATACTCCACCATCTTCAAAAAATGCCCGTAACTGAACCGGTCCAGGGTTATGTTGGTTCTGATGCGGATTTACCGAAAGAGAAGAGGGCTTAGGACCAGGAGAATTGTATGACATTCTCTATGTAAAGCAAACGAGTGAGTAGAATCACAAAACGCGGTTTATTGTTTCGCAATCATGTAGGAACGAAAAAAAGGTCATGTTCACTTACTCTATGCCAATCATCTGTGAATTCCTTTTGATATCGAAGTAAGACATTGCGGTTACGGGTGTTATTGAGCTTGGCCTATCGGTAAATTGTGAATAAAGCGCTGCACGACATAACTAAGAGGGAAACCTGCCTGGTCACGATGATAAACTTCGGGATCAACATCGTCGCCCCAAGGGTCGGACAGGGCCTCCTCCGCTAAGATGGTACGAGTCTTTGGAGGTGGACTCGGGCGAGGAGAAGTACGAACCGGGTGCGGATACGGGTACGTACGAGCACCGGCCCCACCTTGAGCGAGTTCTGCATGACGACTCTGAGTCTTCCTAGTTGAGTCGTTATTGGAGGGAGCAATATGTCCCTTTTGGGAATAGTTTGCAGATCCAGAAAGGGAGTTGGCAGCAGAGGAAGAGTAGTATTTTTCTGGCTGCATGATTAGACGAGTTCCCAGGTGTGTTTGAATTGTGAACATTACTGACAAGCAGAATGAGCTTTTATATGGAAAGCTCTCAAGGACAACATTGAGTAAGGTGTGGACGGGCGGTGTTTGATTATGATATGGGGTTTAGAAATGCAAAATTTTCTAATGGTTTTCGTGGTTGAGGAGACGAGGAGTCCCTTTTACATGGACCGTGACAATATTGTATCATGAACAGGACCACAATTGTGTCGTTCATTTGCCCTCAAAACCATCTCCGATTCCAGCGTATTTCAATTTTGTGAGGATATACGAGGTAGACATGAATTCTAGAACGGAAATGACGACAAATAAGATCGTGAAAAGTTGAAGGTGAACGCTGGTGAACGCCGAACGGGAACGACGATGGCAAAGAGGTGAGGCCTGCCGATCGGAGTCTGTGAGTCATGGAAAATCCCGAAAAAAGAAACCCAGAAGTCTGACACGCAAACGTTCATGGACGATGTGCCAAAAAGATGGCAATGTTATTTTGTGTCTCTCTTCGCAAGACTTCGAGGACAATTCTCAAATGGACAGTTCCTTCCTTTTCCGTCTTCAGTTTCTTTGTCATTATATTGTTTTCCTGTGCAGTACGCAAGGAACTTGATCAAAGGCACGCGAGATTTTAGTTCACAAACTTAAAGCTTGAGCTGACGATCTTGACCACAACTGTGCAGATTGTCAACACTCAACGTTGCAACAATATTCTCCAATCATACCATCAACTATCCATCAACTATCGCACTTCCTTACCCCGAATCGCTTTTCGAAAGGAAGCTTCTGCTGTCTTCTTCGTTTTATTCTCACACCCTATGTCGCTCATCAGCGATCCGAGTGGTAGAGGAAGGAAGGAGTCAGGACTGCAGTTGGTGCTAGGAGACACATTCCAGGGCTCGGAACGTTTAAAAGTGTACTCTGCTCCCGTAGAATCAAACTGGGCTTGGAAAATGGATCCTGTCAAAGACGTGGTCCCATAACTGCCGTGGTGTTTGAATCATCGAAATATGGCCCAGGTCTCTTTCAAGAGTTTTCTACTTCCCGAGATCGCGATCTACTGCCACGTGTCCATGACAATTTGGCCCCCCCACGTTTGCCCGTTGTCCTTGCAAAGACTCGATTTCGCTCGTCAGTAGTGTTCACAGTTCAGTCATACCTAAAACTCCCCTAAACCGTGCAGTTACACAGGTATTATTCCTCTGCTTCTGCTAAACCTCGTTCTTGGAAACAACACCAACTTGTGCCTGCCAGTAATATCAACCCGAGCAGGCAGACTCATCTTGGTTCTCATACGTACCTATACCCTTCCTCGGTTCGTTCGTACTTCTCGTGAATCTGCCGCGGAGACCCTGTGCGACGATGTCGACCCTAAAGACCGACTCAGTGCCAAGATGTATCGTCATGGCCAGGCAATTTCTTTTTGATTGAGCAGCGCGTTCTGAGATGTCGCACACGGTCAAGATAATTTATCATTGCCGTTTCCCAAAATACAGTTCGTCTCACTACGAGCGACGGCGTCTGAGCAAGAGTCCCAATCTACCACGCCCGGAGCGAGACGATGGGACAAGATTGCACGCCTAAAACATATTGTGGAACAAGCCAAATTTCATATCATCATCACGCATCACGAACACTCTTTCGAATCCCAATGTTCTCTATGTCAATACATCATTCAAAACCATGTACTGATCGGACGGCATTAATTCGAAATAACCCATTATCAAGTATGCACAGTCGCATTAATACAAAATAAAAACGTATTGTATTGCTTGTTGTTCAAGATGGATGCCCAGCTTCTCGATTTTCAAAACTTGTGCCTGAGGAATGGTCAAAAAATTCTTGAGCTAGAGCGTTTTCAACGGTTCACTGCCAGCTTTGATCCTCGCACTTCGTACCATCATCAATTTTTTTAAGTACATTCGGTGACGCTATAGATATCGTCTCTTCCAACGGCTCCTAATTTGAGTTGCTTGACTCTTGCGATGTAAGTGGCTATATGATCCAACTCAATTATAATGCTTATGTCTTCGCATGTAGCTCAGAATTACTAAATACAAATTCTTTTGTTAAGTCGCGGGCGGGTGATGAGTGCTGAGCTAGGCGGTTCGTGCGATCCAGTGACAGTGCCAAATCCGAAGCTAAGAGGGGAAAAGAAGAGAAGAGAAATGAAATGGTATTTTTTTTCTGTGCCATGGCAAGATTTCAGGCACGGTATTGGCAATGTGGCCAATCGTCGTTCATCTTCTTTCACCCTGCGAATAAGACTCAATAAGGTTCCGACAGTTTTATTGGTCGCTGTCAGGACTTTCCTGTCATGCTATTGCGTTCAGCGCTGATTATATTCACATAATTCTAAGTTTCAAGCCCCGTTATCGATCATCGCGCACTAAGTAAAAAAAACGATGCAGCACTGGATTACTAACGTTTCGGATAACACCTTGGTCGCATTTCACAGAACTTCCCTTATCTCTTCACCTTCACGCATCCTCATATCGTACGCAATCCCAGAGACTCATCATGCCAGAAACACTTGACTTGGAAGAAACAACAGCACATGTCGAGGCTCCTAACGAAGGTGGCGAAAACACTGGAACGGCTCAGAAAGAGCATGACGATCAAAGCGAGCGTCCCAAGTCTCCGTCCATAAATGTGACCCCGAGCCATGCTTTAAACGAAGAAGACGAACAACCCGGTGCCGTGCCAACGAAGGGCAAACAGTCTGATGAAAGAATAGAAGATTTAGTGAACCTTTTTCGTGATTTCCTTGGTAGGTCCCTGTTTTGTGGTGTGTGGAAATTACTCACCTGAATACATCGCTAGAGGCTGCACCTAACAAATCGGTTCCCACTTCGTCTTCTGTCGCACAACCAAATAAAGCAGGACGTAAAAAGCTTTTCGGACTAGCCAAAGGTTTTCCTCAAGAAACTAGCTGTAAGTGTGTGGCAATTGAGATTCCATTTGATTTTGCATGACTCAGGCTCAAGGTGTTGTATGTTAGCTAATAATAAATATGATTACGAGCAAAAGTATCCACGAGATCGATTTGGAGAGGAGGTTTCCGACAATTCTCGCATTTGGTTGACATACCTCGACGAAGCCGAATCGTTTGATCGTGAGAGAGCAGAAGGGTGGAAAGAGACAGTGGATGTACTTCTCGTTTTCGTAAGTAAAACGTTCATTCGTAAAATGTAATCATAGTATTTAGAACTTTATATATATCAGGCTGGTCTATTTTCTGGCGTTATAACAACATTCATCTCACAAGCCTCACAAAGTCTGCAAAAAGACAATACTCAGGTTTCCGCGTCCTTGTTGTTCGAAATAGCCCAAGTATTACGAGCACAATCTAACAGAATGTCGACAAATATGATTCCAAACTCAACGATGAATCCTAGTTCGCCCTTCGCGCCATCGACGAATGCCGTTTTGGTGAACGATCTATGGTTCACCAGTCTGGCAATTACATTATCGGCTGCGCTGTTTGCTGTTCTCGCGAAGCAGTGGCTATATTATTACCTATCTTCCATACCCGGGACGGCGAACGAAAAAGTGAGAGCCAGGCAGTTGCGATTGAATGGGTTTGAGTCATGGAAGGTTGCAGCTATCATTGAACTCCTCCCCATCCTTCTTCATCTCGCTGTCGGCATGTTCCTGACTGGGATTATCATATTATTGTTTCCGTTGGATGTTCATATTGCGGGGACGATTGTGTTCATCGCTGGCATCACCTATACATCGTATTTCATTTCAGTGATGCTGCCTATTTGGTACCCGGAGTGTCCGTATACAACCTCGTTAACGATTTACATCGGGATTTTCGTTTTGGCTCTTCGACAAGTTTTCGAAAAAATCAATCAGGGCTTCCAAGCTATCTGGGGAAAAATAAATTTCAAAGTTCGGTTTACTATTGAGCATATCGGCCAAAGCCTCGTCCGACACGGATTCAAGTTCATTTCAAAGTTAGCTGGTGCGGCGCACCGTGGTTTTCAAAGACTCCGATCTACTATATTTTCTGACAAGCTCCCGAAATTTACAAAGTGGAGAGAAGAGAATATTAAAAAAGCTGTCAAAAACGCAACATTCCTTGACTCTGAGGCGCTCCGTTGGCTTTGTGGGACTTCTGCAAACAGAAGTGTCCATAAAATGATTGCACGGTGCGCAGCCGTGCATCCAACCATTGTTGACAACGAATTTCGCTGGGATCTCCGCCGCACTTTAGAGGTCAGTAAAACCAATGTTGTGGATTTGCGTTATGGCCTGTGTTTGGATCTCCTATCACCGATGATTGGGGTAGGCGTTCACTGGTTTCTCCTCCAGTCTATTGTGAATATGGATGTGATAGAAGATCAGCTGGAAGGAGAGTATCAAACCTATCTCCACCTTGAAAAGACCATATCACCTCATAAATGGGAGCCTCAAACTATCCACAATGCGATCAACGGCGATTTTAGTCTTCCACTGGCCATGTGGCATCACCTCTTAAATAATCCAACGGACGCTATGGTGGCTGTGCGTATACTCACCGATTCAGATGGAATCGTGGGTCTATTCAACTGGAAATTTGATCCCACTCGTGACCTTATCCGTGATGCGGGTTTAGTACGCTTTGATACTAAAGAGCTGGGATGGTGGAGGTTTGGATACCTGTTTCGTTACTTTGAGCTTGGCGACCCCGACTATTCATCGGAAGCTAAAACTTATGAAATGTGCTATCTCCTTTTTATCACCATTTATCGCAACCTCACCTCTGACGATCCCATCATCGCCGACAAAGAAAAAAGACTGAAGTCCTTGGTAAAGGTTTTTGACGACTTTATGGGCTGTCTTCAATCACCTAATCGAGGAATGGGTCTCCGATTCGAGGATGCCCTCCGTCTCTTCGCAGAGATTTGCTGCGTGGACTCGTTCTGGTGCGAGTCTATGACAGATTACGTTAGACGAAAAGCAATAGAGATTCCGCTTTTCGGGTCGATCTCGCTATGGAGAGACACTTGGCCGGATAACTGCTTGCCTCTTACGGACGGTCACAACCTCTCTCTCATATATCAATGGTATTCGCGAGATCTCGGTCCATTCCTCTCATGTCACACACCTCCCCTGTTCCCACTGTTGCTCGTGCCCCAGAATCGACACCATCTACCCACGATCCTCTCAAATGATCCTAATGCACTATCCCACTTCTCAAATTGTATTCATAATCTGGCGAATTATCGGTTCATCGATTACAAGGGAACGAACATATATCGAATCTTAATGGACCTCTTCAAACATGTGGACCCGAAGAAGAGTTCCCTGTTCATCATTCTTTATGACCCCTCCGTGCTCGTGCAAATATGGAAACTCTTGGTGTGTTGCAAATGGGAAACGAAAAAGTATTTCAAGCTTGTGAAATCAAAGCTCAAGAGGGACAAGTTGGACGAGCTATTTGCCGCTATGAACACACTGGCGCGATCTGTCGACTGGGAAAACTTACCTATGATATGTTGGAATCTTTATGATGAAGACAGCGACAGTGTTCGTTCTGCTTTAGTGGCATCTGCGCGTGAGTTTGGACAATTTATAGGTGTGTCCCACACGCAACTTGAGGCCACTGCCGATCAATCCGCACCTGAGAATGCGGCGTCAGACAAGGACCATGATACTGAAGAGCGTGCTCAGATGTCTGAGGTACTTTTCATCTTCCGAGTCCTTGAAAGTCTCCTTACTAAAAGTTTTATCCAGCATCGAAACTATCACTCCGGAGCTAATTGGATGAAAAATGTGTTCAAATTCATTTGGTCAAAGACAACCCGTTAGATAAATCAATAGCTGCGTGTTGTGTGTAGATCAATGTATAGATAACTGAGAATACAGCCGCATGAAATATAAGTCCCTTCGTTGAAGCTTGAAGTGACGGGCTATTTATTAAGAAGATACGCTGTGCTGTCACCATACTTTCGGTAGAGAACAACGGGATGATTGCATGTACATCCAAATCTCAAAATGTTACGTTGTGTTAATTTCGAAAGGGAACATATCCAAACTAGTATCCTGGAAAGACACGCGGAGTAAAGTATACCTCTTCCTAAACTTCAGCTTTCAGAGAGTTTCGAATTAGATATACATACAAGATCAAGAAAACACTCATCGAAATACTTGGGCTTTGCACAGGCTCAGACCGGAGGCACGAACCGAGCATTTAAAGCTTTCACATGAGTATTATTAGTCTTGTGACTTCATCGCTTTTTTTTCATCCAAAGTTTATAGTATATCCACCGCTTCTATGGCAGTGCCATTGGAGCAGACTTTTGATTGAACATAAACGCTATTGTCAGAATAATAACAGAATAAGGATTCAATACTTGAACGACTTTCCGAATACCAACTTTCCATTTACACGTGCTCTATATTTCTTCACTAACCTCCAACACCCTCTTCATCACTCGGGAAAGGTTTTCCGTCATGTCCTCCTCTGTTCCATCCAACACGATCAAGTCGGGAATCACCTCATTTAAATCCCCGCCCTCCACGTCTCCGTTGGTGAACAGATGTTGGTGGGCGCGAACATATGCTGGATAAACGATTTGGTCCCAATATTGAGGCAGGTCTCGCCATAAAGAACCCTCTGGATCGGTTTGTACTTCTCAGGTCAGAAAGGACACGAGTGTTTTGGCACAACTTGACGTACCGGCGGTGTGGTATCCGGCGTGTCGTTCGTTCGGATATCATATGGTACTCGGAGAAAAATTCGTATGTCTAGTTGTCTAATTATATCCCGATATTGAAAATCGTTGGGCAATCTTTAAATTACGGTGATTGATTTAACCATCAACATACCGGGTGCCAATACAAAAGAAATCCGTCAAGAACTAGCCCAGACTATTCTTTCAGCTCTCCTTCGGACGATTGCTTCGCTTCTTGACTTCCATGTATTCAGTACCTCATTATTTACCGGTACAAGTTTAAGCTCGTTCAAATGATCGTGCGATTTGAATGAATCGGGTATAACGCCCGTCTGTTTAATATCGTGAAGGAAGGTATTCAGACGAGGCCAGTCAATTGCACCTGGCGCATCGTCCCAATCTTGAACTTTGTATTCTGGATGAATTGGTATCAATGCTCATGGCTAGGACAGCACATTAGAATGAGAATATTGAAGTAGGAACTCAGCTAAAGTGAACGCACCGGCGCAAAATGGTGCCAGGATCGTCGAAATTATCATCGAGTTCACGATGAAAAAGAAGGAAAATCGGTGAAGCGAGGTGCGTGATGAGGCTGTTATGAAGACATGTTCTGAATGCTTTGCTAAAGTCGTCCTTCCTGAGCATGTCGCACCTCTTTTGTCAAAGTCCTGTCAAGTAAAAAAAGGATGAAAAAAAAACGTGGAACGGGAACACGCACACACCCAACGGCAATTGTAATGACTTTGACCTTCAATTCTTCACGCCCATCCATCCAAAAACTACTCGTTCGGCCGGTTATCCAAAGACATTCAACTGAGCGGTCCCAGCCTCTTTTTTCACCGTAACTGGGCTCAGACTGACACACCAATTAGATCAATTTTTAGAACGGTGTGACACTGTGATGTTGTGACAGAATAGTCTGGAGACTGACGGCGTGTGGAGCTTTTCTTCAAGTGTTCCGATTGCGACCCAATTGCGACCGCCATCTATGAACACTTGAATCTTCTTCTACGTTAAGGGTTTTAAAAAGTAGAGAAACTGCATAATTGGACTACTGTTGCGTACGCAAACAGGCTATGCAGAGATTTGTCAGCGCTCGGTATATGCGCCGGTCCGTCAATATTTTGCAAATTCCAATTATTTTGTACCTTTCACCCGTTCGCAATTAAACTATTAGCCTTTTCCATTGTTTTTAGATTACATTTTAGCACCATTCCAATTTCCTGGAAACTCCCAAATCATGTATATAAAAATCTTTCTTTAGCTTACAAAATACAACAACAATGTTTCCCTTCTATTTTTCCCTCTGAGCACACATCCGCTGATTCCCTTATCTTCCCTGTTCGCTCCTGAGGCGCACGTATCACTACTCAAAGACAGCACATCAAACTCGGGTCGACCTACTCCCGCCCCGCTGTGGATATGCCCACTGTTTCAGTTAACGTTCAACATTGCCTTCATCACTGTCAACACACTCGGGCTAGGTAAAGGTGACATCCTGGCTGCGCCACCACCAGTCTTCACCGTAATTCTTTCACAGCCTCCATTCTCCCCTAACGCTCGCTAGGACACCCCACAATACAATCTTGTGTTACTCCGGCGTCTGAGTTCTCCGAGCTTTCTCGAGTTTTAAAAATTTGTGCCCGAGGAATGAAAACGTTCTGGAGCTCGAGCGTCTTCAACGGTTCACTCCCAACCTTGACTCGTGCACTTTATACCATCTCCGTCTGTTCATTTAAGTACAACTTTTGTCCCTCCAGTCGGTTTTTCTGAACTATGGTACGTGAATCGTTCCAAACGAGGTAGTCTCTGTCCATCCATTAGAAGATCACATGTCAAGACGAAGTTGCAGGAGTGTAATACGCTTAGATGAGTGACCGTATCAAAGGTGCGCAACATTCTTCCCAAGAACCTGTGATACCTTTTCCGACGGTTCTGATCCATCCAGTCGCTAGAATGTATAGATCGGTAATCCACTATAAATTCAACGAGATTTATAGCTCTTTGCTTCAATTGAGAAAATAGCGCCTCATGTTTAATTTCCCAACCGAATGAAATATGGAAAGAATTTGGTAATGGTAATGACCAAAGAGAATCCATACTTTTTTCCGATCGAGAAATTGGTGCGTGAAAAGGTTTTGAAAGAATCGCAATCTTCCTCGGAGTGGTCTGTGGAAATATACACGCAACGTAAAAATACCCAGATTGATCATTACATAGAGCGACATCGTGGCGGAAATTCTTCATCATTGGAAGATCCATGCTGCACCGGTGATCCCATTTGCAATCCCCACAACTTCCTGCCGAAATACCCAAATAACTCAGGGCCGACGTCTGCATGAAATGACATCCACACTGTTGCCAAAATCCATGCCGAGTACTTGAGTACTGAAAATCTCCGATATATTAACATGACAGCGTTTCTCTCGGAGTAGCCCGAAGTCAGTTTCCTCGGATGCGAAGTTGAACTAGAACATCTTAAATAGAACGTCTAGGGTTGGCATCTCTTACATTCGGTGACGCCATAGATATCGTCTCTTTCACAACGGCTCCTACTTTAAGTCGCTCGACTCTTGCGACGTAAGTGGCTATATGATCCAATTCAGTTACAACGCTTATGTCTTCACCCGTAGCTCGGGACTGCCGAATAGTACAAATTCTTTCAAGTCGCTGTGACAATTTATGGTGGTCCGTGCAATCCAGTGACTGTGCCAAATCCGAAGCTAAGAAGAGAAGAAGAAGAAGAAAAGAAGAGAAATCGTTTTTTTTGCTGTGCCATGGCAAGATTTGGGGTACGGTATTGGCAATGCGGCCAATGGTTGTTCATCTTCTTTATCTGCGAATAAGCTTCAGACAGTTTTACTGGTCGCTGTCAGAACTTTCCTGCCACGCTACATATTGTGTTCAGCACTGATTATATTCACATATTTTTACATTAGCCCCGTTATCGATCGACACGCACGAAGTAAAAAAACGATGTGGCACTGGGTTACTGATAACACTTTAGTCGCATTTCACCCAACTTCCTTCATCTCCTCACCTTCACGTATCCTCATATCGCACGCAATCGCCAGGAACTCATCATGTCAGAAACACTTGACTTGAACAAAACAACACCACACGTCGAGTCTCCTAAAACGGTTCAGAAAGAACATGATGTCCAAAGTGAACGTCCCAAGTCTCCGTCCATAAATGTGACCCCGACCCGTGCGTTAAACGAAGAAGACGAACAACCTGCTGCCGTGCCAACGAAGGGCAAACAGTCTGATGAAAAAATAGAAGATTTAGTGAACCTTTTCCGTGATTTCCTTGGTAAGTCCCTGCTTTATGGATTGGTGTGTGGAAATTACTCCCCTGAATACATCGCAGAGGCTGCACCTAACAAATCGGTTCCCACTTCGTCTTCTGTCGCACAACCAAATAAAGCAGGTCGTAAAAAGCTTTTCGGACTAGCCAAAGGTTTTCCTCAAGAAACTGGCTGTAAGTGTCAATTGAGATTCCATTTGATTTTGCATGACTCAAGGTGTTGTATGTCAGCGAATAATAAATATGATTACGAGCACAAGTATCCACGAGATCGATTTGGAGAGGAGGTTTCCGACAATTCTCGCATTTGGTTGACATACCTTGATGAAGCTGAATTGTTTGATCGTGAGAGAGCAGAAGGGTGGAAAGAGACAGTGGATGTACTTCTCGTTTTCGTAAGTAAAACGTTCATCCGTAAATGTAATCATAGTATTTAAAACTTTATATATCAGGCTGGTCTCTTTTCTGGTGTTATCACAACATTCATCTCACAGGCCTCACAAAGTCTGAAAAAAGACAATACTCAGGTTTCCGCTTCCCTGTTATTCGAAATAGCTCAAGTGTTACGAGCACAATCTAACGGAATGTCGACAAATATGATTCCAAACTCAACAATAAATCCTAATTCCCCCTTCATGCCATCGACGAATGCTGTTTTGGTGAACGGTCTATGGTTCACCAGTCTGGCAATCACATTATCGGCTGCGCTGTTCGCTGTTCTCGCGAAACAGTGGCTATATTACTACCTGTCTTCCATCACTGGGACTGAGAACGTGAAAGTGAGAGCTAGACAGTTGCGATTGAATGGGTTTGAGTCATGGAAGGTTGCAGCTATCATTGAACTCCTTCCCATCCTTCTTCATCTTGCTGTTGGCATGTTCCTCACTGGGATTATTATATTACTGTTTCCGTTGGATGTTCATATCGCTGGGACGATTGTGTTCATTGCTGGCATCACCTATACATCGTATTTGATTTCGGTAATGCTGCCTATTTGGTACCCGGAATGTCCGTATACGACCTCGTTAACGATTTACATCGGGATTCTCGTTTTGACTCTCAGACAAGTTTTCCAAAAAAAAACAATCTGGGCTTCCAAGTTGTCTGGGGAAAAATAAATTTCAAAGCTCGGTTTACTATTGAGCATATCGGCCAAAGCCTCGTCCGACATGGATTCGGGTTCATTTCAAAGTTAGTTGATGCGGCGCACCGTGGTTTTCAAAGACTCCGGTCTGCCATATCTTCTGACGAGCTCCCGAAATTCACAAAATGGAGAGAAGAAAATATTAAAAAGGCTGTCAAACACGCAACATCCCTTGACTCTGATGCGCTCAGTTGGCTCTATGGAACTTCTGCAAACAGAAGTGTCCATAAAATGATTGCACGGTGCACAGCTGTACATCCAACTATTGTTGACGACGAAAAATTTCTCCGGGATCTCCGCCACACTTTAGAGGTCAGTGAAACCAATGTTGTGGATTTGCGTTATGGCCTATGTTTGGATCTCCCCACTGAGTCAAAAGATCACTGGGATCTCCTCCGGTCTATTCCAAATGTGGATATAGAAGGTCAGCTGGAAGGAGAGTATCAAACCTATCTCCACCTTGCAAAGACCGTGTCGTCTTATCCACGGGAGCTTCAAACTCTTCGCGATGCAATCAATGGCGATTTTAGTCTTCCGCTGGCCATGTGGCATCACCTCTTATTAGATGACGATGGTCCATCCGACGCTATGGTGGCTGTGCATATACTCACCGATGGAATCGTGGGTCTATTCAAGTGGAAATTCAATCCCACTCGTGACCTTATTCCTGATGCCGGTTTAGTACGCTTTAATAGTGAAAAGCTGGGATGGTGGAAGTTTGGACACCTGTTTCGTTACTTTGAACTTGGTGACTCCGACTATTCATCAGAAGCGAAAACCTATGAAACGTGCTATCTCCTTTTTATCACCATTTATCGTAACTTCACCTCCGATGATCCGATGATCACCGACAAAAAACAAAGACAGAAGTCCTTGGAATCAGCGCTTGATAGCTTTCGTAGATGTCTTCTACCACCTGATCGACACCCTCGCCGATTAGAGGATGTTTTCCGTTTCTTCACAGAGACTTGCTGTGTGGACTCGTTCTGGTGCGAGTCTATGACAGATGACGCTAGAAAGCATGCAGTTACTATTCTGCTTATCGGGTCGATCTCGCTATGGAAAGGCCCTTGGCTGAATAACTCCCTGCCTTTTATGGATGGTCGCAACCTTTCTCTCATATATCAGTGGTATTCACGAAATCTCAGTCCAGACCTCTCATCTCGCACACCTCCCCTGTTCCCACTGTTGCTCGTGCCCCAGAACCGACACCATCTATCCGCGATCCTCTCAAATGATCCTAATGCACTATCCCACTTCTCAAGTTGTATTCATAATTTGGCCAATTCTCAGTTCATCATCGACGCGGGAACGAACATATATCGAATATTAATGAGCCTCCTCAGATATGTGGACCCGAAGAAAAATATCCTCTTCCCCATCCTTTATGACCCTTCCGTGCTTGTGCAAATATGGAAACTCTTGGTGTATTACAAATGGGAAACGAAAAAGTATTTCAGGCTTGTGAAACCAAAGCTCGAGAGGGACAAGTTGGACGAGCTATTTACCGCTATGAACACACTGGCGCGGTCTGATGACTTGGAAAACTTACCTATATTGTGTTACAAACTTCATGGACGCCGCGACAATGTTCGTTCTGCTTTATTGGCATCTGCCCGTGAATTTGGACAATTTATAGGTGTGTCCCACACACAACCTGAGTCCACTGCCGATCAATCTGCACCTGAGAATGCGGCGTCAGACAAGGATCATGATACTGAAGAGCGTGCTCAGGTGTCTGAGGTATTTTTCATCCTCCGAGTCCTTGAAAGTCTCCTTACTAAAAAGTTTTATCCAGCATCAAAACTATCACTCCGGAGCTAATTGGATGAAAAATGTGTTCAATTCCGTTTGGTCAAAGGCATCCCGTCAACCAGATCAATAGCTGCGTGTTGCAAATTAATGTACAGTTAACCGAGAATACAGCCGCATGAAATATCAGTCCCTTCGTTGAAGTTTGAAAGGTCGAGCTATTTATTACATAAGAGGATACGCTATACCGTCACCGTACTTTCGGTAGAGAACAACGGGATGGTTGCATGTACATACTACTCGAGAACGCACTGTTTTTCCTGAACTCAAAATGTTACGTTGTGTTTATTTTGAAAGGGAACATATCCAAGTTATGCTGGAAAGACGCGCGGGAGTAAAGTATACCTCTTCCTAAACTTAAGCTTACAGACAGTTTCAGATCAAAAAAAAACTCATCGAAATGCTTGGGCTTTGTACAGACTCAACAGTCACGATCAGGTCGGGAAAGGACGCGGGTCTTTTAACACAATCTGACGTACCGGCGGTGTGGTATCCGTGTCGCTCATGACGACGACATTTGAGAATATCATATGACACTCAGAGCAATACTCGCATATCTAGTTGTTTAATTATATCCTACTATTGAAATTGTTGGGCAACTTTTAGATTACGGTGATTGATTTAACCATCAACAACGGGTGTCATTAATATATAAGAAATCCATCAAGAATAGCCCGGACTACCTTCTCGCCACTTCTTTCAGCTCTCATTCGGACAATTGCTTCATTTATTGACTTCCATGTATTCGATATTTTGTCTTGACTGTGTCTGAACCATCCTGGTCGACAGGACTGTATCACAGACAAGACTTAAGTCGTGTTGTTCGTATACCCTCAAAACCGTCTCCGATTCTAGCATTTTTTTCCTAAGAGACGGACGAGCCGGACATCAATTACTATAAAATGGAAGTGACAACAAATAAGATCGCAAAAAGGTGACTGACGCAAGGCCGAATGGGAACGACGGTGGCAATGAGGCCTGCCGATCGGAGTTTGTGAAATATGGAAAATCCCGAAAAAAGAAACCCAGATTTTGACCCGCAAAAACGTTCATTTTCATGGACGATATGCCAAAAAAGGTGGCAATGTTATTCAGCGTTTCTCTTCCCAAGACTCCAAGGACAATTCTCATTCCCCCTTTTTTGTCTTCGGTGTCATAACATTGTTTTCATGTCATGCGCAGTGCGCAAGGAACTCGATCAAAAGCACGTGAGGTCGTAGTTCACAAGCTTGAGGGCTTGAGCTGACGATTTTGATGATAGATGTACAGATTGTCAATGCACTCAACAATATTCTCCAATCATACCATCAATTACCGCACTTCCTTACCCCGAGCCGCTTTTCGAAAAGAAGTTTCTGTTGTCTTCTTCGCCTTATACTCACATGCTCTATGGCGCTCATCAGCGATCCGAGTGGTAGAGGATTACTCTGTGTAGAGACTCTATAAAATCACATTTTCGTGGCAGAGTAATAGACAGATCTAATCGAATCGGAAGCATCATCAAGCACAGCGCAGAAAGAGAAGAACAGGCATTGAAGGGCTAGCCTGTTCCGACCTGGCCGCTGGTTTTTACAGATACACCAGTGATATAAGACGCAGATCCAAGGGTTCGGAACGTTCCAAAGTGTATTCTGCTATCAAAGGACATACTCGTCGAATAAAACTGGGCCCGGAAACTGGAGCTGTTAAAGACATGGTACCGGTCACATTGGAGCGTTCAGTGGTGTTTGATCGTGTTGCAGCACTCTCGTCGTCGAAATATGCTTTCTACTTCCCGATAGCATGATCGGCTGTCACATGTCCATGTCATTTTGGCTTCCCCGCTTTTGCTCATTGTCCTTGGAGAGACTTCATATAAAACCCGGTTCTGCTCGTCAGTATTAGCGTTCAAAATTTGAATTCAGTCATACCTGGGACTCCCCTAACCGTGCGGTCACTCAGGTATCATTCCGCTGCTTCTGCTAAACCTCGTTCTGGATTTGGGAAACAATCCAACAAGGAAATGTTACCTGCCACTAATATCAATCCGGGAAGGCAGACTCATCTCGTAAATTTGTGCTGGTTCCTCAGACGCACCTCTCCCGGTTCGTTTGTACTTCTTCTCGTACTATTTAAGCGGAGGAGACCCTGTGCGACGCTAAAGACCGACTTAGTGCCGAGGCGTATCGTCGTGGCCAGGCAATCTTCTTTTCAAGTCGAGCGGCGTCGCACACAGTCAGTAGTGAGATAATTTATCATCCTCCCCAGGTACCCATTACTAATAGATGAGTAGTGTCACCGATCTGTGAACATCGCATCGCTTTGAACAGAAATCCGTGATGTCAACTTCATGGCGAGACTGAAGCGGGCGAGAAAGTGTCGCGTGTTGTGTGAAGGAAAGCTGAACAGAGTACAAAAATCTGGAGTAGCTGTTAACCGGACCTGGAGGTACTGGTATGTATGTCTCGACGCCGTCTCATGCGAATCAGTGGATCTGAAGGTATGCTCCAACAACTTTTAGCCCCATCTGTGCTGTCATCCGAAAGTTTCCCCGCTGATATTAGTAGAAAGTCTGCTTGGTCAGATTTTTTCTCTGGGAAAACGCTATGCTTGAAGTTCGGAACTTGGAAATGGTGGGGGAAATGGATATAGGTGTCCAGCTATTTATATTGAAAGTTGGTAGACCATTAATTCTGGACATGTCTAATTTACTTAGAATATATATAATTATAGCAGGAACCGTCCGTCGCGGTGTCATGTCAACTTTGGTGTCTATCGCCAAATTTTAGTTCCCCATTCCGATGGACACTATTCAGTTCACAGCTAGAATTAGCCCTGGTATAACCTTTGCGTCTTTGCCATTTGGGACTTATACTGTGAAAGGTCGTCAATGATGTGCGCATGAAACATTGCGCACAGCTCACAAATCAAGCTTTATAGCACTGTTAACACATTCGAACGACAATGCACTCGGTATTAAATGGGTAAAAAGAACAGAATTCACATAACGGACGAGCAACATTAAGAACAAGAGAGAAAAGTAACCAGCTTTAACAGGTCCGCTGCCAGCGTGTCCGTGTCCCGAAAGTAAATTTCACCCAATTTGCTTTTCACACCAAAACAATTGGGAACTCGATAAATATTCCTCTAACACGTCTTCAATTTCAAACCACGTGCTTCAGGCCCTCGGGGCTTTTGGAGAATATCTATTAGTCGGGCGCATGTCGTATTTTCGATGATGATATGCATCCCGTCAGTCAGTGTACGACCGTCTATCTGTCCATGGCCATGCTATACTTGAAACGGCATGTCCGACTTTGCCGCTCGTATCGTTCCTGTGAATTTGTCGGTACCCCGGATCGGTCATATCGATGGGGCTGCCATTCAATTTGAAATGATGATCCGGTGATGATTGCTTGATCATGGACTGGGGACGATTCAGAGAGAAGGGCCACGGGCGCCGGTTCGTCCTCGTTACTCCATAATGATGAATGTTGAGGTGTTGTTCTAGGCTAGGTTTGGTTTGGAAAAGATCACCGCAAAAGCTGCAGTAGTGCAACTTATGGCGTTTTCTGATGTGTTCGCCGAGGTCGTCTTCATTGCGGAACATCTGGAGAGATGATGAACTTTTCCGAAGCACCATTAATCAAATACCAGCACGTACATCCTCGCACACCATACAACGACAATGTAACCTGTCGTCATGCTTGTCAAGTTCATCGTCCGTACTGAAATCTTTATTGCACCAGTTGCAATAATGATGCGATGGGCTATGGATGTAGTGGTAGTTGAGTGCGACAGGAGACGCGAAATCCACGTTGCAGTCGACGCAGTAGTTGTGTTTGTCAGATGTTATACGATGATGGTCGTATACGCGGTCGTCGTAGAAGAAGTGATCGCAAGGTTCACAGTATGGCATGATAGCTGGTGAAGTATGTAAAGTCGAGACATTTGGGCAAAACAGGCTCGAGTCTTTTAAAGCAAGTGTTCACGGCCTAGGCCAGGGCTATTTGCATTAATTCATGGAACACGCGTTCACCTTCAAGAGCACAAACTAAAAGCTGTGTTATAATATATACTTAATTGAAAGGTATGGAATGTCTCGTGTATCACTTGATTCAAGATTGACACAGCATGGCCTTGATAAATGTATACGCGCACTTCAATTTTTCCGCAGATGACCCCACCCAATAATAAATCACTCTATTTATTTCCGTCCAGGCTACAAAAATTAGGCTACGATCCAGGGCTGGAATCAGAGAATTGTCTTTCATCAAAGCTTAAGGAGGTTTAAATTAGCTTCCATGAAACGAGGCTCTCGGAATATACCGAAAAATAAACATGTGGTGTCGGCGTGGTAGCCATTCCTCAAGTTAATGCAAATGGTTTAGCCTATAGCTTTTTAAAAAAAAGTTTGTCACGCTATAATTTTCCAAATTTATAATATTTGTTACTCTTTTGTTACATTGACTACAATGCGCTTTGTGGAAGGAGGTTAAAGCCTCATTTAACAGGAACGACAATACCATCGGATGCTGTGTTCTCATAAAACACCTTGGCAAACTCTTCAAGGTTGAGGGGTTTGAATTTACCGGGATACAAGTCCCGGGCATCAAGGTATCCCAATTTCTTCGCAACGTCTATCGTATTTTCTCCATCTATGAACATAAGATGGTGAGCGACGAGCATGGTCTCCATACTGAGACTTATGTGAGATGGAGAGAGTTTGTAGGTTTCTTGAGCCTCTCCAAGTCTTTTGAATAATTGTTCCTCGGTGATCTGGCGAGGGCATACATGAGTGAAGTGAATGACGAAAGTTTGATGTATGACGCACGATTTCTTTCCTATCTGAAAGCATATACCCCGCTTTCTCCGAGACTTTGTAAATATCGTTTAGAGAGACTTCGTCTCCGCAACCAAATACTTGTTGATTGAGGGTTCGAGGATCATTGATAACGAGTGCAACCAGCTGTCCAATATCAGCGCGTGCGATAACAGCCGTCTTGACATCCCCGGTTCCGACAAACCAGTGCGAGCGTTCGGCTATGAAATCGTGCTCTGAGGATGGCCCGGGTCGTGGGAGTAGGAGATCTACCCACCAGCCGACGTTTATGTATGTGTAGGGGAGTTCAAGTTGTTTTACAAGTTCGCGTATTTTCATATGCTAGATACGTACAACCGTAAACTCAACGCTAAACAACATCAAACATGCGTCTTACCTTGTTCAAAACCAAACTTTTTCTAGCCATTTCACCATTTAAATGAACCGGTACGAATTCCGAGGGAACCACACGTTTAACACTCTTGCTTTTCGAAGCCGCGATAAGGATCTTCTCCTGAATTTCGATGTAAAAACTGGAAACCATCAATATAAGTATCTCGATCCCTTCCAGAACACGAGTCTCAAGCTCTTCAACGCTGTTCTCGACGATATCTCCGGAACGAATTTGAGCGCCTTTTTGTTGGAGCTCAATGACCCTGGGGTTGAGTTCTGTACCAGAACGACATAAAAGAATAACGTTCTAGAAAAAAGATGAGGTCGTGTCAGCAATGCAACTAACTTGGATAACTTTGGTGCGTACAAATTGGCCAGATTCGAGTAATCCTAGCGAGACCGGAAAGCCAGTGTTACCACTACCTCCAACGATGAGTACAGTCGGTTTAGACGCAGAAGGGGACATTATCTGAGCAAAATTGCATTCTGTCTTTTTCCTTTATGTACTGTTCTCCTCGAAGTGGAAAAAGAGAAGAGAGTTGTTGCCGGCGCTGACGTATGCGCGTCGTCGCCCGGCGGAAGCTCCAAATCGCTGTGACTGTTGGAATTATGTGGGCAATCTCACATGACTCGTTATATTTAGTTATACTCTTCCTTTAGGTCTGATTAAGATCAGTACTGATATTAGATATCCCGCGTAGCAGTTTCCTTATGCACGGACCATATCAGATAGTATATAGTATTCAATCTGTAGTTACACTTCTCCTCATCAGGTTATACTATCGTACGCCTCCTATCTAGAGATCTCTGAGTCGCTACTACTACTACTCAGACATTAAGTCTTCATAGACTCGTCGAAGTATAAGCTGACTTCCAACAGTGACACACCCTTGCAAAGTTCTCTTCCTCGGACTCAGACCATACATGTGATATTGGTTTTAGGCCAATGCGTTCGAAAGTTTGTCATGCCAAAATTGTTTAGCTAGTCCACGAGAGACTCGATTAAAGCCTGTTGACTCATTAGTTGAAAGAACCGGCACCGAGACAACGAAGAACGTTCTCTTCCAAGACATCTTTTAGTCAGAATGCAAAGACTAACTGCACGTGTCTGAATCCGTTCTTAGTGATGTCATGTTGGAGATTTGACATATCGGGTTTGAGTCATGCTGATAATTATCGATATATCATTCGTCGTATACGTATACATCGTCTCTGTTCGGGTGGCCATAGCATGAAGGACGATTATGATCGATTAGAAGGTTTTAAGAGCTATCCGTGACGACGATAACACGGAGAGCTACTTGAGCTTCGTATTATTCCAATGCTCAAATTTCGATATTCTGATATCTTGACTAAAATTGGGTGAGAAACATAAGATCAGATAGCGGCACCGATCAATCTTGGAGCATGTAGTACCGACGGCTATATGACAAAGAGAATAATATTCCCATTTTCCAGTGTTATGAGTCAAGGACAAGAAGTAAGCAGAGATCCAGAGAGGTAACGATGCAGGCGGCGTCGTCGTCACTCGCATTTGAAAGTCGGAGACCTCCTTCGCTTAAATGGCGGAGTCGGAAAATATAGGTTTTGCAGTCATCCAAAATCTAGTGTGGTACCTTGCTTCTATGCTTCATTAAGACACAGTTTGCGGCATGTAATCATAATGCACTGTCTATTTCAAAAACACTTCGGAAGTAACGAACAGGTCAATGATGCCATTGTTACATAAATATAATCTAAGATCAATTAAATATTAATTGGGCAAATGGTTTCGTACCAACTACAGAAGAAAGGCGGAAACACATAGTCCAAATACCAACGGGATGAAACTGAAAGTGTGAACATTTGCCTTGGTAGCGCGGGAGGTCGATGATGATTCCTTGCTCGTCGGCATTATAATACCACTAGTCATGCTATGGGTGGCAGTCGTGTTCGTTGCAATATTTTCAACACCCTGCCAAACACTCTTCAGCTCCCACACCGACGTTGAAATTTGTGCCTCGTCCGGGAACCCAGCAGCGCTGACCGTAAACGTCGTCAGCGGCTGCACAGGAAAGAATATTGTCGTCCCGCTCGCCATTTTGTCTACAAAAACCTCTAGCATAGTTCTGTCAAATACACCTGATAGTTTGAAAGATCCATCTGCATTAGGGATTATGCTCGTCGAGAATTTATCGGTAAAAAATGAGTTGTTGAATCCTTCGATATTACCACGATCCAAAAAGAAATCGCCGGTGAAGAAGTATCCGCCGGTAAGGGTCTCGTTCGAAATAGGACTGAGGAAAGTGAAGTTTAGGCTGGCGGAACTGTTCACGCTCGATGTTGAGGAAACGTTGGTCTCGAAGTACACGGCATTCGACTGTACGCCTGAGAAATCCACGACCAATGACCCATTTACACTGCTATTGGCTAAATTCTTGCCTAGAACAGGACTCAGATCCATCGGCGAAGTAACAAGGTTCCATCCGAGCCTAGTATCATTGACAAGGCGATTCCTTCTCGGCACGCCCATCGCGCTACGCCACCCCTCCTGTGCTGTCGGAACAACTTCCGCATACTGCCAATTATTTGCCCATATCATACTCAGGGGGTCCTCTCCATCTGGGGTTCCAAAGTAAAATTGTCCAGCGTAATTGTCCTTCGCAAAATCGGTAAGACGCGTGGCGTTATCAACCGGCGTAAAATGTGTGCCATTGAAAGATCCAGGAAAGTATTGTGTGATTGAACCGCCGAGAGGTGCGCCTGGGTTAATTGAGATGGTGAGAAGATACATCATAGACGTGTTTCCGTTTGAGCTGTTGGAATCGGGAGTGTGAACCGGAATTTGAACGAGATTTGGACACTCATATTGGGAGCCCAGTAATCCGATGTGGGAGATATTAGATGCATGCGTCCATTCTTTCAGGTTTGGAGATGTATACACTCCAATGACAAAATCCTGAGAATATGCAACAACCATAACCCATTTTCCGGTCTCCGCATGCCAAATCACTTTAGGATCGCGGAATTGTGTCGAATTAACATCGATAACTGGATTTCCTTCGAAAGGAGTGAAAGTAAAACCACCATCCCTGGAGTACGAGATCGCTTGAGCTTGCTTTGTAGGTGTGTTGAGCGTGTAAATGGCAACCACTCCATTCTTTTGGTCCGGAAAGAATCCAGAGGTATTGTTTCTGTCGATAACAGCTGAGCCGGTAAAAACGTTCGACGTATTGTCTGGAGGGAAGATAGCAATCGGTTGGTTCGTCCAATGGTAAAGATCCGGTGAGGTTGCATGTCCCCAGTGTTGATTCCCAGCTACTAGACCGGTTGGATCATCTAGATTCATACCAAACCTGTCATCATATGTATGGATATATGTAATAAGCTCACGAACATTGATAGTAGAGATGATATGTCCCATTTACATCGAGAAAAAGACCATTCGGATCATTCATAAAAAACTATCAATAGCAAGGTCAAGATAAAATTCAGCGAGCATAACTGAAATGGCCAACCTGAGGGGGCGAGAAATGAACCTGCGGCCTGTAGGCACCGCTGTAATTACCTGGAATAGGTGTCCCAGTCGGAACACCGGGTTCGATGAATGTTGAAGTGGGACTTTGAGCATTGGTAGCTCTGAGAGCCCCATATAGACCGAAAAGTATGACAGAAGTAAGATATCTCATTTTGAAGTATGAGAGCAAGAACTGGTAGAAGAGAAAGTTCAAGTTGGGTACATACGTGTCATGCTACACCTCATATACGGCCCGGAATAAACTCGTTACGTCGTCATGTTCAACTGGCACGCGACAACACTTTGTGAAACTATCATCCATTGTGAAAGAAACCGAGCGCGCCGGGACCGTGAGTGAATGTTGATGAACGTTCTCGCTAACGGCATTTTGCAAAAGCCTCGTGACCAAAAATTACTTTCTCTCCACATGCTTCCAGTTAGACGTTTGAAAAAGCGCGCGTGGAGTATGTAGGGATAAGAGAACTGGCGCGTGTGAGGGTCGAGCATTGATGTAGAAGGAGAATAGAGTCTAAGAATAAGTGTGAATGTGACCTTAAGACTAATATATGAAGAGAGGGCGACGACTATAAAACAAAAGAAAATATAAGCGGGAGGTTAGCGGACTCTGTTCATTGCTAATGGACCGCTGTCTAGTCACCTCAACCGTCACCTCAGCCGGACTTTTTGTTGATCCCTCTCAGCGCACACGATTCCCATCAGGGTGTCAGTAAAATTGATGGGAACTGTCTTTCGATTAGTAAGTAGTGATTCGGATTTCGTGTATTTCTTTGAACACATTTACCTCGCCGTGCAAAATGTTCTGTTTCGGTGACGCGAGCTGCGAAGAACGACGCCAGTCGGACGCGTATTAGTGGGTACGCACAGACTTGTAACATCATCGCCGAAAGGCACCAATCTTTAATTAAAACATATTATGGAATCTTGAAAGTGTAAAATTTGTCTTCAAAGAAGTCGCATTGAATTGAAAATTGAAGGCTACTCTGAGGTTGCTGCCAAAAACGAAAACAAACACATGTAACTCCAACGAGCTTACGCAATACTCACGTGACCACAAATTTTTAGTTGACTCTTCAAGCTTCAATAAGCAGACAACCTCACGATAATCTCTGGATTATCACTGACTTGTCGTTTTTTCGGATGTTCACGGGGTGGACTGCGTTCGCGGCCGCCAGCTATTCTAGATCTCGCATTGGAATTCATTCTCGTCATTGGAGAGCCGTGAAGAGACTGCTTTTTAGGTCCGCGACGTTATCCAGCAAATAGTTTTGAAAACAGGTTTCATTATCACCACGATCAACAACGAAAGCTTTTCATTCTCTGGGAAATTCCAACATCTCCGAAAGATTAATTGGAAGGGAGGGAGTAGGTGTCGCTCTTTTCTGAAACAGCTTTGTTACTTAGTTATGTATAGATTGAGCGACTCGGACTATCGTTTCAAGTTCGCAGTTTACAATATGATACATCAGTTTATAATCCGCAATTTTCATGAACCGACGAATATCATTTTTTCAGTCTAAACGTTGATTATCCACCTGCCGGAATCTCTCAATTCCAAAGTAAGCTCTGTTGGTCCGACTCTAATGCACTCGCGAGAGAACATAGCATCGTCAATCTTAAGCTTGGTCGAGAGCAAAAGATGTGATGAGTATCTCATATTATATCCAATATCTTATTGCAATAGTTGATGAACCATCTTCCATTGCTTTCCAAAGCTTTTTGTTGAATGAAACTCGAACCACTTTCTGGACAAATCAAAATATATCAACATCTCAACGTGATAATATCATTTGAGAGCATATGTGTAAGTACTGAAGGCGTTAATTTCAAGATTTTGCACTATTACGGGTACAGCCTTTTCTTACTTACAATAACGTCCTCTATACTGACTGTATAAGCTGTATTCCCAGCCTCTTCAATCTCCCCACTTGTCTCTGAGGAAGAAATATATAGTTTTTCAGCTGGAGGATTTGCAACGGTTCACTGCCAGCCTCCATCCTTGCCCTTTGCACCATTCCCATACGTGTAGCTACGAATTTCGGATTGCAAGTCGGTTTAGGCGAGCTATAATACGTCAATCGCTCCAAGCGGGGAAGTCTGCGTCCATCCATTAAGAGGCTACATATAGATACGAGACTGCCGGAGTGTAATACGCTTAAACGAATGACCTTATCAAAGTTGCTTAACGTTTTGTCAAGGAATTTGAGGTGCCATTTTAGACAATTTGGATCTCTCCAGTGGCTCTTCCTAATAGATTGACAATCCACAATAAGTTCAACAAGGTTTGTAGCTTTTTGCTTTAACTGAGAGTACAGCGCCTCATGATCTGAAAGCCATTTGAATGAAATGTGGAAAGAGTTTGGTGGTGGCAATGTCCAAAGATAGTCCATGCTTTTGTTCGACTGTAGAGCTGATGCATGGAAGTGGTTGAAAAAATTACAGTCTTCTTCAGAATCGCCTGTGGATATGCAAGCAACGGAATGAGGTACAAACTGAGGATACCCATATTGATTATAGCAGCATAAAGCGACACGGAAGCTCTTCGTCATTGAAAGATCAATGTTATTGACGTGATCCCAATTGTAAGTATCTGAACAAAATGACGAAATACCCAAATAACTCAAGGCCAACGACGTCCTTATAGAATAAGGCCCAGCATTCATAGTGAGTATTCGCAAATTAGGTAGATTCGTGACGCGGGCAGCAGGAAGGTGGGTCCCATCAATTATATTCAAGATTCGGAGATTAGGCAGTGCTTCCAGAAAGTACGAAGCGATGGAAAAATTCTCGTTATATGGGATATTCAGCTTTAGCCACTCAAGGCGATGTAGTAGGCTGTGAGACGTCGGCTGGTAGAGCATTTCACTCGACAGCTCCATGAATCGGGGATTAAGAGCAGAAAGGAATGCATTGACATGAAAAAACTGTTGTTGCTGATTCGACGGTTTTACATAAACCCTCGACAGAATCAAGTTGTCTACCGGGGTAAGGTTTTCTCTGTACGAGAAATCAAAATCCGAACGGTGATTCCCTCGAAGTAATAAAGTCCTGACTCGGAGGTGCTTAAAGTAATAAAGGCAAGATTTGGCCGAGCAGTTACTGCAGGACTGCGGCGATGCGCATACCGAGTACGCGGCAACATCTATTTCGCGCGGTTTAGAACGGAAAACGACATCTCGGGTCAAGCTTTGCAACTTGGTTCTTTTGCATCGATGTTCGATAACGGTCCAAAATACGGATGTATTCAGCACGATAGAACGCCATTGACGACAGACCCATGATAATGGCAGATAAATATAGGGGTTCTCGAAAGAAGAGGGACCGAGGAGGAGGAAAATCATCATCAAAATTTCGACTGGGAGTCTTTTATTAATTGGGCAAGAGTCTTTGGTGTGAACCTCGAAACGAGGCATCCTGTGCTATCTAACGAGAAGGAAAGGGTACGAGCTGGGAAGCTTGTGCACGGCCGAGATTATTAAGGAGGCGGCGCGCTGATAGTATGATACGCTTTATCACTTGAACCGATCGGAATCAAATTATCAAATTACGAGTGCTTGATTGTAGACTGCACAGAAAGAAAATAATGAACTCGATCTACTCTAGCTAATCAAATCAATAAAGAAAAGTTGACCAACGCGCTAATCGAGAATGGGGACTGAAAGGTTTAGGGTTTTAATTTTAGCGCTCTCAAGCTCAAGCTTTGGTCCCTAGTACCTACCGCCACCCGGCGCCACGTCGGCCCTCGCCTACCTAATTATGACTAAACTGGTGTTAGAACAAAGAAATATGATCTGGAAATTTATGTGTGAAAATTGCTTTGAGATCGAGTATTACTGATTGTTTCTGATAATAGCTCACTGTAATTGTTCTTTTTTCGATATTGAAGATGATTCATGAATCTGAACAGTAAATCTTGAACCCCTGGGACTCCATCGGCAGTGGCCTCTGTCGGGAGACACAGAGGGTCCAGTGGTTTTGCCTCGACTCCGAGAAGCCATCGTTTTTCCTCCCTTGGGTTTTCATCGTTCAGTCGGATAACCGAGAAATCTAAGATTTGCGTGCTGTCGGAGCGCCATTCGTACTTCCGGGTGACACGGGGTTGGTCGAAAATGACGATCTCTTCCCAGTTAATCAATGTCAATTTCTCTTGAAGTTGATGCAGAGCTTTATGAATGAAAGAATAGGTTGGATATTCGTACTTATTGTTGGCCGCGTAGATAAGTATATTGAAGTAATTATTGATCTGACAACTGGTATTTATGTTCGGCACCTGGCAGATTCCGGTCTGTTGTCTGTTTTGTGGAAAGCTTTTAGGTTGGAGGGGCGGGGCCACGATTAGCATAAAAGATAGACAGGACAGATGAAGTGTCGTTTACATACATCGCTGAAGGGATGAGGTGAAGGCATGTGGGTTTCTTCTTTCGACTCGTATCTTCTTCGTTTATGTTCAGGCTGTGGTGTTTGTGCTTACGGGTTTGAAAAAGCAGCACGTTTAGGCATGATAGGATATAAGGTCTATAGGAATATGGGAAGACATGAATGATGAAGAAGAAATATCGGATTTAAGGGGACTCATTGAGTTTACATCGAGATCGGCTCTTGTGGGCCACGAACCGGCGCTACCTGTCAATAGCTTCCTATGTAAGTCCCACTAATGTGTTTATTTCTTTTGGGTGGAGTGATACGTGCGCCTCAGGAGCGAACAGGAAGGAAATGGAATTAGTGGATGTGTGTTCAAGAGGGAATATAAGAGGGAAACATTGTTGTTGTATTTTGTAAGCTAAGAGAAGATTTTTATATACATAATATGGGAGTTTCCGGGAAATTGGAATGGTGCTAAAATGTAATATAGAGAAAATGGAAAAAGCCAGAAGTTCAATTGCGAATGGAGTGAAAGGTGACAAAATAATCAAATTTGGCAAAAGATTGATGGACCGGCGCATATACCGAGCGCTGACAATTCTCCGCGTAGCCTGTTTGCGCAAGCAACACCACCTGTCAATAGCTTCCTAACTATTGATACGTGCGCCTCAGGAGCGAACAGGGAAGATAAGGGAATCAGCGGATGTGTGTTCACAGGGAAAAATAGGAGGGAAACATTGTTGTTGTATTTTGTAAGCTAGAGAAAGGTTTTTATATACATTATTTGTGAGTTTCCGGGAAATTGGAATGGTGCTAAAATGTAATCTAAAGATAATAGAAAAGGCTGAAAGTTTAATTGCGAACGGGTGAAAGGTACAAAAATAATCAAATTTGGCAAGAAGTTGACGGACCGGCGCATATACCGAGCGCTGACAAATCTCCGTGTAGCCTGTTTGCCCAAGCAACACTATCTAAGTCCCATAAATGTGTTTATTTCTTCGGGTGGAGTTATGTACAAAGGGAAGCAAGAAAGAGGCGGGCTCTTATTGGGTCTATCGATATCCAACCACTGCGGATGTCAGGGGAGTCAGTCGAGACCTCCTTTTTTCAGAATTGAATTTAAATTCAAACAACTGAAGCGAGACGCGATTTGAATATCTATAAATTCATCGTTCAAGCAAGAGTTCCCACAGCATATGATATTGACTTTCTTATTGCCAAAGCTGGTACATCGATAATTAAATGGTCGTAAAAGAAACTTTTTACCTTACCGTGACGTAACATCACACAAGCACATCGAAATTTAATGTTTAAACCATCATTTATTCGCTTAAATATGTAATTCATGCCAACACTGGCACCTCGTTTACAAATTGGCAGACTTTTTCCGTTTAACCATGATCTCCACAAATGGATCTGGCATACACGCCAACCCAATCCATATATTTGAAGGCCGCTTTTCTCCTTCGACTTTCATCCGAACATCATAATTGTGGACAAGGTGCGCCATCATGGCTTTTATCTCGTCAGCCGCAAAAAATCTACCAGGACTGTTTATAGATATAATGAGTTACTTGAAATAAAAGAAAAACAGACGAAGTTGGATTCACCAAGCTCTTTTACCGTGCCCGAATGGGAGATAGTCCAAACTGGTAGACGCAAATTGGTTGCTACTCCGGCTTGTGTTATCGACGAATCTAAATCCATCGAATCGATCGTTTTCAGGACAAAGGGTACTATTCCGATATACTGAGTCTTCCGCTACGGAGACTACAGTACCTTTGGGAATCCGCGTCCCGTCTGAAAATACAAAGTCGGCTCGCAACTTGCGATGCATGGCAGCTAAAAAAACAAAAGCGAAGATTCAGAAATAGCACAACGATGGTGTTTGCTTTTCTCTCTTACTTGCATGAGTTTCACTCAATCTCAAACTCTCTTTTAGGAAACTATCCAGCTTTACCATTTTGCTAATGGAGCTTTTCGACCAGCCTTCTTCGTTTACAATCGATTCTATCTCTTCTCGTAGAGGTTCCAAGTACTCGGGGTATGTAATCAAGTAGTATAATGCGTGAGTAAAAGTCTTCAAAGAGCATAATCGTAAGAAACCCTTATCAGCAAAGAAAAATAGTTACGAACCATTGATGCGGTGTGGATCGCTGAAAACGATACAAACAGTATACGCAATGTCAAAGCTTGCACAGATTGTTCTTCCCCGGTTGCTTCGTCCAACAACCAAGTCAAAAAGTCCAGCTAATCGTCTGTGAGTTAGACAAACTGTCCGTAGTTGCTTTGAATGTAACTCACCGGTTTGCCAGGATAATCTTTACCGTACATGGCCATCTGCCGTTGCCGCTCTTTAATAACAGGTTCTAGATACTTTGCAGTAGCTTCGACAGATTGAGAAACGCCAGTGAGGTATCTAGCCGCGAGTCTGTTCCTAATGTAAGACAAATAAAAGTCGAGAACGTAACGATATAAACTGACGGTTTTAAAAAGGACGGGAACATGCCAAGTGTTCGACGACCGTTTATGACGTCAATTGTACATTGCAGTACTCCTTCTATGAAATTTGGGTTGTGGCCTGGAAACAATATAAGAGGGCACAATCTCACGTAAAGTGCGTACTCACATAACGGTGCTCCCACTAAAGCTCGAGTTGTCGTTCTAGCTATTATTTGTAGAACTGTTGAATAAGCTGGTACTGCCCTCCAGTCTTGGGTAATCAAACGTAAAATTTGAGTCCGCAGTTCCAAACAGAAATATAGAACTTACTATCCAATTTTGCAAACTCATCATCAAAAGCAAGCACCAATTCATCATGAACCTCGTGAAAAAGAGCATTCAAGTTTTTGGAGTTCATCAATTGTCCTTTCACAATGTGGAGATGGTATGGGTTCGTCGTAAGTGCCGGTGTAAGCAGGTATGGTGTGCAAAACGTCTATAAAGGGACAATTACTAATCCGGTAGAGAAGTAAGAATGGGGTATTGCCGCTACTCACCTCTTCCACTATGATGTCAAGAGATGCTACCTCCTCCGGAGCTTTACGCAATGCTTCAATATATTCTCGTTTAGTCAAAACAACATGCCACCCTTTCAACAACGACAGTCTAAACAGTCCGTTCGGGTACTAGAATGTATAAATAAATTTAGACCGCCCAAAGGTTTTAGGTAATGAGATTACCCTATTTATACCCTGTATAACCAAATCTTTAGCGAGTGTGTCGAAGTCCAACGCGGCTTTAATAGAAGTAATTAGACCATTGCATCCAACAGAAGGGATGGAACGCTGCAATGGATAACCACGTTAGTGAAAGTACAGTCCGAGAAAAAAAAACCATGCCCATCGTCTTTTCTCTCGAATCCAATATAATACAGCAGACACAGAGTAGATCGTCGACAACAAGGTAAGAAAACAAAGAGTACAGTATACAAAGAGACATTGGGTGTCGTAAGAAGTCGTGAGCAGCATCGTTGGGAGAGATATTGTGGAAAAGTTACTACCATCGCTACCTGAGGTGTAGGTTATATATGATTCGGCGAAAGAAGAAACGGAAAAAAAAACAGCACAGCGCGGGACTTGTTCGGATTATCGCCTATCTCATTGTCGTTGTAATGTAATTGAATGAACAGCGGTGCAAGTTTTTTCATTAGCCAGTAGGCTGCAGCGGCGTTAAGCCAGAAAGGAAGGAAGGTGGATATACAACCATAAAGTCGGGTCTGATGCGGACAGGCTCCTCAAAATAAAGCGAGGCCAACGGAGTGTCTCGACGACTAATTGTATGAATGATTATGTTGCCGACGCAAGCATTTAATAGAAACACGATGCTGGCGTATAGTGAATACCCATACTGAAACAAAAAATATGAAAGACTAAGACTGTTTGAGGAGGTGTTGACTGGGCGACCATCGTTACATAAAGTTTGCACCTGTCCATCCAAGCCGAATGTAGAGGGGATTGGCAGGAACAGGCACTAGTCGCTCTCGACGGTCCAAAATAGGTTAGACGACTTTCATTGTTGAGTATGTTCATCCTGTGGTCAAATCGAGATCAATAGATTATGTCCGTCTGAACTATAAAAGTATTTGCGCCTTTGTGCACAGCATGCGTGATGTGTGTTTTTAAGTGGATGCCGAGTATGGTTCAGACACGGTCAAGGCGAACTAGTGTCAAACTAAAATTATCGAATCAGAAAAAATATTGTATGAGATATATCTATTCCACTTGCCAGATACAAGGGTTTCAATATCACAGTTCAACGACCATCCCATCCGCACTGGACGTTTAACCTTAAAAACACGGGGCATATCCACGGCGGTGCGGGAGTAGTTCGACCCGAGTTTGGTGTGCTATGTTTGAGTAGTCCACGTATGCAGCTTCTCTTCTTTTTATTAAGATTCTTAGCGTAGACAGAAGATTCAAATGTTCATAGATGGCGGTCGCAAGGAATACTTGGAAAGAAAAAACTCCACACGGTGTTTTGACGCCCCGCGGACGCCGCATCGGATCGGACCGTCGGAACTCTGTCACAACATCACAGTGTCACACCATTCTGAAAATTGATTGAATGTCTCCCAGCGGATAACCGGCCGAACAAGTAGTTTTTGAATGGACGGACGTGAAGAATTGAAGGTCAAAGTCATTACAATTGCCGTTGGGTGTGTGCGTGTTCCCGTTCCACGTTTTTTTCATTCCTTTTTTTACTTGACAGGGCTTTGACAAAAGAGGTGCGACATGCTCAGGAAAAACGACTTTAGCAAAGCATTTGAGAACATGTCTTCATAACAGCCTCATCATACACCAAGACGTTTGTCCCAGTGACTTTCCTTCTTTTTCATCGTACCTAATAGCTTCCGCGATTTTGGCAGGATTTTGCGCCGGTGCGTTCACTTTAGCTGAATTCCTACTTCAATATTCTCATTCCAATGTGCTACTATCCTAGCCACAAGCATTGATACCAATTCATCCAGAATACAAAGTTCAAGATTGGGACGATGCGCCAGGTGCAATTGACTGGCCTCGTCTGAATACCTTCCTTCACGATATTAAACAAACGGGCGTCATACCCGACTCATTCAAATCACACGATCATTTGAACCAGCTTAAACTTGTGCCGGTAAATAATGAAGTACTGAATACATGGAAGTCAAGAAGCGAAGCAATCGCCCGGAGAAGAGCTGAAAGAAGTGGCGAGAAGATAGTTTGGGCTATTCTTGATGGATTTCTCATGTATTGGCACCCGGTATGTTGATAGTTAAATCAATCACCGGAATTCAGATTTTGCCCAACGATTTCAATATCAGGATATAATTAAACAACTAGACATACGAGTATTCCTCCGAGTGCCATATGATATCCTCAAACGTCGTCGTCACGAGCGACATGGATACCACACTGCTGGTACGTCAGAGTATGCCAAAATACCGGTGCCCTTTCTGACCTGAGAAGTACAAACCGACCCAGAGGGATCTTTATGGCGAGATCCGCCTCTATATTGGGAGCAAATCGTTTATCCAGCATATGTTCGCGCTCACCAACATCTGTTCACAGACGGAGACGTGGAGGGTGGGGATTTGAATGACGTAATTCCCGACCTGATCGTGTTGGATGGAACAGAGGAGGACATGACGGAGAACCTTTCCCGAGTGATGGAGAGAGTGTTGGAGGTTAGTGAAGAAATATAGAGCACGTGTATTCTTATCGTTGTATATATGTAATGGAAAGTTAGTATTCGGAAACTCGTTCAAGTATTGAATCCTTACTCTATTATTATTCTGACAGAGTCAGTCTTTATGCTCGATCAAAATTCTGTTGATCTTGTTGAAAAACATGGAATATTCCGCCATGGTCGGTAATCAAAGCGAGCCAATCTTCCACGAAGCTTCATGTATTGTTTTACATAAGTAAACCACTTGTGTCAAATTTTCACAAGGTTGCGAAGGTCACGAACCCCGCGGGAACAGTGGCATCATCAATATTATATTTTCAAGCGGGGCAACTATATATTGGGCCTGCTCCAATGGCAGGTGGATATACTATAAACTTCGGATGAAAAAAGACATACAACTGATAATACTCATCCGAAAGTTTAATTTACTCGACTCGTGCCTCCAGTCCGAGCCTTCAATGAGCTTTCTCTACCGAAACCACGGCGATGGTACAGCCTTAGTCATTCGAGATTAGGGTATAAAAAGAAAAACAGTCCAAATCTTATCAGAGATCCCCTCAAATATGAGCGTATCCTCTGAATAAATAGCCCGACCCTTCAACAACGGGAGTGTAACTTAGATTTAATGCAGCTATGTTTTCGGCTATCTGTACATTGATCTACCAGCTATTGATCTATTTGACGGGGTGTCTTTGACCAAACAAACTTGAACACATTTTTCATCCAATCAGCTATGGTGTGATAGTTTTGATGCTGAACAAATGTCTTAGTAAGGAGACTTTCAAAGGACTCGGAAGATGAAAAGTACCTCAGACACCTGGGCACGCTCTTCAGTATCATGATCCTTGTCTGACGCCGCATTCTCAGGTGCGGATTGATCGGCAGTGGGCTCAAATTGTGTGTGGGACACACCTATAAATTGTCCAAACTCACGCGCAGATGCCACTAAAGCAGAACGGACATTGTCTCTGTCTCTGTACAGATGCCGACCCACCGCAGGTAAGTTTCCCAAGTGGACAGATCGCGCCAGTGTGTTCATAGCGGCAAATAGCTCATCCAACTTGTCCCTCTTGAGCTTTGATTTCACAAGCCTGAAATATGTTTTCTTTTCCCATTTCCAACACACCAAGAGTTTCCATATTTGCACAAGCACGGAGGGGTCATAAAGGATGGTGAAGAGGGAATTCTTCCTCGCGTCCACATATTTGAGGAGGTCCATTAAGATTCGATATATGCTCGTTTCCGCATCGACAAATTGATATTCTGCCAAATTACGAATACAATTTGAAAAGTGGGATAGCGCATTAGGATCATTTGAGAGGATCACGAATAGATGGTGTCGGTTCTGGGGCACGAGCAACAGTGGGAACAGGGGAGGTGTGTTAAATGAGAGGTATGGACTGAGGTCTCGCGAATACCATTGATATATGAGAGAAAGGTTGTGACCATCCGTAAACGGCAAGCAGTTATCCAGCCAAGGGCCTTTCCATAGCAAGAATGGCCTGGAAAGCAGAATAAGAACTGCATAAAATCTAGCGTTATTTGTCATACACTCGCACCAGAACGAGTCCACGCAGTAAATCTCTGTGAAGAAACGGAGGGCATCCTCTAATCGGCGAGAGTGTCGATTAGGTGATCGAAGACGGCGCAAAAAGCTGCCAAGCGCCTTTTCCAAGGACTCCTGTCTTTGTTCTTTGTTGGTGATGATCGGATCATCGGAGGTGAGGTTGCCATAAATGGTGATAAGAAGGAGATAGCACATTTCATAAGTTTTGTCTTCTGATGAATAGTCGGGGTCACCAAGTTCAAAGTAACGAAACAGATATCCAAATTTCCACCATCCCAGCTCTTCACTATTAAAGCATACTAAACCCGCATCACGGATAAGTTCACGAGTGGGATTGAATTTCCAGTTGAATAGACCCACGGTTCCATCGGTGAGTATATGCACAGCCACCATAGCGTCGGTTGGACAACCTAAGAGGTGATGCCACATGGCTAGTGGAAGACTAAAATCGCCGTTGATAGCATTGTGGAGAGTTTGAATCTTCTGTTCCTTTATATAAGACAATGACATGGTGTCTGCAACGCGGAGATAGGTTTGATACTCTCCTTCCAGCTGACTTTCTATCACATCCACATTGGGAATAGACAGGAGGAAATCCCAGTGATTGCGACTATACCGTTTCAGGAGATCCAAACACAGACCATAACGCAAATCCACAACGTTGGTTTCACTGACCTCTAAAGTGCGCAGGAGATCCCGACGAAGTTTGTAATCAACATTGTCAACAATGGTTGGATGCACAGCTGCGCACCGTGCAATCATTCGATGAACACTTCTGTTTGCAGAAGTAACATAGAGCCAACGGAGCGCCTCAGAGTCAAGGGATGTTGCATTTTTGACAGCCTTTTTAATATTCTCTTCTCTCCACTTCGTGAATTTCGGGAGCTTGTGAGAAAATATGGTAGACCGGAGTCTTCGAAAACCATGGTGCACCACACCGCCTAACTTTGAAATGAACATGAATCCGCGTCGGACGAGGCTTCGGCCGAGATACTCAACAGTAAGCCGAGCTTTGAAATTTATTTTTCCCCAGACAGCTTGGAATCCCTGATTCAACTTTTGGAAAACTTGTCGAAGAGCCAAAATGAAAATCCCGATGTAAATCGTTAACGAGGTTGTATACGGACACTCCGGGTACCAAATAGGCAGCATCACTGAAATGAAATATGACGCATAGGTGATGCCAGCGATGAACACAATCGTCCCGGCAATATGAACATCCAACGGAAACAATAATATAATAATCCCAGTGAGGAACATGCCGACAGCGAGATGAAGGAGGATGGGAAGGAGTTCAATGATAGCTGCAACCTTCCATGACTCAAATCCATTGAATCGCAACTGTCTGGCTCTCACTTTTTCGTTCGCCGTCCCAGGGATGGAAGATAGGTAATAATATAGCCACTGTTTCGCAAGAACGGCAAACAGTGCAGCCGATAATGTAATTGCCAGACTGGTGAACCATAGACCATTCACCAAAACGGCATTCGTCGATGGCGCGAAGGGTGAATTAGGATTCATTGTTGAGTTTGGAATCATATTTGTCGACATTCCGTTAGATTTTGCTCGTAAGACTTGGGCTATTTCGAACAACAGGGACGCGGAAACTTGAGTATTGTCTTTTTGCAGACTTTGTGAGGCCTGTGAGATGAATGTTGTTATAACGCCAGAAAATAGACCAGCCTGATGTATATAAAGTTTCAAACACTATGATTACATTTACGAATGAACGTTTTGCTTACGAAAACGAGAAGTACATCCACTGTCTCTTTCCACCCTTCTGCTCTCTCGCGATCAAACAATTCGGCTTCGTCGAGGTACGTCAACCAAATGCGAGAATTGTCGGAAACCTCCTCTCCAAATCGATCTCGTGGATACTTGTGCTCGTAATCATATCTATTATTCGCTAACATACAACACCTTAAGTCATGCAAAATCAAATGGAATCTCAATTGCCACAGACTTACAGCCAGTTTCTTGAGAAAAGCCTTTGGCTAGTCCGAAAAACCTTTTACGTCCTGCCTTGTTTAATTGTGTGAGAGGAGAAGAAGTGGGAACTGATTTGTTAGGTGCAGCCTCTAAAATGTATTCAGGTGAGCAATCTCCACACACGATAAAACAGCTTACCAAGGAAATCACGGAAAAGGCTCACTAAATCTTCTATTCTTTCATCAGACTGTTGACCCTTCGCTGGCAAGGCAGCAGGTTGTTCGCCTTCTTCGTTTAAAGCCTGGGTCGGGGTCACGTTTATGGACGGAGGCTTGGGACGTTCACTTTGGTCATCACGCTGTTTCTGAGCCGTTCCAGTGTTTTCGCTACCTTCATCAGGAGCCTCGACGTGTGGTGTTGTTTCGTTCAAGTCAAGTGTTTCCGACATGGTGTGTCTCTAGCGATTTTGTGCGTATGAGGATGCGTGAAGGTGAAGAGATGAAGGAAGTTAGGTGAAATGCGACTAAGGTACCGGTGTTATCAGTAGCCCAGTGCCGCATCGTTTTTTACTTCGTACGTGATGATCAACGCGTGACGAGGCTTCAAATATAAAATTATGGAATATAATCAGCGCTGAACGCAGGAAAGTCCTGACAGCGACCAATAAAACTGCCGGAACCTTTTTCGCAGATGAAGAAGATCAACAACCATTGGCCACATTGCCAATACCGTGCCTGAAATCTTGTCATGGCACAGCAAAAAAAACCATTTTTCTTCTTAGCTAGCGTCTCGGATTGGGCACTGTCATTGGATCGCACGAACCGCCATAAATCGTCACAGCGACTTGAAAGAATTTGTATTTAGTAATCCTGGGCTGCTACATGCGAAGACATAAGCATTATAATTGAGTTGGATCATATAGCCACTCACGTCACAAGAGTCAAGCAACTCAAATTAAAAGCCGTTGTGGAAGAGACGATATCTATAGCGTCACCGAATTTAAGAGATGCCATCTCTAGATGTTTAAGTGGATGTTCTAGTTCAACACATCCGAGAAAATTGACTTCGAGTTGCCCTGAGAGAATTACCATGTTAACATACAGAAGACTCAATTCGCGCGCGACACAACGAAGGGGTGCTTAGTAGTTGAAGATAAATGGCACGCCGGGGAGAATAATCCAGGCTCCAGCACTTTTGCAAGTTCTTGGGAGAAAAGTGTGGGTCCAGGGCACGTTGAGAATTTGAGATGGTTAGAATGTTCCTAATAGCGTTGAGAGGGTTATCAATTATATGACGTATTTTCAAACGATGTCAAACGATGTCATCTTATTTATTCCTCGGTTGACTTTCTTCTGTTGATTCGATCAGCTTGGGAACATATAATCTGTGCAGTTTGAAGTCAAGCTTATTTTGATTCCGATCGGTCCAACCGATGAAGCGTATCATATCCCGACTGCCGCCTCCTTAACCTCAGCCACAAACTTCGCAGCGTGCACTCGTCCTCCCAAGTTTTTTTTGCCTTGTTAGATAGCACAGGATGCCTCTTGTCAAGGCTCAGCGTCAAGACTCTTCCCTGATTAATCAGAAACTCCCATTCGAAATTCTGACCATGATTTTCCTCCTCCTCGGTCCCTCGTCTTTCCAAAACCCCTATATTTATTTGCCATTATCATGGGTCTGTCGTCGATGGCGTTCTATCGTGTTAAACACATCAGTATTTTGGACCGTTATAATACATCAATGCAAGAAAAGCAAGTTACACGATTTGGCCCGAGATGTCATTTTCCGTTCCAAACCGCACGAAATAGACGTTGCCTCGTACGCGGTATGCCGCGGTATCGTCTCGTCGTCCTGCAACAAATGCTCGTCCAAATCGTGCTTTGATTACTTCAATAACTTTCAAATCAAAACTCTATATCTTCACGGCCACTCGGAATTTAATTTCTCGGGCGGGAAAAACCTTGCTCAGGTGGAAAACCTAATCCTGTCGCAGGTTTCTGTTCAACCGTTGCGTCGGCAACAAGAATCTTTCCATGAATTCCTTTCTGTGGTTAATCCACGATTTTTAGAGCTGTCGGACACAGTGCTCTGCGAACTGATGCCAGTAACCCAAAGCCTGGATCGTGTCGAATGGCTAAAGATTGACGTCACGTGCCTTGGAGCCACCATTCCTTGCGTTCTGGAAGCGCTGCCTCGTCTCCGAATTCTGAATTTGATCGGTAGAAGCCACTTCTCTGAGGCTCTCGTCATAAACCTACCGAACCTGCGAGTACTCAGCATGGATTTAGATGGGTTCAATGAACCCTACTCCATACGGACGTCGGCCCTGAGTTATTTGGGTGTTTCGGCAGATTGTTCTGAAGAATACGGGTGGGATAACCTAAACAGCATTGATCTTCCAATGATGAAAAGTTTCCGTATCGCTCTATGCACTGATCAGTTTATGTATCCTCAACCCTTTCAATTTGCATGCATATCCACAGGCCATTCTGGGGAAGATTGTGATTTTTTCAACGACTTCCATGTACCGTTCTCTTGTTCGAAAAAAAGCATGGATCGTTATTGGTCATTACCCCCACCAAACTCTTTCCACATTTCATTTCCCTGGGACATGAAATATGAGGCGCTGTTTTCTCAGTTGAAACGAAGAGCTACAAACCTTGTTGAATTTATAGTGGATTACCGATCTATACAGCAACTTGGGGACCGGAACTATGAGATGAGTCAGGAAGGGTATCACACTTTTCTGGGATCGACATTGGACACCTTTGATACGGTCACTCATCTAACCGTATTACGCTCCTTCGACTTCGTCTCAGTATGTGACCTTCTGATGGATGGACGGAGACTACCTCGTTTGGAACGATTCACGTACCACAGTTTAGAAAAACCGACCGGAGGGACAAAAGTTGTACTTAAACAGATGGAGATGGTGCAAAGTGCACGAGTCAAGGCTGGGAGTGAACCGTTGAAGACGCTCGAGCTCCAGAACTTTTTGACCATTCCTCGGGCACAAATTTCAAAACTCGAGAAGCTGGGCATCCATCTTGAACAATAAATACGAATTTGAAGTGAATGAGAAAGAGACTGTACATACTTGTTACGATAATAGGTTATTTCGAATTAGTGCCGGCAGTACACTGTACACAGTTTTGATGATGTATCGAGATAAAGAACATTGGGACTCAAAAGAGTGTTCGTGATGAAATGAAACTTAGCTTGTTCCGCAATATGTTTTAGTGTGCAATCTTGACTCGTTGTCTCGCTCCCAGCGTGGTAGATTGGGGCTCTTGCTTGGAGAACTCAGACGCCGTCAACCGCCGGAGTGACACGAGGTTGTATTGTGGGGTGTCCTAGCGAGCGTTAGGAAAGAATAGGGGCTGTGGAAGAATTACGGTGAAGATTGGTGGTGTCGCAGCCAGGATGTCACCTTAGCCCGAGTGCGTTGATAGTGATGGCAACGTTGCGGAACGACCAACTTGAATGGCCGGCACCAGGGTCCAGCGCTTCAATCACGAAAATTTCAAGCGCTCAGAATGCTTTGAGTTTGGCCCCGTATCCCTTTCCTTATAATCAACAAATCTACGTCTGTACCGTCAGATAACATCTTGTTCAAACGGAATAATCTTTGAACTTGGTGTTTTCTTGCCATAGTACGTATACGTTACATAACATTAATTTTCAAGTGGGTGTGTTTATTAGTTCTCTGGGCCTCTTCCCAAGTTGTTCAATGCTGTGAGACTGCGAGTGATTTGTTTGATAGATTATACGTAAACTTTGGACATCCACCCTATAGTGAACATGACGATGCGCTTTTCATGCTCTTTGAATGTCCTCAATTTGGATCTTCTCCATAAACCCTTGCTTCATCTCGGAAAATATCCTCTCTATGCGATAGAACACTCATCCAACGAAGATTTAGATGGAATTATGTGATGCTGGAGATTCCCTGATGATCTAGTGAGGCCGATGTCGCAGAGAGCCCTGTCCCGTCAATATGAGTCTGTAAAACCCAGACTTTTGTGTAAATATACCAGGGGTGAACCTCGGATATCTTTCCTCATTGTTGTATCGTTTCTTGAAGGGTGTTCTGTGATGGGAGGAAGAATTAATGAAAGATAAGAGGATGGGTCATAGTCCGCGACCTGGTCGCGTATATAACGTTCTTTTTTAATTTTGGGCTTGCGGATGCCAGCTAAAATCAATGTTGAATATCTCAACGACTCGCAACTCCGACGGGAGATTCCTGATTTTACAGTTGTTAATCAGCTATCAAATATCGGATCTTGCGGCACTGATACATCTCCAGCGCAGAATTCCCCTTTTCCCCTTTTGCTCCAAATAAAGTTTCGCCATGGCTGGCAGTTAAAGATTTACTCGACACGCCGTAGAGGTGACGGTGCCACCTATTAGGCCTGGGGGATCAAGAAATGATAAGCCTGTCGCCTTTATTCCGTCCTGTCCTTGCAGGAACCTTCTTCATGGCATTATCCAGTTATCTTTGGTATTGTTTCTAAAATGACGCCAGAAACATCTTCTTAAGCACGTCCAGCCCATAATGATAAGTATAACGCCAGAAGTTTATACGTATCCTCATGTGATAAATCTCGTCCTTGGTGTTCGCAGAATCCATCAGCTTTGTGTAATATGACATCCCTGGCTTCCTAAGCTTGCTTGAGATGGTAAATGTCATCGGGATATGATTTGTGGCTCATTTGAAACTTTAGCGGGAGTAAGCTGTGAAAAGCTTGACACGGGTTCTGATATTGGCCAACTGTCAGTATGTTTCCATTACTTCAAAAAGTTATTCATAGCTGTAAGTCGCCCCTGGTTTGGAGTAAGGAAATAAACTGCGCGAGAGATGATTGATGATCATGAGAGGCCATGGCACGCCAATGACTAGTGAGGCTCGGGTTCTTTTAAATTATAAAAATAATTCCACGTCAAGAGAAGAGAGAGGTACGCCATTGACCTCTCGGAGACATCAAAATTGTCGACTGAGATCCATGTCACTATAATCACGTCAACTGAGATACCATGACCGTTTTACTTTTTGGCCGTTTCAACCGCCGTTTCACTGATTTTGAAACGGACAGCAAAACGGCACTAGAACGGCCTACTCTGACATCCGCTGAATCACTCAGGACTCAAAGTACTCGGGACTCAGGACCCAGATTGCCCCGAGCCCAATCAAAATATTTTGCTGCGAAGTTTGCTCAAAGTAACTGACACCACAATCCTCAGGTTTTTTGTAGGTGCACGCGAGGTCAACGCATACAAATAAACAAGTCAAAGGTGAAAACATGCGAAACCGAACAAAATCAATCAACAAGTAGCACTCATACTCGAAACAGCAAAACTCGCTTACGCCATATTCTGCACCCCATAATTGATGTATAGCGGACGGATTGCCATTGGTTAATTAAGTCAGCCCGAGTTGTCATGTTCTTATACATGAGAGGTAAATCAAAAATCGATCAACTTTTAATATGAGAGCGTAATCAAAACTCAATAAACTGTAAATACTACGAGATCAAGAAGCCAAGGCATATATGTATTACTGTGCATTGTACGCCGGGTCGGATCAACTGAGCTCCTTATGCAATTCTCTACCCCGTGCTGCCACTGCTTATGTCTTTTTCATGATAAGACCATAGATAAGTGATTTTCCCACTCTCTGTGTCTCATCTAGCATTTCTTGCCAGTACCCTCGCTGCCTTGTTCATATAAAAAGTTGTTTCGGAAAAACGTCTAATATCATTCCTCAATTTTCACTCACTCTGTTCACAACATACTACTTGCATACTACTCAACAATAGTAAAACTACTGCAGACATGGATAGAGCTCTACAAGAGAACGAAATACTATATGTAAGAAGATATTTCACTTTCAAATAACTTGGTCTTCTTTAAGCTAGTCAACTCTTTGATGATATCTCAGAAAATCTACAAGAGTTTTATCAAGAACAAAATCGAAGAGATTTGGTGCTGCGAAGTTCCAGTTCACTATATATGCATTATTGGTCCAAATGGCGATCATCATCATGAAATCGGAGCCCAAGAGCTTGAATTGTGGTGGGACGCAATTGTAAGTATTCAATATCTATAAAAAAGTGTTCACTGTTTTTATCTTTGAAAAATCAATAGCAACAAGGAAAAGCGACTGTTCGAAATCCTCCTACAAGTATCCTCCCGCAGTCCTTAGCTTCAGCCTGCACAGCCAGAAGTCCTCCTTATACTTCATCAACATCATCAGCGAGCCTGTTAGGGGAAGCATGCAGCTTGCTTCCTTCAAATCCCCGAGTCTATGAAAGTAAAGCCTTAAAGGAAACTTCCTGGCTTATGAGTAGCGTAAAACGAATTTTCAACCACCTATCACTACCTGGTGAACTTCGTACTGTCCTCCACGAATGGGAGAATGATTTGAGCAATTGGAACGCTCTATGGTATTCCACGCCAAATTTGCTGCGCCGTAATCAACTATGTATCCCTTTCAGTAATGAACGAGGTAATGGGCCTTTTCTCATGTGTTGATTTGCATTTTCGCACTTACATGAGAGCCTTAATAAAGCTTCAAGTGCCTTCCAGAGCTATGCATGGGATTTTGCGACGAGGGCAAATGCCTATCTCATTGCTCGAGTTCAAGGCACTCCTGATCCTTTCAATATAAACTCGATGCGCACCGAGCACCTCCAAGCTTTAGCTTCTATGATTGACATTATGGTCGGCGCTGTCGGGTACGTGACCGGGCATGCGCATGGGATTTAAAGCCCCCTCGCATTTCACTGATATTGCATGTCTTTATAGCGAATTGTTCGAGATCGAGACGTGTTTTCATCCCGGAGAAGACATTATAACAGAGATCGAGATCGACGAAATGTTTTTGTCCCACTATGATATTGCAGTACATATCGCTATTGTGGCGTACGCTTATAAACTTTCTGCTTCGTTCGCAACGCCGGTAGAACCACTACGGTTAGAAACAACAGATATCAAGTTATTCAGACTCGTCTTGCACGTCATGACAAACCCTCGAATTCATGTTCCTAGAAGGACCTTCAATGTACTCGCGAATCTCGCAGCTGTGAGGCAAATCACCATGTTAGCGTTTTTGTCTACATGACTTGTACAAATGTCTCACGAATTTTGTTATAGAGAAACACTTGATCTTCTTGCTAGACCATACGAAGTGGCAACATTTGCTTTGTGCATGTCGACCGGTATCCCGTTATTACAGATTAGAAACGGGCAATGGCATGGTATACCAGGACTCTTTCAGGCACTTGAAAAGGCTACAAGGGTCAGTGCCACGAAAGGAAAGAGAGACTATAACATACTTTATCTTCGAATGTACAAGACCCTACATGCCATCAGGGATATGTTTCTTCAAGTACCGGGATTGACGCGGACGGTTGACATAAAGGTTATTTCGGGCCTTTTTCATCTCATGTGAGCCTATTTTATTTTTATAATGATTCGAGATGCTTAACGGGATGATGGCCGGGCAGGCATAAGCCTCCTAGGCAACTGAGGCGACAGTTCCGCCGCATCGCCACAGGCGCGATTAGTGCGGTTTTGTGCGGTTCTCCAGGCATTCTCCAAACCACGACGGTATCCCAGTGGATTGATATGTGCATCTCCTTTTATTTGGTGAGACCTTGGACTGGTATGAGAAACGACCCCGTTAGTGAAAAGGAAATATTATTGCTTTGCTCTTTGTTTGGTCATACGGATTAGCCACTGCTAGTAGTCGGTCCGTTAACCTGTATTTATGAAAAAATATATATAATTCATGCTCTTCTAGCGAGATCGACATAATTGGTGACCCAGAGGAAGTGATGGGGCTACCAAGCTCGAACATCCAGCTTGGTCAGCAGTAACCATACCAGGAACCTGGCTATAACAGCGGCAACTCGGCAACAGTTTGCCGCTGTTACCGTTAGGTCACAGTATATTTCATTATTATTTTATTTATAATTATAATGATAATAATTCAAATAATAATGTATGAGATCATTTTATGAGAATAAAGCTATGAATTTTTTATTTAAGACTATAATTCTTATGCCCTATGTCTATACATTCGAAAAATCGAACCAAATCTCCCAGTGCGTTCATGCCTCAGTGGTATATGTGTCACATGTTAGGCTCACCTTTTTGTGACCCAGGGGTTCAATTCTCCTCAAGGCCTGTTTTTTCTTCAGGTATAAAGACCTCAAAAGAGCGCTTATTATTGTTCAAGGTATTGTATTTTTCACTTGTGGGTCTCTTGGCATTGGATTATATATTAAAAATCAAAAGCATGGTTTTGTGCAGTAAAAGCAAAAATGAACACCCATTGGGGTTTGAACGCAAGAGCCTCGTCCCTCTCAAAGGCACCTAGACCGCTAGGCCATACGACACACATGCTTTATGCCCATCCGTGACATCCATATCCTGTTAATCCTCAAATAGAGCTTAGGAGCAAGGAGGATTAGAAGTGATTGAATTTTCTCTAATTCATTTCATATTCAAATTGTGCAAATAATTAATATTTCGCACATATTTCTTCCCTCGCCAGGCTGGCGGAATGGGCGCCTCTGAGTTTGTCTGCCGAACAGCCGCTGAGTCAGCTGGGTGTTCGAGCTGTTATTTCAAGTGATGGTTGTAAGTCATGGAAGGTCCGAGGCCGAGGTGCCTTTGACTTATTGTAGTACACCCAAAACTCGGCTCCCTCCGCCCTCCACTCCGCCTATATATAAGCCCTCGTTCGTGATCAACTTTTTTTCTTCCTCATTGCGCCAGGACCTTATCCCTCTCTCGTCCACGACATTCCGTTTTCCACGATCAAGAGAGGCATTTTCCAATTTTTGGCGTAGAGGAAACCGACTTCGCCTTCGCTAGCAACACTACTGCACCCCAGAATTGGTTACAGTTCTGGGAGGCGATGATGGATTTCTAGATAGTAGTGAAAGTCACATTCTTAAAAACAGACGTGTAGGTACTTGGACGTTTGTTGTATTATATGTATGTATATATGATACTTTCAAAAAAATGGTAAAGCTACATAACCCACTCTCTCCACCTCTTGACTTCCTCTCTCCGTCTCTCCACAATCTCAGCAACCTCAGCACCCCATACAACGGCAGGATCAAGTTCACCCTCTAAATACCTCTTCCAATGCGTATCAGCGTCTTTGAATTCCATAACCACGCAATTCGTCAAGCTGAGCGGTTCTCTAAAGTCCCAGCGGGTTAATGTGGAACGCGCGGGCACGTCATGGGGTGGTATAATTGAGCGGCCTCCACGGTGTAGATCTTCATATATCATCCAGACGTCGTCCTCGTCTAGAGGTAATTTTCTACACAAAAAAACGCTGAGAGGGTTGCGCGTTGGAAGAAAACTTTAGACACGTACGTTTGCAGACCGTTGTGGCCCGCGAGTTTGGCTTCATTAGCAGTCAAATCGCGCAGAAGCCTATCATACGTTTTGTACCGGTTTTTAACCGGTAGAGGATTAAGAATCGGTTTTCCAGCTAGATCAGTCAAAATATATGTTGCGATATTCAAGCCAAATATAGCGGGTATAGGTCCTGAACTCCGTTAAGTAAAAAAAAACTGAAAGAAAGACGAGATGTAGCCATACCAATGACGGGTAAAATTCGTACTCTGAAGTCATCAAAGACATTCAACTCGTTCACTTTTCCTTTCTCAAATTCTTCATCAGGTAGTGGAAGTAGTTTGACGTCGCTGGGTGTTTCGGTGGAGTAGACGACTGGTATACCGGATGTTACGCCCTGCAGTCTCAGTCTGCGACGGACTGAACGCGCTAGTGGGTCGTATACGGTATATGATATGTCGCTGTTCAATGTACCAGAGTATGAGATAATGATTGGAACAACAGCTAGTGGACTGCTGACCTTATTTGAATCCGCGTTGGATCGCATTTTGCTCCTGCACCCATGGCGGAAAGGACCTACAACCCGCGTCAAGATCCGCGCTTTTATTGAGCTAGTATTATTCAACGCACTTTGATTTTGTTGTCGTGGCAATACTTAAGCAAATCAGCCTTTGTCGAGATATTATCAATAGCATCTACTCATACCCAGATCAACAATGACCCAGAGAAGAAGGATAGCGGACTTACCGACGACCCAATCTGCGCCTTCCAACAACTTCCCACCGCCCTCGTCCTTCCTCCATATATCAACACGAGCATCAACATCAACCCATCTTGCAAATTCTGCAATGACCCTTCTCACACAATGCACTTTGGGCGTACCAACGTCCGAAAGAACAGCAGTAGCATGACGATTCAGCGACGAAAGTGTCACGTAGTCAAAATCTACCAGTCTAATCTTGGACACGCCCGAGCGTGCGAGCATCATCGCAGCGTATGAACCAACACCACCGCATCCAACAACGACGACCAGACTGTTCCGAATACGCTCCATAGACTCATCTCCAAAGAACGCATAATTCCGCGCAAGCTGCTCTTTAACCAGTTCTTCACTATAATCGTTGATAATCCGAGACGGCAAACTCGCTTGGGACGACGTCAAAGAAGAAGTAATGTTAATCTGTTCCCATGATTCCTCTGTTGGGTCTGGAGGACTAGGTATTTTCCGCGACGGTATGCCTTTTGCGAGAGAGGATTTCAGGTCTTCTTCAAGTTGTCTGCGCTTGCGAAGCTTCTTAAAGGAGTCGTATGTGCGTATGACTGTTAGTGTTGCAACAGATGCTGATACAGCTACGCCGATAAATTTCCAGCGATCGCTGATGTTGTGCCAGCGATGAGTGAGGTCCATAAGCTTAAGCTAGAGCCCATTGCCCGCGAGATGTGCACGTAATCATTTCGGAGAACGCGCCACATGCCGGGTGTGCCGCAATGTTACAATCAAGTCACAACCCGCTACCCGACGTTCAGCGTTTAACGCTGCGCTCTTCTTTTGTTTTTTGGTGGGGCTTTGACTGACAAGCTCGGGGAAAATCACCCATATCTTGTCAATCTAGATACAAGACCAAGGGACTTGCATCTTACTTAGGCATAGCGGTTTATACAGAACGAATCCAATGAGAACTTACTTGACTAACGTACATGGGTGTAAGGCATGTGTAAATCGTTACAGAGTCTCAATGTTCTCTAAAACGTGCACTGACGGCATTAATTCTGATAATCCAAGTATTATCATAACAAGTATGTACAGTCTCTTTTACTCTATAAGAATATTAAAACGTTTCAGATTTCGTATTGTTTATTGTTCAAGATGGATGCCCAGCTTCTTCTCGAGTTTCAAAACTTGTGTCGGAGAAAGGGTCAAAAAATTCTTTAGCTCGAGCGTTTTCAACGGTTCACTGCCAACCTTGATTCTCGCACTTTGCACCAACTTCATTCGGTTGAAGACGATCTTCATCCCTCCGGTCGGGTTTTCCGAACTATGGTACGTGAATCGTTCCAACCGAGGTAGTCTTTGTCCATTCTTCAGAAGGTTACATGTCGAGACGAAGTCGCAGGAGCGTAATACGATCAGGTGAGTTACCGTATCAAAGGTGTCCAATATTCTGCCCAGGAACTCGTAGTAATCCTTCCAATTCTCCCAGTCCTCAACATGTATAGATCGACAGTCCACCATAAATTCAACGAGATTTGTAGCTCTTCGCTTCAGCTGAGAAAACAGTGTTTCTTGTGTTTCTAACCACTCGAATGAAATGTGAAAAGAGTTTGGCGGCGGTAATAACCAATGCGAGTCCATGCTCTTTTTAGATCGGGAAACTGGCGTATGGAAGTCGTTAAAAAAATCGCAATCTTCTTCGGAATGGCCTGTGGATATACAAGCAATGGATAAGGGACATTCCTTCAAACACCGTTCAGTGCATAGAGCGATACGTAAACTCTTCATCATCGGAAGATCAATGCTGTTCAGATGGTCCCAGTCGTAACCCTCACATAAAAAATCTACCCAAATACCAAAATAACTTAGGGCCGACGTCTGTATGGAATGGGGATTAGAATCAATGCTGAGTAGTCGCAGGTTCGGTAGATTTATGACGGGAGCATCAGTTGAAAAACCTCCAGCGAATAAATTCAGGATTCGGAGATGTGGCAATGCCGCCAAAATTTGTGGAATAATGAACTTGAAACCGTAAGTTTCACCAACTGGAAAAGTTGAGTATGAGGCACTGATTTTTAGCCACTCCAGACGATCTGGCAGGCTTTGTGATATCTGTTTGTGGAGTATTATCTCAGACAGTTCCAGGAATCGAGGATTAACAACGGAAAGGAATTTTTGGAAAAACTGTTCTTGCGGACTCGACAGTGACCCAAGATCCCTGCCCAGAATCAAGTTTTCCACCTGCGTAAGGTTTTTTATGCTGGAGAAATCAAAATTCCACTTGTTGTCAAGATACAGGGTTCTGATTCGAAGGTGCTTGAAGTAATAAGAGCACGAATTGGACGAAAAATTGCTGCAGGGCGAAAGATAGAAGTGATTAGAGCCGCATACCCAAGCAATATCTATTTCGCGCGGTTTAAAACGAACAATGACATCTCGGGTCAAACTTTGCAACTTGGTTTTCTTGCATTCATGTTTGATGACGGTCCAAAAAATCGATGTATTTAGCACGATAGAACGCCATCGACGACAGACCCATGATAGTGGCAGATAAACATAGGGGTCCTCGAAAGAAGAGGGACCGAGGAGGAGGAAAATCATGGTCAGAATTTCGACTGGGAGTTTGTGATTAATCAAGGAAGAGTCTTTGCACTGAGCCTTGACACGAGCCATTCTGCGCTATTTAACAAAAGGGAAGGTTACGGAAGGTTACGCCGCGGCGCTGCGACGTTTGTGGCTGAGGTTGGCGAGGTCCTTAAGGAGGCGGCAGCTAGTGGCGCTGATATGGTGTTATCACTTGAACCGGTCGGAATCAAAATACTATGAATGCTTGCCTGAAGACTGTATTATAGATACTTGAGCTGATATTGACAGAAAAATTTGACGGTGCAATTAAATCTGGAGCGGGGATTTGAAGCATAGGTTTGGGGTGGTAAGTAATTACTTTAGAACATTTTCATTTTTCTTTTAACTATTCTACCTTAATTCTCCTTAGCCATCACACACTGCGCCGGTTCTCTCCCATTTCCTGACCACTCTTTGGAGCACGTACATCAGTGCTCGTTCAGTCCCCATTCTCAATTAGCGCGTTTACTTTTCTCCATTGATTCGATCAGCTCAAGTAGATTTTATTGAATATATTTTTCTGTTCAGTCTACAATCAAGCACTGACTCCGATCATTTCAAGTCGTACATATCAGCGCTAAAGGCTGCCGCCTCCTTAACCTCAGCCACAAACTCTGCAGCTCGCATCCTTTGTTTCTTGTTATTATCACAGAATGGCTCTTGTCGAGATTCAGCGCGAAAACTCTTGCCCGATTAATCAAAAACTCCCAATCGAAATTCTGACCATGATTTTCCTCCTCCTCGGTCCCTCGTCTTTCCAAGACCCCTATATTTATCTGCCACTATCATGGGTCTGTCGTCAATGGCGTTTTATCGTGCTAAATACATCCGTATTTTGGACCGTCATCGAACATGGCCAGAGAACCAAGTTGCAAAGTTTGGCCCGAGATGTCATTTTCCGTTCTAAACCGCGAGAAATAGATGTTGCCGCGTACTCGGTATGCCCATCGCCGCAGTCCTGCAATAACTGCTCGGCCAAATCTTACCTTAATTACTTCAAGCATTTCCGAATCAGGACTTTATTCCTTCAAGGCCATAGTTTGGATTTGGATTTCTCGTACAGGAAAAATCTTACTCTGGTAGACAACTTGATTCTGTCGAGGGTTTATGTACAACTGTCGAATCAACGACCTGAATTTTTCTATGCATTCCTTTCTGCTCTTAATCCCCGATTCATGGAGCTATCGAGTAAAATACTCTACCAGCAGGTATCTCACAGCCTACTAGATCGTCTTGAGTGGCTAAAACTGCATGTTCCATCATATAATTGGGATTTTTCAGCCGCTTCGTACTTTCTGGAAGCACTGCCTAATCTCAGAATCTTGAATTTAATTGATGGGACCCACCTTCCTGCCGCCCGCGTCACGAATCTACCTAATTTGCGAATACTCACCATGGATGCTGGGCCTCATTCCATAAAGACGCTGGCCTTGAATTATTTGGGTATTTCGCCATTTTGTTCAGATACTTACAAGTGGGATCACCTGAATAACATTAATTTTTCGACGATGAAGAGTTTGCGTCTTTCTCTATGCTATAACCAATATGTGACATCCTCTTCTGTGTTCGGTTCCGTTGTCTGCATATCCACAGGCCTTTCTGAAGAAGATTGTGATTTCTTTAACCACTTCCATGCATCAGTTTCCTACTCGAAATACAGCATAGACTATCCTTGGACATTACCGCCACCAAACTCTTTCCACATTTCATTCCATTGGTTGATGAATCATCATGAAGCGCTGTACTCTCAGTTGAAGCAAAGAACTACAAACCTCGTAGAGCTTATTGTGGATTATCGCTCTGTAAAGAAGAGCAAGTGGATAAGTCAGGAGACTCCAAAAGCGTATAACAGATTCTTAGGAGAAATATTGAGCAACTTCGATAGGATCATTCATTTAAGCGTACTACGCTCCCGCAGCTTCGCATCGGTATGTGACCTTCTAATGGATGGGCGGAGACTTCCCCGCCTGGAACGATTGACGTACCACAGTTCACATAAACCGAGTTGCAAACCGAAAATCGTATCCAGGCGTATGGAGATGGTGCGAGACGCGAGAGTGGAGGCTCACAGTGAACCGTTGAAGATCCTCGAGCTAAAGAACTTCGTAATCATCCCTCAAAACCAAATTAAAAAGATTGAGAAGTTGGGAATACGACTTATACAGCATATATAGAAGTCGTTTGGAAGAGCGAGCGAGCGCGCGTACGAAATGACGAGATCCTGCCATCTCCGCACGTTAAAGTCCCCGCACATAGGGCAACACCCCCAGGGACTTACAGATTTACAACATACAGAAGACGTTAAGGGGTGCCGGGGAAAGGAAGACACTCAGTGAGAAAAAGACAGGTGCAGATTTTAACAGTGGTTCTGATCTGAAGCGAAACTAAACGAAGCTAAACGGGAAAAATTAAACTTTATTTACAGCTGAGTTAATATGTATATTCAAGAGAACGAGATTTTGTCCTCATGTACATGAACCCGAAATGAATGTCCGAGACTCGCCAGTGCTACTATCAGTAACATTGAAAAAAGAATGAAAACGAATGCGCAACAGCATCTATGTTATGTAATGAAGTCACCGTCCACTTTTACAATCTTTCCCACTTGGGGAATGGGTATGTCTCTTAAGGTCAAAGGTACGTTCCCCTTACTCGAACCCTCTCCTTTCCTTCTCTTCTCTTCCCCCCCTCTCCAGACTCTTGTTGGTCGCCTTCGTCTTGAAGGATGGCCATTTGAGACGTGGATGGTTTGGGAATAGGTAAGACAGGAGCCAATTGGTTGTCATCGCGGAACCGGCGCTGTGAATCTCTGGAGGATTTGGTCTCCTATCTATGTAGTCTCTGTCGGCTGGACCTACAATCATGTTCAGGCGCGAGGTGAAATATGGCCCGACACTGTATATTGTCAGCCATCGGTTCCCATTCGGTGAATATCGTTGAATCGTGTGCTCTGGGAAAGATTCATCATCGACCCCCGGGACTTCGTGCATAACCGTCTCTAAAAGATGAAAGATCCAAGGGTTTGGCCTCAATCCTTAAAAGCCGTCTTTTTTCCTCCCTTGGATATTGACCATTCAATCGAGTCACGGGAAAGTCTAAGATCTGTGTGCTTTTTTTTATTGCGCCGTTTCTTATCCTTGTTATCACGGGGCTTGAAAGAACCACGATCTCTTCCCAGTCGGACAGTTTTTCTTGTAATTGACCGAAGACGTTATAAATGTAGGATACTCATATCTGTTTCCGGAAGCGTAACGCAGCATATTCTTGGCAGTCGCAACTCATGAGTAGGGTCTGTCGGATTCCGGCTGATTATTTGTTTTTTCGACGGCTTCAGGTTGGAAGATCAAGGCTGCGATTAGCATAATAGGTAAATTGTACAGATGATATATCGTTCACATACATCACTGAATGGATGAGGTAAAGACATCAGTGGGCTCTTTTCTTTCGACTCGTGTTTTCTTCGTTTAGCTGAGCTTTAGGGCTGTGGTGTTTGTGCTTCAGGGCTCGAAGAAGCAGCACGATTAGGCATGATAGCAGATAGCAGGTATAAATTAAAGATATAAAATGAAGATATAAGGTCGATGAAGAAAAGAGTTTTCGGATTTAAGTGGACTCGTTGAGTTTATATCACGATCGGCTCCCGCTGTCACTGTGAACCGGCGCTATCTGTCAACAGCTTCGTGACTATGTAATTCTCATGAATGTGTGTGTCTCTTGCTAGAAATTGGCTATTTCGGTCTTATGCTGGCATATATACTATGCATACATGATAGGAAGCAGCACTTAGTACTTAGCATCAGTGAATGCATACATTGACACCTTTCAAGTCAGGCTCAGGATGGCACTCACGCACTCGCAATTCCACAAGGTTATGTTCATGAATTAAACGTATGTGTCCATCGAGACTCGAGTTTGGGTGGCGTTATGTACAGAGAAGTGTAAAAAGAGGCGGGCTTTCACTGGCATTAGTTTTATCAACACCCTTTGAAGTCACAGATATCAGGAGCCTGAGAGTTGACTCTTTTTCCACTAGAATTTACGCAGCTGAAGTGACACCCGATTTAAGTGTTTATAAGCCTTTAGAGCAAAGGCTTTTTAGCCTATGCACTTACATTTTTATTGCGTTTATTTTGGTATATTCATAAATGATGCAGGCTCGGTGCGGTACCCTTTATCCAAGTTCTACGAGGATTATCTGTAAGTTGCGTACCGCAGGGTGCCAACGATGACTTTCGACTTTCAGAGGTCGGTAAGAGTAGTAAAAGGACCGTGTCTCTCAAGGATAAGTCCGCGCTTGTTTTTTAGAACAAAGTCGCTTTCAGCCTCAGCTGTAGTGATGTATATATTTGATTGACAATCAAGTTATCGGCTTAATGGATTCGGGTTTCTATATTGATCTAGAAGGATGTCCTTATGAGTGCTACCAAGGTGGAAGAATCGAGCGTGTGGCAATGTTCAAAATTAACACGGGGGGATTGAAAATCCGTCCCTGATTTGAACGTTAGTGACGACGACAATTACAAGGACAATGGACGCATACGAAATTGAGGAATGAGGACACGTCAATGTTGTCCCGACGATATTATTAAAACGTGTCCGGGACCGACATATATACAGTGAACAGCCCGCATCTGTACGTTTCTTGTCCAATGTCCATAAGCCCGAAGCATTTTATATATAAGCACAGGAAGTCAGAGGAGGTCAATCAACAACAACGACAAGAACCCCTTGTTTCTTTGTTTTTTCCCCTTTGACTGCCCCCTTCGCCCTACACCCTATTTCCCAGTGTTCACATCAAATTCACATTATTATGCCTTTCGTCATACTAAATCATAACAAACCCAAAGTCTCTTCCCCCTTGACAGGCCATGCAGATCCTGCCTTGTCTGCTCCAAGTTTGACTGCTCTGCATTCTTCTGCAATTCCAAGTTCGCGAACTATGAGGCCGCAGACGGTGTAAGTCATATTGCCTCATGGAAGAGCGCTTTGTCCTGACTGATTTTCAATAGCTTTTCACAATCATCGAAAAATGAGCCAGGTTTATTCTTGAGAGACGAGCGGGACGATGCGGAAGAGAATGATGAATCTTCATACCAGATTCCAAAGCGAAGAAGGGGAAACTTTTCAACGACAACCAGACCTATCCCGGACCAATTTTATACACCGCGTTCCCTTGTACTACCAGCTCAATCGTCCCTTTCATCCTTTAAAACAAAGGAACAACCGCTCCGCCATCATGACGTCGACAAGGTTTCTGACAAAAACAAAGGAAGGCCAATTGCCTTGACCGCTCCGACACTTCCGAATCGCCCTGCTGAAGAGGGTAGAAGCGGCCACGTTCATGATTCCATACCTTCATCTCATACTCGGGAGGATTTCGATAAGCGTTCACCGGTTCGTGTTTACAGCGATGAAGAGGTGGCCAGGGCCTTGCAATTTTATGAAGTATTTGGCAAAGGCGCGCAAGGATCTGATCTTAGACATTTCAACGAAGATCCCGTCGGTGCGCGTTCAGCTGGAAATCAGGCGAAAGTAGTGACCGGCGACAAACTCGCGCCTTCTCGTGCTCCTCGTTTATCCCCGCCGATTCCTCAGCGAGAGCAAATACCCTCCGAGCTTCTAGTACCCAACCCCCCTTCAGCTCTCGAACCCCGGTTCCGAGCTCGCGATCCGGTCATAGTAAAGCGCACCAGCTCGGAGCACTGGGGCGTTGAATGTTGCTTGCATTTTGAATTTACATCGCCATCGGGATGTCGTGTAAGCGTTGAGAACGCGACCGCTTTCATCATTCCACCTGAAGGATACACATTGGATGACATTGAGGAATCCCCCTACGGCGACTTCGATATGGTTTTGCGGGATGCAAACGGAGAGTTAACCAGAATGTTCGCCGATGATATGTAATTTGAGAGATGTATTGCCTATTTTCGTTCTGTTTCAGTGTAATAATGATAATAAATATTTTAACCTCGGTTCACATTTACAACTCAGTTTTGAGATTTTGAGAATTTATAATCCCTATCTAGATGATTGCGGTATGGCTGGCGATCAACTAAGAACTTCGTTTGTGAGAGTTGATGTTTGTCTACAGTCATCCGAGGGAAATTTGCAGTCACCGAGTTCGAAGTTGGTTTGAGATCATAGTTTTTGAATTCAAGGTTTGGGACTGGTTATATATTGTGGCGAGTGGGGAGTTTTCATCGATCTGAAAAAATACTTGAGCACTTGATACGCGGAACATGAGCAGGAATAATCCTCACCGGCACCTTTCATAGCTTCATATATATATATAATACGGGATCAAAATTCGAAGCTTTGCCAGACATTCAAATCTTGATCGTAAGTATTTAGAACACGTTTGTGGTGAATGAAGGTGTAAACTTGAAGATGGCGCATTGTGAACAAATATGTACAAACAAGCAAGTCAGCGCAAGCGCTTAACTTGGGCCAGAAAGCCAGCTCAGCTATATATCCAATGCTCTCACATTCCTTCTTCCATTACACGACATCATCCATTGACACGACCCGTTCTTCTCAGGCTCGCTGCGACATTATGGGAGGTTAAATTGTATGTCACAACCAAAGAAAGCTATCGTAGCGTAGCAGGACGGTTCAGACGGCTTAAACGGAAGAGAGCTGATTGAGTTCTCTGAAGATAACCGGTGAGGGTTATTTTTGAGAATGAATAAGCATATTCTAATCTAAAAAAGATGACAGTGACAAGAAAGGTAGTTGTACCGATGAATCATTCCAGTCCAATATCCGCTGCGTGATTCGATGAACATTCTACTCGGTGACGAAAATTGTGTAAAGGACGACGGAATAGAGCATGTGAACGGACCCAGATGATCATCAACGAAGGAATGGTGGACAAGGACAGACTAACCCGAAGACCGTTGTGGACAAAGTCAACACGCTCAATAGCAAGTAGAGCGTGGACCACGAACGCGTCATGTCCGACTGCAGTTCATACCCGTCCCCAATCTCATATATATACGGGCCAAAAGTCAAGATGTCTTTATACTTCACATCTCCCAAACCCTCGCATTATACCGTTTTTCCTTTCCCAAACCAAAGCGTCGTATATCAAATCACGACATGTCCGCTCATCCTGGCCAGCTTTTGAATCCCAGCAACGAATCCAACACTTCAGAATCTTCAGCGAGTTTCTCGTGTCCTTCCAACCTCCCTGTACCAGTTTTTACTCCCACCGTTCCTGTGTTGACCTCGGACGCGCCATGTGACGGACCCCCGAGCATTGGCTTGCAGTGGCAAAGTGGGCCTAGTCGGGACGGTGTAGATGCCGGTGAAAGTGGTCAGTGATACTCTTATCGGCTGCGGATGGACTGATTTGCTAACATCCTGCCCCATATATTGTTGTAGAAGATCCCTTTTATGATACTCACGGAGAGAACAATGCGTCGACGCTTCGCGAAAGCAACCCATATGCTTCGTAAGTTATTATGTCTCGATCTGTAACGCGTTGTCCTGACTGATTATTTATAGTTTTATAACAAAAACAAATCGATCAGTTTCACTCTCGCGCGATGAGAGGAACGTCAACAAAGAGGACGAGATCGTCATGGAGCCTGAACCAACCAAGTCAAAGAAACAAGACAAAGGAAAGGGCAGAGCAACAGACGCTTCTGCGCGAAATCGGCATCGTGACATTGAACAGGACACGGATGAAGATGCTGATGGTGAAGATGACCCCTATGAAGATTATTATTATTCCGCGTTTGGAAAAGACCGCAAGTCAATTAAGGGTTCCAGAAAGAGAAATAATAGCGTTTCTTCGGTAAGTCCAGTCAACAAGAACATTATCTCCACGTTGCGATTCTGTTTATATATGTTGCTGACGTTCAATTTCTCAGAAATCTTCAAAGATCAAAAAGGTTGTCCAATCAACTACCCCAGCCAAACGCTCCAACATTGCACCTGAGTCACGTCCCGTGTCTCCCTTTACTTTTACAACAACCTTGGTTCATTCTGTAGAGGAAGAAGAATCCGACACTGATTCTTCTGTCCACGGTTCTATCACACCAGCCTCGTCGCCAACTTCTTCCTGGGGCCTAGCGAGGAAGGCGTCAACGGAGTCTTTTTCTTCCACGTCGACTATTAAACCAGCCAAACGTTCGTCACAGAAAGCTGCTCCTGCCACTACCAGCCCCGTACCTAACACAGGCTCCCCCACTGCACCGCCACGGCCCCCCAGATCCGCCAAGAGGGTATCATCCATGTCCACTACATCATCAACCATATCAGCTACCAAGCCTGTCGAATCAAACCGACGAGAGCTTTCTCCTTCAATGTCCACACCTAATCATTCTTCCGGTTGCAGTCTCTCTGCAACCTTCGCGTCAACCCGAGGCGGGCCCAACCGATGTTCCGCCCCGTTCAAATTACCAACTACAGCGACGGACTCCACACCTCATAAACGCGAAGCAAGAAACAAAGCTTCCGCCGGTTCCAAAGATAATCAAACATCTTCAGCTATACCATCATTTTCCGCTCATAGAACACGGTATCCTCTCGATAGAATCGATAGCTTGCCATTCGCGTTATGTCTAGGCAAAGGATATTCCGTGTATCGCATTGAGGAATGCAAAAATTATTACTATCTTACTTTTAAGAATGTTAAGGCGAGTTGGAGTTATCGTATTATCTCTAAATCTCTGGAATACGTGTGGGAGTATGAGTGAGTTTGTGGTGTGTATGTCAAAAGGCGGGCTTGAATTGGTACAATAGTATCATAGATTGTCCGTTTTATAATCTAGACTTATAGTTATATAGTATGACTCCAGCTTAATAAATTTACTTTACATTTAACCCAACATGATCTCCAGCTGATCTGCTCGTCGTGCATATTCACATCACCCACTGCTTCGGGACTGAATTCGTCTTGAGCCGGACGTGCATGATCGCAGAGTTGATTTGGCATCGGAACTGATCTGAGGTTGCAAGGTTAGATTGAATTGTTGAGTTTAATCTTCATGCGTAGCCCAGAGTCGTGTGGTAGTAAAGCTTGCGCAAAGTGTTGGTAAGCGGCTGATGTTACGGCTGACATAGCCGGTGCTAAACGCTGTAGCCGAGTGTAGCCGCTGTCAGATAGTAGCCGCTTAATTATGTAATTGTAATTTATTCCTTTTTTAGCAGCAGCTTGAAAAAAGCTCAGCAAGCGAGCTTGATCAGCAGCACCCACTGACGCACAGACACGGCAGAATTTGCCGCTGCGGCTCATTCGGCTTCTATCAGCCAATGAGAGGTATTTAGACTAATTTCGCATAAACGTCTACCGTCTATGATGTAAAAATTAAGCGTATCCGTTGTCGGTCCGATAGATCAATGGATAATGTCTTGATGTATAGATTGTGTGATACCGGGGTTCAATTCTCTGAAATGCCACTTTTTTTTTCTCCTTCAAATGTCTCCAACAACTTCTGTAGAAGTTGTTTTGGGAGTTTTTATATTGCACATTGTATACCCCATATTTTTGTAATTAAATTTAAAAAAAATCAACCTTTTTTTTTGGTTGATGATTCTGTGCTAAAGACTTGGTATTTTCCAGAGGAGATGGAAGGGAAAAAAAAAGTAAGGTATGCACCAGAATCGAACCGGGGTATACATCACACAGACACACACAAATCCCATTGATCCATCAGACCGAACAACAACCGGGCCTAATTTCTACACCATAAACGCTAAGAGCTTATGCGAATTAGTCTAGGTGCCTCTCATTGGCTGGTAGAAGCCGAATGAGCCGCGGCGGCAAATTTTGCCGTGTCTGTGCGTCAGTGGGTGCTGCTGATCAAGCTCGCTTGCTGAGCTTTTTTCAAGCTGCTGCTAAAAAAGGAATAAATTACAATTACATAATTAAGCGGCTATTATTTGACAGCGGCTGCACTCGGTTACAGCGTTTAAGACCGGCTATTGCAGCGGCTACATCAGCCGCTTACCAAGATTTTGCGCAAGCTTTACTACCGAGTCGTGTCTTGCGATTCTTGCCAGAATGTTGTTTCATTGGGCGCCTAGCTTTCCGAAAGTAACAATATGTCACGCGCCACGTCACAACTCTCCGAGGCTCCTCACCAAATCGTTTAAAATCGATGAGAACATTGAATATTGAGACCCCAATTATACCACGCTCGTAACAATGTCGGGCGATTCAGATATACTAGGATATACCAAAAACGTCGGACAGCCTTGATTCTCCCGTAGGTCATGTCGTACTGGGCTAACACCGCTAACACACTTGGTTCGTGGAATCATACGTAACGATACTGATCCATACAATCAAACTTATTCGAAATTGATAAACCCCATACATACAGATATGGAACATTAGAGATTGTAATTAATTTTCGTGATCGATTGTCGCTGTACCGAGTTTGACGCTGTCACAATAGGGGTTTCTGCCGCTGCAATTCAACTACATATGTATAGAAGCTTCAAGCTAACATATCAAGAAATTAAAAACAGGAGAACTAATACCACGGATATCGATGCCAGACGTAATCTCTCCATTCAGCTATCATCCAATGGCGATCCGTCGTTGTCGCTTCCACTGTCAGGGGTTTTGGTACGTCGTGCCAAACTTGAAGGCAGCGCGCGCCATTCCGAGTCTACCTTTCCCCAATGTCTCGAGAAAGCGACCCACTCATAGCTGAGACCGGCACGCGGAGAAGTACTGGAGACGAAATCGATGCAACTATAGATGTATATGACCGGTTTTCGGAATCAGAGAAACGACTGATATTCGCTCTTATATTATGGATGTCTCTAATTTCACGTGAGTATTTCGCGGATATAATGTTGAATTTCAAAATTGCTGATTTGATTTACGTGATACAAGCTTTCGTATGGGGAACTTTTGGATCTGGATTTCTCAACATTGCTAGAGATTTGAATCTTGACGTCGTCTCGCTCAAGTAAGACTCATAGATGATATCCCCCAACAAAAATTTACATACCAGCATTCTCAAAGTTGCGTTGTCGGGGTTTATATTTTGGTCAAAGCGATAGGAGGTCTATTCTGGGGATCTTATGCAACATTCTGCAAGTTTCTACTACTTAATAACACTCGGGGTGTTTATTGATTTCAATTATTATTTAGATGGTCGTCAATTTGTTTTCATGATATCTTTACCCATCGTTTGCTTGGGCTGTCTAGGTGTCGCATTCTCCCGAACGATGCCAGAATTACTCTTCTCTCGCGTTTTACAAGCTATAGGCGTTTCAAGCATTACGAGTACAAGCATAGCTATCATATCCGATATCTACAGACCGGAGCACAGAGGAACGGTTGTTGGAATTCTGAGTGGAGTATGTATTTATTCTGTCGCTTTCTGCTCAACTAGTACTTAATTTTCGAGCGCTTATCAGAATCCTATCGTAGTCCTCGCACCGTTCCTCAGTGGGATCGTAATCTCCTATTCCTCATGGCGAATAATGCACATCATTTTATCATTCATGTCTTGCTTCGGCTTATTCCTCTCGATAATCATTCTTCCCGAAACAAGCCATCCTGGTACAAGAGGGATTGAAAACGCGCAGGGAATACTTTCGTCCAATAATCGTATCAAATTCTCAAATCTAGCTTGGTCGAATCCATTCAAGTCGTTAAGCGTATTGAATATGCCGGTGGTCGGTATTTGGGTAAGCTTCCAATCGCTGATATCTTGTCTGGCTTTTGAAATCGAGATTAGGCATTGTCTACTACTTTTTCGTTTATGACGGGAGAAGGTATGCAATTTTCCGGTAAACACACACATCTGGGTTGAACGGTTCACAGCAATGTGGGATTCCTTGGCTGTTACCTACGTACGTATTTACGTGTTTGTAGGCCATAAATAATATCTCACTTTATTATCAGAATGACAGATACAAAATAGAATCTCCCATCGTCATTGGACTCTGCTTTTTACCTGCCGATATTGGGATGGTTTGTAAGTTCTACTCTTCTATCTCTTTCTCGAAAAGAAAACATTCACCTTAACAATCTCAAAGTTGGCTCAATTATTGCTGGATATCTATCAGATAGAGCACTCATAAAGTCGGCTCGACGTCACGGCGGCACGTGGATACCCGAAGATCGACTTCACGTAGCTTTCCTCGCCTCGACTTTATTATTACCCCCGTCTGTTCTGCTCTCAGCATTAGCTTTGGAGTACATTCGCGGAACGTTGGGGTTTGTAATCAATCTCGCCTGCCTTTTTATCAATTGTTTCGGGGTAAGCTAGCATATATAATATTTATGCCGGCGTATTAGCACTCTTACTTTTGAGCTCCTTATTCAGATCGCCGTCGTGCAAGTACCCGCGTTCGCCTACATGCTGGATATACAAAGAGAGCGAAGCGCCGAAACTAGGGCGATTAACTAGTAAACTCGTTTTCAGAAAGAAAAAAAAACGAGTAGTAACCTAATGTCGTATTTGACAGTGCATTTGAAAATATGTTTACAAGTATCGTGTCCGCAACTGTCCTGCCATGTATCAATAATTTTGGCTTGGGATGGACATTTTCTGGAGTGGCGGTTATTGGCTGGATTGGATCATTGTGAGTACATTCTTTAGTCACTACAATCAGACTTTGTTGAGCCCCTCGGAATTTATTTTTTTTTAGTTTACTTCGCATTATTATTCGCTATGGAGATCGATTGAAGGATGAATAGACTATTACAATGATTTTCATATTTCCACCGTATCCTTTATATTACGCAGAATTACCATATTATACTTGTTATTAGTCATTCCATATTGTGCTTTAATAAACTACCATGGCGAGAGTTAGAAAACTTATCAAGTACCTACTACCCTCAACCCCAAAATGTCGCATTTGAATATATCGCAAGACACACCTTGATGTGCTATCTTTGTATTCATAAATTCTAACGAACTTGAATGAGCAGCGTTTCTGGGAACTACCTATCAAAGTATCCTCATCGCAAATCAGTTGACCACTAAACCCAAAGCCAACAAAGAGCAAGTATCATTGTCCATGTATATAATGATATCTATCTGTGACATTCCTCAGTCCAAAAATAATCCATTGCCTCCCGAAGTACTGTCCTTCCGCAGACCCTGCCATCATCTTACGACACATGTTCATTAGCGTCCCTATTTCGAACATTGTCGCTAGCCGTGGTTTTCTCCGGATCGACATGACCCGTTACATGATGCATCTGATGAGTCAGATTGACAGACTCGTACCACTGAATAATACTGCCGATTAAGAACGCCCAGCCTATATACATTTGAAAGGGAATTTTCAATAAGTAACATGGCTTTTTTTTTCATGATAAATGAACAAGAACGGGTACTTACTTCCCCAAAACGTAGCCAGCGTACTCTGATATTGCGCCCAATGCGCTTGAGAGAACCCAAATGCGCCTGAAGCTGTGAATCCTATCCCGCCAACGAAATTCCAAACTAAACTTGAACAATCAACGGTTAAGATGTCTGCTTTCTTTTCTTTTTACGAAAGAAAAGAGCGAGGTAAACATACAGCCAGATTGCCAACCGAGGTTCAGAGGTCTAAGAATGTACCACTTCTTCTGCGTTTCAAGCATGTATAGATACCTATTCCAGTATTGACGATCATTGAAAGAAACAATTGGACCACAATTAACACTTACGAGCTTACAATGAATCCCGTTCCTCCGACCACCTGAGGTACCCAAAACACACCATCAAGACGGGCCGTAACTTTCATAAGCGCAGAATTGAGCTGCTCGATACTCGCAATACCACTAATCCAAAAGATGGTGGCAGCGCATAGCTGAATGAAACCCGCTACAAACCCGATTTCATGGAAAAATTTAGGGTTGAGGGAGAACCATATCCAGTCTTTAAGAGATGTTGGATTTTTTTCAGATAATGAGAGATCGTTGTGATGATGATGATGATGATGCAGCTCATTTTCAAAGCTGTTGGCTAGCTGACGTAGCGCAGACCCGAAAAGCACAGTTTCATCGCGATTCCAAGCTTCAATGACGAGGAGAGTGGATCCCAATACGAAGATCGTCGAACCAGCGAATGCAGTCCACCCTGCTGCTTTCGGACTGGGAGACAAGTCGGCGACGAAGGGTATCCAGACAATAAATCCGTTTACGACCCAGACAACAGACCCTAGCGTGAACATCTGACAAACGACAAGATCAGAGAAGAGCAGGAATTATGAATAAAATAACCCACAAATCCGACCCACCACGATACATTCCAATACTCAAACTTGAAAACGCGAAAAGACCTGCGCGCGATGCCATGCGCATCTCGAGAGCTGCCTTTAGGTGTCACAACGCGATATCGCTTTTTTCGATGATTTCGTGCGTTCCAGTTTATAAACACCGATGGTTCTGTCTTTGATTTGAATTCTGATTCCGATTGCGAGCCATTGGGAGTGCTGCGATGGACGAGACGTGCATGTGTTGGTGCGAAAGTTAGATACCGGCCTGCCACGCTTTCATCAATGATATCGACATTTTGCGGTAGTGTATGGGGGAGAAAATTGGCGTTAGTTGACATGCCTAATTTATGTGTGGTGGCATGCAGACCCGAGATATTGCCCAGTTGTTTTCAGTCGTAAAAGGTTTGCGTGAGGTCGTCTCTGGTGTGATTGTGTAAGCTTATCGGAGTTCGCCGAGTGCCGCAACACGGCACACGCGTTCAGCCGAGCAGAAAGCGCCGTCGTGGCTGCACCGTCTGTTGACTCTCTTCCTCTGCCCAGCGCGGCAGACATCTCGTGTCTCCTCGATTCACCATCTCAGGGGTGGATCAACCAATCTTGGAGAAGTACTCGCAGAGAGGTCTCAACGTGGAAAGTACGGTTTCGAAAGATGGAGTGCTCCCAGAAACTGTCGCTTCAGACGAGAAAGATCGGCAATAAACTCCGTTGGTTATTGAATTGGACCACATCGTTCCCTTAGATTCCAAGATGTCATCGCCACCTTCGGAGGTTTTCAGAAATAGCTGGGGAATGGATGGAATCATTCACTTCCTCCACCCCCACGACTGTATTTATGATCAAGGCGGCCAAGCACGTATTGTACCAGAAAGCGTCCGGAGGTGGCAATGTGGCTTGTTCTCCTGAGATACAAAAGTGGTTGGACGCAGTTCAGTCCGCAGAATATTTGCAAAGGTGAGCTGCGTTTCTGTTTGAATCAAATTTGATTACTCGACTATTCATAGCGAGGAGTTTTTGGATACTATAACAAAACACTTTGCTTGGTTGTAAATTGACCTCTTGTTGTAACATACCCGCTCGGGCAAAGACGATATACGATAGCATTGTTTACTTTGCGGTAAAGGGATTGAGGGGTACCGGTTTAGAATGTTATATAAAGCTTCCGACGTAATAACAAATCCTAATACGTTGTCCTGTTTGCAAGGGTTTCTGCGTCCCCAGACGCCGGTAGTCGGCATCTTTGTCTGAGTTCCGTTCGTCGCGACGACGCCGAGTCGGTGCAGAATCCTGGCTCTACTAGTTCCAAACGCTGTCCTCCAATTCCATAATCAATTTTTTCATAAAATTTGTTGATTTTAATTAGGTATATTTAATCTGTGTAGTCCACAGTCAAGCACTCGTATTTTGAATCCGATCGGTACAAGTGATAACGCGTATCAGCGCCGCTGCTACCTCCTTATGTAACTAGAAGCGCCCACGGACGCTAAACCCCTTGCATGTACCCATCGCGGACAATTCCCAAATTCAATCGCAAAAATACAAACTAGTCGATTTACAACATACACCACCATTAAGCACTCTTATGGTAAGACCATCAAGGCTCCAAATTTATCCCAAACCACTTCCGCCACATGCTTATCCCTATCGGTGATATCAGAAACCGTGGACTACACCTCCACACGAGCACTCACAATATCATACCATCTAATGCTTGCCTCGCTTGAAGACATTCGTAATCCGTTTCACATACCACGTTCTTCAAATCATTTTGAAGTGATCCAGAGAAACGCCCAACAGTTTTACAACCCCTGTATCGCTGATTGTCAGCGTCCAACCCCCATTTCATATCCCAAGAGTTCTGAAAAACATCTTCAGTTTCCGTCCGGCCTGTCCAGTCCATGTCAACCCCGCGCTCTCGATTATATCTCACAATGAGTGTGTTGGAATCTCCCACGACTCTTTTTCCCGGCCGTATTTCCGGATGGATACTAACCACCCCTGATCTGGTACTCAGAGGTTTGCCGGAAGGTGTCCTGCCCATAGAAGTACAAAAGAAATCGCACGATTTGAAGCTGAGGAAGGGAGAAAAGATTAGAATAAATCGACAGCAATTTGCATTAACACCGGCGTACGCGTTTACAGATGATAAGTCCCAGGGTCAAACGGTCAGCCCAGTCATCATCGATCTAGCGAAACCGCCTAGTGGGAAGTTGACGCCGTTCAATGCGTACGTCGCCCTTTCAAGATCAAAGAGCAGGGAACATGTTCGTCTCTTAAGAGACTTCGAGAGTAAACTAATCACGGGTGAGATGTACAAAGACCTGCGTCACTTTGACGACTGGCTCGAGAGAATGGATTCGGATAGAGGCAGTGTCCTGGCGTTGGGCTGACTAGATAGAGTGTTTAATGTCGAGCTTACGAGATATTGAATGGCAAACTTACTGAACTTACTGAGATGTAAGGCAAACTTGCGTGACGACGTAAATCGTTATGGTAATACGTGTGCGTACCGATCTCAGATTGGACAGAGTCACCGTCAATAAGGTCATGCAGGAGACAAGATACAGTGGCGAAAGGTTACGCGCGTAGACGGGAAACTACCTCTAGGAGGCGGAATCTGGTGCAGAAGGACTCCTGACAACCGCACGAGTTTTGAGCATCCGAGGTTGGACACAGCCTCCGTTGATGACATCGCGCAAGGCTTCGCACATAATCTTTTACCACCGTAGCTTCTCTAAGTCACGGAACTGGTGAACGGTACGGCCCGAGAAGTGGGATTGGGAACCCTGTCGCAGTGCTGGAGTTTGCGTGGTCTGTAGTAAGTCAAGTAGAACAAGAACGTCACACGTGACATCTTACCAAATAGATACAAATAAGTGCTACATGGAAGCAAATTCTACGGGCATCCAGAGCCCTTGCTACATGCAAGGGAACCTCAGTCACAAACTTTGCAGCGCGCAACCCTTTCCTTCTTCTTCTTCGATAGTGCACACTGCAGGATGCCTCGTGTCAAGGTTCAACGCAAAGACTCTTGCCAAAAACTTCCAGTCGAAATTTTGACCATGATTTTCCTCCTCCTCGGTCCCTCGTCTATCCAAAACCCCTATATTTATTTGCCACTATCATGGGTCTGTCGTCAATGGCGTTCTATCGTGTTGAATACATCGGTATTTTGGACCGTTATAATACATCAATGCAAGAGAAGCAAGTTGGACAATTTGGCCCGAGATGTCATTTTCCGTTCCAAACCGCGCGAAATAGACGTCGCTTCGTACGCGGTATGCCGCAGTATCCTCTCGCCATCCTGCAACAAATGCTCGTCCAAATCGTGCCTTGATTACTTCAATAACTTTCAAATCAGAACCCTATGCCTTCACGGCCACAGGGAGTTTGATTTTATGGGCGGAAAAAAACTTACTCAGGTGGAAAACCTCATCCTGTCCCAGGTTTCCATAAAATTGTCGGACCGGGAAAAAGAATCTTTCCATTTATTCCTTTCCATCGTTAATCCCCGCTTTCTTGAGCTGTCGGAAACGATGCTCTGCACACAGATGCCAGTGACACAAACCCTAAATCGTGTTGAGTGGCTAAAGATCGATGTCACGCCGTATCTTGGACCCACCATTTCTCATGTTCTGAAAGCACTGCCTCATCTCCGAATCCTGAATCTGATCGGTTTAAGTTTCTCCCTCGCTGACGTAAATCTGCCGAATTTACGAGTGCTAAGCATGAATTTAGAGATGAGCACTGGACTCCATTCCATACGGACACCGGCCCTGAGTTATTTGGGTGTTTCCGTAGGGTGGTGGTCTAATCACAAGTGGGATCTCCTGAACAGCATTGATCTTCCAATGATGAAGAGTTTTCGTATCGCTCTATGCAATCATCTATCTGAATATTTTGGACCTTATTACGTTGCGTGTATATCCACAGGTCATTCCGAGGAAGATTGTGATTTTTTCAACGGCTTCCATACACCATTTTCTCATCGATCGGAAAAAAGCATGGATTCTTATTGGTCACTACCGCCACCCAACTCTTTCCACATTTCATTCCATTGGAAAGGAAGGCATGAGAGGCTGCTTTCTCGACTGAAGCGAAGGGCTAAAAATCTCGTGGAATTCATAGTGGATTGCCGATCTATGCCGTCTGAGGAGTTTGAAGACTGGACGGAGTGGCGGGAAGGGTATTGCACTTTCCTGGGAAAATTACTGAACACCTTTGATAGGGTCACTCATCTGACTGTATTATGCTCCTGCGACTTCGTCTTGACATGTGGTCTTCTGATGGATGGACGGAGACTGCCTCGCTTGGAACGATTCACGTACCACAGTTCGGAAAAACCGACCAGGGGAACAAAAGTTGTACTCGCACAAATGAAGATGGTGCAAAGTGCGAGAATCAAGGCTGGCAGTGAACCGTTGAAGACGCTCGAGCTCAAGGGTTTTTTGACCATTCCTCGGGCACAAGTTTTGAAACTCGAGAAGTTGGGTATCCGGCTAGAACAATATGTATAAAATCTGAAACGTTTCAGTATTGTATTATATGATCATGAGACTGTACGTACTTGTAAGATAACAGCTCATTTATAATGCCGTCAGTACATGGTTTCGATATATTGAGGTGGAGAACAGGCGTTTGCATCACGCTGAGATGATGATGATATGAATTTTGGATTGTTCGTTGTCTCGTCTCGCATGGCAACATTAGCTGAATGTAGAACGGATCATCGAACTCATTGAAATTCTTCACCGAAAAGGAAGATTAAACGTTGGGGCAACGGCGGTTCAACGTTCAACGGTCAACCAAGGTTCAATCAGGTTGCGGTAAGAGTTCAAATCTATGATTTTTTTCTCTTTGTGATACATACTCTCCGAGTCATCAGGGGATAAACAAAGGACTGACTGGACTTACGGCTGCTATGATATTAGGTAACGAGTCTCTATTCCTAATATGTCCAGCTGAAACTGAGACGGACATCAAAGCGACCTACGCATCATCACCCGCGACAGCTAAAGCCACAATGACTGGACTCGCAAGCTCTCAACCCGTATTACTACAACGTACAGTAAGAATGATTCCCGATATGTTACCAAAGCATACCGGTATGTCATTCATTGACACTCCGTTACGCCGTCCGCATTATATTGATGTCCAAAAAAAAAACGGATTCGTCGGAGAAATGCACGAAAATGCGGACTTGGCTTCATTGGACGAAGTCAACGGCGTCCAAGCAGGCGAGACGTGGAGAGGCCTCGCGGGTTTGTTTGAACTCGTTTTTACTTCTATCAAGAGGGACGGAGAATCACATAAGATATTAGAAGGGTATGTGAAGGACGCGAAGGAATTTTTGAATATTCAATCTCAAGACTAAACGAGATTATCATTATCTGAATTTATCTCGAGCCTGTATCGGCCAGAAGCCCATGTAGATGGTAGCTCCAGGATTTAGGGTTGAAGGAGAACCAGATCCGGTTTTTAAGAGATGTTGGATTTTTTTCAGATAATGAGAGATCGTTGTGATGATGATGATGCAACTCATTTTCAAAGCTGTCGGCTAGCTGACGTAGCGCAGACCCGAAAAGCAGTTTCATCGCGATTCCAAGCTTCAATAACGAGGAGAATGGATCCAAATACGAAGATCGTCGAACCGGCGAATGCAGTCCACCCTGCTGCTTTCGGACTGGGAGACAAGCTGGCGACGAAGGGTATCCAGACAATAAGTCCGTTTACGACCCAGACAACAGACCCTAGCGTGAACCTCTGACAAACGATAAGATCAGAAAAGAACAGAGGCATTATAAATAAATCGACCTAAAAATCCAACCCACCATGATACATTCCAATACTCCAACTTGAAAACGCGAAAAGACCTGCGCGCGATGCTATGCGCATCTCGAGAGCTGCCTTTAGGTGTCACAACGCGATATCGTTTTTTTCGATGATTCCGTGCGTTCCAGTATGAATACTGATGGTTCTATCATTGATTTGAATTCTGATTCCGATTGCGAGCCATTGGGAGTGCTGCGATGGACGAGACGTGTATGTGTTGGTGCGAAGGTTAGATACCGTCCTGCTACGCTTTCATGGATGATATCGACGTTTTGAGGTAGTGTGTGCGGGAAAAGATTGGCGTTAGTTGACATGGCTAATTTATGTCTGGCGGCATGCAGACCGAGATATTGCTCAGTTGTTTTCAGCCCAAGTCGTGAAAAGTTTGCGTGAGGTCGTCTCTAGTGTGATTGCGTAAGCTTATCGGAGTCCGCTGAGTGGAGTCGCGTTTTGTTTTTGGCAACTTCAATCTTCAGAAGATAAATGTGACTTCTTTGAAGAGAAATCTCACAACATGTACATCAAGATTCCATGTTTTTATCAAGATTGGTGTCCTTTGGAGATAGTGCTGCTGCCTGCAGTTCTGTGCGTGCGCGTCCGGCTGGCGTCGCTTTTTCTCTTCGCAGCGTTGTGTCATTGAATTCGAAGCCGAACATTTTTGCATGGTGAGGTAAATGTTCTCATATACAAAGATGAAAACCGAATTACTACTCATCGTTTAAAACACAGTCTGGTCAACATGTCGCCTCAACAATCTCAGAGAGCTATTGTTAGGGCTACTCAGCTCACACTAGAGGGAGGGGATCCTAAGTAAAATATATTGGGAGAACTATACTACTCACCTAGAGGGAGGGGATCCTAAGAGAACAAGCTTAGGGACCCTCACTCTAGGGACAGCGACTATATACATGAAAAACGATAACGCGGCGTGCGGCCCTGACACAGCTAAGTGCTAGGCGCCCGAACCGAGCCTAAGCGACGTGATGTCATGGGCATCACGCCGGGTACGAGCGCGCGACGCGCGCGAGTGGAGAATGCGAAATAGAGACTGAACAAGGGAACGGAAGATAAAAGTAAAATACGGAAATAGTAAATGGAATGGAAATGAAGTGATGCCGATGATAATAAATAGAAAAACGAGAGACGGTGGTAGCGTACCCTGACAGCTATTATTAATAGCATTTGAGTCATACTAGTACTACTAGAGTATTCCGGAGTTGTGCTAGTAGCACAACTCCGGAATACTGAATCCACCATCGGAGATGATAAGGTGCGGCCGGGACTTAGCAAGCTTAAGGACCAAAACTTAAAAGGACAGCATCTACAACCGAGTGCTTTGCAACATCTGAGCTTGAGCCGAAGTCAAGTTTAGCTCCTTTGACCCCACATGTCTTCTATCATAGTATCAGCGACTTGCGTGAACGCTTGTGAACGCTTCTGCAGTACTGGCACTACTGGTAGATGTTTCTGGAAATTTAATCCCACAACAGATGATAGATCAATCAATACTAATGAAAAGGCAACGATGACTAAGTAGAAGTGCTGACCTAATAATTACCTAATATATTTATGTAAGCAGCGCGAGGTCTGTTCTCCAATGCGAGGCGAAGCCGAGCCTCCGGTGTGTGAAGTGCTGACAGTGGTGGGTGAACCAGCCTCAGCAGCCAATCACAAGACATCAACACTCTCACTCAAATACATTCCTAAAACTCGCACTCTTCGCTGGCATAAAATGAGTGATATGAACAGCCTGAGACCCTGAGAGACTACTAAGACTGACTGATACTACTAATCTTAAGTAATGAGATAAATTAAATACAATAAATGAAATCACTGAGAATAAATAAAGTAGAAGAGTTGAATTATCTTTGTAACTGTAAAGCCCAGTGATAAATTTGGACTTTAGAAACACTTTTATTTTTTTCCATCCTTTAATAGTGACTGAGAATCCCTGAGAACTATTGAAATAGTAGTCACACAGTGTAGAGGGGTGAACTATAAGTGATGTCAGAGCAAGAGTACTCAGTTGAAGAAATGTTTTTGTATTGAATCTATGAGTATTATATGCTAACACAGATCATATTGAGAATGAGCACATGGTGGGTGTGAGTAAGAGAAATGGAAAATACAGAGGATGGGGCAAATGTAAGTGACAGGTGCCCAAACTGAACCTAAGTGATGTGTTACGCACCGGGGTCGGGGTGACTAAGTGAGAGCTCGGAGACAGGTTGGAAATAGGTCGGATGTTGGTTGGCTTCAACTTACTCTTGAGTTGTCCCCTCACGGTGCATTACCAACAATTTCAGGTTGGACTGGGTCTCCAATGTACAAGTGACATTGGAGTTACTAGGAGTGAGACTGAGCTGTGACATCCCGAGGCTGGGATTAAGGTTGGAGAGATGGGGATGTGGTCAGAGAGTATGCAGCGCAGCTGTGATGTAGGATTGAGGGTCAGAGAGGTTGGTCAGAGGTAGCTGTTGAAGAAGATAGACAGAGCGTCACCGACGACACTCGAAGATGCCACCAACAACAACAGGGGATCTTAGATGAGATTGGATTGAGATATGAAATGTGTGGGAGAATGGGCAGAATAAGATGATCATCTATATCAGAACTGGAAAAGTAGTTACAGGAAGGTCAATCTTTAGCTATGAAACTAAATAGAGACCTGAAATGGGTTACAACAAGATAACAAGGACAGAAAAGGAAATGGTTTGGAATGGGGAAACAAAAGAATATAAGTGAAGTATGGAAAAGGAATGAGCGGAGCTCCGCTTAAGCAAGGTGTTACGTGGGCGTGACATGATGTGATGTCACAGGCATCACACCAGGTACGAGCATGCAATATGTGCAAGTAGAGAAGTAGAAATAGAGACAGAAAGAATAAACAAAGGATGGAAATAATGTATGGGAAATGTAAATGAAATAGAAATGAAATAGAACCGATGATAATAAATAAGGAAAAATGAGGGGCGGCAGTAGCGTACCCTGACATTGGGGCCTGGGCATCTGTTGTTGAGTATCCTTGGTTATCCAGACTGTTAAGTACCGATATCTGGGAACGGTAGCATGTACTGTAATAATTAATAGTCACTGAATATATATAATGATACTGTCACCGTTGGCTGATGATATGCAGGACTTGACCTCAACCTGAGTGGGTTGTGCCATGACAGTCTTCAGAGTTTGTCCTGACATTCGTTAAGGACATTGAGTTTGTCTAGGAACCTCTTGATAGCCGTGTTCCGAGCTTCAAGTTCCGCGAGCTGTATCTCTTGATGGATAGTGTCAATTTCAGCAAGGACAAGAAGAACTTCGAAATATAACTCGCAGTAACAACAGATGGCTTCCATCATTGCAGTTGGTGGTAAACGATCTTGATGATCAATGATGAAGAGCATAAGATATAAAGGAGCTTATAGAGATATCAAACTATGTTCAATATTAAGTCTGAAGAAACTATCTATAAGTATAGTAGGGTTTATATACATGTCAGATAATTAATTCTAGCTCAGTTCAAAATAGATTCTGAACTTGAGAAATACAAACAAGTTGTGAGATTCGTAAGTAACATCAATATAAGGGTCTCAACGGGTTTCGGGTATGACAGGTAATACCTGCAGGTACGGGTATTACTATTTTCATGCAAAAAGCTAAACCATACCTGCCCCGGGTTTTGCAATTTTTGATTTTTGAGAAATGGGTTTGACCCGATACCCGCAAACCCACGGGTAAATCCGTGAAAAACCCGTACCTGTACCCATGGGTTTTGGAAAAAATCAAATTCACAGGTTCAGGTACCTGCGTGTACGGGTACCTGTACCTGCGGGTAAAGTCTAAGGATCTCAATGGGTTTCAGATATGACAGGTATTACCTGCAAGTACCTGAACCTGTGATTTTGATTTCTCTAAAACCCACAGGTATTAGTACAGTACCTGTAAAAAACCTGCAGGTATTGAGTCAAATCCATTTCTCAAAAATTGACAATTGTATCTCAAGCAAACTTTCCTACATCTCCAGTGCACAGGTAAAACCTGTTGAAAACCTTATTCCAAATATCTTTTAATTCACGGGCTCTCAGAAAGTCTCAAGCACGTGCGCGGCTTGCCGCGCTATTCCACCCTTGTTACATATATGAAGTCGCGATGGTCCGGCGTCTAAATTTATAATTTACGTAATCCCTTACATAATAAAAAAGAGCTGTGCGCGCGCAGGTCCAGGTAGTGAACAAATTGCAACAATTGTGGCCCGGTTTCCACTAAACTCAAGAGTTTTTTATATAAAAAAAAAATTGTATTATAAAAAATGTATGAATAAAATATTGCAACCTTTTTTTCCCAGAAGAAAAAGGGAAAATTTTTGATTTTTGATTTCAGGCTCAAAAAGCTAATTGTGGACATAAGCTGTGGGTGCCTTCTTCGTGGTAACTTCCTCGGGGGTCCAAAACCCACTCTTTTAGGGGTACCTACCACCACTGTGGGGGAAGTGGAACGCCCCCACCTCGGAACAAGTTCTAAACTCAAACACTTTTGGGATTTATTATTATTCTACAATGTGAGTTGTTGGATATATTATCAAAATAAATAAAAATTAATTAAATTAATTTTTTTAGGCAACCCACAACTCCGGAAAGGGATAGAATAATTGAACGGCAGAGGGAAAGAGAGGAGCGTCAAATGACTTCTCCTACTCAAAGAAGAGAGAGAAGACAAATTTTAATCAGGCAAAATCCTATTGCAGGGCCAATTCCTTTTGAATTACCAGGTGTTCCTGTAAACCCTGGCCCTGCTCTGGGTGAGGATCCTTTTCACCCTACACCAAGGGAGCAACTTCGTCAAATATATGAACAGTTGGATGCTATTCAGCCACAACTACAGAGGAATGTTAGAAGGGATGTTGGAAGGAATAATGGATTTATTCCAAATGAAAACTTAGGTGTTGCTGGCGTTGTCAATCTACGGGCTCAGGCAGATCAGATCCAACTGCATCCCAGGCGAGATGGCCAAAGAAATAATGGTGTGGTTCCAGAAGAAAATTTAGGTGTTGCTGGTGTTGCCAATCTACATGCACAGGTGGAGCAGATCGAATTGCAGCCTGCACGTGGCCGGGGTAGGGGTAGAGGTAGAGGTAGGGGTAATGGTAATGGTAGAGGCAGAGGTCAGGGTAATGGTAGAGGCAGGGGTCAGGGTTTGGATAACAGGGCAGGCTTACCTCGAATTCAAGCAGCACAGTTAAATAATCCACTGCCACAAGCTGATCAGCCTATGGTAGATGCTCCCCCTGATCCAGATGTGGATATCCAAGATATTCAAGATACTGAAGATGATGAAAATGATGAAGATGATGAAAATGCTCTGGATGCAATAGGACCAGATATTTTCGGAGAAGATCTTCCTGTCGATCCCGGACCGCTATTGCTGTTTGCCAGACAGCCTGTTATTGAAGAAGAAGTCCAAGTGAACAATCTGGGACCAATGACAGTAGTATGTCAACATTGTCGAGCACTGCATTGGTCTGCAGAGTGTCTGACCACTTCTTCCATTCTTAATCCAAAATTTGGAATGTGCTGTCTCCAAGGAAAAATTGAACTACCTGACTTACAGCCACCACCCGAGTTACTGAGGCGTCTGTTTCACGAGCAAACAGATGAGGCAAAAGAGTTTCGAGAAAATATTCGTCAGTATAATTTTGCCCTGGCTTTCACATCTCTTGGAGCAGACTTCGATCAACAAATATTGGCAAATCGTGGGCCATACGTTCTCAAGCTATTAGGAGGGCTGTATCATCGACATGGGAGTTTGGCACCTGATGAAAATAATGTTGATGATCATGGTCAACCAAGAGCGAGTTATGCACAGCTATATATTTTCGATCCCGCAACCGCACTGCAACATCGTCAGAATAATAATCAGAATCGACTCAATATTAATGTCACGCCCGGCGTGCCCCGTGACCCATTCCGGAGTCTTACGTAATCCATACTCTAGATTCCCCGGTTTTGATTAAGTACGTTGTCCGTACTCATCTCCGCACTTCCCCGTACTCCATGCACAGCCTCCCGATCCGTCTCTTTTCGAATAAGAGCATACCCGTCCGATATTCCAATTAACCAGGACTTGCCCGCTCCGGACTCTGCCTAATCATCTATACTGGTTTTAACCATTCCGTTTTGATCCACTCTCCCTATCCAGAATAGTTCTTCCGTACTTGTATTTAAGCCCCAGTCTTGTAGCTGGGAAACCTCAGTCAGAATATAGTATTAATTAGTTCTCCGTTCTTCTCTTCTATCTAATCCGTCTCCGTTCTTCCTCGTACTCTGCGTACTGTGTCTCGTACTTGGTTGCGGACTCGTGCGTAGTTATAAGTCCAGTCGTCGCCAGACGTCTTGGATATCTGAAGTCCCTCGTCGTACTTGACATCGGACTTGTGCGTACTAGATACGTACTCCTCTCGTTCTCTGAAATCGAGGGATATCTGAAGTTGGGCGAGTGGGCACAGCATATAAGCTGAAGCCAAGTCCCTCACACCCGTACTCTTCGTACTTCATTTATTCTATCTTTATCCGCACGCACGTGTTTCGTACTAGACCGGACTTTGCCGGGATAGGCTCGGAACACGGCGCTTGACAATTAACACTCTCTCCGATCTTCAAGAGATGATGTTGGTGCATAATCCATTCGTTCCAATATATCAGCAAGCTTACGAACGTTTACGTGCGACTGGTAACCAAGTGCTGGAAGCCCGTTTAACATACCGAGTCTTTCAGGATCCTCGAAGATACAATCTCCCCGCACCTGGGCTACAGGAGATTGCCGCTGTCTTACCTGGTGATGGTGTTGCGGCTGCAAACCGCGATATCGTTTTACAACTACAGCGTCCACCAGATGCAGCTCATAGGTTCCAACGTATTACTGAGGGTCATGCTCTCTATGCACCCTTACAATATGTTCTATTCTTTCCTCTTGGTGAGCCTGGATGGCACTATAGGATTCCTTATGCCAATCAACCAGATTTCTTACGCGGCAATCCTTTTGAAAATCGGGCCATTCCTGGCGCTAATCCTAATAATTGTTCGCAACGTTGGGTTACGATGGCAAAGTATTACTGCTACCGTATAATGGAACGTCTGAATGAGCCAGATACTCTACTTCGAGGAGGAAAGCTTCTTCAGCAATACATTGTTGATGCATGGGCAGCATCAGAACAAAGTCGGCTACGTTGGATTGAACATAATCAGACCAAGCTACGTGCCGAGTTATATCAGCAAGCAATCGATGCATTTACACGAGAAGACGTGGATGCCGATGAGATCGGTCAAAAAGTTATCCTCCCTGCAACATTTACAGGAAGTGCTCGCAATATGCTTGAATCGTGTCAGAATTCTCTGGCAATTTCACGCAAGCTTGGAAATCCTATGATATTTCTGACTATGACAGCCAATCCTCAATGGCCAGAAATTCAGAATGCATTACTGGAAGGTCAATCAATTCACGATCGACCTGACTTGGTCACACGTGTTTTTGAGTTGAAAAAGAAAGCTCTGTTGAAAAGACTCAAAAAGGATGGGTAAGAATTTAGATCCAATAAAAAAACTTTGTGCAACTGACTAAACAAATAATTTAGATATATTGGAGAAGTTACTGCTGTTAGGGCGACTCAGGGCACACACCTAGAGGAGGGAAAACCTAAGATCTATTGAGGGGCATCGACTAACTACTCACCTAGAGGAGGGAAAACCTAAGAGAACAAGCTTAGGCATCCCCCTCTAGGGAAAACGCATATAAGTACAGAGTCCGAGGCGCCCGACTGATCTCCATGGGATCCGAGGAGATACAACAGAAATCGGAGTAGATCGAAGAGATCAAAAAATCGAGAAAACGATGAAAATAGTGGAAACGGCGGAATACGGGAAATGAAGGAAATCGAAACACGAAATGAAATCGAAAGAAATCGAAAAGATCGAATAATCGGGCAAGGTGCTAGCGTACCGTAACACCACCCCCCCCTTCAACAAGGCGGCGACCCGACGCCTGAGACTTAACTGTTAGGACGCGGAAGGAAAATAAGACCACCAATCGTTCGAGGTGCGTTCGGATGAGATCGGTAGAAATCTTGTATAAGATCGTGTGCTGCGACATCTTTCTCGGGAACCCACTGGTCGTGCTCCGGACCATAACCCTCCCATCGAACTTTGAATTCCAGTCGACGGCGGAAAATACGGCTATCCAGTATTTCTTCAACCACGTAGTGTTCGCCATCATCACGAATCTCAGGGGCGGAGGAGGCTTCGAACGACGACCTGGTATGGTGTCTGGCACCGATGGCTTCAGCTTGCCCACATGAAATACGGGATGAATTCTAGACATCGATTTCGGTAGAACGAGTCGATACGAACGGGTTCCGACCTTGGTCGCGATTGGAAAGGGGCCCAGGAAACGATGCGATAATTTGACAGATGGACGAGTAGTTTTGATATCGCTAGCATCTAGATAAACCTTATCTCCAGATTTGTAGTCAGGTGCTGGCAAATGTTTGCGATCATAGTACTTAGCCATGTCGTCCTTAGCCTTTAGAATTGCAGCACGAGCTTCCTCCCAAGAATGAGACATCCTATCCTTGAAATCGTTAACCGATTCGATTTTCGATTCTGCTGATCGCGGTTCGAAACCCATTCGAGGGTGGCGACCAGTGTCGAGCTCGAAAGGCGTAGCTTGAGTAGCCGAGTGAACATGATTGTTATATGCGAACTCAGCCATCGGTAGCAGTCGATCCCAATCGTCCTGACGTTCAGAGGTGAAGATGCGAAGGTATTGCTCGACCTCAGCGTTCGCTCGTTCTGTCTGACCATCGGTTTGGGGGTGATACGCAGTGGAGCGTGCAAGCCGAATACCGAGCAATCGAGAGAGTTCCTGGGTGAAACGAGACGAGAATTGAGGTCCATGATCCGATATGATCTTCTCGGGTAATCCATGCAACTTCCAGACGTGTTGGAGGTAGAGAGATGCAAGGCCCGAAGCGTCAACAGTAGTAAATGTTGGGACAAAGTGAACCCGTTTTGTCAGTGAATCTACTACCGAAAGAATTGCATCATAACCATTCGATTCCGGGAGTTCGACAATGAAATCGACCGATATGAATTGCCAAGGTCGATTCGGAGTTTCGGTAGGTTGCAATTCGCCATACGGAGCATGTCTCGAGGGTTTCGTACGTATACAAGTGTCACAGGCCTCTACATACCGTTGTACATATCGAGAGATCCCGGGCCACCAAAAGGTTCGCGATACCAGTTCTAACGTTTTAAATCGACCCGGGTGACCAGCGAGTTTGGTGTCATGATGTCGTTGGACGATTTCCCGTCGCAAATCATCTACTTCGGGAACATAGATCTTCCCTCGGTAGTAAATGACATCCTGATCCTCAGCCCATTCGCTGGTGTGAACCGATCTCCCACCTATCGCCTTAAGGGATTCGATGGCTTTCGAAACGCTATCTTCTCGTTTGCCTTCTCTGTTCGCTTTCCGTATCTGGCCTAGGAACTCGTCCTCCTCCCCTCTAAGGCGGAATGTTTGCATGGCATTGATAGCAAACATTTCGGGTCGGATTAGAGTGATACCTTGATTATCGAACTTTCCCGAACCATGATCGGCACGACGTGAGAGACCGTCAGGCTTACCCATTGATTTACCAGTTATATGCCGCAAGGTGAAATCGAAACGCGCGAGATAAACCGACCAACGAGCTTGCCTGCGATTTAGATTGCGAGCCGTCATGAAATACTCCAGGTTTTTGTGATCCGTGCGAATGTCAATCGGATGAGTCGCACCTTCCAGGAAATGTCGCCATTCTTCTAATGCTCGAATGATAGCTAACATCTCTTTGTCGTGGATTTCGTAATTTCGCTCCACCGGGCTCAAAGCCTTCGAGAAGAAGGCCACTGGGTGCCATTTGTTGTCCTCGAGAGAAGGTTGAGACAGGACGGCACCTGTCGCGAAGTCGGAACTGTCAGCTTCTACTCGGTAAGGTTTCGATGGATCAGGAATCGCAAGAACCGGTGCAGAGGTCATTGCCGATTTCAGAGAATCGAAAGCTTGTTGACAAGTGTCGGCCCAGATAAACGGAACTTCTTTCTTGGTGAGGCCAAACAAGGGAACGGCGATCAGCGAGAAATCCTTAATAAATCGGCGATAGAAGTTCGCGAAACCCAAAAACGATTGAACCTCAGTAACATTCTTCGGAACTGGCCAATCTCTGACACCCGATACTTTCGCAGGGTCCATCTCGACGGTGTTCTCGGATATGACCAGACCTAAATACTCGATCTTAGTACGACAGAATTCGCATTTCTCAGCCTTGAGATAGAGTTTATGCTCCCTTAGTCGTTCTAAGACGCGACGTGTGATGCGATCGTGCTCTTCTTTCGTTCTCGTATAGATCAGTATATCGTCGATATAAACAGCTACAACCCCTTCCGTGATCATGTCCTCGAAAATCTCGTTCATCATCGTCTGGAATGTCGCCGGACTGTTGGTCAAACCGAAGAACATGACCAAAGGTTCGAACAGTCCTCGATTGGTGCGAAATGCTGCCTTCCACTCATCGCCCTCTTTGATGCGAACATTGTTGTATCCCCACCTAACATCGAGCTTCGTGAAATACTTCGCGCCTCTCAACTTGTTGATGAGTTCGGGAATCAGGGGTAACGGGTATCGATTTTTGATGGTCATCGCGTTGAGAGCCCGATAGTCCTGAATGAGTCGTAGGGAGCCATCTTTCTTTTTGATAAAGAAGACCGGGGAAGCCATGGGCGATTTCGAGGGACGGATTCGACCCGAACGAAGATTTTCTTCCAAAAACGCATCGAGTTCCTTCTGTTCATTAGGCGACAGAGGGTATACCTTGCAAAACTTGGGATCCGAATCGGGTAAAAGCTCTATTGCATGATCCCACTTCTTTGGAGGCGGTAAGGAGTCGAATGATTCTTTCGCGAAAACGTCTTCGAAATCGTGGAACATTTCGGGGACGATTTCTCGAAATCCCGATTTGGGGGTATCTCTGGTATTATTCGCATGCGCCTGAGCCAATCGCTGGGAGATAGTCTCCGTAGCTCTGATACGGCAACTGTCCAGGGGTTCTGAATTAAGGGAAACCGCGAATAATCGATCACCTTCTTCTGGGTGAAACTCATCTTCCACGTTCACGAGATCAGGCATATCTGGATCGGTGGATTCGGTTTCGTCCAGGGTGACAGGAGGGATCGCTCGAACTGAACGCAGGAAACGTTTCGGGCCTTTCTTTTCAGTAGAAGGCGGTCTACAAGATCGACATTCGGGATTACACCGGGTTAACTCGACCTCTCCAGTTGAGTAGTCGATCACCGGGTTGTGAGCCTTGAACCAGGGTAGTCCCAGCAACACTGGATATTTGCCAAGGGCAGTGACGGCGAACATGACACGTTCGGAATGGGTTTGATATCGCATCACCAGGTCCACTACATGCGTGATATTTCCTGCCTGATTGGGGGTACCATCAACATTGAAAACAGGAATCGGTTTCGGTAATCGAATCTTCGGGAGCCGATTCTTCTCGACAAAGTCCTGATCGAGGAACATCCCACTAGCACCAGTGTCGAGCATCGCCTTCGAGTGAATGAGATCGCCCGTATCGGTGCTCTGAAGTTCTACATCGATCTCGAGCTTCTGAGTGCCGGCAGTGGCATTGAGACGGTATTCGCGTGGAATTCGCTTGCGTCTTCCAATCGAAAGGCGACGAGGACCAGGGATCAGAGGGTTCGACAGAGGAATGGATGCATCAGAGTCAATAGAATTCGAATCAGAAATTTCATTGCACTTGTCTTCTATGTACAATACATCGAATCTATTTGACGTCGGCAGTGAGGGCGCATCCCTTACTCGCTGCCGTTCTGAAAATCCTCTCTAGTTGCCGTGACCGCGATCTCGTTTTCTTCCGTAGCGATCTCGACACGATTCTGCATTTCCAGCACATCTTGTTGAGCAAATCGTTGCTCGAGAATCTCGTCGATTTCATCGGTCTGCATAAATCGAACATCGAATGCGCGTGGGCAGTCCTTAACGAGATGACCTAACTGTCCACATCGGAAACACCGGGCTGTCTCAGTCTGTATGCGGCGGCGAGCAGCATCAACCTCCATGGCATCATTTCGGGTTGGAGGCGCAGCATTGGCAGGAGCAGAAATCGGTGATCGTATCGGGTGAGACATGGCGGCAGGGATCGGTGCACGAGGTGGAGGAAAAGGAGGTGGGGAGTAAATAGGGGTCCCGCCGTACGTTGGTAGATCGGGAATGGGTTGGGTCGAGTTCGGGAGATCGGAATCGACGTAAGAGGGGTTGAAGTTGAATTACCTGCAACGACTCTACGTTGGGTGGCATTGAAGGCATCGTTGGTACGGCGAGCCTGATCGAAGAGTCTAGCAGCCTGAACCCATCCTTCGTAATCGCTGTAATCGGGTCGATTCTGCATCGTTCCCACTTTACTAGAGATCTCTCGGTCTAAACCTTGTCGATAATACGTTGTCAGCGCAAGGCCATCATGAATCGTAAATCCCGCGCGATCTACGATTATGCGAAACGCATCGGTGTAATCGTCTACATTTCGACCTCCTTGAGCATAACGTCCCGAGAGAAGGAGATTCAATGCGTCTTCGGCTTCGGTTACCGGGAAGAATTCAGAGCGAAACTTCTGTCGGAAATCCTCCCAGGTCTCATAAGGAGCCAATCCCCGGTTGTACTGGGCCTGAACAAGTTCAGCAAAGGCACCAGCGCGTCCACTATTCATGTAGGATAGTACCCAGATGACTTTGGTACTGAGATTCGGGAAATCGCCACCGCATACACTCATGTAGAGTTCGACCGAGTTCCAGAACGTACGGCCGTTTTTGCGATCTCTGTCAGGGTACGTCCCAGGTTAACGGTCACTCTAGTATATTAGTGTAGTATAGTATAACCTACTTAGATGCCTACGTGCTCTACGTCGGTCATACGGTACCCGGTATGCCGGTCCGTGTTCAACCCTCGCGTATTCTCCCGAACTTCTCCCGTTTCTCCGTTCGCTTCATTCTGTCACATCTCCCTCCTTCTCTATGTCGTTCGTATGTCCTCGGCTGCCGACTCTTCCTATTGGCAGATAATGCACCTGTTAGTTATTGGTTAGAGATAACGTAAACATGTATATATACTTCCGTGCGCGCAAGTGTAGTTCCTTGCGCTATTATAGACTGGGTTACTGGGTTATAGTAGCAGTCCGATCCTTAAGTCTTACCGCTGAACGGTCGTGCCCTAACAATCTCCATCATAAGCGAGAGGTACAGCGGGGCGAGTGTTTCGAGACGATCTCGTCTCGTTTTGAGGGTTTGGAGACGAGGCTCCAGGATTAGGGGTGTTCGGATTAGCGGGATCGGCAGTAGAAGCCTGGGGGGGAAGAAGTCGGTTGAGATGAGTTACAAGCTCTTCCATTCTTTGTTCAATCGCAGTGAGGCGAACGATGGGATCACTCTCAGGCTGTTCCATGACGAAAGGAATCGAAGAACGAAGGGCGGAGGGGTCGTTTTATGGGCGAACAATGTCGGGAACGTCTGAGACACTGCTGACGAAGAGTTTCCGAAAGAAAACGACAATAGAAACGACCGGTCCGAATGTAGAAGCTTGTTCTACTGTTAGGGCGACTCAGGGCACACACCTAGAGGAGGGAAAACCTAAGATCTATTGAGGGGCATCGACTAACTACTCACCTAGAGGAGGGAAAACCTAAGAGAACAAGCTTAGGCATCCCCCTCTAGGGAAGACGCATATAAGTACAGAGTCCGAGGCGCCCGACTGATCTCCATGGGATCCGAGGAGATACAACAGAAATCGGAGTAGATCGAAGAGATCAAAAAATCGAGAAAACGATGAAAATAGTGGAAACGGCGGAATACGGGAAATGAAGGAAATCGAAACACGAAATGAAATCGAAAGAAATCGAAAAGATCGAATAATCGGGCGAGGTGCTAGCGTACCGTAACAACTGCATATGTGTATACCATTGAATTCCAGAAGCGTGGCTTACCACACATGCATCTTCTGATATGGGTGGAGCAGAATGCGCGCCTTCTCACTCCTGCAGATGTGGACTCGCTTATTTCAGCTCAGCTACCCGATCCTGCTACACATCCAAGACTATTTGAGCTGGTCACCACACTCATGATACATGGTCCATGTGGACGGGATCATCCTAATGCACCCTGCATGGTTAATGGGAAATGCAGTAAAAAATTTCCCAAGGATTTTGCCGAAGTGACCACACTTAACAATGATGGTTATCCAACATATGCCCGTCCAAATAACGGCCGGACATTTATCAAAAATGGTATTACCTTTGATAATCGCCATGTGGTTCCTTTCTGCCCTGTTTTTCTGCTTGAGTTTGCATGTCATATCAATGTGGAAATGACAGCCTCAATCAGAGCGATAAAATATATTCATAAATATATTAACAAGGGTCATGATAGGACCACTTTGGAGGTACAACCAGGTCAACAGGGAAATCAAGCAAACGAGGAACTTCGACGCAATGAGGTTAAACGCTACTTGGATTGTCGATATGTCAGTTCGCACGAGGCTATCTGGCGACTCAATGAGTTTGAGTTACATCGACAGGTGCCAACTGTCATCGCACTTCCTGTTCATGATGAAAATCAGCAAATGGTGGTTTTCAATCCAGATATTCCTCGAGAGCTCTTACTTGATCGAATCGAAAACCACAGGACCAAGCTTACTGCTTATTTCAAAGCTAATGAAGACTATGCATGGGCCAGAGAGTTGCATTATATCGAGTTCCCTGAACGCTTCATCTGGAACAAGACAAATAATTCCTGGAAACCCCGTCAAAGGTGCCGCGCAATCGGTCGTATTCATTTTGCAAGTCCTTATTCAGGTGAACGATTTCATATTCGTACCCTTCTCACAGTTGTACGTGGAGCACGATCATTTGCGGAACTTCGTACTTTTGAAGGTATTGAATATCCGACTGCCAAGGAAGCCTGTTTGGCAAGAGGTCTCTTGGAGGATGATAATGAATGGATACTTTGCCTACAAGAGGCTGCTGCAATTCAATCTGGTCATCAACTTCGGGGCCTGTATGTATCCATTCTTACCCATTCAATTCCTTCCAATGCACGAAATCTCTGGATGATGTTCAGAGATCACCTATGTGATGATCTCTTGCGTGTCATACAGCGAGATTATGATAAGCCAGATCCAACACAAGAGGAGATCTATGACTTTGGTTTATACAAAATCGATATCATCCTTCATAAAATGGGTCGATCATTGTCAGATTTTAGTCTTCCTGCTGTAATCGGTGATTGGGAGAATAATGCTGGAAATAGGCTTATTACCGAACAGCTAAACTATAATATTGCCGATGAACAAATCCATGCAGAAGAGATGTACGGTCAACTCAACGCTGTTAGGGCTACTCAGCTCACACTAGAGGGAGGGGATCCTAAGATAATATATTAAGGAGAATACTAACTACTCACCTAGAGGGAGGGGATCCTAAGAGAACAAGCTTAGGGACCCTCACTCTAGGTACAGCTACTATATACATAAAACGACGACGCGGCGTGCGGCCCTGACACAGCTAAGTGCCAGGCGCCCAAGCCGAGCCTAAGCGACGTGATGTCACGGGCATCACGCCGGGTACGAGCGCGCGACGCGCGCGAGTAGAGAAAGTGAAATAGAGACAGAACAAGGAAACGGAGAGTAAAAGTAAAATATGGAAATGATAAATAAAATAGAAAGGAAATGATGCCGATGATAATAAATAAGAAAATGAGAGACGGCGGTAGCGTACCCTGACAAACGCAGGTCAACGTGCCGCTCATGATGCAATTCTCGACTCTGTTCGTAATAACCAAGGTCGGCTCTTCTTTCTTCATGGACCAGGTGGTACTGGAAAGTCATATACTTGGAATGCAATTGCACACTCATGCAGAGCAGAAGGAATGATTGTGTTATGTGTGGCATCATCAGGCATTGCTGCACTTTTGCTCAAAGGTGGTCGCACATCTCACAGCACATTCAAGATTCCCCTTGATATTCTTCCGAATTCGACATGCAGTATTGGCCGAAACACCCTTCGCGCAGAACTAATGGCTCAAGTTCGATTAATCATATGGGACGAAATGTCCATGCAGCATCGTCACACATGCGAGGCCGTCGATCGTACACTACGGGATATTCGGAATGAACCTGATCGTTTATTTGGAGGTATCACTGTGGCATGGGGTGGAGATTTTCAACAAATTCTTCCAGTTGTTCCCAAAGGCTCCAAGGAAGAGATTATCAATGCCTGTATCCAACGGTCCCCACTCTGGCAGAATGTTCATATATTGCATTTGGTGGAGAATATGCGTATTGACCATGCTGATCCTCAGAGTGTGGAGTTTGCCCAATGGCTTCATGGTATAGGGCAGGGTATTGATCTTCCGCTGGATCATTCCTTTGATATTCCCGAAAACATGCGCTGCGAGCCATCTGTACAAGGACTCTGTCAGGGTACGCTACCGCCGTCTCTCATTTTCTTAGTTATTATCATCGGCATCATTTCTTTTCTATTTTATTTATCATTTCCATATTTTACTTTCACTCTCCGTTTCCTTGTTCTGTCTCTATTCCACTTTCTTTACTCGCGCGCGTCGCGCGCTCGTACCCGGCGTGATGCCCGTGACATCACGTCGCTTAGGTTCGGCTTGGGCGCCTGGCACTTAGCTGTGTCAGGGCCGCACGCCGCGTCGTCGTTTTATGTATATAGTCGTTGTACCTAGAGTGAGGGTCCCTAAGCTTGTTCTCTTAGGATCCCCTCCCTCTAGGTGAGTAGTTAGTTTCCCTTCCAATATATTGTCTTAGGATCCCCTCCCTCTAGTGTGAGCTGAGTAGCCCTAACAGACTCATTCAAGCTACCTATCCCCAGGTTGACATGACAACTATTTCCTCGAACGCGCGATTCTTTGCCCAAGAAACTCTGAAGTTGATGAATTCAATAAGTTGATCCTCGATCAATTTCCTGGAGAAATAGATGTTTGCCATGGTGTGGATTCAGTTAGGAGAGAGGTCGAAGATGATTTATTCCCAGTGGAATACTTGAATTCACTCGATGTTCCTGGATTACCACCAGCAAAGCTCAAACTGAAGCTCAATATGCCTCTTATCATCCTTCGCAACATCAATCCCGAAGCAGGGCTTTGTAATGGAACCCGTGTTCGCCTCATCCAGAAACGTCGCAGAGTCCTTCATGTTCGAATCCTCACAGGTCCAGCAAAAGGATCCACAGCCTTTATTCCACGAATTAAACTCAGTTCCACCGATCTCCCCTTCGAACTTATGAGGCTGCAATACCCCCTCCGGCCTGCATTTGCAATGACTATCAACAAAGCACAAGGGCAGTCATTAGGATATGTTGGAATAGATTTACGTGCTCAAATTTTTTCTCATGGACAACTTTATGTTGCTGTCTCCAGAGGTACTAATATGGGGCAGATAAAAGTACTTTTACCTCCAAATTCTAATGGAAAAACAGTAAATATTGTATATAAAGATGTACTACTTTGATACATGTATATATTAGACTACTATTTTCTTATACCATCTTTCTTATTTTTGTATCTCAAAATTAACTTGCTCGGATCAAGCCTGAACACGGGCGCAGCTTGCTGCGCTTATTCTCTGCTAGTCTTCTTTCATGACTAATCGAAGTGACCGATCGCTCTGATCTGCTCCCCACCCCCAACTATATCGTTCTCTGAATTGCTTCAAAGAGACAGTTTTATCATGAATTCGACTGCACCTTTGTCGTACGTGGCTTTTGTAGAGTCGGTTTCTAAAGTTACAAAACATCTGATCTCTTGATCGTGGCACTCCGTAATAGTAAAGGCATTATTATCTCAGGTTCTTATAACATCCCTTCTCCAACGATATTGGAAGCTAACACTAAGATTAAGACATCAGGCTGCTTAACCTTCCTGTTAGCCGACTTCCGGGGCGTTCTAAGTTTCATGTCAAGATCGAGTAAGACAATAAACGCAAAGCCCGAACAATGGAAAAATACCCTGATGGAAATAGTGTGCGCTGGGAGGAACCAATCTCATTGTATGTCGTTTGTATTCTTCATACGCTGCGTTTTCACACCACAAATCAGAAACATTGCGGATATCACTGACGATCCAACGATCACCATCACTGTCAAAAAGTTCCATGTCCGTACTGGTAAAATTGGCTCATTTGAAAGAAAAGTTGTAGATATTGTTGACTCTGGTAGGATTTTTCATTTTCATTTTCATTTTGACGTTGATTGACAGTATATACAACATATACATAGGAGAGTGTACATTAAATATGTCTGGAGATTGTCAATTGAAGTTCACCATCAAAGAAACGCTCAATGTTCTTCCAACCATGATAGACGAAGTTTTTGATTTAACAGCCCAAACGCAAGCTGCTGCGAATCAAGAGGATATATGGCCCTTACTGTTGTTGTTTGAGATTTTCATGAATGCCATAGATGCGGCCTCTGCAGTATGTTACATAAAAATTTAGGAATCTGGCTGAGACTGAAACCCTTTCAAGCTTAACCCCTATGCGAAGTTGGCGTGGAGTATATTTTCTTCTATTCCGAAGGTATTACCCAGCCCATTATCTGTCAATGTCTGTCACAGCTCCTGATTTAAATCCAGATAATTATCTTTCAGAAAGACCGCGATAAAAGCGTTGTGAAATTATGTGAAAAACTGAAGGAAATTTATGATTACATTACCGACGTGGAACGGCTCCCTGAACGCGAGGATATTATTCATACTCAAAGCAAGGCTTTTGAATTATTGGTTCAACAGACGATTGAATGCGCTTACTTTATAAAAGACTATAGCACTGGAAGTATAGGTCAAAGCTTCTTTTGTTTTTTTTTATATTCCGTAATCTAAATGAAATTTCTTTAGTTGGAAAAGTCTGGGAAGGGACCACCATTGATGATCAAGTCAAATCTTTCAATGAAAGGCTGGATCACTATCTGAGCGTTATTACTGGTTCTATAACTCTTGAGACTGGAATCGTGACACTCAGAATCTCGGTCATTACTGCGGAGACAAGTTCGTACATTCTAATTTTACTCAAGTGAGAACCCTCTGCGACTTACAATCACATTATTTGGAGGATTTGATACTTTTGGACAAAATGCCATACGCACGGGATGCTGGGTTCATTTCCGGCAAACGATGTTTACCGGGTACCCGTCAGCGTTTGATCAACGAGATATTGGCCTGGGTCAACTTGAATAGCGACGTATCTCAACGAATACTCCTTCTTAGTGGACAAGCTGGCACGGGGAAGTCAGCAGTTGCTCATACTATAGCGGAAATATTCACGAAACAAAATCGACTCGGGTCCATGTTTTGTTTCAACAAAAGTTACAAAGATCGGTGTAATCTTCTTTTTAGCACTATTTCTCGTGGTTTGGCCGATAGCGATGTGTTGTGGCGGAAACGCTTGGTGGAGATTATCCAAAACACTGCGATCAGGACTTCGATGGATCCTGTGACGCAATTCGATGAGCTTATTGCCGAACCTTCTAAGAAAGTAGTGATGGTTGGGCCTGTCGTTATGTCGCAAAAACCGAAAGAGGTTTATTTACCATTATAAACACTGTGGAAAAAACGGCCACTGAAGTAAGTGGCATTCAGTGGGCATGACCACTGAGTGACCCCATTCAGTGGTTGGTCAGTGGTCATACCCACTGATAATCAGTGGTACACCAGTGGTTAGTCAGTGGTCAGTGGGAGGTCAGTGGTCATGACCACTGAATCTCAATTTCAGTGGTAATTCAGTGGTAACGGTGCCACTGAATGTCAGTGGTGGGTCAGTGGTGGGTCAGTGGGTGACGATATTCAGTGGTTCTATACCATTGAATTCTCTTGTTAGTGGACGGCATACCAGCTTATAATTAATTATTTATTTCTTAGTAAAAATATTTATTTTTTGTTTAGTATGAAGGTTATAATGCACGTCATCAGCACGTGATGTGACGCGCGACGCGTAACTCGCTGTGTTTAAATCGGAGTTCAAAATCGACTGTATGCGCGTGCTTAGCTTTTAAAGACTTCAACTTTTTTTTTCGCTTCATCAAGTCTCATCCCCCGCCTTTCACCGTCTCATCGCCGTCCACACCGCCGTCCACACCACCATCCACGCTGCCATTCATGCTGCCGTCCACACCACCATTCGCATTATCATCCACACCATCACCGTCATCCCGTTATCATCCCGGTGTCATCCACACCACGTCCGTGCCTTCCGCCTCGTCCGCAGCCGGTGACGCGCAGTCGTCCTTCACACCAGTGAGTGAGTTAACTCCTAATCACACACCTATGGGTAACAACATACATATATGATACAGATTTTGCTGCTCGCGCAGCGCAGTTTGCAGGACTTCGGATTGACTTGGGATGAGGCCGAGTGAGAGCGGCGAGAGATACCAGGATTTGGTTTAGTCATAGTCGATTAGTTAGCGCGGTTTTTTTCTGTATATGGACATATGTACACATTATTACAAATAAAACATAAAATTATATAATAACAAACAAGGAGAGCGAACGACAGAATAGATGCACGGGCCGAGAAACCACCAGACTTATCACTTATCACTTATCTTAACTGTCAGTGGAAAAATACCACTGAGCCCCACTGAAATTCAGTGGGAGAATTCCACTGAACCCCACTGAATTTCAGTGGTTTTTACCACTGAAACGGCGGAAAAACCACTGAAATTCAGTGGTCAGACCACTGACAAACCACTGATATTCAGTGGGTCTACCCACTGGATCACCACTGAGTATCAGTGGCATTCAGTGGCGATTTTTTCCACAGTGAAACCAAAATTAGACTGAAAGGCGCCGGGGGGGTTTATAATGCATTATTTACAATTCAAGGCTCTCATTTACCACAAGCCGTGTTTATAAATCAAGTCAACCGTTTTTTATGCAATATCATATTGATCTTTTTTTTTTTTTGGTTTTATCCTTTCCAATTTTAAGATCACAAGTTAAAGTAGTCTTTAAAACAATTATATTGAAGATATTAATGTACATAGTCTATACTAGTTTACACTACGCCACAAGTCTAAGTAGTACACTAGACAGCTACTAATAGACTACTAATCCTAGACTACTATCTACTATTAGACTGACACTAAAATAAACTACAGTGTTACTTATAAGACTACTACTACTGTACTTACTACTACGAGTGGGGGGAAGATGGAGAATGAAACTAAGTCCCGAGTTTATATGGAAACCTGATCTTGCGCACAGACCATCCTCTTTACGCTGTACGAGTTGCCCAGTGATTAGCCGATGAATGGATTTTAACCGATCACAACTCAGGCGAAGTTGCAGGACATTAATTAGAGCAAGGGCCCGAAAATAAATTGCACAGGGGAGTGAAATTGAATAATAAATACAAATTTAATGTTGCGTTGAGTATATAAACCAGGTTTGGTTTATAAACCCCTTTCGGTTTTTGCGACATATCGCTATCGATGCGTTAGATGAAAGTGGCGATCGTGAGTCGCGCGCGACTATTCTGGAGTTACTCTTTCAGCGATGCTCCGAGTTACCGGTTAAACTATCGTATCATCATTACTTCCCGTCCGGAACAAGATATAGAACTCCTACGTGACAACCCAGAAACTATCCAGTACATCCGAATGGGTGATATCGCGACCGAAGAAACCCTCCTTGACATTCAAAGTTTTGTCTCAAACCGACTTCAACCGATAGCGCCAACATTGAACAAGATACAAGAAAACTGGGCACAAATACTAGCAAAGCGGGCCGAAGGTCTGTTTCAATGGGCCGATACTGCCTGTCGATGTATCGACCCAAATGTTCGGTATCTGTCAATAACTCTCAAACGATGGACGACTTGCGTCTCGAGTTCCTCATGTTCTTTGTTCAAACTTTATGAGGATATAATCTCGAGCCAGCAAGAAAGTCAAGATCCGCAGTTTTTCGACAGTTTTCAAACTATTGTTTCTGCTATTATAATGGCACGAGAACCTCTTTCAGTAGATGCGTTGCAAAATATTCTGCAGGAGACAATCCCGGATGTTCGAGAAGTACTATATCCCTTTGGATCCCTCTTCCACGGCGTCAACGATTTGTCCACTCCCATTCAACCTCTCCATACGTCGCTTTTCGATTTTTTCGCCGATAGTAGCACCAAATACCATATCGATGTTTCTGTTCAAGCCTCCTTGACTTTGGGATGCTTACAGATAATGAACCGGACACTGCGGTTCAACATCTGTGATTTGGAAACCTCTCACGTATCCAATCAAGACGTACCTAATTTCTCCGAACGGGTGGCAGCGGCAATTCCCTCGCATTTGCGTTATGCATGCCGTTTCTGGGCATTGCACCTTAACGCTTTACACTCTACGGAGAAGGCTGTCATTGACAAGATTGTTGCACAAATTCGTATCCTGATGGAAGAAAAACTGTTATTCTGGTTTGAGGTTCACAGTCTTTTGAACGATATTAAGCAAGGCTGCTTAGTTATGTTGCATTTGAAAGATTGGTTACCGGTTCGCTACTTTTCAACACCTTGCAATATACCATTGCTCAATAAGATTTAGAACGCAGACAGCGACTTCGAGACCTTGGCCACTCAGGCGTCGGATGCATATAACTTTGGCTCTACTTTTATAGAAGCAATGTCAGGCAGCACGCCTCATCTGTATCTCTCTGCTTTGCCATTTGCTCCACGTAACTCATTTATATCCAAACAATACCTTCCACGATATCCGCACCTGTTCAGCATTGACATCGATCAGTCTGTCGATTTCGCCCCCGAAGAAGTTTGTGTCACGAAAAGACATACTTCCTCAGTTTTGATCACCTGTCTTGCTTTTTCCTCGCATGACAGGTATATCGCAACTGGCTTCGAAAGCGGTGAAATTACTTTGATGGATTATACAACCGGAGAACAAATCAACCAATGGAAACCCAATAACGAAAACAGTGGAGTCGGCAATATCGTCTTTTCTCCAAACGGAGAATTACTTTACGGGTGCTTTCCAGAAGAAGGACGTCTTGTGATTTGGAATATCAAGACGAACGAGATAGTACAGGAAGACTACCACTCGCATGTCAAGAGTTCTTGTAGGTTTAGTACTGTTTCCTCTGACGGGCGGTACATCGCCTTTGATTACGACTACGATGTACTCTTATATGATCGAACAAGAAGGACAATTATCCACCGCTTTCTATGCGATAAATTCTATCGTACGTTATACGTTGATCATGAATATTGCCTTTCCTTTACTAATAATTCAAAGGAATCAGGATTGGTTTCCAGTTTTCTCCCAGCGGAATCTTATTTGCTTTTGTGAAGGAGATTAAAAATATGAATTCTTGGATCAAAATGACCCTCCCTGACAAAGTAATCGTGAACCTGTGGAATACTCAAGAGCAAGCTCATGTTAGATCTTGGAGCGATTCTCATGAACTTGCGCTCAGTGACAATTACATTGTCGTCTTGAAATCCAATTGGGATGGATGCGAGGTCTGGGAATCAACAACAATGAAATTAATTCATAGATTTGCGAACGGTTATCCGATTACCCACATCCGGCTATCTGCTAATGATCAATACTTACTGGCGGGTGGTCGTAATGCCTACCGCATCTGGACCTTGTCTACGGGACAAATGAAACATCAATCTCACACCGATGGCTTCATCAGCAATCTTGCACTTTCTCCAGATTCAAATTACATTGCACTAACGGACTCGTATGATGCTGGAACAACATATATCCGACAATGGACTCCACGTAACCTGCAGCATTCTAGTCCTGTCAATGATAACAGGACCTTAGAAGATTCACCAGTCGAAAACCTTTGGCTACATGGTGACTATCTTGTCCTCCATCTGGAAAGCGGTTTACTCCAAATTTGGGATATAAAAACAACGAACACCGTTGTTTTTGAGGCCATGATAGGGAAGTCCTCAATGACGGTATTTTCCGTCGATGAAGAAGTGTATGTGGCCTATGGCGTGCACAACGAGGAGCTCTGTGAGCTTTGTCTCTGGAACAAATCAGAAGGACAGCGTGTTCTAGACAAATTGGGTGGCACGGTTGCTGCGGTCGCATTCTCCCCGTCTAACGCCTACCTTATTTTTGGTGTTAATGGCTTATTCCCTTCTTTTGAGGACTATTATAATGTTGATCGTCACCGAGGGACTCTCAAAATCTGGGACGTCCGTCAAAGCCGCTTTGCTGTTCAAGCACCGTCCAGCGTCGAAGGAACCGTGAAGACTCTTGCTTTTTCATCATCTGGAGCCCATGTCCTTGTTGCTTATATCAAAAACTACTGCCGTGATGCATACTTCGAAATTAGAAAATGTCATCTAGGCTTGCCTGTGTCAACTGGCCCCTTCAAATGCTCCGTCCATTCTAACTTCTCAGCCGACCATCAAGATCAAATTGTGTTCTCTACCAATAAGGTTCTATTCATCTCATATAATGGAGTAGAGATTTTTGATGCCACGACGGGGAAAGAAGTGCGTTGCATTGAATGTGCGCAGTTTTCCTTTCAGGGTTGGCCATCTCCAGATGGAAAATATTTTGCATGGTTGAACTGGAAGGATAACGAATTGAAGCTCTTAGATGTGGATAACGATAAGCTACTGTTGCAACAATCCTCTGAACAGTACAACCTGACCAGTATTTTATTATTCTCAAATGACTCGACACAGCTGATAGCCTTCACGAGGCCTGACGCGCATAATACGAGTTTGGATCACCGCTGTTATAATATCACTCAAGTTTGGGACGTACAAACAAAAAATCCAGTCATAGAAAATGTGCGGCATCTAGCGAACGATTATTCCTATCTCCCAGCTTTACATAACGGACATTTAGTGCTGGGTTCGTATCATTCCCCTCGCACAGTCTGGAGTTTCCAGGCGCTCTCAGCTGCAACCAAGCGCTACGACGATCATGTCGCTGAGGCCGTATTTGGCACATTCCCTGTTACATAATAATGCTGAAACTGTCCCGTGAGTTGACAAAAAAAATCAAAGTGAGATACACCATTTTATCTGATACAAGTCTTTCTATTACAAATAGCTCATCAGCGGACTCTGAGGTGTTGGACTACTCATCAACAGCATGGAATAAAGCCCTGTTTTCACACTTTTCTCTGATAAGTAAGGATGGTTGGGTTTTGGGACCTCGCGGAGAGCTTTTATTCTGGGTCTCGGAAGATAGGAGAGATCGATTTTGGTATCCGGGTATGGAACACATAACAACAAAAAATTGCACAAAACTCAACTTTCAAAACTTTGTACATGGTACGAGGTGGACAGAATGCAGGAAGGCTTTATGGTTAGTGATCTTTGATATTCATGCACACAACTCGTTTGATTCCGACGGGAGGGAACTCTAGATCTATATATTTACAATGAAATCGTCTTAGCTAGATACCAACACGGTTACAGTTTTTTAGCGTGAAACATCAAGGTGTTTTCTGCGAAATGCAACATTTATCGGATGTAAGTACGTGATAATATAGCAAAAGTTAGACAATCATGTATTTAGCTACTCACTGATGCTACCTCTTTTGCCGTTCTGCCGCATCCTTTAACACTATAGTCTATTCATCCTTCAATCGACTTCCATAACGAATAATAATGTGAAGTAAACTAAACAACGAATTCCAAGCAAGGGGCTCAAAGAGTCTGACTGTAATATCAAAGAATACACTCACAATGATCCAATCCAACTAACAACCGCCACTCCGGAAAATGTCCATCCCACCCCAAAATTATTGATACATGGCAGGACAGTTATGGACACGATACTTGCGAACACTTTATCGAATGCACTGTCAAAACGACGTTAGGCTGACTTTTCCATGGATTTTTTTTCGTGAAAATATGGGTTACTAGCTGATCGCCTGAGTCTCGGCACTTCTTTCTCTTTGTATGTCTAGCATATAGGCAGACGCGGGTATTTGCACTACGGCGATCTGTATAGAAAAGCTGCCAATACGTCAACATAAATATATATACTGACTTACCCCAAAACTGTTGATAAAAAGGCAGGCGAGATTTATTGCAATCCCTAGAGTTCCTGGAACATATTCCAAAGCAAATGCTGAGAGCAAAATAGACGGGGATAATAGTAAAATCGAAGCAAGGAAAGCTTCGTGAAGTCGATCTTCGGGTATCCACGTGCCGCCGTGACGTTGAGCCGATTTTATGAGTGCTCTATCCGATAGATATCCAGCGATAATTGAGCCAACTTTGAGATTGTTAAGGTAAGATGAACTGATTTTCCTTTAAGAGGATGGAAGAGTAGAACTTACCAACCCAGCCAATATTACCAGATAAAAAACAGAGACCAATGACTATGGGAGATTCTATGTTGTATCTGTCTTTCTGATAATGAAGTCGAGCATTAGTTATGTAACTTATGGGCTACGTACACGTATGTACGCACATAGGTAACAGCCAAAGAATCCCACATTGCTGCGAACTTCTGTTCAATCCAGATATGTATGTTTATCAGAATTTTGCGCACCTTCTCCCGTCATATTCCCAAAAGTAGTAGATAATGCCTGAATCTAGACTTCGAAAGCCAGCCAGACATTGTCAATTGGAATCCTTACCCAAATACCGATCACCGGCATACTCAACAAGCTCAAAGACTTAAATGGATTCAACCAAACAATAATTGGGAATCTGGTACGATTGTTAGGCAAAAGTACTCCAGACACGTTTTCGATTCCTCTTGAACCAAGATGGCTTGTTTCGGGAAGAATGATTATCACGAGGAGTAAACCGAAGCAAGACATTAACGACAAAACAATGTGCATTATTCGCCACGAGAAATATGAAATTATGATCCCGCTAAGAAACGGTGTGAGAATTGTGATAGGATTCTGATAAAAGCACGTCAAGGTAAGTACTAGTTGAGGACCCAGGAAAGTGAGGGGATATATACACCACCCAGAATCCCAACAGCCGTTCCTCTGTGCTCCGGTCTGTAGATATCGGAAATGATAGCTATATTTGTGCTCGCAATGCTTGAAACGCCTATAGCTTGTAAAACACGAGAGAAGAGTAATACTGGCATCGTTCGGGAGAATGCGACACCTAGACAGCCCAAGCAAACGAAGGGTAAAGATATCATGAAAACAAATTGACGTCCATCTAAATCAATAATTAGAATGAATCAATAAACAACTTGAGTGGTTATTAAGTAGTAGAAACTTGCAGAATGTTGCATAAGATCCCCAGAATAGACCTCCTACCGCTTTGACCAAAATGAAAACCCCAATAACGTAACTTTTAAGAGTGCTGGTATGAAGTTTCTTTTAGTAAATACTAATGATAAGTCTTACTTGAGCGAGACGACGTCAAGGTTCAAATCTCTAGCAGTGGCGAGAAATCCAGATGCAAAAGCTCCCGAAACGAAAGCTTTTATCATGCAAAATAAATCATCAGTGTTCAAAATTTCGGCAATATGTCCGTGAAATGCTCACGAGGAAGCATAGACGTCCAAAATATAAGGACAAATATCAGTCGTTTCTCTGATTTCGAAAACCGATCGTATACATCTATGGTTGCATCGACTTCGTCCTCAATACTTCTCCGTGTCGTTCCAGTTATGAGTGGGTCGTTTTCTTGAGACATTGGGGTAAGGTGCGAAGGGGAGTGACTATGTTGTTTGGCACGCGCTGCATATAAGTTTGGCACTGGCTGAGGCTTAATACACATAATACCAAAATCCCCGACAATGAAAGGGAAAGTGACTGACTGCAATTGGACGATAACTGAATGAAGAGATCATGGCTGTCGTGTATTTTAGTTTCTTGATGTTCAGCAGCCAGCTTGAAGCTTCTAAAACATAGCGGAAGCCTCTACTGTGACAGCGTTTCACTTAGTAAAAGTAGTAATTCGCAAGAATAATCACACCTCTGGTGTCGAATGGCAGTCTGTATAAATTTATTAACGTATAAAACGGTATTAGATGAATGCTCGAACCATAATAGGTGTGTTATCAGTGTTAGCCCCGTGTGACGTGGTTTGAGGGGCATCCAGCGGCAACCTCGAGACTTTCCGACATTTTAAGAACACATTGATTCGCATGATTGATGCAAGTGTGGGTATATAATTTGAGTCTCAACGATTTTGAACGATTTGGTGGTGAGCTCATTGCGACATGACACGCGTCACAATATCGTGACTTCCGCAAAGAGGCTAAGTGGTAGCTGAAAGTTAGGCGCTTGATAGCTTCGCCCACCCATCGATTCTGTGCTTGCTTTGTGCTACAATAACTCATGTAGGAAGATTAAACTCGACAATCCAGACCAACCTTGGCGACGCTTGATTACAACTTGATTAGCTTCGATGCTTCGAATTCAATCAAACCAACTTTGCGCGATCTCGTTGTCCAGCTCAAACAAACCGGAGCAGTGGGTGACGAAACTACTATGCACGGCTGGTAGATACTGAAAATCATGTTCAAAATTCGGGTTGAAATGTCAAGTCAATTTTTTCAAGTTGAAGTCATAATAAGTCTAGATCATGAAACGGACAATCTGTGATACTATTGTACCGGTCAAGAATTTCTGTCATTTTCTTGAACCGGGGTGAGTTTTGCCACTTTGCCATTGCCTAATTTGTCAACGCTGCTTCCATTGCCTGTCACGCTGCTGATCTGCTAATCAGCATGTCTTGCAGGTATTTAAATGCCCGCTATTTCCTCATGCCCCGGTACACACTAGTGACACTCTTTCTTTGTGTAGATCCTCGACTTCCGCTTGGATACGCTGCATTAGGTATTACCCTGGACATGCTCTCCATTTTTCGGTCGCCCTTATTGCTGCTTGATTGTCCAGCATGATGTAGCCTCTAGACTCTGTTAGTCCATTTTATCTCCCGTGCTATGTCGAGTGCCAGCAAAATACCCCTTAACTCCGCTTCATAGACAGTGTGGCTCGTACCTGCACCCAGGTACTTTATCCAAGTCCGTAAGTTTACTTATTTATAATTCAGTATAGTACACAATTTGATTTACCATTTGGCACTGTAGTCAAATCCCGCGCCGGTTCAAGCGCTTTGCCCTATAGCTCTAGCAAACATGCTTCACCACATTTTGAAAGTGTCAGAAAAGAAACCAGTGTGCCTTCCGGTGAAAGAACCAACATTCGAGGCAGCGTAAATTTTGATATTTCCAGTTTCAAACATGATGACAATAATAAATTCTAATTATGTACATCTGATGATAGGCCCTAAACAGAGAGGACAATGGTGTAGCATCACCGGTTTCCCCGACACAACTGCCGTAGCGAAAAACGTGCCATTTCGAAACCCCCCGCCTGCAGGCTCGGAAACAGCACGCGTTGAGCGTGCCCGCAGAATTCCAATATCAATCGGAAACCCAAGAAAGGTATAATAGCGAGCGTTTCTCACTGTTATGTGATCCGGATTAATGTTTTCTCAGAGGGAACAGGTGTCAGTAGTGTGTGCTGCCTTCAGCAGACTCAGATTTGAGAGTCTGCTAACGGAAATCAATGAACGCTCAGGTCTTAATGGGCTACAGAATATTTTATGCCTGGATAAAGAACTTCACAATCATTTTTATCCTTACAACTGTGGTTTGTCGCAACCGTATGTTTTGATTTACAAGCAAATGGTATATTTATTAATTTTTATGCTTACCCAGCCTGCCCCAGCGACTCCGCACCATGATAAGGTTATGGTACCTCAGGACGTAAGTTACGAAAAGCTGAAAATCAAAACCGATTACGTTACATTTGGGACATCGAACCAGGCCACATACCTCATCTCCTCTCCCCAATATCTCAAAGTTCACGCTTTGTGTTGCATGTTAGCAGAACAGCTGGGGATTACGCGACTAAGGCCTAAGGCTTAAGCATGTTTTCAAACTTTCATCATGATCATGTGTTATGTGTGAAGATTTCTTATCGATTTCTCTCCCTGGATTCAATGTACTCATTGTAAATCATTTTTCCCCTCCGTATTTTCTCTTTCCTCGATGTCTCCGAACTTCGGAATTGACGAAGGATAGTGGCAGCGCGACTTTAGGAGTCGGCGCTTATTCTTCGTACTTTGCCGTGTAGCGCGCACGCTTGGAGTTCAAGGCTTCGCCTTGAACTCTATAGGTGCGCGCTGGCTCATTTTTTCATTTTCAATAGTTAGCTAATTCAAGGCTTCGCCTTGAACTCTATAGTATTCGCTGCAATAATATATTACATATATTATCCTATTTGTTGTTAGGAATTCGCCGTCCACCGGCCATACCTTTTTCATTAATTGATTACTGATAAATACTCAAAGTACGTACTCTCATATATATATGATGTGTATATACATTATAAGTATATCTGAGCCAGAATACACGACAAAGGGACGTGCGTGTTCTTCTGATGTGAAATGAGGTGGTTCAGCCTGTTTAGACTCCGACGCTAACAACAGTCGTCTGATTTCGGTCAACTCCGGTCTCAGCCGCTACCTCGCCTTTCTTTCCATCCACACACCTTAACCCTAAAAATCCGCAAAGTGTCTTGTCTCAACATAAGCCATTTATTATCTCAACCTCGATAGTTCTTTTTCTTTTCTTTTTTCTTTTGTCAAAAACATAAATCAAAAAAGGGATATAGGCCTTCATGTCGCAAGGTCAATCAGATATACAGGAGAGAAGCTGAAAGCCTCAAAGAGCGTATTCGCACAAAGCGGGAATCAGCCGCTGACACCAGTCGTATGTTTTTCTTCAGTCAAGTCATTTATATCTACTCATATGCCTTTTTCTAAAGTACGGGTCAATGTAGGATCCCTACCGGGTATATTTCTACGAACCCGTCGTTATCTGCGCGGACACCTTGCCAAAATCTACGCCATGCACCTGGGCAACTGATCGTTGACATTTGGTTTCTGCCTCCCAGGATGGAAAACTCATTGTCTGGGATGCCTGCACCACCAACAAAGTACATGCCATTCCTCTTCGCTCTTCATGGGCCAGGACCTGCGCCTATTCGCCAACCGGCACCTTCGTTGCATGCGGAGGTCTCGATAACATCTGCTCGATATACAACTTGAGACGATCAGAAGGAAAGGGGCAAGAGAACTCAGCACCGATTCCGGTTATCTCTCGTGCTGCAGATTTTCAAATGACAGGCAAATTATCAGTAGTAGTGGAGACATGACTTGCATGCTTTGGGATATCGAAGCTGGCGTCCGTGTTATGGAATTTAATGATCACACTGGGGACGTCATGCAGGTTCGTCTAACGTGTCGTTTGGATTCGTCTAAACTTGACCAATCTTTTTTTGTTCTCAGTATCGCACTTGCGCCCAACATGAACGCATTCGTTTCAGGTGCATGTGATGCCAGCGCGAAATTATGGGATATCCAAACCGGGAAATACATCCAAACATTTGTTGGGCACGACTCGGACATCAATTCCGTCATGTACGCATCACTCCACCCTTCCACTATTTAACAACAACATATCAAACGCCATTGATAGATGCTTCCCTAACAGTGACGCTTTTGTAACCAGGGTCTGGTTCCGATGACGCCTCTTGCCGCTTGTTTGACATTAGGGCTGATCATGAACTCAACACATTTACACATGATAAAATTCTCTGCGGAATTACAAGCGTAGCTTTCTCCATTTCTGGACGGCTTTTGTTTGGAGGATATAATGATTGGACTTTCAATGTTTGGGATACACTAAAAGGAGACCGAATAAGGGTACTGTACTGACTGGTCACGAATTCGAGTAATTGCTTGGGTTGAACTCAGATGCCATGGCACTCTGCACAGGTAGCTGGGACACCACATTGAAAGTACGTGATTCCATTTAGTTCCTACCTCCCCCATCAATAATAAACTACTTCTTCAGGTGTGGGTTCTTCTCCCTTTACGGGATGAACTGAAGTTGTTGAAGTGACGGGAGACACGGGACGTAAATTAGGTGCAAGGTTGGAGGAGTCTGCCATTTTAGATTCTTGGGCACTGCCGGTACTATTATAACATCGGCCATGGTGATGGTGCAACTGCAAGGTCCTGGTAAACTCTTCGTCTCGTGAACGAGAACAGGAGACTTGCTTCTACATTCCTTCGTGTTAAAGGGTCTGGTAGTGGAACTGCCAGTGGCGACCTCTCTTGGTTGGTTGTTACTGAGGCCTGAGGCCTTGAGGCGTCCGGGTGGGGTATTTGCTTGGGACAGCTTTGTATTGTTTAGGTGTTTCTGATAGACTCAATGTTAGAAACGTATAACTCTTCATGCGGATTATTTTCACCATCGGCATCTTCGTCTGAGTCCTGTTCGTCGCGACGACACCGAGTCGGTGCAGAATCCTGGCTCTATAGTGATGCCATTACCAGTTTCAAACACTCGTCCAATTCCATAATCAATTTTTTCATAAAATTTGTTGATTTCAATCAGGTATATATTTAATCTGTGTAATCCACAGTCAAGCACTCGTATTTTGAATCCGATCGGTACAAGTGATAACGCGTATCAACGCCGCTGCCACCTCCTTAACCTCAGTCACAACATTGCAGCGCGCAACCCTTTCCTTCTTCTTCTTCGATAGTACAGGATGCCTCGTGTCAAGGTTCAACGCAAAGACTCTTGCCCAATTAATCAAAAACTCCCAGTCGAAACACTGACCATGATTTTCCTCCTCCTCGGTCCATCGTCTATCCAAAACCCCTATATTTATTTGCCACTATCATGGGTCTGTCGTCGATGGCGTTCTATCGTGTTAAACACATCGGTATTTTGGACCGTTATAATACATCAATGCAGGAGAAGCAAGTTAGACAATTTGGCCCGAAATGTCACCTTGGGTTCAAAACCACGCGAAATAGACGTTGCCTCATACGCGGTATGCCGCAGTATCTTCTCGCCGTCATGCAACAAATGCTCGTCCAAATCTTGTCTTGATTACTTCAATCACTTTCAAATCAGATCTCTAATCCTTCACGGCCATAGGGAGTTTGATTTTATGGGCGGAAAAAAACTTACTCAGGTGGAAAACCTGATCCTGTCGCAGGTTTCTATAAAACCGTCGGACCGGGAAAAAGAATCTTTCCATTTATTCCTTTCTATCGTTAATCCCCGCTTTATTGAGCTGTCGAACACAATGCTCTGCCAATATATGCCAGTGGCACAAATCCTGGATCGTGTTGAGTGGCTAAAGATCAGTGTCAGGTCGTCCCTTGGACCCACCATCTCTCATGTTCTGAAAGCACTGCCTCATCTCCGAATCCTGAATTTGATTGGGGAAAGTCTCTGCCTTCTTGACTTAAATCTGCCGAACTTACGAGTACTCAGCATGGATATAGGGAACAACGGGATTCATTCCATACGGACACCGGCCCTGAGTTATTTGGGTGTTTCGGTAAGGCAGACTGAATCTACGTGGGATTCCCTGAACAGCATTGATCTTCCAATGATGAAGAGTTTCCGTATCGCTCTATGCAATCATCATCAATATTTTAATCGTTATTTCATTGCGTGTATATCCACAGGTCATTCCGATGAAGATTGTGATTTTTTCAAAGACTTCCATACACCATTTTCTCATCGATCGGAAAAAAGCATGGATTCTTATTGGTTACTACCGCCACCCAACTCTTTCCACATTTCATTCTATTGGGAAGGCGGGCATGAGAGGCTGTTTTCTCATTTGAAGCGAAGAGCTACAAATCTCGTTGAATTTATAGTGGATTGCCGATCTATGCCGTCTGAAGAGTTTGAAGACTGGACGGAGTGGGGGGAAGGGTATTGCACTTTCCTGGGAGAAATACTGAACACCTTTGATACGGTCATTCATCTGACTGTGTTATGCTCCTGCGACTTCATCTTGACATGTGATCTTCTGATGGATGGACGGAGACTGCCTCGTTTGGAACGATTTACGTATCACAATACGGGAAAACTGATCTGCGGGACAAAAGTTGTACTCTCACAGATGGAGATGGCGCAAAGAGCGAGAATCAAGGCTGGCAGTGAACCGTTGAAGACGCTCGAGCTCAAGGGTTTTTTGACCGTTCCTCGGGCACAAGTTTTGAAACTCGAGAAGCTGGGTATCCGGCTAGAACAATATGTATAAAATCTGAAACGTTTTATTTGATTATATGTCATGGGAATTGTAGTAGTAGTCAAAAAAGGTGTTTGCATCACGCTGAGATATGATATGAATTTGGATTGTTCCATTAGTTTAATTGTCTCGTCTAGCATGGCGACGTTAGTTGAATGTTGAGCGGATCTTCGAACTCATTGAAATTCTTCACATTGGGGTAGCGGTGGCGGCCGGTGGGTTCAACCAAGTTGTGACTTGATTGTAACATCGCGGCACGTTCTCCGATTACGTGCACACCGGGCCATGCATATGGGCTTTTTATGCATTAACCTTACTCGTCGCTGGCAAAACATCAGCGACCGCTGGAAATTTATCGGCGTTATTGTATCAACATCTGTCGCGACACTCGGCGACACTCCCAGACTCAGTCTCGACGAATTCGAACATACCCCCGCGTTGTTCTAAAAATACACTTGAGACGATTTTCACACACTGATTATACACGCTCCGGTGCTCTTATCTTTATCCTTATTCCACCACAATATCGAAAAGACGATTAAAATGTCGAAACCTGTAATCGGACTTGTTGCATCTGGTGCGATGGGTTCCGCCGTCGCGCATCGTCTAGTAGCAAATGGATATACCGTGCTCACTTCCTTAGCGGGCCGTTCCGAAGGTAGCATAATACGTGCTGAGAAAGCCGGTATGCAAGACGTCGGAATGAAAGGTGAAAAATATGTTGTCTTAATCTCCGAACTTAAAAAAAATGAAACAACTCTCCCAATAGCAATGGTTCAAAAATCACAATATATACTTTCTATTCTCCCACCTTCCAACGCAAGCTCATTCGCAGATGAAGTTCTAGAATGCCTAGTCGACAAATCCAGCGACGATCACCAAACGACACGACAACTTGTATTCGTCGATTGCAACGCCATTTCACCAGCCGCTGTGGCACAGCTATCCTCCAAATTCGACCAATTCAACCAATCTCAAGCAACAACCGCGATCAAATTCGTCGACGCGAGTATTATAGGCGGTCCTCCTTCGCCCCCGGACTCAGCACGAGTTTACGATCCGACGTTTTATGTATCTGGGGAGAAAATGACGTTAGTGGATGAAGTTGTGGGTTTGATGCGAGATGGAGGACTCAAAGCTACGCCGCTTGAAGATGCAGGAGTTGGGGAAGCGAGCGCGCTGAAAATGGGATATGCGGTAAGAGTTCTTATTTAAGAATCCTTTTCGTGATTAATACATTACTCTCGTTAGGGCATAAACAAAGGTCTGACTGGACTTACGGCTGCTATGATATTAGGTGACGAGTTCTCTATTGCTTTACATTAGCCAAAACTGAAACGAACGTTAAAGCCACCTACGCATCATCGCCCGCGACAGCTAAAGCCCTAATGACTGAACTGGCAAGCTCGCAACCCGTGCTACTGCAGCGTACAGTAAGAATGATTCCCGATATGTTACCAAAAGCATACCGGTATGTCATTCACTCCGTTACAGCGTCCGTACTAGTAGTACCATATTGACGTCCAAAAAAAAACAGATTCGTCGGAGAAATGCACGAAATTGCGGACTTTACTTCTTCAAGCCTGGCTTCACTGGACGAAGTCAACGGCGTCCAAGCAGGCGAGACATGGAGAGGCCTGGCGGGTCTATTTGAACTCGTTTCTACTTCTCTTAAGAAAGACGGAGAATCACATAAGATATTGGAAGGGTTTGTGAAGGATGCGAAGGAAATTTTGAATACTCAGTCTCAATAAACGAGAGCCTGTACCATCCAGAAGCCCATGTAAATGGTCCGGTGACTCCGGGGCAGTAGCTGCTGAATAATGAGATGAGCTCCGTCATACGCGTCATATGTCACTCATGTGATGCACAGTGAACCTGGTAAACGCAACGACATATGACAAGAAATAGGTTCAAGCCTGCATTCTTGACCCTATTCTTCAATAACAATGTTCAACAACAACAAGATATTGCCATATTTTCGTGAAACACCTTGGATTTTTTCTAAAACCTACGCGATGTTTTAGAAGGAATAAAGGACAAGCGAAAGAAAAATACTGTTAACAAGTCAGACGGCAAATATAACTACGATAAACAAGAATGTTGTTTTCAAAAGGAAACAGGAAGAAAAAGAGAACTTGAACGCCAGTGCCACCTGCACACATACAACCACACTTCTTCGCGAAAGGACGGCGATGTCCGGAATCTTTATGGATTCAACGGCATGAATGTAAGTTGAAAAGCTATTACAGGTACAACCTCTTACCTAATTTGTCTGTATAAGTCGTATTCCCAGCTCCTCAATCTTCTCAACTTGTTTCGGAGGGATGATGACAAAACTCTTCAGCTCGAGGATCTCCAACGGTTCACTATGAGCCTCCATTCTTGCATCTCGCACCATCTCCATACGCTTGGATACGATTTTCGGACTACAGCTCGATTTATGTGAACTGTGGTACGTCAATCGTTCCAAGCGGGGAAGTCTCCGCCCAACCATTAGAAGGTCGCATACCGATGCGAAGCTGCGGGAGCGTAGTACACTCAAATGAGTGGCCGTATCAAAGTTGTCCAATATTTCGCCTAGAAATTTGTGATACTTTTCTTGACCTTTTGGATCTTCCCAGTCGCTAGACTTCATAGATCGAAAATCCACAATAAGTTCGACAAGGTTTGTAGCTCCCTGCTTCAATTGAGAAAACAGCGTTTGATTATACCATGACCATTTGAATGATATGTGAAAAGAGTTTGATGACGGTAATGTCCAATGATGGTCCATGCTTTTGTTTGATTGAGCAATTGGTGCATGGAAATGGTGAAAAAAATCGCAGTCTTCTTCAGCGTGGCCTGTGGATATACAGGCGACGGAAGTCCCGGAGGAAGGATCGTGTTGGATATGGCATAGAGCGATACGGATACTCTCCGTCATTGAAAAATCAAAGGTACTAAGACAATCCCACTGGTAAAAGCCACTAACGGATGACGAAATACCCAGATGACTCAGGGCCGATGTTTGTATGGAATAAAGGTCACCTGCATGAGGATCCAAGGTGAGGATTCGCAAATTCGGCAGATTCGCTGTAGCACGAATTTCAGGGGGGGAAACACTATAATGATCTGAAATCAAATTCAGAATTCGGAGACCGGGCAATGCTTCTAGAAATGGGGAAACAGCAGAAATGTTTCCAAAACGCGAGACGGTCAGCTTTAGCCATTCAAGACGATCTAGGCTGAGGTTCTGTGACATCTGTCTGGATAGTAGTGATTGCGACAATTCTATGAATCGGGGATTAACAACGGAGAGAAATGTATCGAAAGATTCTTGCTGCGAGCCCGATAATGTGGAAATGTTCGATAGAATCAAGTTGTCCAACTGTGTGAGGTTTTCTCCGCCCGGGAAATCGAAATCTGAGTAATCGTAAAGGAACAAAGTTCTGATCTGGGAGTGTTTGAAGTAAAGGATACTCGATGTGATATGCGAGCAGTTGTTGCAGGATAAAGAGGATTTATGGCATTTTAACGAGCGCAAGCTAACATCGACTTCGCGTGATTTAGAGCGGAAAATGACTTCTCGAACGGAATCGTGAGACCCATAACGCCTGCATTCATGATTTATGACGGTCCAGAATTTTGGTGTGTTAAGCACGATGGAACGCCATCTACGACAGATCCAGCACAGTGGCAAATAAACATAGGGGTTTTGAAAAGAAGAAGGACCGAGGGTGAAGAGAATCATGGTTAGGATTTCGACCGGTAGTTTTCGATTTATCAAAGACGTGTCTTTATGCAAACTTCGCTGGGGCTTTGCGCGAGGCATCTTGTGTTAAAGGGACAACGAGTACTTGGTGTGAAGTTACATGTAACTGCTTGAGAATTGAGAACTTAGTCAGCAATCACCTGACTTGTTTATCTCGTCACTCATGTCACATGATTCATCGCGGTCCACGCTATTGAGCGTGTTGACATTGTCCACAGCGGTCTTCGAGTTAATTTATCCCTTAATTGGTCAATCTACTCGATGGACAAGGCGTCGAAGATTACCTGGTCCGTTCATGATGCCTTTTCTCTTCCATCGTTGTCCACAGGATTTTTGTTGTCGCTCATGCGGCGGTTTACAGGTATTGAACACGTCCTCTTTGGAATTATTGGTACACTGGCGTTCTGAATCAAAATACGTACGCTTATACAACCCTCACCAATTATTTCCCGAAAATTAAATCAACTCTTTCCTAGTCCCGTTTTTAACCATCTCAACCGTCGTGTTACGCTGCAATGGCCTCCTCTTTGATTTCTCGGAGAAAAGACCATTATGTCGACCCGCCATTGTCGCAAGTTTGAAGATCAAGGGTCAGATAATAATTACCTGGCCTGATGTAATGGGAGGAGAAACGTGAAAGCGACCATGGCATTGTCAGATAGCTGGTTTTCAACGCTAACTTGCTGTTTGGACATATTTGAGTTGGCCTCTTTACCTTACTCCACCGCGAACGTGTCAAATACGACCAAGGAATGCCTGCAAAGCTCGAGTTCGATTCCATATCATGTATTTATGAGGAGTGAGTATCATTCATGCTTCGCGCACACGAGACCCTCAACGTAGTTTGTCCAAATCGAAGAAAAATCCATCTCCCCACTTGCTGATATTCGGCCGGAAGCACTGGATTCATTTGAGCTCAGCGACTTCGGATTTCCTATAGAAAGCTTTGCACCAACTCTCTAACCGAAGGTTTTCATTGATCGCCAGCCATCTGTCCAACACGAGTTTGGAAAAAGCTATGATGAACAAAGCATCTCCCATCAAGACAATGTGCAAATTCGTGTCCAACTCTATACTGTCGGCTCCACGTGATCCCCAAATTCCTTTGACATTGTCCGGGTTCGGAAATGATGGAGGATTTCTTTGGCGAAAACTTTGCGAAGAAGTTCTGTTCTTAACTAGGTGTGTATGGTCATTTTAATGATAAGATAACACGCGCTAACAATATTCTTAACACCTGACAAGATCTCGCACTGGGCTGCAAGCGTGGACTGAAAGCAGTATGAATCTCGTATAATTGTCGTTATCGTGTCTATATTGGAACAAACGGAAATACACAAATAATTGTTTCTAAAAATCACAATTCATCGGCGAACATTCTTGTGATGCAAAAATCAGAGAACTTTTTCTCAAGTGAAGATAAACGGAAGAAGGGCAACGCGCAATTGCTCTGGCGTCCACGAGCTCAAAAGGTCGTCGGTGTCGCGTGGAAATCTTCATTAATAAAGTTACGAGTTCTGCCCCTTCTTCAGGTTTTCGGTGATGTAGTTCGTTCATCTTCATCGCGGTCCTCATTTGATGACTTTGTCCAGTCTCTATACCCAACCCTAGTAGACGTGTCAGAGCACGACAACGATTATATCGGGAAACTGAAGCACGGGGAGGTAAGAAAGAAAATTTTGATTGTTAGAGTTAAGGACAATGGACGCATTTTGACGATGGCCAGTCAACATCACGTGTGCCTATAATTCCTCCAATGAAACTACATAAGAAACCACGTATGCGCGCGTAAACATGCAACAACGTTTATCACATCCAATCACATCTAAATAAAAAAAAGGTTTTCGGATCTTTCCTTCACGCAATCATTACATAACGCCTTCTCCTTTACAGGTCTCGTCCTTGTTTGCGCTGTGAAGATCTGACGCTTTGTTTACACTGCTTGAAGCAACATTCGTACTCAGCCTGATGATTGTCAAATATATCCCACAAGCTAACATTCACAGGTCGGACTACTCGTCATCCAACCATCTCAGTCACCTTGTTTACATACGAGATGCCTGTTTCTTCAAGCAGACTGTTGCCGAGTTGTATGTACTTTTTTTTTAAAAAAAAAAAGGATTTTATCGAACATTTCGCGCATATGTAGTGCATTACATTCTCCTTGAGTGTCGCCGTTTCTGGCTCACATCTATTAATGGACGCTGGTCAGTGGCAAGTCAGGGTATGTACCCTCAAAGCATCTTTTCTAGGAAAGATTTTAGGGCTAAAATGTGTTTCCCCAAATAAGACCATGAACTATTACGGATTCTGAGTACTAGGGGACGTACCAATGCTCGCATCGAAAGCGTGGACCGAGTTGTTTGCATTTAACATGCCGGTTACCTTTGTTGAGAGTACACAGCGTGCAGCGCAGCTCAAAGCGCCCGCGCCTATAGCTAGTTCGCACGGCGCGTCTGAAGTTCAACTTTTTCCTCTGAACTTCAGGTGCGCCTTTTTGTTTGTTTGATTCATTATATTATAGTTACTCATATAATATATACAAAACTTTTTCCTCTGAACTTCAGGCTTGCTGCCTTCAGTTGCGCCGGAATAATAAAACTGTTGTTAACCTTCCGCAAGTCTAGCGAACTCTGCTCCGCTATGTAATGTTCACGATGCGACGGATAAGCATTGTATAAAACATCACAATGAGGCTCAGCACGTACCATAAACACACAAACATTTTGTTCGCCTTCGGGTTGAATAGTTTGAGGTGTACACATTGAATGTGGAGGATGGTGTCCTCCGAACTGAAGAAGTGAGTGTGGTAACAGTCGGGAAATTTGCAAGTAAAGATGGTCATTAATTCGGATGGCATTTCCTGAATAAAGGAGTCGAGATTGATAAAATCAGCCTTTAGCAAAATGGAATGACTCTGAAAAGTCTGGGTTAATTGAGGTAAGGAGAATGAAGTAGTAGGCTGCATACCGGTGGGATGTTTGCAGAGCTCATGTATGAAAATAACTGCCCAAAGGACTAGTGAACTTTATTTCAGTCTAAGTATACGAACTGGAAACTGAACCTTTTATGTTGTAGACCCACAAACAAACCGTATCCAATCTCCACTGGCACACCTTCCCAAAAACTTTCGCCCCATCAGAAAAGAAGGCACAGCATTCCATTGAATTCAAAAACCGCCGCAAGCTGCATTACCTTCGCTTTTTCAGCATCATGTTATTCATTTGTATTCCCTTCGGTTTCGTTGGGCCTCACTGACACTCCCTTCTCGATTCCTTTCTGACTGACTGAGAACTGAATCGAGTTTCCTCGAGGTTCCTGCAGGCCTAGGAGCCCTTCACACTCTAGACTCGCTGACGTAGGCTCGCTCAGCCGTGGGAAAGTAGCACTATTTGATGGGATCACTGTAACAATCAACTAAACACCTTAATTTAAGTTGCACGCCCACAGAAATTTGGTTGTCACACTCTAGAATACAGCAATGGACGTTGAAAAAGTCTGACGTAAATTTTCAGCATCCCCAACATCCGCACCATCACCCATAACCACGTCAGCCACCACCACCAATGTCGCCTGACCACTCTGGGGAATTCCCCAGAACATTTGAAGAACGGGTGGACTGGGCGTTGGCTAATGGACGAATATGTCTTTTCGCTGATCACGCAGAGGTGGAGGTGTATGAGCCCGTTCTCGACAAGAAGGGCTGTAACCGTCAAATTATCAGCATGTTTCAAGCAAAATATGAAAAAGAGTACAAAAAGAGAAAGATGGAATTAAATATTGAGCGGGAAGAGAGGGCGAGGCGGGAAGAGAAGGAAAGGCAGGAAGAAAGCGAGAGACAGAAGGAGAAGGGGAAGAAGGAGAAAGAGAAACCAAAACGAAGGCTAAAGATGGCGAAGCCAAATCCGAATGAAACACCCCAAGCCGTCCCCGAGACATCTAAGTCTTTGTTGTCTAAAAATTTCGCAAACATTTATAATAAAGAGGTGAGTTTTTTCTACCCCGGGTTTCATCCATGTTGACGGCTTCGAAAAAAGGCCACAGTGAGTCAGGAGAAAAATTCATCCCCCCAAGCGCCATCAAATCATACAAAGCGCTCGCGCGAAGAGACAGACGACGACAATGACGATGAAAAATCATACAGTGAACATTCTGTCACTCTCCCACCCAAGAAAATCGCACGCAAGGCGAGGAATGGGGCTGACGCCGTTTTACCACTATCACAAGCCCCAGGATCCCTACGGGACCCCCCCTGCGACACGTGCATTCGCAAGAACAAGGACTGCTACAATCAACCGGGAGATTTGGCAGACGAGCCCGTCTGCCTAGGGTGTAAACGCGCCAAGGTTGGCTGCTCCCACGTTGCGAAAAAGAAGGCTGAAAAAGCCAACGAAAAAGGACGACAAAAAATGATGGAAGCGGGGGTCAAGTCTAAGGCAAGAAAGACAAAGGCAAAGACAAAGACGAGGGCATCTAGTGAACAGACCCCTGCTACTATTGACGGAGTCTCGGACGACGACGACAACGACACTGTGTTCACACCTTCATCCCCGGTGGTAAAGGACAAAGCAACGGAAAACGGTCTCATGCTCCTTGAAGGCCGTTTAGATCGTCAGATGCTTACGGAGAAGGGTCCCGACCGCGATGTCCACATGTCAGACGATGTTCGAACAACGCTGTTGAAAAAAATCACCATGTCGGGTGTTGAAGAAGGCATCGGCACGTTGAACCTGAAAGAAATGGCGGCGGGAGGCGTGGGCGAGAGCGTCAGCAAAGTAAACAGCGCCTTTTCAGAGGAAATTCGGAATGTCCTGCAGTTCCAGGAGAAGATGCAGTTGAATATCTTGGGCTACCTAGCGAATATGGAACGGCAGATCCTTTCACTCTTCAAAGAATGGCAGAACACGAATGCAAATGATTAAATTAAGACTTAAAAAAAAAGCAAAAAAAAAAAGGCGCGCCCTCAAGTTAACAAGAGACCTGGTGCTGTGGGTATGGATGGCATTGGTGACGTGGTTAGTAATAGTGGTGATATCTGCGGTTTCAATTAGATAAAGAATAACACCTTTACAAGAGCTATAGAAGAGATAAAAAGTATGTAAACTGAGAAACTTTTAAATCAAATACGACTCAGACACATAATGGAAAACTTACAGTGATTGGCGAGAAACCAGTCGGGTGGTTCATCTGAAGAGATTGAAGAAGACCGTCAGATCTAATTTTAAGGCAAAGATAAATACATTGTGCCCAAGGATTTCAATCAAAAATAGGATTAAGAAGAGGACTTACTTACAATAAAACTGGGCATATCATGAAGCGAGCATTTTCATACAGCGATGGCAATGTTAGAGGAAGATGTAGGTACCTCAGCTCAAGTACTCTTACCCGGGTCCCGATGGATACCCGGTGCTTGTCACGTGAGTGCCGGTCAGCCCTCGTCCTGAGTCCTCGTTGCTTCGTTGCCTTTCAAGACCGTTTGATGTATCCGCTGTAGAAGAAATATAAAGTACTAGTGCGTTTTTTTTTCACGTATGCGTTTTTTCGAGCTTCACGTCCTCATTTTGAAAATGACCACATCATGCACAGTAAACAACTCTCCCGTACCTGATAACAGCGAACGTGCTACATCGTCAACACCGCCGAAAAGCAAGACAAATAGTCTAGTCATAGACAGCGCACCTATCTCGGGCAAATCTGCGAGCAAATATCAGAATACATTGGAACAGGATAGCTTGGATATTCGCGTCAAGAATATGGCGGACGAGATTACTGGCAAAATTGTCGGTCCCATTTTAGCACGATCATTCTTAGACAGATATCTACCGAATAATAAGAATTTTACATTGGAGGCCTTGGACCTTGATCAGTTTCGCACCGAAATCAAATCATTGGAACATCTCAAAGATGAAAAGCTCATCTACCCCATATTTGTGAGTTCTAGTTCTATTTCATTTTTCTGCGAGCTATATGATCTAACTAATTACAGATCAAGAACATTGGACTCTTATGTCCGTTATTACAATTCCGCAACACCTCTTCAGCGGTCATGAAAGTTTTCAACAACGTCACCATTCGTCCCAATATCTGTGCTTACCTCGATGCCTCAGCTGATCTGGACTTAAACGATCCCACGCAACCAGATATAATGATGGAATTCAAAGTTGACCCATGCGATGACCCTTTTCTTGACGCAAATGGACCGTAAAACACGTTATTACGCTCATCTATAGGCGCGAGAAAAAATCTAGGTCAAATCACCACCTACGCCACTGCTCAACAATCGGCTCAATTCTGGACGCACGTCTTCTCAATGTTTCTTCTACCTACATATTTTAGGATACTTCGCTGGGACCGATCTGGAATGGTCGTCACTGAAAAGATCAAGCTATCCGATCCCCTTCTTCTCGAGTTCTTCTTTCGCTTTATTCATGCAACACCAACAGAACAAGGAGTGGACATTACAGTCACTAAAGCCTCGCATGCAGACGCCGCCGCCGCTCGTGAAGCTCTCAGATTACCCTCCAGTGCCAACCTCGTACAACTCTCTGTGTCACCCAACAAAGGAGGATACATCGTCGCCCGTAGGACATACATGGGATCAAGCAAGTCTCCTCTGGGACGTTCTACTAGATCTTTCCGTGCCTATTCTATACAACACAAAACTGTAGTGTTCCTCAAGGACGCCTGGCGTTATGCCTCTCAAGAACTCGAGCACAAAATTTATGCCAAACTGCATGAAAAACAAGTGCCTCACATAGCAACAGTTGTTGACGCCGCAGTCATTGCAAACCACGCGTCGCGTACTCAAGACGTGTTGATAGAGGAACCTGAATGTTCATGGGCCATTAACAAACCTAAACGCCTGCGCAAACACATACACTATCGGCTAGTTCTCAAAGAAGTCGCGTCTCCTCTCACAACGTTCTCTTCAACAAAACATCTTGTACAAGTGATACGTCAAGCTATTATTGGTGTGTTCTATTAGTGATATGATCCTTCCGTTTTATTTAACCCGTTCATTAGCACATCAAAAAGCTTATGATGGAACTGGCATATTACATAGAGATATCAGCGTGAACAATGTCATGGTTTATGATGGTCAGGCACTTCTTATTGATTGGGATTTATCCAAGAATACGAATGAAGACCCAGCGCCCAGGGAAATTGAAAGGACGGTATGAGAAGCTTCGAATTTTCCTATATTTTATTTTCAACGCGCATATCAGGGCACTTGGCAATTCATTGCAGCTCGGCTGCTGCTTGATGTAGTGACCCCCCCAGGACCTCACAATCTGACGGATGATTTGGAATCATTTGTTCATCTCCTGACTTGGATGGCATTCATGCATACGGCTAATAAGCTGGCCGAATCAAATCCATCCAAGGTGGCTCGTTTCGTGGTGCAAACGTACGAAGAATCTTATCGAAGCTCATCTGGAGATTATTATGGAGGAGAGCAAAAAGTTCTCCAATCACTTACTCGTCTAAAGCTACGTAAAGCCGGTTTTCGCAGCCAAAATCTTTTTTTTTACTCAAAACGCTGACTGAAAGACTGGCCATCCGGTATGTAGAAGATCCATCCCAGCCATCTTTTTGGGAAACGAAACTCATGGAAATCTCCAAGAAGGACGAAATGATCATTGCACACAAGGCTAATCTCCTCAGCATTTCAAATTCGCAATGGATGATCACCGTATTCGACCAATATCTTGACGAGCCCGGCTGGTCCGAGAATGACAGCGCGGTGGATAACAAGCTTGGCGTAGAAATAACTGAAACGTCGACAAATGCTCAGTCAGGGAATAGTCTGCGAAGATCTCTAGAAAGTACACATGAAGAAAGCCGGAAAAGGACGAAAACTTCGACGTCTCAATCGGGCAACTTGCAGCCTGTAGCTGAGAGCGATTCTCACTGAACGTCAACGAATAATACCCTAGGCTAAACAATGTAGCATAGAACGATGCAATACAAATAATTGTTATAAGATTGGTAAGGGCATCATCTCAGCCGCCTCCCGCCTACAACACATCTAGACTCTTATTCCTAAACTCTTGGTTCATCTAAATCTTCGGGTCCGAAACTATAAGGAAGTAACTCATCCGAGGTTACCGTTTTTACTTTATCATGATCCGTCTCAAGATTCCAATCGCCATGTACCAAGAGAATAGGAGTCTGCAAGTGGCAAAAGTCCCTGATGAATTGTCGACATATACCGCAGGGAGAAATAGCTTCAGGTACATCGCTAAGGTGCAAGCACTTTTTGAATAACCACATTTGAATGTCGAAACGAACCATACCTCGTTACAGCCAGCGCGAGAAATTATTTCCGGTTCTCGCTCTAGATGACGGATCGATGAAGACTAATAAGCATTGACCTGCCATCGACTTTATGAACGACGAAGCCACGCACGACAGCTTTCACAAGCGCGGTCCTTTCTGCGCAAATGGTTGCACCTGTAAAACCAAACGATCAAGAGATGACATACGTTAATAGATGGCTTTTGAAAAAAAAGGGATGACAGTACCATGTGATGCATTTTCGATATTTGCTCCAGTGATAATGTCTCCCTCTTTGGTGAGCAGCGCCGACGCGGAATTTTGAGTATGGGGAATACGCATTCTCGCGAGCTGCCCAATGGAAGGAATTTACAGCCTTGAATCAGTGCTGAATGGATACAAATAGTACCTCTCAGACAAGCTTATCAGAAAGAGATACGCGCACACTTTTCTCACGCTTATAATGAAGTGCACGTTTCTCTTCCGATCTCACAACTAGACGTATCGAAGCACGCATTTGGGATGCAGCCAAACCAATCTACGTACTATAATGGATTTATGCAAATGGATCCCTTCTTATGGAATGTTGGGAATGTCGCTTTCGACATCGCTGACACGCAAACTAGAACTGACGACTACGCTACTGAGTCAACGACTCGTGATTCAAACGAACTCACATATTTCCGTCAAGCTCATTGTGAGCTCCGAGAAACTGCTCAGCTCCTTCCTTATCAAGAGTTGGCAACCATGGTCCAATATTAATCGGATCGCGGTCACCCCGCGAGTTTACCTCTCCAATCACCAATCTAGTCGCGGTCCTCAGAGAATGGCAGAAAACGAGCGTCTACGACCGGTTCAAACACAAGAACACCCTACAATTGGTGTGTAAATTCTGGTGTTGTGTGGTCGATCCAAGTGTTCAGATTGTTCAGATTCCGTCTACAACACAGGAACTATAACCTTCGCAAGCTTGGACAACGAGCTCTCCTGGGGACTTACGTCCAATCGTGATTCGTATAATTGCTGTAGGGTTCTTCTACCGTAATTTTTTATCCCTCTTTTCGCTAACTGAGTTAGTCAATGAACCTGATACGCACAACGAGATTACGGCGACTCCCACACCCCCAGCTTTTCAAAGCGGCAATAGCTCGACGAAATCAAAGCGGTCTCGCAAAAGAGTCAAACATGCCGAATACAGTGCGTATTGGATAATATAATTTCCATTGCTGTTCATTTACTTCAATACCAGGGGTTCTGATCAAAATCGTTCCTCAATTACCTTGGAAGCTTCTACTCAGCGCCAAGGAAATGGCCATCCCGAACCCAATGTTCATCAACCGGTTCCCATATGTCTGGGCGGGAGTAAGTAACTAGCGTTTTTTTGTTCCGGAAACCTATACCAATACGTTCACGTATCTCTTCTTTTTTACACTTCGCAGGATCTATTGTATTCCCTCCAAACATATCCGGATATCTCTGAAACAGGCGGTATAGGAACCGAAGGACATTGTCTCAATCATCTCATTCTCAGTGGCCAATCATGGCAAAATATTGAATGGATAAACCCATATACCTTCGTTTTAAAAAGGTATATTTTCCACCTCCCCGATGTGTTTTAATGAAAAAGCTTGCAATGCTTCAGGGCGTGGGGGTTTAACAAGAGAAATAAACGATACCTGTAAACTGAACCTGCATCCAGAACGCAAAAAAAGCACTTCTTGATGAATGAAATTCTCTGGAAGATGATCCATCATCCGCAAGAGACTTTTTGACACCATTTAGTGGAGGTGAAATAGCCGTTGATTTACAGGCCAGGTTCAATCCCCTTTTAGACGCTCCAAGGAATGACGACGAATATCAGCATTACCACGCCGAAAATGAGATGGGTGTTTAAACAGTCATAAATACCCAAAATTCAAGCGACGAACGCCATCCTCTACTTATTTCCGCCGAAACTGAGAATTCTTTACTCATCCCTCAGGACGAGCAAAGCGACCTTCAAAACACTTCCGATGAAGCTATTCTGCCACAGGAAGCTCAGTTATTCCTAACGGCTGTGCAGTCGCGGCATCCGATTTAGGGAGTGATTTACACCTCTTCGGGGAAAATTCGCCCAATTTTATTGGAAATATGCCTTCACGGGTTTTTTCCTGGTGTCAAATGTTGAGGTAGCAGTACAATATTTGCGTTCCCTCCGTGCTTTTTGTTGTTTAATAGTCTTTATAGAAAGATTTTTGCGTATCTGACAACCAAGACGAGGGCTCGAGTGAATTACGCATCACGTTTGAGTGGATCGGAAATGGTTCGATCTGTCGCCATCCCCATCCGTGGTGGGTTTCACCTGGTTGTGTTTCCGAATTCTTTCTTCCAAAGAACGTAAAATACATTGACCGGGCAATATGTTCTGACCTCACTTGCTTCTCGCATATATCACTTTATCCGAAACCCAACAGGGATCAAAGCGATGCGAGTTTTGATGACGTTGAACGATGATGTCTGTATCCAAGCAGACTATCCTTCCTGTTGGCTTTGCAGGTGTTGTGGAAAATTGAATGCCGTCGTCCCTTTCAGATTACACTGGTCGTGGATATGTCGTTATTGCAAGGTAAATAATCATTACAATTTGATACAGCATTTTCGTTCTTATTTTAAATCTCTGCCAAAAAAAAGACCGTCGGGCGTTCTCTGGAGAACGTTCGCTTCGAGCCCATTATTTTCCAAGAAGCCTATCATCTTCCCCCTCCACTTCCTTTAGAAAACCCAGAATCACCTGTCAAACACCAAATCTTATTCTTCAAGCCGGGCGAACGAGCGATCGTCTATCTGCTCAAGTTTTCCGATATTGTATTACGACATATACCCTCTATTGACGAAGACAGTCAAACGGAGCTTGAATCCTTATATTGTAATATCCAAAGAAACATCGATTTTGAGCCATGTAACGCTGATCCGTCATTATTGAAATTCAATTACTCGCGGAACAACGCCAATTTGGCTCAAGGCGACGGAACATTTCTGACGAAGGCTGTCAATCATTCTCTCATACAAGATCGACCAGGATTAGTGGACCGATCGAGTTCAGAACCTCATGAGTTCCGATGCTTCTTTTGGCAAGATAAAGGAACAACAAAGGTCATAATACCACTCATCGAGACGATTCGTATATCTGATATCTAATGTCTTTGGCTAGCCCCAGCTGTTATTGGATCAACATATCATTTTCATTGCGCTAGGTTCTACTTGTGAGCTGATGCTTACGACTCGGATAAAGCGCAATAACTCGGACGGAAAGGAGGAAAGCTGCAGGTTGACGCTTGATGTGCTTCATTGCGGTATACTTGTCTTTAATCATTGTGAAAAAACTACAGTGACGGTTCGTGAAGGTTTACTTAGCATTAATTTACTCAATAGTGTTGACTTACGTCGTTCCATCTAGTATAAAGCCTTTCGCACTGGTAGACTTTTATGTAAGTCATTTATTTAAAGATCCCAAACGATGATTCAGAACCAACCTTCATTTTTAGTGTTGACGAGTTGTTGGAATGATATAGAGAATCCGCCATTACCTGATGAAATCGCGTTGTCAAATCAAATGTAACAGTCTCACTTGCCCTTAAATCGTTAATGTAATAAAACATCCATAAGGTGATCGATGCTCACATCATGAAAGTCGAGAGCATTTCAAATTCGCAATGAATGATGATGATTAATCAAATTTATTGTCTATAGGGTTGCCCCCGGTCAGACATTGAGCGGTACATGTAAACTAAGAACGTCTGTATACGAAACAATTTTATAACTAAAACATCTGTTCCCGTCGCCGGGATGTGGCCAGTCCTTCAAAAAGGTGCTTCGGCCGTGTGAGTGAGGTTTGTGGAAGGAAGGTAAAGTAGGCGTCTGACGTCTTGCTCGGGTTTGTTCTTTCCTCGCGGTTCTCCTGGCATGTGTAGAACTTCCGGTTGCAAGTGCGTCGAATTGTTGAGCTAGGCGTCCTGTGCTGTCGAGAAAGGTCCAGAGGGCGTGAAGGCTTCTCTCATTATTGAGCAGACCTCGTATGTTGAATAGGTAGTATGTGAGAACTTTTCGTATGACGCCTCTGGCAACTCGGTGTGCCGGACAGTGTAACAGGAAGTGTATGACCGTTTCATTTCTCTCTGTGCACTTTGGACTCGCAATGAATGATCACCGTATTCGACCAATATCTTAGCGAGCCCGGCTGGTCCGAGAATGACAGCGCGGTGGATAACAAGCTTGGCGTAGAAATAACTGGAACGTCGACAAATGCTCAGTCAGGAAATAGTCTGCGAAGATCTCTAGAAAGTACACATGAAGAAAGCTGGAAAAGGATGAAGACTTCAACGTCTCAATCGGACAACTTGCAAACTGTAGCTGAGAGCGATTCTCACTGAACGTCATCATGGTGTCAAAATTAATTTTGGTTCTTGTTGTTCTATGCAATACAAATAATTGTTATAAGAGTTTATAAGGCGACTTCAAATCCGACTTGAGCTGACGGCTATGGCGCATGAAATAATAATGAAACTGCTTTTACAATGTAGGTACGCCGTATGTGTGTGAATTTGTTGAGTCCCAGAGGGCATAGCCCAGGCGCGTAGTGGGGCGTTGTGGGGTGTCACATTCTCACGGGCGTGCTTCATCGATCGTCGCTGCTCCTCTCCCTCCTTTCCTCCTCCGTTTTCCCTCTGGCTCGTCCAACTTTCCGTATGGCGAAAGCTTTGAGAATTTGTGCGCCTAACTAGGTGTGTATGATCATTTTAATGACAAAATAACGATATTCTTAACACCTGACAAGATCTCGCACTGGGCTGCAACAGTGGACCGAAAGCAGTACTATGAATCCCGTACAATTGTCGTTATAGTGTCTACATCGGAACAAACGGAAATACAGAAATGATTGTCTCTATTCATCGGCGAACAACCTTGTGATGCAAAAATCAGAGACCTTTTTCTCAAGTGAAGATAAACAGAAGAAGGGCAACGCGCAATTGCTCTGGCGCCCGTGAGCTCAACAGGTCATCGATTCATCGGCGTCGCGTGGAAATCCTCATTAATAAAGTTACGAGTTCTGCCCCTTCTTCAGGTTTTCGGTGATGTAGTCTGTTCATCTTCATCGCGGTACTCATATTTACCCCATTTGATGACTTTGTCCATTCTCCATACCTAACCCTAGTAGACTTGTCAGAGCACAGCAACGATTATATCGGGAAGCTGAAGCACGGGGAGGTAAGAAAGAAAACCTTGATTGTTAGAGTTGAGGGTAATGGACGCATTTTGACGATGGCCAGTCAACATCACGTATTGTTGACGTTCCCATGATTCCTCCAATGAAACTATGTAAGAAACCACGTATGCGCGCGTAAACATCCAACAATTGATCACATCCAATCACATCCAACAAAAAACAGGTTTTCGGATCTTTCCTTCATGCAATCATTACATAACGCCTTCTCCTTCACAGGTCTCGTCCTTATTTTTGACTTGCGTTGTGAAGATCTGACGCTGTGTTTACACTGCTTGAAGCAACATTCGTACTCAGCCTGATGATTGTCAAATATATCCCACAAGCTAACATTCACAGGTCGGACTACTCGTCATCCAACCACCTCAGTCACCTTGTTTACATACGAGATGCCTGTTTCTTCAAGCAGACTGTTGCCGAGTTGTATCTACTTTTTTTTTTCAAAAAGGATTTTATTGAACATTTCGTGCATATGTAGTGCATTACATTCTCCTTAGAGTGTCGCCGTTTCTGGCTCACATCTATTAATGGACGCTGGTCAGTGGCGAGTCAGGGTATGTACCCTCAAAGCATCTTTTCTAGGAAAGATTTTAGGGCTAAAATGTGTTTCCCCAAATAAGACCATGAACTACGGATTCTGAGTACTAGGGGACGTACCAACGATCACATCGAAAGCGTGGACCGAGTTGTTTGCATACAACATGCCGGTTACCATCCGCAAGTCTAGCGAACTCTGCTCCGCTATGTAATGTTCACGATGCGAAGGATAAGCATTGTATAGAACATCACAATGAGGCTCAGCACATACCATAAACACACAAACCTTTTGCTCACGTTCGGGTTGAATAGTTTGAGGTGTACAAGTTGAATGTGGAGGACGGTGTCCTCTGGATTGAAGAAGTGAGCATAGTGACAGTCGGGAAATCTGCACGTAAAGATGGACATCGATTCGAATAGTATTTCCTGAATATATGGTTGAAGGGAGTCGGCATTGGTAAAGTCAACCTTTTGCAGGATGTAATGACTCTAAAAGTCAAGGTTAATAGAGGTAAGAAGAATGACTGAGTAGTAAGCTGCACACCAGTGAAATGTTTTCAAAGCTCATGTGAAATAACTGCGCAAAGGAATAGTGAACTTGATTCCAATCTTTGTAAACTAGAAACTGAATCTTTTATATTGTAGACCGACAAGTAAATCGTTTGCATATTCATGTCGGATCAATCGCTGCGGTTTCCTCAATTTTACAATGACTTCTGATAAGCCGTCCTTCAAGCCTGTCGAACTTTGAGCCGTTGCCACATTGGGAACCATTTGATCAAAAAATCATTTATTATCGATTCCCAAACAGATTTTAGCCTTTTAAGTGCGGCCGAGGTACCTACTGTAGCATGCATATGAAAGTGAGAAATCGAGATGTCATTAGCAAAAAAATTCTCAGCAGACAAAAATTGTTGATAATAGCAGATCTCCCATGACTGATAAGGCTTAAGTCAAGGGGTTATTTGAATTTCGAATTTCCTCTTGATCTTCCTTTTTTCTTTTTTTTCAAATTCGCAAGTGCCGGAAGGTTGCACTGCCTCAATCGTATTATCACTTTGTCCGCGTCATGTTATTCATTTCTATTCTATTGAATAGTCATTTTCCCCCTAGTATATTGACCTGCTAATATTACATAGGCAACAGGAACTGTCCCTTCGCTTTCGTTGCCTCACTGGCACTCCCTTGCAATTAATGTCTAGGCTATTTCCTTTTACACCCAGACAGATGGCTGCATTTTTTCTTTGAGCTCATCGTCTCAATTCCTTTCTGACTGACGACCCAATCAAGTCTAGTCCATGTCCATCCAATGGACCTGGCACATCTACGGTCTGTTCGGAATACCGCTGATTGATCGCTTGGGTTCAACTGCGCTTTGGTAAGTGGATAAACTTGCCTTTAGGGGAAGGTAATTTAGTGTTTTGGTAAGAAGATTTCGAAGCAGACGAGATCTCATGAAATCGGGCCCGGAGGTGGATGAGGTGGCAACGAAATGTTATATAAATACTCTATGATTCATTCATGCGAAATAGCCCGCATTTCGCCGGAATTCTTCACAAAGACTCATGCGGCTTTCTGAGCGGAGTTATATCGCAGACGAAATAGTGAATTGATATGGGGATTCGGGCGGCGTTGTTTCCAGCGTTCAAACTTGACTCTATGCATTACCTAGGCCACGTGTAGGCTCGGCTGAACCCCTTCACACTCCGACTCGAGCTCCGCAGGACCTGCTGATGCATTCTTGCTAGGTTCGGCGCTAGGTTCGGCGCAAGCCGGTGAACCTCTGGTTTACACGTTCAAAGAACGGATGAGGACTTTTTATATTAGATCCCAAAGCGAACCAGGCCTCTCCCAGGCCAGCTTTATACACCGCGTCCTCTTCAGCCGCCAGCCCATTCGCCCCTTTTACCGGTTCGAACAAAGGAACAATCGCCCCGTTATCACGACGTCGACAGGGCCTCTGGTGAAGGCAAAGGAAGGCCAAGTGCCGGCGCCTTAGGCGCTCCGAATCGCTTTATTGAACAGAGCAGAAGTCACGGTTGTCACATCTGTATTCCACCCCTCCACTAGGGAGGAATTCGACAGGAGATCGCCCATTGGCGTTTACAGCGACGAACAGGTAGCTAGGGCGTTGCGATCTTATGAAGTATTTGGCAGAGACACACAAGGATTTGGTTTTAGACGTTTTAACGAGAATCCCGTTGCAGCGCGTCCAGCAGAAATTACGCGAGAGTACTGGCCGCCGAACCTCTCGTGCAACCTCCTCGCCATTCTCGTTTGTCCCCACCGATTCCTTATGAACACGAACAAATACCCTCCAAGCCTCTACCACCCTACGCCCCTTCAGTTTTCACAATCTAGTTTCAAACTCGCGATCCGGTTATAATAAAGTGACCCGGGACAGAGAAATGGGGCATTGAATGTTGTTTGCATCTCGAATTTATATCGCCATCGGGATGTCGCGTCAGCGTTGAGGACGCGACCGCTTTCATTACTCCGCTAGATGGATATACGTTATATGATATTGAGGAATTTTGCTACGGTGACTTCAATATGATTTTGCGGGATGCAAACGGAGGATTGACCAGAGTGTTCGCCGATCATATGTAATTTGAGAGATACATTGCCTATTTTCGTTCAATACTGAAATACTAATAATTGTTGAGTCTACTCTCGGTTCACACTTACCATACCAGTAGGAGACGATCTTGTCTCGAAGCCATGGCCAACAAATATCGCAACATTGTTGGCACGATTGTTTGTTTTCGCGAGCCCGCGAGACCTCATGCTTAGCTTCAACCTTCTTTTGAGACAAATACATTTGTACATGAGCTGCCACCATCTTCAATGTTCCACGATCATGGATGTACACAACGTCATCCATAGTGCTAGTAATTGATAAGTCAGCGAATTGAGATGATAGAAACGTTAAGCAGTAGATGAAAGGAGAGAAAATCGAGATGTCCATTAATGGGAGAAATAATGAACAATGAAGCGATGCCGATCTGTCTAGCCTCAAGCCTCAAGCCATCTCATACAGATACAAAATCTCTGGCTCAGCATTCTTTTGACATTGTCGGCAGATTTTGTTTTTGGAAGTTTATTGCCCCCTCATTAGAAAAAGGCGACGTGATGATTGTATCTTTTTTCTCAATCGTTGTGAACTTGAAAGTCGAGACAAAACGCGTTGAGAACATATGACCTCCTTTGACGTTACTCGTGAGTACTCCGTGCGTGATATAGTCATCTCCACGGAGAAATCAATGGCGCAAAAGTGACTGTTAACCTGCTTGGGGCCATTCTCCGTATGTGATGCGGGGGTGCCGGGCGCAAATTCCGCTGAGGTCTTGCGTTTTGAGGAGCGTTTGTCGTCGCGAATATGATGATTTTCCAGCAGATTGAATAAATGAACACAGGAGACAAGAGAGGCACGTTTGGACAGAGTCGATAATCGATCTCGTTGGCGCGTCGTGTTGTCCATGATTTAAAACGCGGGCACACTTTCTCGCGTATGAGGTTCTCGGCGAACTCCGGGGAGTTTACGTCATCACCATGGTCGTCGTTTGGTCGTCTTTTTGCCGACACACTCTTTTCAGAGCAGCTTCACGGTAAACCCTATTCATCTTGGGTTTGAGAGATTTCACCGTGCGAGGGCTATTCATGAAAAAAAAGAGTATGCATTGTTTTGTGCTAATGAGAAATTTTGGACGTTTTTTGAAAAGCATTTTGAGGTCCGTGTATAGTCTATCTACAAAACGAAGTCGCTACTAAAGGTTTAATCCAGGTAGAAAGCAAATTGCATTAACGCTGATTTAGACTTTTTCCTCAAAGAGAAGTTCGGGACGCCGCCAAGTTATCTTCAATAACAACAACGTTCAACCACGAAATATTGCCATATTTTCGAGAAACACTTTTATTTTTTTGAAACCTACGCAATGTTTTAGAAGGAATAAAGGACAAGCTAAAGAAAAATACTGTTAACAAGTCAGACGGCAAATATAACTACGATAAAAAAAAATGTTGTTTTTAAAAGAAAACAGGAAAAAAAGAGAACTTGATGTTGAGTGAAAGAAAGGGAGGCACTAGATGGGGCTCAAGATGGTTCACAAGATGGGGCACATGATGGTGGAGACGAAGAGCTCAAGTCTATTACGTAATATCTAGTGTACTGTATAGAGTCCGACGCTACAAAACCCAACACTTGAATGCCAGTACCACCTGCACACATACACCACACTCCTTCGCGAAAGGACGGCGATGTCTGGAATCTTTATGGGTTCAACGGCATGAATGTAAGTCGAATAAGTTATTTACAGGAAGAGCCTCTTACCTAATTTGTCTGTATAAGTTGTATTCCCAGCTCCTCAATCTTTTCAACTTGTTTCGGAGGGACGATGACAAAACTCTTCAGCTCGAGAATCTTCAACGGTTCACTATGAGCCTCCATTCTCGCGTCTCGCACCATCTCCATACGCTTGGATACGATTTTCGGACCACAACTCGGTTTATGTGAACTGTGGTATGTCAACCGTTCCAAGCGGGGAAGTCTCCGCCCAATCATTAGAAGGTCGCATACCGATGCGAAGCTCCGGGAGCGTAGTACGCTTAAATGAGTGACTGTATCAAAGTTGTCCAATGTGCGGCCTAGAAATTTGTGATACAATCCCTTATCTTCTGGATCTTCCCAGTCGCTAGACTTCATAGATCGAGAATCCACAATAAGTTCTACAAGGTTTGTGACCCTTTGCTTCAATTGAGGATACAGCGCTTGGTTATACCATGCCCATTTGACTGATATGTGAAAAGAGTTTGATGACGGTAACGTCCAATGATGATCCATGCTTTTGTTTGATTGAGCAATTGATGCATGGAAATGGTGAAAAAAATTGCAGTCTTCTTCAGAGTGGCCTGTGGATATACAGACGACGGAATTCGCGAAGGAAGGATTGTGTTGGATATGGCATAGAGCGATACGGATACTCTCCGTCATTGAAAAATCAAAGGCACTAAGATAATCCCAGTGGTCAAAGCCACTAGTCAATGACGAAATACCCAGATGACTCAGGGCCGATGTTTTTATGGAACAAACGTCGCCTGCATTAGGATCCAAGGTGAGGATTCGCAAGTTCGGCAGATTCGCTATAGCACGAGTCTCAGGGAGGAAAACACAATCTTGATTTGAGATCAAATTCAGAATTCGGAGACCGGGCAATGCTTCTAGAAATGGGGAAACAGCAGAAATGTTTTCAGAACGCAAGACGGTCAGCTTTAACCATTCAAGCCGGTCTAGGCTGAGGTTCTGTGACATCTGTTTGGAGAGTAGCGGCTGCGACAGTTCTATGAACCGGGGATTAACGACGGAGAGAAATGTATCGAAAGATTTTTGCTGCGAGCCTGGTAATGGGGAAATGGTTGATAGAATCAGGTTGTCCAACTGTGTGAGGTTTTCTCCGCCCGGGAAATCGAAATCTAAGTGATTGTAAAGGAATAAAGTCCTAATCTGAGAGTGTTTGAAGTAAAGGATACTCGATGTGATATGCGAGCAGCTGGTGCAGGATAAAGAAAAGTTATGGGAGTTTAACGAGCGCAAGTTAACATCGACTTCGCGTGATTTAGAGCGGAAAATGACTTCTCGAATGAAACCATGAGGCCCATAACGCCTGCATTCATGTTTTATGACGGTCCAGAATTTTGGTGTGTTAAGCACGATGGAACGCCATCTACGACAGATCCAGCACAGTGGCAAATAAACATAGGGATTTTGAAAAGAAGAGGGACCGAGGGTGAAGAAAATCATGGTTAAAATTTCGACGGGTAGTTTTCGATTTATCAAAGACGTGTCTTTATGCAAACTTCGTTGGGGCTTGGCGCGGGGCATTTTGTGTTAAAAAGACAACAAGTACTTGCCACTTGGTGTGAAGTTCGCAAACTGTAACTGCTTGAGAATTGAGATCTTAGTCAGCGATCACCTGACTTGTTCATCTCGTCACTCATGTCACATGATTCACCGCGGTCCACGCTGTTGAGCGTGTTGACATTGTCCACAGCGGTCTTCGAGTTAATCTATCCGCTATTCGGTAGATCTACTCGACGGACAAGGTGTCGACGATTACATGGTCCGTTCATGATGCCTTTTCTCTCCCATCTTTGTCCACAGGATTTTTGTTGTCGCTCATGCGGCGGTTTACAGGTATTGAACACGTCCTCTTTGGAATTATTGGTACACTGGCGTTCTGAATCAAGATACGTACGCTTATACAACCCTCACCGATTATTTCCCGAAAATTAAATCAACTCTTTCCTAGTCCCGTTTTTAACCATCTCAACCGTCGTGTTACGCTGCAATGGCCTCCTCTTTGATTTCTCGGAGAAAAGACCATTATTTTGACCCGCCATTGTCGCAAGTTTGAAGTTCAAGTCGTTTCAGATAATAATTACCTGGCCTGGTGTAATGCGAGGAGAAACGTGAAAGCAACCATGGCATTGTCAGATAGCTGGTCTTCAGCGCTAACTTGCTGTTTGGACATATTTGTTCTACCATGCCCGAGTTGGCCTCTTTACCTTACTCCACCACGAATGTGTCTAATACGATTAAGGAATGCCTGCAAAAGCTCGAGTTTAATCCCATATCATGTATGTATTAAGAGTGAGTGTTATCCCCGTGCTCCGCGTACACAAGACCCTCAACATAGTTTGTCCAAATCAAAGAAAAATCCATCTCCCCACTTGCTGCAATATATTGAGTCGGATGCACCGAATTCATCTGAGCTCGACGACTGCGAGTTTCCTATAAAAGACAGCTCTGCACCAACTCCCTAGCCGAAGGTTTTCATTGATCGCCAGCTATCTGTCCAACACGAGCTTGGAAAAAGCTATGAACAAAGCATCTCTCGGCAAGACGATGTGCAACTCTATACTGTCGGCTGCGCGTGATCCCAAAATTCCTTTGACATTGTCCGGGTTCGGAAATGACGGAAGATTTTTTTGTGCCTTGAAGTTGTGTGCTTAACTAGGTCGTCGGTGTCGCGTGGTAATCTTCATTAATAAAATTACGAGTTCTGCCCCTTCTTCAGGTTTTCAGTGATGTAGTCCGTTCATCTTCATCGCGGTACTCATATTTACCCCATTTGACGACTTTGTCCAGTTTCTATAACCAACCCTAGTGGACGTGTCAGAGCACAACAACGATTATATCGGGAAACTGAAGCACGGGGGGGTGGGAAAGAAAATTTTGATTGTTAGAGTTGAGGATAATGGACGCATTTTGACGATGGCCAGTCAACAACACGTATTGTTGACGTTCCCATGATTCCTCCAATGAAACTATGTAAGAAACCACGTATGCGCGCGTAAACATCCAACAATTAATCACATCCAATCACATCCAACAAAAAACAGGTTTTCGGATCTTTCCTTCACGCAATCATTACATAACGCCTTCTCCTTTACAGGTCTCGTCCTTATTTGTGCTGTGAAGATCTGACGCTTTGTTTACACTGCTTGAAGCAACATTCGTACTCAGCCTGATGATTGTCAAATATATCCCACAAGCTAACATTCACAGGTCGGACTACTCGTCATCCAACCATCTCAGTCACCTTGTTTACATACGAGATGCCTGTTTCTTCAAGCAGACTGTTGCCGAGTTGTATGTACTTTTTTCTTAAAAAAAGGATTTTATTGAACATTTCGCGCATATGTAGTGCATTACATTCTCCTTAGAGTGTCGCCGTTTCTGGCTCACATCTATTAATGGACGCTGGTCAGTGGCGAGTCAGGGTATGTACCCTCAAAGCATCTTTTCTAGGAAAGATTTTAGGGCTAAAATGTGTTTCCCCAAATAAGACCATGAACTACGGAATCTGATTACTAGGGGACGTACCAACGATCACATCGAAAGCGTGGACCGAGTTGTTTGCATACAACATGCCGGTTACCTTCCGCAAATCTAGTGAACTCTGCTCCACTATTTAATGTTCACGACGCAACGGATAAGCATTGTATCAAACATCGCAATGAGGCTCAGCACGTACCATAAACACACAAACATTTTGTTCGCATTCGGGTTGAATAGTTTGAGGTGTACATGTTGAATGTGGAGGATGGTGTCCTCTGGACTGAAGAAGTGAGTGTGGTAACAGTCGGGAAATTTGCAAGTAAAGATGGTCATTAATTCGGATGGCATTTCCTGAATAAAGGAGTCGAGATTGATAAAATCAGCCTTCCGCAGGATGTAATGACTCTGAAAAGTCTGGGTTAATTGAGGTAAGAAGAATGGAGTAGTAAGCTGCACACCGGTGAGATGTTTTCAGAGCTCATGACTGCGCAAAGGAATAGTGAACTTGGTCGAGTCTATGTGAGCTGAAAACTGAATCTGTTATAGACCGATAAGTAAATGTACCGTATCTTTATATACATCCAAACCCCTCTCCTTTCCCATCAAACCATCAAAGAAACTTACCTCCGATCAAGAAAAGTTCATCCCGTCAAAGAAGGCGCAGTATTAATTGCAGTGGTCCCACAAATCTAATTTCAGATATAATAGTCGCCGACCTAGTACAGCCTTTCATGTAACTCGGAAATTGGTCAGTAGTAATTTTAAGCGAGTGTCCGAAGTCGGTGACTTGCTTACCAACAGCTTCAGAAAGGATGCAGAATTAAAATCCGTGCCGACAAGGTTTTTGAGAATCGTTGCAAAAGGAGGGCGATGTAAAAGAGTAGCCTCGGAACCTCTTACATAACCGCTTTAGGACAGCTAAAAGTGGCAACCTCGAGGCTAAGGAAAAAGGAGAAAAAGAGAAAAGTCCAAAGAGGAAAACCAAAAAGAGGAAAAAAGGTAGGATGATTTTAGACGCGAGGATGATTTTTAGACGTGAAGATGATTTTTAGACACGACTCGGAGGACGATTTTTAGGAACGAGAATAGGAACGAGGAAAGAAGCGGGAAAGAGGGACCAAGGCTCAACTGCACAGTCTCGTGTCACTCCGAGTGCGGTCTTGTTCCGCATTCTGAGCTCAGCTCTTCCCTCCCAACCTCGGACACTGTCAGTCTGTCACAGGGAGTGAGACGAGGCAGACAAAACTGTTTAATTTCTGAGAGCGCTTGTCTAAGGCTTACCTTCGAACACTCGAGCTTTTTTTGTGAGATTCACCTAACTCTGTTGGTGAGTGTGAGTTTATTGTTGCCTCCCAATCCAAAACAAAGGCTATTTGTATTGACATTGAAGTGGGCAAGTGACTTGCCGCAAGTCTACGTATACATGTACTGATTATTCATATGCACTAGCTGTACAAAAGACCCCGATTAAGGCAATTCGGAGAAGGGTGCGGTGCGACCAGGCTATGTTAAACGTTAAGGAAACGCCATTTCGATTTCTTGAAAGGGGATGTGACGTAAGCATAGCCTTGGTTCCGAGGCTAGGACCTGCTAGGACAAGAAGAAAGAAAAGAGGAAAGAGGAAAGAAGCGAAGGAAACCAAAACACGAACTTCGATAAAAAAGCACCGACATCATGAGCGTTTCATAAGGCCAAACCAAAGTGATTGACGCAAGTTAAACTTAGCTCCTCGATCGTGTTTTCAGGCTATCTAACCCGTAACACCGGTGTGAAATTGATGAAGTAAAAAAACTTCCCTTGTCATTAAGTTGAAACCTGTTGAAACCGAGAGGTTGCGTGCGATACCAATACTGTTTATGGAGGTGCGGTTTCCGAAAAAAGGATGGTTTAGACACCTGTTGACTAGTATGAGCGACGGGAAGATGGTGGTCATGACTATCGCTGAGCGCTGAGATGTGCGCGTGGGCAAAAGCTGAGGCCAAACGCAAAGCTACGCAAAGCCGTTCCCGAGACGGACTATTGAACGTGCATGGTATGCCGTCTTGGCTAGATGGAGATGATGCCCGTGACATGTTGACAGTCAATATCAAATGCCTTTCAACAACATAACGCAGATCATACATCGCATTTTATCGATGTAAATTTGGGTACGAGCGTTCTCGGCGAAACTCCGGAGTGTTTACGTCATTACCTTGGCAATTGTCTTTTTGGCGACACTCTTTTCAGACGCAGCTTCAAAGCTTCACTTTTCACGATAAACCCTATTCATCTTAGCTTTGATATGCTATCATTAAAATACCTCAAAATGAAAAGGATATGCAGCTAATGAGAATTTTTTGAAAAGCGTTTTGAGGTCCGTGTATACGTATAGTCTATCTACAAAACAAAGTCGCTACTAAAGGTTTAATCCAGGCTAGTAGAAAGCAAATTGCATTAACGTTGATTTAGACTTTTTCCTCAAAGAGAAATAGTTCGGGACGACGTCAAGTTAGAAGATCATACACTAACTGTCTGTATGACAGTGTGTCCAAGAACATCTGCGCAACGATCATTACTAATTGCTAGGACGCCATTGATGTATGTGCGGACTGATCCTGAAAAGTGACATTGTGGTCATATCGATTTGTTCGAGGACAGAAGCATGATTCCGCTGTGTGGACAATGTTTACGTGTCCATTTCCGGCGTAATATAGTGAGCATCCGGCATTTATTATTTAACGGGACCAAGTCGAATTTCATATATAACTGACAGCCAAAAAACCCAAACAGGGCAATCATAATCAACAACAACAACAACCCTCGTTTCGCGTTTTTTATATTCACTCTTCATTGCACTACACCTTAGTTTCTTATTTTGATATCACATTTCACTATGCCATCCTTCTTTAAGAAAATTTTCAATCAGAACAAGTCTAACGGTTTGTCCCTTTCTGTGGTATGATACTCCTTTGTTTATTCCATCCAGATGCTGGTTTGCCTTATGCCAATTCACGACCGCACGACTCACGATCCCTCTATTCTTACCAAGAATTTCCTGTTCACTCCATGCCTAGGATTCGAGGCAGACCGCCAAATGAACATGAAGTCCCTCACAGGCGTCGTGATGACATTGAAAGAGGTGGTTAGTGATCATTCCCAACTTTTTTTTTTTTTCAAATTAAAACATTGAACGGGCATCTCTTCCTCCGCCACAGATCGTGCAAGCAGGTCCACAATCAGAAGAAGTCGATCTCAGGCGGTGTAAGTGACATTGTCTCCATCAAAAAGCGAGTTTTTCTTAGTTTGGTCTATAGTCTTCCGACGAACGGAAATATGTTAGGCTTATACTTGTATGGGGAAAACGAAGACACGGGTGACCCAGGTCAAATGACAACTCGAAGTCGAGCACACCCTACATCTCAGTGTCTACCAACGCAATCATATCGGCCTATGACTCCACCGCCCCTTTCACCAAATGAGAGACATTATAATTTTGACGAAGTCCACAAAGCCTCAATTGAGCGGAGAAAAAAAGACAAAGGAAAGGCAAAAGCCTTAGACGCACAAAGTCAATTCGTTGAAAGCGGAAGCCGTTATGGTGATTACGGAAATGATTTCTACGACCGCGTTTATCATCCTCGGTACGAAGATGATCACGGTGTAGCCGCTGCCACAAGGAACGATGTTGCTGTAAGTGAACGACGACGCCACGCGTAACTCCAGATTTTCTCCCCCATTGACCATTACATCAGGAATCTTCGAAGGCTGGTGCTGCTAGAGCGACGAGGAGACCTAGATATGACAGTTATGGCGAACGGCAACCGCACCACGATCAGAACTATGTGGGGGATTTCTCTCAGAGAGACCCGTCGGCGTCTATTGGTGCTCCGAGTCGCCATGATGAGATTGTCAGGGCGCTGCAAGTGGCCAAAACCATGCAGGCTCGACGGAGATAAGAACACCGGAAATCCAGTTCACTACTCAGAGATTTTAAGCCCGGTTCGTCCGGGCCATTTTGTTAAAATATGCTCGTTTCATTTTAGTTTCATTTCATTACCGTAATGTATAATCAATATCTGTGTTTATAATAATAAACTTAAAGGCCGACTCTGAGAGTTTGTGTAGTAGTATCGGAGTGCATTTGCAGCATCTCTACTGACAACAAGCGCGCATCCTCTTTTCAGTCACATGCTTGCTGACTCAGATTTCCTCGACCTCTTCCCTCAACCGCAAGCAACCTGAGATGCTCATCGCCGCTTCGTTTGATATTTCCAGCACACCATATGTTATATCGAGACTCAATATGATATACGCGAAGATACTTCTCTGATTAACCGCAAACTTCTTGACAAAATTCTTACCATGATATTCTTGCTGCTCGGCCCTTCTTCGTTCAAAAATCCTTCTTTCTATTACCCGCTATCCTGGGTCTGTCGTCGATGGCGATCCATCTTAATCAACACAGCAAAGTTCTGGGACGTTGTTATTCATAAATGCTCGCACTGCAGAAAATCCTACGATTTTATGCGAGATGTCATTTATCGTTCTAAATCGCGTGGAGTAGATGTTATCTTAAACTCACCATTACGCTGCGATATCCTTTGTTTCAACAGCTCTCGAATAAGAACTTTAATTCTTGATTCTGACCCGAATTTTTACTCCCTGGACGCAAAAATATCTAGTCAGTTGGACAACTTAATTCTGTCGGGGTCTCAAAAGGCAATGCCACGGGGGCGACAAGCATCTTTCGACGCATTCCTCCGTATTGTCAACCCCAGATTCATCGAGCTGCCGTACCCACTCCTATACAAAGGGATGCCACAGCGCATAAACCGCCTTGAGTGGCAGTAGACTTGTCAGAGCACAACAACGATTATATCAGGAAGCTGAAGTACCGGGAGTTAAGTAAGAGAATTTTGATTGTTAGAGTTGAGGATAACGGATGCATTTTAACTATGGCTAGTCAACATCATATTAACGTTCCTATAATCCCTCTAATGAAATTGCGTAAGCGCGCCACGCAAACATGCAACATCGTCGATCTGCAAATACATCCCACAAAACACAGGTTTTCAGATCTTTCCTTCATGCAATCATTGCATAACGCCTTCTCCTTTACAGGTTCCGTCCTTATCGGCCTTATGTTTAACTTCCGTTGTGAAGATCTGGCGCTTCGTTTACACTGCTTGAAGCAACAGTCGTACTCCTGATGGTTGTCAAATGTAATACATTCCACAAGCTAACATTCACAGGTCGGACGGCTCGTCATCTAACCATCTCAGTCATGTTGTTTATGTACGAGATGCCTGTGGCTTCAAAGAGACTTGTCGAGTTGTATGCCCTTTTTTAAAAGAAGGATTTTATTGAAATTTCGCGCATAAATATGTAGTGCATTATACCCTTCTTGAGTGTCACCGTTTCTGGCTCACATCTACTAATGGACATTCGTCAGGCCCGAAGCTTCACAGTATAGTGCTTTTTTCTCCTCAAAGAAACCGCAAGAAATTATCAGACTGGCGAAGGGCAGGCTACGTCAGACTCGAAATTGGGAAAGCATACGGGGCGCGCTGTCATTCCAAGTCCGGTAAGATCACTTCCAATCAATGAAAATACTCTTGTTTATCTCCATATGGTTTGGATTATTTGGGGGTTTCTGGGATTGATACACGACAAACCGCGAGAGGAGCTCTTCCTGTGGTACGATCGCGCCTGCAAACTTATAGAGCTTGGGCGTAAAGAGTGGCCTGACGTATCTCGAGAGCTTCGCGGCACCATTTTCGACGAAACTTTCCTTCGAGGCGTTCAAGTTCTCCGAATGAATGCGTACATGCAGGTAACATTTTTTTTTCCAACTCGATTTGTTGGCTTGATGGCTCTGGCAGACGAGATTATAACTCAGGTGGAAAATACACCACCTGAAGTAGTTGAAAGCATGCGCACGCCTCACTTTTTTTTTACCTTGCCTTCCATCGCTATCCGTTAGCTGCAGCCTGGCGGTAAAGTGTCGTCCTTTTTGAAATGGAAAGGACAGCCCGTCGCTGAATATTTCGTAGTATGAGAGGTTATGTTCATTATCACAGTGCCAGCTTTGAAAGTGAGGATACTATTCTTGAAGACCGCGAATGGTCTTAAAAATCCGGAGATGCATATGTCAAATCCGCTGATTTATACCCGGAGGATGATGAAATTCATTGCTGTGCGTGTAGTTATCAAATTCCTTTGTTCCTTATATGAAGAATGTTTTCTTTTGAAGTCATGCTGAAAACTGCGGTTCAGTCCTATTCCTCAGCCAAGATTACAGCGCGCGAAATGTTAGCTGTCATGAAGCGCATTCGTCTTGCTTATCCGAAGATGCAGCATATCTGGAAGAATTCTCCATCGGCGTTACAAGGTGCACATAGGGAATTTATTCAGGTTATGGATGTAGAGGACCAGTTTAGACAGGAGTTGGCTGCTGGCAAATTCACATTGGACGACCCAATTATGCTGCAAGTTCAGAGACCGTTCTAGAATCGCTTGCTTTTCTTCGACGTACTATTTTTTCTTTAATTTCAACTTTTATATAGTATTCACACCGTCTTCCTTGATAGTTTGAATTACGGCAATGTCGAAGGCCAATATATTCATAAATGAGATACGAATCAAGGTACATATTTCTACTTTTCATTGGCTTTAAGACTTGTTTAATTTGCTTCCATTTATTTAATATATTGAGTATATACTGATCTTTCCCGATAAGACCAGCAGGTTCTCATCTTTTTAGTATCACATGAGTCGGCGTTATTACACCAGCCTTCTAATCATGTGCATTCTGCCGTTCAAGGGAAAACACATACTAACGATATGTTGTCTTCATTCAGTCGGTGCACATGTATGTGAGCCTATCATCATACTTATCGATCAGGGTATTTTTAAAAGATGAAGTACTAGTGAAGCGTATAAAGCAAAGCCTAAAAGCTCAATTAAAGCTCCTTTTAGGACTAGTCGACCCTAAGCCTAATAACCGATGTCTGTAGCTCAAATCAGCGCTTCATTGCAAGCAGCGCTTGCCTCTGCTGTTGGATACACCAGTAGCACCACCAGTGCTCAAGTTAAACAAGACTTGAATTCTGCCCTAGCAAACCTAGTATGTCGTAAAGCCACGCCTATCACCACATGATATTCTGAGGCTCATTTCCAAACACCAGACCGCCTTGAATACCTCCGTTCAAGGTCTGCCTTCAACGGGTATCACCTCAGTTCAAGTTTTGGTGAATCATAAGAAATTAAATCCATACGCCCCAGTCGAATTCAGTTATTTAACAGGCTATCGTACCACAAGGTATAACCCTGGCAGTATCCGCCGTCAGAGCTACCTCTTCAGTTAAGGTGCGAGACCCAGATTCTAGTAACACCTCTTACCAACATAGTCGACGCTTATCAGGGCCTCTCATCTCCACTCACACCCGAAGAAGGAACTGCCATTTTGGCCATCGTGCAAAGTGCAAAAGTGCAGCTTGTGGCCATGGTGAACACATATGCCAGCAAAATCCCTGCTGCTGGAGCTGCTGAAGCTGCAATTCCAGGGATCAGTAAATACGGTCTAACGACTATGAAGAGCGTTGCAGATGTATTTGCCTTTCGTTTATTTCTCAGCGATATCACTCATATTTACCTGATATCATTGACACTCACAGCCTCTTATTCAAGCCCTCTCCGCTGCCGCACCTGTAAGCTTTTCTCATTTAAATCGAAACTCTGTTTAATTTCACGACACGTGCACCTATGATTAGTCTAACACTCAACAAAGCACCATCCAAGAAATTCAGTCAGAAGTTAATGTTGCTATTCAGAATGCCCTTTCCTGCATTCCTGCCTGAGGATCGCTACTTGACACAATGGATTTGTCGTTTACGGTGCCCTTTTGTTACAACATAGGCAAAACATGTAATTGGTATACATGTTCTATATGAATAACCTGCAGATATCTATAAGTAAACCGGTGGTTACATCAGAGAGCCGGCCTGGCATCCAGGTTGAACTCAAATTACAGAAGCACTTTAACCTAAAGCGCCGAAATAGAGCATTGGCATAAAGCACGCGTAGCTAGCCCTTTGAGCTAAAAAAAACCCTCGTTTTCCATGATGGATAGTCCAACGAAGCATTACCGGACCAAGCGCCTTCTGGCGTTTGCCTAGCGTCATTATTTAATATCACTTTATGGAATCGAGTCTGACGCCTTTGGATTCACTAACCACAAACTATTCCTAAATCTTGTGGAAAGGAAAAAAGGAGTAACTTCAGCTCAACCTCATTAACAATGTCGTGTAATTTAACTTCGAGTGTGCCATGTTTGGTCCACTGGTCGCGCAACGGGCATACCTCATTAGTACACTGTATGCATGCATTTTCTGCCATTTGGTCGTAAAATCATCTTCAAAGTTAAATACAAACAACTGTATAATTGTTCAGCTTTCTTGAGAGACTTTACTGTGTGAGAGCTATCCGCGTAAAGTGCCGTAAAGTAAGAAGATATGCATTATTTGGTGCTAACTTTGAGAAATTTCAGACATTTTTTGAAAAGCGTCTTGAGGTCCGTGTATAGTCTATCTACAAAACAAAGTCGCTACTAAATGTTTAATCCAGGTACAAAGCAAACTGTATTAACGCTGGACTTAGACTTGTTCCTCGAATAGAAATATCAAGTTCTAGATGCCGCCGGTCTGTATGACGGCGTATCCAAGAACATCTGCGCAGCGATCATTACTAATACTAGGACGTCGTTGATCAAAGGCAATATGTGTGGACCGATCCTGAAAAGGGGGCATTGTGGGCATATCGATTCGTTAAAGAACAAAAGCATGTTGATTACGTTGTGTGGACAATATTACGTGTCCACTTCCGGACTAATATAGTGGGCATCCGGGGTATTTTGTTTAACGGGACCAGATTGCATTTCATATATAACCGACCGCCAAAGCAGCCAAATAGAACAATCATAATCATCCACAACAACAACTCTCGTTTCGCCGTTTTTATTCACTCTTCATTGCAAACACCTTTATTTCCTATTCTCAAATCTCATTCCAAATATGGCATCCTTCTTTAAGAAAATTTTGAATCAGAACAAGTCTAACGGTTTGTCTCCTTCTGTGGTATAATACGCATATTCCTTACAACCCTCCTTTGTTTAGTCGATTTGAATCCTCGTTTGCCTTATGCGAATTCACGTCAGCACGACTCACGATCCCTCTATTCTTACCAAGAATTTCCTGTCCACTCCATGCCTAGGATTCGGGGCAGACCACCAAATGAACCTGGAGTCCCCCACATGCGTCGTAATGACATTGAAGGAGGTGGTTAGTGATCATCCCCAACTCCTTTTTTTTTCAAATGAAACATTGAACGGACATCTCTTCCTCCACCACAGATCGTGCAAGCAAGTCCACAATTAGAAGAAGTCGATCGCAGGCAGTGTAAGTGATATTGCCTCTCAAATCGCGTTTTTTCTTATTTTGGTCAATAGTCTTCCGACGAACGGAAATATGTTAGGCTTATTCTTGTATGGGGAAAATGAAGACACGGGTGAGAACCACGAGCATTACCCAGGTCAAATGTCAACTCGAAGTCGAGCACACCCCACATCTCAGCGTTTACCAACGCAATCATATCGGCCTATGACCCCACCTCCCCTTTCACCAAATGAGAGACATTATAATTTTGATGAAGTCCACAAAGCCTCAATTGAGCGGAGAAAAAAAGACAAAGGAAAGGCAAAAGCCTTGGACGCACAAAGTCAGTTCGTTGAAAGCCGAAGCCGTTATGGTGATTACGGGAATGATTTCTACGACCGTGTTTATCACCCTCGGTACGAAGATGATTACGGTGTAGCTGCTGCCACAAGGACCGATATTGCCGTAAGTGAACGACGACGCCACACGTAACGCCAGATTTTCTCCCCCATTGACCATTACATCAGGAATCTTCGAAGGCCGGTGCTGCTAGAGCGACGAGGAGACCTAGATATGACAGTTATAGTGAACGGCGACCGTACCACGATCAGAACTATATGGGGGATTTCTCTCAGAGAGATCCGTCGGCGTCTATTGGTACTCCGAGTCGTCATGATGAGATTGTCAGGGCGCTGCAAGTGGCCAAAACCATGAAGGCTCGAAGAAGATGACATCACCGGACATTTCACCACTCACAGATTTTAAGTACGGTTCGTCTGAACCATTTTTACTCCCCTTAATGTACCGGTCATACATATTCATATGTAACCCCGAGATATTTTTATTTTGTCCATTTCAGTTTCGTTTCATTATCATAATGTACAACCAATATCGGTGATTATAATAATAAACTCAAAATCACATTATGGCCGACTTTGAGAGTTTGTTTAGCTGCGTAGTATCGGAGCATCTGCGACGTCTCCTACTCACGACAAACGCGCATCCCCTTTTAAGTCACATGCTTGCTGACTCAGATTTTGTTGAAAATCAACCTCAGCTCTTCTCTCTCAACCGCAAACAGCCTGAGGTGCTCATCACCGCTCCGTTTGATATTTCCAGCACATCATGCGTTATATCGAGACTCGATCTGATATACGCCGAGATACTTCCTTGATTAATCGCAAACTTCCTGACGAAATTCTTACCATGATTTTCCTGCTGCTCGGTCCTTCTTCGTTCAAAAATCCTTCTGTCTATTACCCCCTATCCTGGGTCTGTCGTCGATGGCGATCCATCTTAATCAACACAGCAAAGTTCTGGGACGTTGTTATTCATAAATGTTGGCAATGCAGAAAATCCTACGATTTTATGCGAGATGTCATTTATCGTTCTAAATCGCGCGGAGTAGATGTTATCTTGAACTCACCATTACGCTGCGATATCCTTTGTTTCAATAGCTCTCGAATAAGAACTCTAATCCTTGATTCTGACCCGAATTTTTACTCCCTGGGCGCAAAAATATCTAGTCAGTTGGACAACTTGATTCTGTCGGGGTCTCAAAAAGCAATGCCACGCGGGCGACAAGCATCTTTCGACGCATTCCTCCGTATTGTCAATCCCAGATTCATCGAGCTGCCGTACCCACTACTATACAAAGGGATGCCACAGCGTCTAAACCGCCTCGAGTGGCTGAAGCTGAATATCCGTGATTATGGCCTGAATCTGACCGGTCTTCAAGTTTTTTTCGGCATTCTAGGAGCATTTCCTAGTCTTCGGATTCTGAATATAATAAATCAAACCAATTTTCTCCCCTCTTTTCCTGCTATAACTCTACCGAACTTGCGAATAATCAGCGGGGCAGATGAACTTCGCTTCATACGGACGCCAGCACTGAGTTACTTAGGTATTTCGTCACTTATTCCTGGGTTTTATAGGTGGGAACACTTGAGCAAAATGGATATTTCAATGGTAAAGAGATTCTATGTCGCCCCATGCTATAATAATTATGCACTGTCTCATCGACCTTCCGTCGTTTGTATATCCGGAGGCCACTCGGAGGAAAACTGCGAGTTTTTTCACCACTTCCATGGGTCAGCTTCTAACCCGGAAAAAAGCATGGACTACCATTGGACATTACCACCACCCAACTCCTTCCATATTTCGTTCGATATAAGTTGGTCATCAGATCGTCAAGGAATGCTGTATTCTCAGTTGAAACAGGGGGCAACAAGTCTTGTCGAATTGATTGTCGACTGTCAATTGGTGAGGTCCAGTAAGGTGGAAAAGTATAACGAACTTCTGGGAAACATGTTGAATCACTTTGGTACGGTCACTCATCTAAGCGTATCACGCTCCCGCAGCTTCGTGGCGATATGTAACCTCCTAATGGACGGAAAAACACTTCCCTGCCTGGAACGATTCACGTACCACAGTTCGTACAAACCGAATTGTCGTCCAACCATCATTCATTTGCGTATGAAGATGGTGCAAGGCGCGAGAGTCAAGGCTGGCAGTGTACCGTTGAAGATCCTTGAGCTGAAGAGTTTTATATTCATCCCCCAGGAACAAGTTGAGAAAGTGAAGGAATTAGGAATACAGCTTATTCAGACGTAATTTGTACATTTTATTTTTAGAACAGACGGCTGCACTTAACAATAATAGCTAAAAACTTGCACAATTCAAATTCAACGGCTATATAACCTGCCGGTATGTGACATCTCACGCGGTTCACTTCTTTGAACTTGCCTTCTACTCCTACATATCACCACCACCATACCTTGAGAATCTAGAGGCATATGAGGGGACGAATGACCCGAAATTGGAAGATAAAATAGATATCAAAGGCATGCCTGCGTCGTCTGACGACGCAATCATTTCACTTGCATCGTCCACTGGTCCGCTAATCATGTTAACAACAAAGGTCTGGACTTGTGGGACGATCCGGACTTGGTTAATCTCTTGAAAAATATGGTAGACATTCGTAATCTAAATGAGTGAGTGTTTACTTGAACCTTTTTTCACCGTTCTGGAAAATCAGCTGTCATAGAGTTTCTCAAACCTCTGCCTTAAGCTTGCTCCTGCCCCAAGAGCAAGATGACTCCAAATTCTAACCGAGGCTTTTGATTATCTGAAAGCCCGGGAGTAGACCGCTTCCGAATCCCCATGTACTTCAACAAACACGGTAAGCAAAATTTTCTTACATTTCCAACCAAATACCGCAGGATGTTCATTATTGCCAACCTGCTTCAGATTGGCTTGGCCGATTTTCGCTCTTTTAACTCACAATCATACTCACTCTCTCAGCGACGGTGAAAACAACCAACCTCAAAAAGCGGCTTGTTTCCAAACGAAACTATCGGCCGTAAGTTTTTTTTTAACACTCTGATTACCATAATTTATCTCAGATATTTTCCCTATTAGCGTGTTAGCGTGGTGAGTCAAGCAAAATGAAACAGGATCGTTCCTTATATTCCTTGCGTTATCCCGACGAATTTCATTCGGTTTTCAGTCGCAGCATCCTGTTGTAACTACGAGAATTCAATTTGAGTGTCTGGTACAAATTCGCGTGGAAGAAGCGAGCGCGACTGAGAATGTTACTGTACATCATTATCATTGAGATCCCAGTAACATCCTGAATCCTGATCACGAATAAAGCCTTACCCCATTCTGCCGTACACTAGGTTGGAGTCTCATAATATATTTGTTGCTATGTGCTCGCTATCAAAAATCGTTATCTTCTCTCTCTCAGCACCCAAAACTTAGATAAAGGCTCTCTGTGGGGTCCCAAGACCCAGCCGTTCTCTGAAAACATTTTAAAAAAATTACAAGCGGAGGTGAAGCGAAAATAAATATACTATTAAGCTTATATTATGAGACTTTTTGCCGTGCAATAAAAAAACGAAAAGATTACTTAGGCGCGTGAGGGACTGTTATGCCGAAGCATGTCCCGCACTTGTGGAGCCTTTACACTCAGCGGAACTCGAACCCAAGAACTTTGCTTGAACTTTTTGATTTGTTTTATGTAATCCCGCTATGCCACAACGCCTCTTACTTTGTTTCCTAATTTCAACTTGTATGACCGATTTCTGTATGACTTGTTAAAAGAGAATATTTACCGTCCAGAAGGCTTCTCCAAAAAAAATATGCCATTGTACATAGTTTATTGACCATCAATAGCTTCTTAACAAGATAATTAATGTTGAAACAGTTCAGAAGTGAGCATCTCTAAGACCATTATATGTATTATTATTATGATCTGAAGCACAAGTCTTAGGAGACCAACAGCCATCGTATATCGCTAAAACGGTAATAGAAGTGCACGAAAGAAATAGTCAGTTATAATATAATTTTTATATACATACAAATACAGGTGGATTAATGGAAGAAGAAAAAGATTAAAAGAACTCAAATGCAAACTTCATACCAAGAATTAAACCATTACGACGAGAAAAAAAGAAAAACACCGAATGACCCAAATCATGTACAATGAGATCGGGTCAAATTGTCCGACTGCATACAAATCAATATAGTGAGTACATAAAATAAAAGACGAGTGATTGGATAGAGGAACCGCACGAAGGGATATAAAGTAAATATAGGTATGATTGTGATGATAATAGCTACTAGGTAGCTGTGTGGCTGAAAAAAAGTGGATGATGGATTCGAATGCGAAGGTATAGTTAGTATAGTATAGTGTATAAGTCTGAGTGGTGTAAAAAAGATAGGAAAAAATGGATAGCGTGTGATAACAAAACACGAAATTTTTGTATAAAAAGTGAGAAAGAAAAAAAAAACCACGAAAGAGTGAAGAAGTCTATTATCTCTTCCCACTTTCTCTTTTCGACGACGACACTTTTCTAGCGTTCGCTGCTCCCGTATTCGAACCAGATCCAGAAGAAGACTCCGAAGGTTGCATTCGATTGTGCCCAAGATGATGATGATTATGTCCGTTAAGCCCACCATGCCCATGGCTACTAGACTTTTTAGAAGACGAAGATGTTAGAGCACCACGACCGTGTTCAGGTACATAATCCGGATCAATTTTTCCACAGCGAAGATGAAGGAGAAGATTACATATAAACTGTTGCTCGTATCTTCCAAAAAAAAAAGTCACCACAAAAGTTTCATTTTTCTCAAAAAGCCTTCACTTACCTGGCGTTATTAACAACGACGCCAACAACGTCACTAGCACACCTCATCAAATTAGGCGCAACGACCAAACTAAGCGCCTCCGCACTCATCTTGGTCGCTCTATAAATCCGATCGTCCAAAAAAAGCTGTAAAAAGCTAAGCACGAACAACACAACCCTCCTATTCAACGTCGGGAGCATTTTAACCATCTCAACGCACCGCTCGGGATCAGACGAGCACGCCACACATTGATTGTACATCTCACTCGGAATAAGCGGTTCTCTCAACTCCCGCAACCAGAGTTTAAAAAGAGACGCTAAAACGTGTGGATCGTCTATCCCGTCTAACGTATAAACCCCACGATCGATGCGTAATCGTAATTCGGAGACAAGTTCAGCATCCCCAGAAACGCGGAATATACCCTCCGATTTCGTCCCTCCCAACGCAAGAATTCCATCCGTTAAAAAGGGGAGGATAATTGGAATTTTGAGTGCTGGATATGTTCGTTGTTGGATTTTGAATATACGTATGAGAGGTTCGCCGAATGTAGATGGGTTAAACGCCGCGTCGGATGCGATTTCAATTTCGAGTAGTGAGGGTGGTTTTCCTCTCGGTCCGCGTTTTGAGATGGTATCAAGCCGTGTTAAGCAATGTCTCGCCATTAACCCAATTCTCGATGCATCTCCGCCTGCACCAACACCTCCAACACCAACACCAACGCCCGAAGCATAACTCTCCAAATAACCCCTCACATACGGCTCAAAACTCTTCGACGGCGGGAACGTAACCAACACAACACAAAAAAGCTGCCACCCTCTAAACGTACTCTCCGCGGACGGATTCCCACTCAACTGTTTAATAATCTGACAATAAATCTCATCTCTCAATGTCTCTCCTTTTGAAATTCCTTCTAGTAGGAGCGTTCGTTCTTCTTCGAGGAGAGCTTGAGTTGAGGATTGGAGGTGGTAGAGACTTGAGGTGCTGTCGAGTGGTGAAGCGGGGTTGCTGCTGTTTGCCCCATTACCGTTTGCGCTGTTTCCGTTTCCGTTGGAAGTGGTTGAAGGTGAACGATCTCGATCTCGATCGCCCATGATGCGTTGAATCGATTTAAACGCTTTCGTCGCATCTTTATGAAGCAATTTCGGCGTCAAAAGTAGAGGTTGTGTCAACGGGGCCTAAACATCAAAATAAACTCTCTTATGTTTACTTCCTTTTTTTTTTGGGCTTTTTTTTACCTTTTGCCACGACATCATCTTTTCAAGCGGCACACGCGTCTTAAAAAAAATCCCCTCCTTATGCGTCGCAAAATACTTCTTCGCAAAATCCGATTGCGCGAATCGTTGAATGTCCGACACAAGTTCGCGCGGTAAGAGCGGATGCGGGCCCGTACTTAGCCTTTTTATCGATACATTTGAATTCAAATTGATGTTGTTGGTGTTGTTGAGATCTGGATACCCTCTTCCGTGTCCGTGTCCGTTGACAGATCCATTGCCATTGCCATTGCCGTTGCCATTGATCCCAACAGATAAATCCGGCGCACGCTCGCCAATAGGCGACGCAGGACCCGAACTAGTCCCCGTTCCCGTTCCCGTACCGGTATCTTGCTCAAAAGACGACATCCGTCCTCTTTCACCACCAGAAGAATAAAAGCTCGGCGTAACAGGACTATTAATCTGCACATGGATAGGCGCACCACCACCCGCGTCTCCTAACCGCATAGGCGACATCGCCAACGTTTTCTCTATAGAAATACGAATCAACACCCAAAAAAAAAGAAAAAAAAAGGCTGTTCAAAACACGAGAATACACGTACCGATATCCAAAACAGGCGGTCCAATAACCAACTTCCCAATCCCACTACCACCTCCAACACCTCCAACACCACCTCCACCTCCATCACCCATCCCGGTATTCCGTCTATCCCTCTTCCCTTTCCCATTCAAACTACCCGTCCCATGCGCATGCGCATGCATAGCAACACTAGAAGGCGGCGTCGACGCACTAAACGATCTCGACTGAAGTAGTTGTTGTCCACGCTGAGGAAGCGTCGAAAAGGTTCTTTGACGGGACGAACTTGAGGTAGTGGTGGTGCCTGAAAAGAAAAAATAACTCAACACTCCACCCATGAACTTTTTTTCTCTCTCACCATCTGAATTGGCAGCATTGGCAGCGGCAGCATGCATCAACGCAAGAGAAGTCCCAGTTCCGACGCCTACACCCGTCGCACCCGTCGTAGAAGATATCTTCCGCAATTTAGAAAACTCGGGAATAATAGCACTCGTAGTGAACGATGAAGTTGAAGGATGAGACTCTGCAGCCGAAGCAGAAGCAGAAGTGGTAGTAGCTGGTCTTCGAACAGGCGAAGAAGACGCAGGAGGACTGAAAAAACCATCTTCACCAGTTCCGAACGGTCTTGACTTTCGTGATCCAGAAGAAGGACGTGACGACGACGTTGTTGTTGTATCTTTGTTAGCAGCAGGTGATAAACTCCCTGAAACGATGTATTCTGCTGCGGCTGTTAGACTTTGCCCCTGTCCCGGACCTGAACCTGCTGCTGCCGACAATGAAGATGACGACGATACTGAACCTGAATTAGGCTGTGATTTTGTACGTGTACGAGAGGGTGAAGAGCGTTGTTGAAGCTGATGCTGATGTTGGTGTTGATGTCGAGAAGACGTCGACGCACTCGAGCCTTGACGCGTCGGTGTCGCTGTTGGTGTCAACGTCGCCGACCTTTGTTGCTGCTGTTGTTGGTGTCTAGTGGGAGTCCGCGATCTCCCCTTCTCCCTCTCCCTTTCCCGACTCTTCTCCCGTCTTAGATCATTCTCTTTCTCCCATCCACTGCTCAATCCAGCATCTTCCGTAACCTCCTCCGTACGCTCGCTTATAACAGACGGCGGACCGTGATGACCATGACTATGTAAATGATGGGGATGACGTTGTGTACGTCGAGTTTTGTATGATGAGGGTGAGGAAGTATGAGAAGAATGGGAATGGGAGTGTGAATGGGGTGATTGGGATTGAGAGTGATCGTGGGTCTGAGGTTGAGATTGGGATTGGGATTGGGCGGGAAAGAGCTGAGAATGGCGTCTTGTGGATTGCGACAGTCTTCTTCCTAGCGTTGTATTCTAGACATCGAGTAAACACTAGCAATAGACAATAAAATATGGGTAACACTTACCTGCACGACTCCTAAAGGGATAACGAACCCATCCGGCTTATCCCACGTGGTTTCTCCCGTTTTCGTATGATAGTAATATGAAATTCCGCCTCTCGTTTCATCAAGTAATTCCCACCATTCTCCTTCTGATGAAGGTGGGAGCCTAAAAAAAATTGTAATTAGAAGACCGAAATAATGGTTCTCCGTTATTTGTCTGCTTACACAAAATGACCGACGGGAGCGTCCCAAGTAGTTTCACCAGTGGACGGACAAGCGTAAAACTGGCTTCCTGACTACAAATGAAAAAGGTTTAGTTTTCTATAACGTCCAGATTATGGTATGACCAACCTGGGGATCGACGAGGGTAACCCAGAAATTGCGACCCCATTCAGGAGATGATGCCCCTTGCTCCGAAACCGACGATGATACAGCTGATATAGTTGATACAGTATCTGTCTGAGCTAGCTGATGTGGGTGCACTGATACATTAGCAGCACCAGCACCAGCGGCAGACTGGGGTTCTTCTGGTTGGATGACAGTTGTGATCGATGCCGGTGGCTGTGATTGAGATGATATGGATGACAGATGGTGTTCATGAGAGTCTGGATTATGAAATGGGCTTGTGTGCGATGGATTTGCAGGATCTGGATACGGGTCTGGGTCTGGTGGTGTCGTCGAGATGGAGGGAACAATAACCTGCGCAACGTCGGTCATTTTACGAGGGTAGATGATAAGAGTGATGAGAGAGATAGAAAGTGAAAAGTGAAAGAAATAAAATAGCTGAAAAAAAAAAGAAAGAGAGTGAATGTGAATGTGAACGTAGAGAAAGTGGGCTTAGTGAATTAGCTGTTTATTATGTAAAAACAGCAGACTATAAGGAACGAGGATGACTAGTGGATCAGGCTAACACGCGATGTTGTTACGCGTAGTCTTTTTTTGTACAAGGGCTTCTGTGTCGACAAAGGCCAAGTAAAAAAGTGCAGAAAAGAAAAAACGATTACGAGAGAGAAAAGGCGGGGGGGAAAGATCCGAGCGCCGGCAAAAGGCGAACGTGTGAAGTCTATCGAGGTGTGGACGACGGTGACGACGGCGACAACGGCGACGACAACAACAACAACAAAAAAGGAACAAAAACTTTAAAAGAAAGGCTGAAATCATAATGGAAGCAGGCAAAAAAAAAAATCACGTGATGGCTAAATTTACCGGGATTGTCGCAAATTTGATTTTTATTGAACACGATACGGATGTGACTTTGCACCGAGAGCTCAAGAGAAATACCGGCGTACGCTGGCCAGGATGAGGTCAATTTTTTTAAATGAAGAATAAGTTTCTCAATCCCGTCGACGCAACCTTTCATTCCCGGCGGAGAGGTGATGGTATGTTTCCCACCTCTCTGAGACCCCAATCTTCTCTATACAATAGTCAGCGTTGTCAGCGCTGATCCGGTCGCACCGTGCCATTCGTTCCACTCATCCTCACTTGTGCCTCACAGACCGAGGAATCTCCAAGTCAGTTACATTCAGGGCCAATTAGTTAAAAAAACTAGTGTACATAGGTATTCAAATTAAATTCAAATTGATCAGTTAGCTAGGCACCATGATCATCATCATCATGTCACGCTTGAGCGCCGAAATCAGCTTCAAGTTCATACACCTCTACCTCGATCTACCTTTCGAAATTTTCCCAAGCTCACAAATCGCCCTGGTTGGAAAAACCTTGTTCAATCTCAGCAGAGCAAGAAGCATCTTGTTTCCCTGATTCTGCTTTCTGAACCGCAAGTTTCCGCTGATTCATCAACACATGTTTGCCTGTCTTGGTCGTCATCTTCCCTTTCCAAAGTTTTCAAGCATCAATGTCTTTCCGGTGGCAGGAAGACGAATTTCATTGTCAAGGCAAAATTGAAACGTTTATGTCGATGAATCGTGTTAGATGTATATTTGTCTTTTATTGGTCTGCTCGTAACCATCTACATATGATTTGGAATTGATTATACTCTTCCATGTACCATATTGAGGTGGTGTTTAAAATTTTTGTAGACATCCTAACCTCAAGCAGCAAGCAACATCTTTTTCCATATCTTCAGGAAGCTATTAATAGTGAACGCGTGACGTAACGCGTTTGTCAACCGCATGACGCGGTAACACTCAAAACGAGTCACGTGCGGCTTGCTGACTTAGATTCTAATTTCTCCCTGGAGTTCCTTGAACTGCCTATGTCTAGCTTGGACCTAGCGCACCACAAAGACGTCTGAGTCAACGGAATCATTGAGAGACGTACAATTATACATTGAATCCAAACAGGTCACAGCCCAGGGATCATACTAGTAAATACGAAATTGAACTTGGAGAATTGACAGGAACAGAGGAGTCCGGGACCAATCTTATACGAAGGAGTATACAAAAATTCGTGTATGTAGTTCAATTTGCCGTTGAATGTTGTATTGTTTCTGGGGAGAGAAAAGGAAATAAAATTGAAAGAGAAATGAAATCAACTGGACAGGCTCTTATGAGTTCACTCAACTTGAAGATTATTATCATTGGGATTCCAATCAACTGATTTCCAAAAATGAGATTCACCACCATGTTTGGCAGCTCGGACACGGCGTGCTCAGAACGCGAAGTCACGATGAAACGATAATTGGATGGGAGCTCGGAGCAATTTTTGAAAATCAAGTCCAAAATCGCCGCGTGCTCTTCGCGATTTCCATTTTCGTCTAACGCATCGATGAAAATAACAACAGGCCCAACAGTTGCTACATTTTTCGCAGGTTCGACGATGAGCTTATTGAATTAAGAAAAAGAAAGAAGATATATATTTATTTCCCTTTATCTTTTTCTGGCTGTAAAACTAAATTGCATATAAACGTCATTTCCATATTCCTGAAGATTGACTTCAAAATACAACGAGTGATTTTCATGCTCATTTTCCTCTGAGTACACATCCGCTGGGTCCGGATCCCTCTCCTTCTCTGCTTAACTCTTCGCTGTGAATATTAACATGGCGGGAGTAATTTAAATCTAATAATATGGCGCTTTCCCTTCGTATCCCTCCAATGACAAGATGTGGCCAGTTCATCTTTATATCAAATAAACCTACTCAGAACACTAGTCTTAGGAGATGCTGCTGCACCTGACCCATAATCACTGTCACTGTTCGATTGCCAGGGCGGGACCGGAAATTTTGATTAATCATGGGATGTTTTCAACTCTTTTATAAATATCAAAAGAGTAAAATTTGTGCTATGAATAGAATTACATTCGAAATAAAAAATCTATCCCTTTCAACGGGCTGTTGTTCAGTCTGCTCAAGCGACTTATTCGTCGATTTCTGACAATACGCTAGTTCCTCCCTCTGGTGGCTGTTGGGCACAGATACGAGTTAATAAACGGAAAGCCTCGGAGCTCAGGCTTTTTAAAATGTTCCATGTCCATCGCTGCAAAACTCAAGCCAGCCATCGCTTGATGAACCTTGGGATCTTCCCAGTTCATCATCGATGATACAACTAAGGTATTTCGATGAGCTCGCGCGTAAAAGATGATAGTTTTGCCGTTCGTGCAAAATCCAAGCCTGCATTTGAAGTAATGCAATTGTCCCCATAACTGTGGACGATGTAAGTAACGATTCCAGGGAGATTCAAAAGAGATTGGAAATTAAGTTCACCTGCTCCAAAAGTTTACCTGAGGGGGCGGCGTCGTGTTCGAATGTATCGTTAAGATATATTTCCGGGTCATAAATTTCCCTAAAGAGACCATTCGGATAGGCCCACCAAGTCTTAACTTCTCCCACCGCCACATTACTATGACGAGCAACTGCAGACTGAAGCAACATAAAATCCGGATACCCAGCATTATTGTTGTTCCCTGGATACATGTGCAAAGCTGAACAAGATCTGGACCATCGAGGATAATTATCGTTCCCCGATATGTTGTTAGAGGGCGGATACCTGGTCTAGAAGAGATTAATGAGCGAGTGAGTCTTCTCTGGGGAGATGAATTTCACCTTTAATAACGCATCCATCGGTTCAATTATTCCGTTGAGAACTTCCCCTTGAACTGAGGGTTCGCTGTTCATCTCAGGAACCAATGACTTTCTATTAACGTATGCTAGGTACCAAGCCGCAATTGCTTTGATTCCCTTGACCTGCTGCTGAGTGGATGCATACTGGGCGTTTTCGGGCAACCTCCATGTATTGATAATAGGTGAATTAGGCGTATCGGGTAGAATATCACCATCTTGGTTAATGAAATGCAGTGCAGTTTGGTTCCGGTGATCGGCGTAGTTTACCAGATTAATCGAGAACGTCTGACAAACCTGTAGGCTCCTTAAGGCATCCGGGCTTGATCGCAGCCCTTCGATTTGGTTAGCTGTAGCTGTTTGCGTTACTCCCGTGGAGAGATCGGCCTTCTGGAGAGGATGCAGTTTGAGCCGAGAGTTTGGGGGTAGCATCTCAGCATGTATATTGAGGGGGAACGCATTGTACAATGAAGGCACATTGGGTAGATCGTTGGGACCATATGAGTCCGGTCTGCCGGAAAACAAGCGGTCAGGAAGGTATAGTCGCTTAGGAGTAGCTGGGGGATGCACGTTCATGATTGGAGAATTAGATGAAAGGTTCGTGAGACTCGGAGAGAAACCTTAGGTGAAACTAACAAGGTCGAAGGAGGTTGTAGAATCTGCCAACAAAAAGTAACAATCCCTCCGATATATATGGATAGTTAATGATGGATATTAATTTGGAGAACAATAACTGAAAAGTACTAAAAAAAGAGACAAAAGAAACGAACAATAAGAAAACACATTCGGTCAAGTTTCACCCTGTTTCACCCCATACGTCCAACTCCGAGTCCCCAGGCCCAGGGCCCACAGTCGACGACCGCAGCTCGTGCGCGTGACAACTTGTGACTAGCCGGTCATCGACTTGCACAAGCTCTCTGTCGCGACGTACAACCGTGAAGACACGAAAAAATCATTAATGGAGACTTTGGCGGTAGGTGCTTGTCTTAAGACAATGATTAATCTCCTAATATATCATAGCCTTTAAACACCTTTTCGTGTGTCACCGTTCAAAACCTCATCTCAAATAAAGACGGACTCGGAGTCTTGAACCAAACATTCCACAGAGGGGTTGTCAGACCTGGACAGCATGTCTCATTCATCGAACCAGGTCACGTACGACCAGGTGGTTATCCTGCTCGTCCACCGTCTACGCTCCCGCCACCCGGTGATGTTCACCTCCAAATCTCTTTGGGAGAAAAACTTGGGTGGGGAAGAGTTGGTTCTGTCTACGTCGCCAATGTACTTAATCTGACCAATATCAAACTGCCGCCACTAGTAGTCAAGATATCTCGCTTTGGAAGGTCGGTGAATGTGGCACAAGAGGCATGGTTCTACGAAGAACTTGAACAATTGCAAGGCGCCGTAGTTCCTCGATGCTATGGTCTATTTCAAGCAAGATTGCGTGATGGTTCCCGTCCATTGACATGGAAAGAATATCAAGATCAAGAAGACATCGAAAGATTAGATCGCAAGCAAGATACCAAAGATTATGAAAAAGACGTCCCTGGTGAAGGGCGTCTTCTTTCAATACTCGTGTTAGAACGGCTCGGATCCCATATGCCGATAGGACAACCCATGGATGATATCAGGTAATTCATTTGATCTTGTTCATAGTTACTAATTCACAATGTCTCCAACTGGCAGAAAAGACGTATACGAACTACATGACGACCTGGCGTATTTTGGGATAGAGATACTTGACAGAAGACACGCTAATATTCTGTCCGCGCGCGAAGATGACGCTTATGGCGTTGTCTGCCCGTTTCATCATTATGTGCATCGCTGGAGATTGATCGATTTGGAATTGGCACGGAAGCAAAATGGTACTCTCAGATTTACAAGCCTTTTGAATAATTCATGGCTGGGAATATTGTTTGATAATCTAGTTGAGGGTTGTATCATAGAACCTTGGGCGTAAATACATGTTTTCATAAATATATACTCAATGAAAAATGAAGGTTTTAATAGACCATTCCGTCATTTTTACTGCCCTGATTTTTGAGAAAATATTGATTGCTTATCAACGAATCAAGATGCTATCTACATCGAATCCAAACGGATCACAGCCCAGGGATCATACTATTGAATACGAAATTGAACTTTGGAGATAACAGGAACAAGGGAGTCCGGGACCAATCTTATACGAAGGTATTCGAACCGACCGTGGTAGCCCCTGGCATTGAATTATGATGACTATCAAAAAAAAGTCCCCCGTTCTCTCAAACATTGCATGGATCTAAAAGGTAACTATAAAGTCTTTCTGCATTCTGTCCATCTTGTACCGTGTACAAAGTTTCTGAAGTTGAGTTTCGTGATTTTCGCTGTTGCCATGTGCTTCGTACCCGGATACCAAAAGTGTTTTCTCCTATCTTTCGGGACCCAAAATAAGAGCTCCTTGTGAGGTCCCAACACCCAGCCATTTCTGCCTATTTCAGAAAACGTCGAAAATAAAGCTTTATTCCATGCCGTTAATGAGTAATCCAATACCTCCTCGGAGTCCGCGTTCAAGTTGGCCGCTGGTGAACCAGTGCCAGCAATACTAACGGGAAATGCGCCAAAAGCAGTCTCAGCAACATGATGGTGGTAGAGTTTGGCTATAGCTGAGAGCACCCGGATACTCCAGACCGGACAAGGAAGAAAATCCCAACCCGCTACATAATGTCCTTCATGTAAAACATGTCGAGAACCGTTATGAAGAACCCCTTGTATGCAGTTATCCTTCTCCGGGCTCGGAATCTGGACTTTGTTTATGATTCGCCTGCTTGTCTGTATGTCCCAGACGGTGGTTGAATAACATCGGAAACCTGGCCTTGACATCACATTTATGACATTCATCGGATCTTCAGTGATATAATCATTACGTATCACAGTCGTAAGCTGTGTCGAGTCTTCGGAGAAAGACAAATCATGAATATCCGGATGAATATACTTTTCAACGGGGAATTTTTCTGCTAACAGAAGCTTGTTGGCGTCCACGTCCCAAAGAGTCAACACGTCATCCTTCCTCCACGCTAAATATTTTCCGTTTGGCGACAGCCGGCGCTGGCAACCCGAAAATGAAAAATCTTGTTTGATCCAACACACCTCCTTCCCCGTCGTGGCATCAAAAATCTCTACTCCTTTTCTCGAGAGGAACAAAACCTTATTGGCAGAGAAGGCAATGTGATCACCCAGATGGATCGAAAACCTAGAACGAACAGAGCACCTGAAGCGGCCAGCTGAGACTTGTAGATCGGGATGGCATTCTCTAGTTTCAAAGTACACATGAGAATCACGACAAATGTTCTCGGCATGATAGTCTCGGTCGATCTCCTTGGTATACGCGACGCGGACGTGGGTTCCAGATGATGAGAAAGCAAGAGCCACAGGAGTTCCTTCAACGCTGTATAATGCTTCAACAACGAGACAATGTTTAACAATATCCCAAATTTTAAGAGTTCCTCGGTGATCACTGGACCTATGAACAACTCCAAAGATGAGATAGTTGTTGGAAGAGGAGAATGCAAGTGCAGTAACAACACCCCGGAAACTGTCTAGAATACACTGTCCATTCGATTTGTTCCAGAGACAAATACTACACGATCCATATCCTTGATACACGCCATATGCCACATAGTACACATTGTCTTTGGAGAAAAAGACTGACGGCAATGTGGAGTGACGCTTCCCTATCTTGGCCTCAAACACAATGGTATTCATTGTTGTAATGTCCCAAATTTGGAGGAAACCGTTTTGAAAAAGAAGAACAAGATTTTCTCCGTGGAGCCAAAGATTTTGAATTGGGGACTCAAAGCTCAAGTTATCCGGACTAGATTGCTGCAGGTTGTGTGGAGTCCATTGCCGGATATATGTTGTCCCAGCATCCTCCGAGTCGGCCAGTGCAATGTATTTCAGATCCGGTGAAAGTGCAAGGCACCTGATGTCGGTATCAATCTGAGATTGATGAAGCAATTGTCCAGTAGACAAAGTCCAAATACAGTAAACGTTCCGATGGGACGAAAACACGTATTGATCATCAGCAGATAATCGGACGCGCCCAATTAATCCACTATTCCCGAAATCGTGAACCGATTTCATTGTTGTTACGTCACAGATTTCCCATTTGCCACACGTTCTGACGGCAATGTAATTGTTACCGAGTGCCAAGCTATCAGAATATCTCCAAGTTTTAACATGCACGCGTTCGCGAATGTTCCAAAGACTAACATCCGTCCTAAGGATCCAATCACTTTGGCACTGCCCAGAGGCAAACAGATTTCCGTTGGGAGAAAATTGAGGCCTTATCACTTCGAATTTTTGGTAAATAAAAGCCGAAAATATGAACAGGGTATAACTTACATGTGTCAGGTTGGGCTTGAAAGCGATAGACGACTGACTTTTCCATTCGATCATATACGAGTACTTCAGAATAAATGGCGTTATAACAAGCGAAGGCAATATGTCTCCCGTCAGAGGAAATGGTGCTGAAATAACAGGGTCCGCCAATAATCGAGTCGTGGCTCTCTTCCTTTACATCGTTTGTTTTGGTATTCCAAATTAAAATACGTCCTGCGTGGGGAAAGCATCCGTAAATCACTTCTCCATCCGGAGAGAATACAATATCGCTGATTATACCGCTTTTGGTAATGGGTTTCCATTGGGTGATTTGTTCTCCAGTTTCACAATCCATCAAATATATGTCACCGTTACCAAAGCCATTCGCGATATATCTATCGCGGGGAGAGAAAGTAAGATGGGTGATTGGAACTGAGGAAGGGTGTCTTTTCGTGACGCCAGCTTCGGAAGGGTTGAAATCAATCGGTTGATCAACGTCAAAGCCGATCAGGTTTGAATATCGGGGAAGGTATTTTTTGAATATGAATGAATCTCTGGGAGCAAATGGTAAAGCGGACAGATAGAGATGCGGTGTACTGCCCGACATCGCTTCTTTGCAAGTAAGACCAAAATGGCATGCGTCTGACGCTTGAGTAGCTAAGGTAATTAAGTCACTGTCTGCATTCTGCTCTAGTCAATCAATCCTGTACCGCAAAGAATCAGGAAAAAAGGGCGAACCTGCGACCAATCTCTCAATATTGACATTGCTGAGCATCCTCGCTCAATTTCGCCCAGGAGACTGAGCACCTCAAACCAGAAGAGAAGATTATCGTCCATTAGAACGCGGATTTCGGAGACAAGGTTGCGACCAAGACCTGAGAAATGGAGATGTGCTGCCCAGAAACGGCATGCGTACGATAAATGCGGAGGAACCGCTTCCTTCACTCGTTTTTGAAAATTCGGGACATTTCGATTACATAGATGAGAAGTCTCCAAACCACAAATGTTGAACCGGAGCATCTGGTTCATTAGTTTGAGACACCCAAAGGTGAAGTTGTTTTGGTCTGCCGTATCAACGTAGTACCGGGTATTGACAGCATTGCGATTATTGAGGAAATCGAATAACGATGTATGAAGTGGCTGAATGAAACAGGCCGGATTATCAACGCCGAGAAAAAGGGAGCCAAAGGGGTTGAGTATGCTCTGAACATCCGGGACTATATCCTGCAAAATATTCTGTAACATGTTTATTGTAAGAGGTTCGCGCGCCACCATAAGGACACCGACGACGGCCTTGAATTCGTCCACAAACTGTGGATCCTCGCATTCTGGTTGACTTGAAATAATTTTCTCGTAGAATTCGCCCAATGATGACAGCGAGCCCGAAATACAGATTAACCATTGTTTTCGTATTGTCGGCTCGTACTTTACGGTTGGTTTTATGAGACGACAGGCAGTCTCAGCCCATTGAAAAAGACTACCAGCACGTTTGGCTAGCGTGTTAGACCAATCTTCCTCTATCTTGTCTAGAATTGACGCAATTGGGTTGAGCCGGCTTGAGACATAGCACTGAATGTCAGAGAATGTTTCGATTATCGGAACATCCCCCATTCGTTTAACCAGAATAGCTGTTGTCTCCTGACATAAAAATTCGATATCTTGTTCAGGACGCGAAGTCACAATGAAACGATAATTGAATGGGAGTTCGGAGCAATTTTTGAAAATCAAGTCCAAAATAGCCGCGCGCTCTTCGCGATTTCCACTTTCGTCTAACGCATCGATGACAATAACAACAGGCCCAACAATTGCTACATTTTTCGCGGGTTCGACGATAAGCCTATTGAATTGTGTCACGGGATCCACCGACGTTCTAATTGCGGTGTTTTGGATAATCTCTACTAAGCGTTCCCGCCAGAACACATCGCTATCGGCCAACCCACGAGAAATAGTGCTGAAGAGAAGATTACATCGATCTTTGTAACTTCTGTTGAAACAAAAGATGGATCCGAGTCGATTTTGTTTCATGAATATTTCCGCGATTGTGTGTGCAACTGCTGATTTCCCGGTGCCAGCCTGCCCACTGAGGAGAAGTATTTGTTGGGGTGCGTCACTATTAACCCAATCTATTATCCCATCGATCAGATTTAGACGAGTGCCCGGTAAACACTGTTTCCCAGAAACGAACCCAGCATCCCGCGCATATGGCATTTCGTTTAAAAGTATCAAGTCCTCTATACGGCGTGAGTAAGTCGCTCATGTCATCAAGTTAGGAAAAACAAGTCGAACTGGTTTCGGAAGTGGTGTCCGCAATTCTAAGCGTTAGAGTGGCAATCTCAGCCGTAGTATCCCCAATTCCAAGCGTTACGATCCCATTCTCCAGAGTTATAGAGCTGGTAATCGCGTTCAGATATTGATCTAACCTCTCATTGAACGATATGACTTGGTCATCAATGCTACTTCCTCTCCAGAAATTTCCAACTGTAAAAAACTCATTTAGATTATAATATCTAATTGAATGAAGCTCTGACCTGTACTGCGAGTGCCATATTCTCTTATGAAGTAAGCACATTCAATTGTCTGTTGAACCAATAACTCAAGTATCTTGTTTCTGCGAGTAATATCCTCAAGTTTAGGTAGCCGTTCCGCGTCAGTGATGTAATCGTAAACGTCCTTCAACTTTTCGCATAATTTTACAATGGTTTTATTACGGTTGTTTTGAGAGAGAATAGTCTGCAATTGAATTAGTAACTATTCATACCATACCAAAAAGATAACCGAGGTAACCGAGGAGGTAATACCTTTGGGATGGAAGAAAATATACTCCATGCCAGCTTTGCGTATGGATTAAGCTCGAGGGGTATTCAGTCTCTGATAGATCGCCAAAGTTTATGACATACTGCGGACGCCGCGTCGATTGCGTCTACGAAAATCTCAAGTCGAAACAAAAGTAAGAGCCATGTATCCTCTTGACTTGCAGCAGCCCGTGTTTGAGCAGTTGATTTAGAAGCCTGGTCAATCATGGTTGGAAGAATATTGGGTGTTTTTCCGATAGTGAACTTTAATTGACAGTCTTTGGATATTTCTAATACGCTTTCTCCTGTATTTTTGTATATACCGTCAATTAGCCTGTATGATAAAAACAATAGAAAATAAACAAACCGATGCTAATGAGATCTATAACTTTGTTTCGAAATGAGCCTATTTTCTCGGTACGAACATGACATTTTTTGACAGTGAGGGTGATCAATGGATTGTCAGTGATATTTGCAATGTCTCTAATTTGCAACGTGAGACTCAGCGTATATCAAGTATACAAATAACATACAACGGAATTGATTCCTCCCAGCGCACACGACCTTTATCAGGGTATTTCTCCGCTGTTTTCGCTTCGCGCTTGCTGCCATAATTGACCTTGACAAAAAACTTTGGTCGCCCAAGCCATGGGTCAAATGGATCCGGAGGGTTTAGCAACTCAATGTCTTGAAATTGTCATTAGCGTTAAGCGTTGTCGGAAAAGAGAAGGGTGCTTTATAGGAACCTGATATTATAATGCCTCTACTACGCTTAGCCTACCACAAACCTAAACCGCTCAAATCACTTACGAAACAGGTGTCATGAAAACTTAATCGTCTCTTTCGCAGCAACCGCCCAAAGAACAATTTAATGAGAGGAATGAGAAACAAGGGGTCTGTCCTGTTTAATCATTTCAGGAAAGATCCGTGTATCCCGGAACACAGAATTCAACGTGGGGAAGAAGGACAACGCGGTCAAGATCCCGGGCCGCTGTCACATAATATCACGAGAATGATCTCGGCCACTGCTGCCGCTTTGTTTGCACCTTCAAACCGAATTAAAAAATATTTGTTACGTAGAAAACGTCCTTGCAAGCATCAGTCTCATAAATTGGACCTAAGTCAGATTATAATATTTTTACTCAAGCCTTAATTTTCAAATTATCATCTATTACAAGTCCAATACAAATATTTTCAGGAATAATAGACATTATCTCGAATATAATATGTACATAACCCAACAGAAACCGGTTCTTGAGGTTCCACCAGATGTTTCCTGCCTTTAAATTAATTCAAAAGGCATTCGTGACATAGATCAGTCCCTGAGCCGTTTGAGTCCTCTGGCTTGCCAACCTACAACAGCCCATAAGATAATCATAACAGAAATATCTGCTATGATACTGGAAAGGGAAGATAGATCAGCACGGATGGGGTGAGAGGTATTCGAGAGACCTACAAGGGCTGTAAACTGCTTATTCCAAATTTGTTTGCCAAAGCACCAGTTATGAAGGGAAGTAGTGCGCTTCCTGCTTGCCCAAATCCTGAGAAAAAGTGCAGCCCATTAGTTCATGAAATGTAGAAAAAAAGATCATAATGTACTTACCGGCTATCCATCCAATACTTCCTGTCAGCAATCGCTGAGGAATGACTTGACTCTGTACAGAATAATATTAGATATGGTTAATGGGTCGTCGTTAGAAGCAGAAAATTACACGCACCGCTTGATTCATTGTAACTGGGTATAAAGGTCCTAACAAAAATCCAATAAACGAGACGCTAATCGCATTTCCAATGAGGGACGGCACGAGCCAGATTGTCAACTCAAGGCTACTTGTCTATGAGTATCATGTTTCAACATGACGAAACAAAGAGCGTACGCAAGACATAATATGGCATAGAGATATACGGTATGTTTTTCGGGAATAAACCGAGATAGAGAGTGCAAAAGCATGCGGCCTAATGCTATACCTTGAAAGTGCTTCAAATTAGTCCCCTGCTCCGTTTGAAATTTGAGTCACATGTACATACCACCGAAGAAGCCACTAGAAATATATCCGGAACTTGGACCACCTCCGCGTTTATCGATGATATACGTAACAATCCAACCTAGATTATAAGTCGACGACAATATAAATGCGTTTGTAGTACACGTCATTACCTCCTAGAGTGACCTCAACGCCGACGTATACTAATAAATAAATGGCCATAGTATGGACGGCCCCCAAACTCATGATTTGTCTAATAGTGCTATGTTGTGATGCCTGAGCCGCGTTGTCGCTAGGTGGATGTCCATTGTCGGTAAGTAAAACTACGTGCAATATATCAATTACTGAATTAAAATGTTGATTGGTAAGCTTACTTTCTTGTGTCTTGAATTTGAAGACGAAAGCGAGAACAGCAAAAGTGAAAATAGAAAGACCGAGACTTGTGCAATAATATAAAGACCACTGTTTGAAACCGGCAAATTGCGTGGCTATGAGCGGCGCTGTAAGTGCACCAAACCCTTTACACCTGAAATTGAGCTCTCAATTATGTACGATATTTGGAGAAACTGACCATATGCGGCGTGAAGGAAATTCATTTTTGTTGTACTATCATACAATGTGGTTACGAAGCCATTGGCTTGGGCTTCCTAATGAAAATAAAACATGAATAGACTTTTGAAAATCGCATCGCGAAACGTACTTGTAAGGCGATTCCAAAACCGTTCAAAACGTATCCTAATACGAAGACGGGGAAAGGTGGTTTGGGAATCATCAATGCATATCCTAAGATTTGGATAAAAGACCCTGCGGTGGGATATCAGTAAAAAGAGCCCCCAGGAACTGTGAGGAGTAATTACCAAGTGTGATGGTCTGTTCCGAATCCAATATTAGCGTTTACGCAAATACGGACACAGCCTACACACTCGCCTTTCCAAACCCGAGTCGTTCAGTAAGCCAGACATTTGAAAATGCCCCGGACACATACCCCTGTTTCACGGTTTTTAAGATTTTATGGAAATTATGGAGAAGAGAACCGGGGCACTTACGATACAATTGCCGACGAAGATCAATGAAACAATCGTGAAATTCAGCTAAAACCCAAATCGGTCACTTATCATGTACGACCCAAATTCGAACGTACATGGTAGTTTTTCTGTATTGTAGGAAGAAGCGGACCAGTCGAACCTGTATGTTATTTCTGTGAGTATCAATTTATGTGCATCTTCGTCGGAAAATCAAACCATCGTTATATCCAGCCGTAAACAACGGGACACATAACGCCGCAAACTGGAAATTCTCTCTGCGTTTTATCCTCGCAATCACTGCCGGGTCTAGCTGACGCTGACTACGAGTCGTAAATACCGGTGGTGTGATGCTGGTGCTAGTGGCGACGCCCGTTTCGTAAACATCAGCTGAAAGAGCGTCGTCGTCCCCTTTCGTAAGGGTTCTATTGACATGAACAGGTCGTAGGTTCTTCAAAATGATGCTTTCAGTCCGAGGAACGTCTACTGAGGCAGCTACGGACTCCAAGATGGTTGTCGACATTGTCGTTTCAGTTCACCGGGCCTGAGAGAGTTCGAAATCCGGTCGAAGGGAAATCTCAGCTGCTTTTTATGGGTGATTGGGTAAACAAGAAGAGCGGCGAAGCTCGGTTTTCATAGCTTAGCTCTACGCTATCTTTTGAACGTAATTCGCCTGTAGGTACGGTTGTGGGGAGATTGTCAAAATGACAGATGGCATGTCGGGTCCGACTTATGTTGCCTGAATTAACGTTAGTAATTAGTCTTTGATAACGCTTTCGGTGAAATCTCGGAGACGGCTGTTCGAATCGAGTCATCGCCGATTAGTCCTTGTCAAGCCGATTACATACTTTGTTGTAAATCCGTGACCTTTTAATTTCTCTAATGTTCTTTTTCCTACCCCGCTTTTGCAAATTTGCGTAATTTGGACAATGTAATCAGGTGAAATGTGTAGTGTGTGAATCTTCCAAGCTTCAAGCTTCAAGCGTCAAGCTTTAAGTCTACACCAAACCACAGAAAACTTCCGACAGTCAACGTTTAGACTTTCTTTGAAGTCCAACGCGCAAGAAGGCTATGACGCGGAAACACGGAGGAAGCCAAGGATGCAAAGGAACTACGAATCATTGAGCTATTTTAGATCAGGTGGTTTAAACGTTTAAGGGTGACGCATAACGAACAAATCTTTATACCCAAAAAGAGGCAGAAATGGCGAACCCCTTCATTTCGTGAAGAAGCACCTGGAAACAAGAATCCTCCTGCTGCGGTTCAAATATCTCTATTGGAAATGCTTGAGTATACGTACTTGAGTTCGAACCCGAAATACAAAACTGTTGCAAAGCATTTTAGCCGAAAGGCCTCCGCCCATTGAGGGAACAAAGGAATATTAGGGTTAGCGCTTGTGACCTGACATGCGTTATCCGTTTGTCAACGCTGGCTTGGAGTTTGGAACAGCGGTGACGTCACGCGTCACGCATCACGCTTTCGTACCTCCTTTAGTATGTAACCTCAGCGCTCAGCGCTCAGCCACGAGAGTGGGCTCATCGTCGCCTCGTCAGCACAGAATGCCTCTTGTTAAGATTCGACGGAGTGTACATAAAGACACCTCCCTGATCAATCGAAAACTTCCTGCTGAAATTCTGATTATGATTTTTTTGCTGCTAGGTCCTTCTACGTTCAAACCCCTATGTTTATCTGCCATTATCCTCGGTCTGTCGTCGATGGCGTTCTATCGTGTTTAACACGCCAAGATTCTGGACCATTATAGAACATAAAACCATTTCCAAGTGTTATCACGAATTCACACGAGATGTCATTCTCCGATCTAAATCATGCGTGGTAGACGTCAAGTTGGACATGATATTCTATGATCACCCCTTAGCATTCCGAAATACATGCCTTCACGCAACATCGTCTATACTCTACTTCAAGAACTCTCAAATCAGGACTTTATTCCTTGACAAACTTCCATGTATTGATTTCTCGGCAGGAGAGAACATTGCGCAACTGGACAATTTAATTCTGTCGAGATTTCCTGGGAGTTTATCAGACAAAGATCAAAACTCTCTCACTAGATTTCTCTCTTCTCTTAATCCCCGGCTCTTCGAGTTGTCGACGCCGCTACTCTACAGAGAGATGTCACAAGGCTTAGATCGTCTTGAATGGCTTAAGCTAAATGTCTCGCGCTTTGCTCTCGATTCTTACGTCCTTTCCCATGTTCTGAAAACTCTGCCTAATCTCCGAATTCTGAATTTAATTGCAGGGGAACGTGAACTTCTCTACCCGCTTTCCCCTGTTATAAATCTACCGAACTTGCGAATGCTCAGCTTAGATCCCACGGTATATGAGCTTTGTCCAATACAGGCACCGACCTTGAGTTATTTGGGCGTTTTTCCAATTGTTCCTGGGATGTATCGGTGGGATCACTTGGATGGCGTTGATCTCTCAATCATGAAGAGTTTCCGTATTGCTCCGTGCCATAATCAATATGCTCTTTTCCTTCCAAAAAAAACCGTTGCTTGCATATCTACAGGTCTTTCCGAAGAAGACTGTGACTTTTTCAGCCATTTCCACGCATCGGTTTCTCGTTCGAATAAAAGTATGGACGATCATTGGACATTACCGCCCCCAAATTCCTTCCACATTTCATTCGAGTATTCATCACAATATATCGCTTTATATACTCAGTTAAGGCGAGCCACGAACCTTGTCGAACTAATAGTGGATTTCGGACCTATGAAATTCAACAAATCTGAGAACAAGTATCACGCATTCCTAGGCAGAATTCTGTACAATTTTAATACCGTCATTCATCTGAGTGTATTACGCTCCCGCAGCTTTGGATTGACATGTGAGCTTCTGATGGTTGGACAAAGACTTCCCCGCTTGGAACGATTGACGTATCACAGTTCATACTATAATCTGCTCTGGAAGCCGCAATTCGTGCCCAAACTTATGGCAAAGGTGCAACGCGCTAGAACAGGCGCTGGCAGTAAACCATTGAAGGACCTCGAGCTGAAGAACTTTTTATTCATTCATCCAACAGTTGTTGAAAAAATCGAGGAGCTGGGAATTCGGTTTAAACAAACAGAAATTAAAAGATCTAGATGTTTATTAAAGAGGATCTGAGCTGTAGGATTCGTACAATAACTTAGTTTTGAATTTAGGATAATGTAATCTTTTTTAAGGGAAGGGATATCAATGTCGAGAACATCGAGACTTCTAAGTGCTCGCGTAATTTTACGCCGAGATGATTGTAATACACAGCAGGTTCACAACCAAGTTTGGCTCAACTTGCGCAAAAACCTGATAATAGCGTTTCCTTGTTATTAGTAGTTTGAACTCCCCGAAACGATGTATTCTGTAGCGACAGTCAGGCGGTGACTTTTGAACTGCTGGCTGATGTGATCCGCGACGGGCTACACATGGAAAGTCCCGAAACGCGCGATATTACCGAGTCACGTTACACAACGCGTGGCTTCATTGTTTAGAAACTGTATATATACCAAACACCATTATCTACAATAAACAACTAGATTTCCCCCCACTTTTCTCTCTATTTTCCAAAACACACGAGCACTGGTTCCCGTATCTTTCCTGCCACACTCCTGAGGCGCTCTCTTCATGGCAACGACGATGATGCTGAGCCTATCCTTCTTTCTGTTCTCTTTTCTCGCCTTTCATCCCAAATTTTGTTCCCTCATCCACTGCATCCCCGTCACCTTTTGCGCCTGCGCCTTTAGGATCGAGGATGGACCGTGATAACCACGACGATGTATAAGTAGGTGACGCTGCGTGCGTCGGGAGAATCAATATGAGGGCGATGAAGTATGATGATGAGATTGCAAGTAGGAATAGAGTGATTCAAACTGAAAAAGGTCGTCCGGAGGCTGGGATTGGGATGGGGAACAACGTCGTGTTAATTTCACCGGTCTTTTTGTCTCAACTGTGTACTCTAAATATTGAAATGTTTGAATAATGAGGCAACACCACGCGGATAAGTGGTGCCTACCTGCACCACGTAAATTAGTCCGGTTTATCCGACTTAATCTCATCCACCTCCGTACGATAGTAATAGATGGAATAACTCCTTTATGATGAATATGAGATCCTAAAAATGTTCAATGAGCAAACCAAAACAATAATGCTTCGTAATTTGTGTACATGCCTAACATCACCAGCTCTCCGACATGCTGTAAAGTTTCAAACCAAAACAAAGACGCCTTATTGAACACCAATTATGCGTTCTCACCGTCATTATCAGCTTTCTCAAATCCTACGCTTGATTCATTTGGTTCGCAATCGGCATTAAAACTGTCTACTTGAGCTAGTAAGAATGCTGACCAGAAAGGGTGCGAGCAGGCAACTGGAAAAAAGTGAGGCGCGGTGCTAGCCCGGAAGTTTGCGAATATTGGTAAGCGGAATAGTGAACGCTTGAGAATCGAGCGCCAAAATAAAAAGCGCGCGTGCAGTTTGAACTCCATGTCGACGTAGCCTTTTGAAAAGAGGATTGCATTTGGCCGAGACACATGGTTCGTAATTCATTAATCAACTTGACAGTTCATCGTTTATATCTTCTAAATGACCAAAAGCTTTCAAATCTCTGACTTTAACGTCATAAACGGGATCTTCTATCATCATCTTCACTGTTCAGTATTCGGAGAGAACTTTTCGCTCATACATAACCTGCGTACTCGTAATTCTAAGGTAGACTAATTTTCATTTCGGTATCTATGATTTCATCAAGATGCATGAAGATGCTATTGGTGTCATCGGCGAGCAAGAAAATCGGTGACCAAATACTTCTTTCGGACAAGTTTCATAAGTATTAGCGGATCTGTCGTGAAAATTCAAAACGGCCTCTAATGAGTAGAGGGAAATCAAATTCGTCAACACTAACCTTTACTCCTAGTGATCATGTGGAGGGCGAACTGATATCAACACCTAAAACGGGGTCCGATCTCATTGCACCGGGAACTTTCGGTCCAGGATCGGTACATATACAATGAATAGACCGTGCTTCTCGTCCATAGGTCCAAAAGGACATTTATATATGTCCGAATACTCATATACGAAAAAATTCGATTACCAATTCGTTCTGCCCTTCTCTTACACAGTTTCACTACACCCTTTTAACAAATCAAATCACATCTGACATGCCGGTGTTTTTGGACAAACTCTTCAAACTCAATGACAAATCTAACGCATTGTTAAACTCGTTAGATACATCCCCTTTCAACAATCCCTTGACTTCTGGTTTTCCTCAGCTCAATCATAAGGACTCAAACCGGCGTCGAAACAAGGTCTCTTTCGGCTCAATGCTCAAGAGTCTTCCCGGCTTCAAGTCAACAAGTTTGAAATTCCATATGGAGATACAGACGATCTTCTCTCCTATGCAAATCTTGTAAGCACGTCAACGATCAGGAGGAGTCAATCACAGGCACTGTATGTTATGTCGTCTGACTTTCGAAGTGATCTTCCTAACTAATGTTAGTAGCTTTTCAGCTTCCAAGTCAAGATCATCACACGGCGAGAACGAAGGTTCCGAAAAAAAGAACGAGGATTGCTCAGATCATCTGCCAACCAGAGGACGAGCAATTTCGGTAATTACAAGGCCTGACCCTTTCCGACCTGGTCACTTTCTCACACTTCCTGTTAAATTGAGAGCCCAGCCGCTGAGTTCTTCGACCGGAACAAAGGGAAAATGCTGCCATTGTGATGATGTGAAGCTTACTACAAGTGCGCTAAAGGAAACCGACACGGCTATACGGAACACTCGTGAAGAAGTCGATCTGACACGGTCGGATGGCAAGACATCTGATATCAGCGGCCTTGGTAGGAAGAAATCCTCGCCTGTTCACAGTGACATGGGGATAGCCAGGGCGTTGCAATTGTATCATCTATATGAATCGGATGCACAAGGACTTAATCCAAAATATTCCGCCGCAAGTTCCGCCGCACCGCCCAACTCAGTCCATTTTCCAGAGACCCACGAGGCAGCAGCCGACGCGTGTGTGCTCAAAGCGTCTATCACTTCCTCGAGTTCCAAAGTTATTTCTTCTACCCAAACCACCTACACCACCCCTTCTGACTCTACAGCTACATCCTCCACAGAGATTGAACGTAGGCGTGGACCCAGGTCTTCAACGGAGTCTAATACGACACTAAAACAAGAGGCCAGTCGTAGAAAGCCATATCCAATTGGTCGAGTTATTGATCTGCCCTTTGTGATAATTCCAGGCGAAGGATATTCTTTAGTAGAGACTGAGGAATGTCAAGATTATTGGTATCTGATTTTTTGAAAACGCAAAAGGAAAGCGACGTGAAAAGGCTGTTACGAACTCTTTGCGAGGAAGTCAAGATCCACCGTATGTACTAATGTAGTATGTAGAGCTTTTGTAGGTTGAATTTTGCTCTAATATAATGCATTCTTGGCTCGAAATAAGAAAGCGAATATAAAAAAAAATGATTTGCGTATGTGTGACAAATGCCGCCATATTACAGTTCATTATTATGCCTCCCTGCATTTTGTCCATCTCGATCCATGTACGAAGTTGTCGAAATTGAGTTTGGTAACATTTTTTGTCGTTAAGTGCGTCATGCCCGGATACCACAATCCCTTTCTTCTCTCTTTCGGGACCCAAAATAAAAGTTCACCATGAGGACCTAGGACCCAACCGTCTCTGCCCACTTGCGTAAAGTTCGAAAACATGGCTTTATTCCATGCGGTTTGCAAGTATTCCAACATCTTGTAGTTCGTGCCGTCCGCCGCTAGCAGTGAACCGGCAGTGATAGAAATACTTGTATCACTTGACCCGTCATCGTCACCGCTTCAGCCGTCATCAGATAAATTAAACAAGCGTACGTATGAACTATGTCGACTCACCGTACGATAGTAGGGGTAACAACGGGGAATGCGCCAAACACGGTTTGTATATATTGCTCATAGAGCGTAGCTGCAGCTGAGAGCCCATGCAAACTCCAGACTTGACAAAGGGAATAACTTGGACCCAGCACAAGGTGTCCGTCATGCAAAGCTAGTATATCGAACTCGAATTCTGGATATCGCACTTTTTTTATCACTGTGGTCTTTGTCTGTATGTCCCGGATAGTGATACGATAGTAGCGATATCGAAGGTTATCCGAATCCCCGTCAGATACCACGTTAATATCAAACCCGGGATCTTTTGACTCCTGATCCTTAGACGTGGCGATCGTTACCAGCTGTCTTGAATCGTTAGAGAAACATAAAAGGCTGAGGTTCCCTCCTGAACGATCTTCTAACAGAAGCTCATTATTATCTACGTCCCAGACCTTCAGTTCGTGTTCCTTTACCCATGCGAAGTATTTTCCATCTGGCGAAAGCCGGCGTCCAGAGGTTGGAACTTGTTGATAATTAATCCAACACACTTCTTTTCCCGTTGTGGCGTCAAAAATCTCCACTCCTCTGTTCGAGGCGAAAATAACATACTCTTTATTGACGGAGAAAGCAATTTCATCCCTGACAGAAAACTCAGAGTGAACAGAACACCGGAAAGGCCCAGTTAACACCGGCCAGCCTGATCGACATCCTCTGATTTCGAAGTAGGCATAGTAGAAATCCTTGATATATGCGACAAAAACGCTAGTGCCCGATGATGAGAAGGCAAGGGTCTTCACAGCTCCTTCAATGCTGCATGGTTCAACAACAAAGTGGCGTTCGTGAATATCCCAAATTTTAAGGGTCCCCCGACCAGTAATATCAGTGCAATTGACACCAAAAATGAGATAGTTGTTGAGAGGGAGAATGCAAGTGCGGCGACAGTTCCCTCCGAATCGTCTAGAATAGTAGGTTGTTCTTCTGACTCGACCCAGAGACAAAGTTCGTGACGGTATGTGAAATTATGCGAACGCCTCTCCTCAATCCGTACGCCATACACCACACACACAACGTCCTGCATAGAAAAGACTAACACTGCAGATCGTCCAATCATAACTTCAAGAACAACAGTACTAATCGTCGTGATGTCCCGAATCTGGAGCAAACCATGACCCAGAACGAGAACAAGGTAAGGTCCATGTGACCAAAGATTTGTGACGGACGATGTTTCGTTAGTCAATTCATGACTGCACTCAGGTGGCGGCAGGACGTGTGGAGTCCAATGTCGAATATACGTCATTCCAGGATCATCCGAGTCAGTAAATGCAGTGTAATTCAAATCTGGTGAAAGTGTAAGGTGGCTGATGGCGCCATTGGTATGAGATTGATAAATCAATTCTCCTGTAGACAAGCTCCAGATGTGGTATGTACCGCCACAGGATGAGAATACGTGTTGGTTATTCGCAGAAAACTGTATGTCAATGAATCTGGGGTCTCTCGGATGGTTACGGTTTGCAAGATTATGGACCATTTTCATAGCCGTCAGGTCCCAGACCTCCATGCGTCCGTCCAATTTCAAGACAGCAATGTAATCGTCGCTGAGTGCCAGGCTGAAACAGCCACTCCAAGATTCAACAACTACTTGATCTCGAATGTTCCATAGGTTCACCTCTACTCCGGTGCCCCAAAAGGTCTCATCTCCCCGCACAAAGGCGAATAAGTTCTCGCTGGGAGAAAATTGATACCTCGTCTCTGTAGTCGTCATCAGATAAGAGAATGAATGGCGTATGGATGCTGTGACATACCTTTCAGATGATGACATTTGAAGTTGCCGATGATTGAACTTGTTGTTCGATCGTACAGAAGTACGCGGGCAGAGTAACCGAAGGCGATATATCGCCCGTGAGAAGAAATGATGCTAGAACGACAGGACGCCCCAATAACCGAGTCGTAACATTCTTGTTTTACACCGTTGGTCTTAATATTCCAAATCAGCATACGTGGTACCCCCCGAAAGCAGATGTAAACTAATCTTCCGTCCGGAGAAAAAACAATGTCGCTGATTCCATTGCTTTCAATGTTCCAAAGAGGTTTCCATTGATTGACTTGTTCTCCGGTTTTATAATCCAGTAAGCATATTTCACCGTTATCATAGCCACTGGCTATATACCTATCGTTCGGAGAGAAAGTCAGGCAGGTTATCGGAACTGAGGAAGGGTGTCTTCTGGTAACACCAACATCGGTAGCGGCAGGATTAACAGATTGATCTATGTCAAGGCTGATCAGATGTGGATATCGTGGAAGGTATTGTTTCCGTATGAAAGAGTTTCGCGGAGCGAATGGTAAGGCGGATAGATAAAGGTGGGGTGTGCTGCCTGACATTGCTTGTTTGCAGGTAAGACCAAAATGATACGCATCCAACGCCTGAATAGCTAATGTAGTTTGGTCACCGCCTGCATTCTAGGCTCAAATTACAATGATGCAGTACCAAGTGTTTGAATAAAACGAACCTGTAACCAGTCTCTCAAAAGCGACATTGCCGAGCATCCCCGCTCAACATCATTCAAAAGACTAAGCACCTCAAACCAGAATAACAGGTTTTCCTCCATCAAAGTATGTAATTGTGTAAGGATGTTATTGACGATGACCTTGTCGGTAGAATGTAAATAACTAAGATGCAGTGCCCAATAATAGCATGCATAGCGTAAAGGTGATGGAACCGCCGTAGCCACCCGTTCAGAGAAATCAGATACGTGTCGATTGGCTAGATGCGAGGTATCCAAATCACATATGTTGAACCGAAGCATCCGATTCATCATTTGGAGACACCCCAACGTGAAGGAACCCTGAACAGAACTGTTACCGGTGGCGTAGTATTTAGTGCTACTATCGGTGAAAAAATCGAAGAGCGAAGTATGAAGAGGTTGAATGGGAGTGAATGAATTGTTGACGCCATGGAAGAGGGATCCAAAGGGAGATAAGACATCTTGAACATTCGGGATTACTTCCCGAAGAATATCTTGTAGTGCACCCACGGTGAGAGGTTCACGTGCCATTATGATAGCAGAAACAACAGTTTTAAAATCGATTACAAACTGTGAATTTTTACTTTCATCCTGGCTCGAGATTACACTCTCATAGAGCTTGTATAACGAAGATGACGAGGTTGAGATGCAAGCCAACCATCGTTCTTGTACTATCGCAAGGTACCGAACATTCGGGTCGATAAACCGACATGCAGTATCGGCCCATTGAAACAGACCTTCGGCACGGTTTGCCAGTATAAGAGACCAATTTCTTTCCACCATATTTAATATTGGTGCTATTGGCTTGAGTCGATTTAAGACATAGCTTTGGATGTCGTAAAGAGTCTCGTGTATCGGGATATCGTCCATCCGGATGCAGTGAATGTTCTCCGGATCATCACAAAGAAACTCTATATCTTGTTCTGGACGGGAAGTAATAAGGATTCGATAATTGACTGGCAGTTCGGAACATCGCTGAAAAAGTAACTCTAGAATAGTCGCTCGCGCTTCACGATCCCCACTTTCGTCTAATGCATCGATAACGATAACGACAGGACCGACAGTTGCTACGTGTTTTGAGGGTTTGTCAATGAGCTCATCGAATTGCGTCACAGGATCCATTGATGTCCTGATTGCAGTGTCTTGGATAATCTCCACCAAGCGTTTCCGCCACAGCACATCGCTATCGGCTAGCCCGCGGGAAATAGTGCTGAAAAGAAGGTTGCACCGATCTTTGTAGCTTCTGTTGAAACAAAAAATGGATCCGAGTCGGTTCTGTTTTCTGAAAATATCCGCGATCGTGTGAGCAATTGCTGACTTCCCTGTGCCGGCTTGCCCGCTCAAGAAAAGTATTCGCTGGGATGTGTTATTATTGACCCATTCCACCATCTGATCGATCAAACGCTGACGAGTTCCTAATATACATCGTTTTCCGGAAATAAATCCAGCGCCTCGTGCATATGGCATTTCATTCAACAGTATTGAATCCCCTGAATGGTCTCTGATGAGTAAGCCACCAGTATTATAAGTTTGAACTGGACAAACTTGACTCGGCGGTAGTACCCACGACTCTAAGCGTAAGGATTCCAGCCTCGAGAGTGATGGAACCCGTGATGACGCTCAGATAATGATCTAGCCTTTCGTTGAACGAATATATTTTATCATCAACGGTTCCCGATCTCCAGGCCCTTCCAACTATAAAAAATGTTTAGATGATGAAGTCAAATCAAATGAAGCTTGGGCGACCTATACTTCTAGTGCCGTATTCTCTTATAAAATACGCACATTCAATCGTTTGTTGAACCAATGACAAGAACGTCTTGCCTTGGGTACGAACAATAACCTCAAATCGTTCCACTCCAATAATGTAGTCGTAAATCTCTTTTAACTTCTCACATAGTTTTTCAATGTTTTTATTTTGGCCTTTCTGAAGAAGAATAGTCTGGAATTGATTGATAGTAATTCAAATGTAAGGCAAATAAATCCAGGCAGCAATACCTTCGGGATAAGGGACAAAATGCTCCACGCCAGCTTAACATAGGGATTGAGCTCGGAGGGATTTAGTCTCTGCTAGATCATCATGTATGATAACGTACCATAGAGACCGCGTCTATCGCATCCATAAAAATCTTGAATCGGGACAAAAATAAAGACCATGCATCATCCTCTCGTTTTTCAACAGTATGTGAGGTTTCCTCAGTGGTTATTTGAGCGCTTAATTGAGAAGCCTCATTTAAGATGGCTGGAAGAACTTCGGACATTTCTTCAACGCTGAACTTTAGCTGAGACTCCTTAGATATCTCTAATATGCATACTCCTGTATTTCGTTTATAATTTATGACAATCAATGCCAATGAATAAGTGACTGACCAGAACGAATGAGATCTACAGCATTTTTTTTAAATGAGCCAATTGATTCGGTAATGAACAAGTGACTTTTCATGACAGTGAAAGTGATCATTGACTTGTCAGTGATGTCAGCAACGTCCCTGATTCGTGGTATGAGTTTGGCGTATACATATCAATTGTACAAATCACATACAATAAGATTGATTCTTCCCAGCGCACACGATCTCCGTCACGGTATCTCTTCATCGTTTTCGCTTTGCGGTTATCTTCACACTGAATTTCGATATGAAACTTGGATCGTCCGAGTGATGTGCGAGCACGAGGGTTGAGCAACTTGATATCTTAGATTGAAGTTAGCGGTCAGCGTTATCGGGGACGAGACAATGTAGAACCTGATATTTGAATGCCCTTACGAGCCCTAATGGGCAGGATACCACGAACAAAAGGTCAATGTTAGATTACAGTGCAGGGCGAAGCAAGTCACTTACGACACCAGTACCATTATAGAACTGTTTCCTCGCTGAGAATACGTAGATAATGAATGAACCAGTTCATGGGAAAGAAATTTGGGTTCGAAAAGATGTTTCTGTATACTCGTGTCACATATGATGGCGGTGCAACGATCCGAGAGAGGCTCCAAAAGAGGAAACTTGAAGTGCCAATATTTTAATTTTAGTTCGATAGATGTGATGACGCCAGAAATGGATTGGATGACTATCATCTGACAGCTTTATGAGAAAGTTTTTCATTAGCTTCTGCAGAACTCGTCAATGGTTTTCACGGACCCATGGCATGAAATTAACGAGATGATTGCAATTTACCGCGTTTTGTCATCCTTGAGCAAGAGTTCGCAGAGTTGTTTTCGAGCATCCAAAGATATTCTGCGTGTTCAAGTTTGATTACAATTTTGGTTTTGCTGCGCCCGAAGTTACTGTGGTAGAGGATTGAATTTTCATTGAAAAGATGGTCTGGAAAAAAAACCGGAACGCTTACTACGGGCGCAAGTTACCTGTCACATGTCACATGTCGCACGCTGCAACTGCGCCTTTACTCTTGCCATGCAATCAACATGCAATCACAACTCGCGAACATCGGAGGCACAAGTGCATCGTGTTTCATCTAAAAAAATAATCCAGTTTAAGTTTGAAATGAAAAGTAAGTTCCTCCGAGGAGAATTGTCAAAACGGGAACTGTCAAAACAAGCAAAAAACCAACTATAGCTGCTGTTCACTGTTCACAGTCTGAAGCTCTTTATCGTTCTTCAGGGACATAGCCACTTTAAACACGTAGTTAACTGACTGTCTTCGCGCTAGAGCGTGTATTCATGCATCGTTATTGTTGGGTACAAAAAAGTCAACTACTAAAATCGTCCTCAATTCATGGAACCGACCTGACAGCGGTATTATTCCATCCACACAATCACTTCAACTCTACTGACCCATCTTGTTCTCCAAGGTCCTCCAAAAAGCGCAAAGAGACAATTGATGATCCGAGACTTTCTCAAATCCAATAACCGGCTCAAAATTTGCGCTCTCATTTAAACTAAACACCAATCGGGTCCCACTTGTACCTATTAGCTGGGACGGTTTCCATTGGGGCCAAGTTTGATTCACGCTTGGCTCGTTGGGATCCAAGAAGCGAACAAAATTGGTGTAGTATTTTTGCAAGAAGGGAGTCATGTTGAATGACTCGGGGCCAGGTTGGAATTGTGGCAACATCGCATTTGATTTCCCGTAAAGAGGCGGCAGCTCGCATTGATGGTAGACATCAATGCCAAGAGCTTCTTGTGACGGAGTGTTGACGTTATATCTATAAAGGTGATTAGGTTAATGCATAAGGTTCAGCAGGGACTTCTCTTACCTATAGTTCCAGGTGTCCGCGAATGGAGCCAAATAGCTTGACAAGGCAATAGCTTGGCATGCGAGAACAGTATCACCAAACGCAGCAGAAGCGGAAGGGAACCACGGTCCATGCATAGGTTTAGGCGGCATCAAAGGATAATGTGCGATGATATTGTCAGTATCCGTAGTATTCAGTCCTGGAAAATTATCTAAGAAGAAGGTGGCGATGTCCTGAGTAGTGTTAGCGTTGACAGCAAAAATTGACCCTTCATTAGTGTCATGACTAGGCACGATGCCAGATTAGCCCATCATATCAAGAAAAAGAGAAGAGAAATAGACCACATCCTCACCCGAAAATTGATGGAATTTTGCGGTATTTTCCTTGGGCAAAAAGCGCCAGCGGGAAGTCAATGAGCAAGTCATGATCGATACAAGGAGTCCAAGGATCAGCAGAATCTCCTGATTCGCCTGGAAAAGTGAGAGATACTTCGTTTGCGGCTTGCAAGACGTAGCCATCTTGACTCCGGAGACAGGCCAATTTTTCAGAAGAAACGTTGAAGCCTCCGCACCCAACTCTTTCAGAAAATAGGTCGAATTGAAATTGAAGATCTTCAATACGGAACTGAGCAGGGAAGTACGGAGAGAGACCCATGATGCCGTGAAATAGGGTTTCAGGTTTGGGATAGTGAGCGACCAGGTGGATGGCGATACTTCCGCCACCGGCACTGTCTCCAACTATGACGACTTGGCCAGGGTCACCGCCGAACTGGTCCATTAACAAAGTTAGTTTCTGAATATTACAAAGATAGGACAGACTTACGAATCCAATGTTTTGTTTGATCCATCTCAGTGCGAGGAGTTGATCATGAAGACCGACATTTAAATCCATCTGGCCATTCACACTGACGTCTTGACTCGCCAAGAAGCCAAAAGGGCCAACACGGTAGTTAATGCCGATGTAGATCATGTCGTGGTCCGCTGCAGCGACCAATTCCGACCCATTATACTATATGTAAAGTGAGTCAGTTAAACTAATACAAGTCTCAGCTGATATTTACATTGGCATTGGCAATGCGGAGATAAGCACCCCCCGAAAGCCAGAAAAACACAGGGAATTTGGAAGTTAGAGTGATCTTGGAGGGACCCCACAAATTGAGAAACAAACAGTCTTCGCCGTACTTGGCACCAATACCGTTTCCCAGTCCAAAGCAGACAGGTCCGAAATTATTGGCTTGAATAATTCCCGACGTGTTCGCCGGGGGTTGGGGCTTACGGAAACGAAGGTTTCCTATAGGCGGGGCACCGTAGCGAAGGCCCAGCCATTGGTTTACGCCGTTGGGCAACGTCTCACCTTGGTATACTGAATATCCCAGGTCAACGATCGGACCGCCTGGGGTATCGGGGTTGGGCACCACAGTCGCAGCATTAGCATATACAGCGACGGATGACAAGAATAAGAGGAGATGTTTGAAGTTGACCATCGTGGACAAAACGCCACTAGAGGGGGATAAGCAACTGGGGTTTTGAAACCCTGAAAATATGGGCTTTTAAGTTTTCGACTCGGAGGTCCATTGAAGCGCATTGACAGTAGTCTTTGGTGGAATGATTCTAGTTCGGCGCACGTTCATCCGATTGGGAGGCCGGACTGAATTGAGGTTTGTATGCAAACATAATTCTGGCAAACAAGAACTCAATAGTTAATGGATTAGAAGCCAAATTATATCATGTGAAGCTGTCTTATTTTAAATTGATGTCCAGTCCGGATAGATCAGCTGTGCTTCCCCCCTACGGTTGAGAAAAATTATCGCCTACGTATTCATCAGATGCTTTTGTCCTGACGTAGGTCCTTGAAAATTGAGAAAATCAGGTACACGTATCATAATGTATATTGAAATCCAAACCAGGAGGGTTATACCGTTCAGGCTACTGTGTATGAGTTAACAAGCCCAATGTACTGTATGTATGCTTCATAAGCGCCTGAAGGTTAGCGACGTCAAGGACTGAACTCGGAATTCAGATGCTGAATTTGACAGGATTATACTTTAAACACCCATTACGATATGACGGGCCGGCGCAGAAGACTACCAAAATTCTTAAGAAAGGCTGAAGAAATCTGGTCACTTCAATTGTATCAAACCTTAAGTAGCCGTATTGACAACGCACGAAAACATTCATTTTTTACCACTTGCCTCGTGACTTTCAATTAGACCGTTACCAAGAATATCTGAATAGTCTTTCAGTCAGCTCCAAATACTTATTGAGAATCCCTATCAATCACTGAGGTAGTAGTTTCATTTAGGGATTGAGCTATATTGGCGTGCAAATGCAGTTAAACACATGGTTTGGCATTTTGAATTATATTTCAGAAGGACATTACGCCTCTAAGAAATTTCTGTTCAATTGGCTGGTATACGAGAAGGCGGGCTACAAAAAGACACTTCTCCGGGCGAGTTCCACGTGTCCGCTAGCTGACAGCTATGAGACTTAGAACCGGCATCCAAATTCAAATGTAAATACAACCCCATAATTGAAACCGGAAAAGGAAACGGATTGACATTACACCGACGGTTCTCTGACCGATATTTGAATACATAGTGTCCTTGGCCGTGCGTCGGTAATGATCGTTGATCAAGCCGATTGCCGGTGTCAGTGTGTCAAAATTCTAGTAGCCTCAACCTGTATAAAGTATTCCATGTGATCATGTCGTTTGTGTAGCACTGGTGTCCTTCAATTCACAAACGTCTCTTAGAAGTACGGCTGAAGTGATATGAAAACGTTTGATACGGACCTGCTATTTGGGTACAAGTGGGTGTCGAAAGCGATTGGGCGCGTCTACAGAACCGCTCCACCTTTTTTAGTAAAATATAAACAGCATAATCAAACACCTGTCGCTATATAAAAGGTCGGGTCCAACTCCCAGGAGACAGCACCAACGGTCTTTCTTCCGTTGTCTGTTAGAAGGGCACAGGCATTCTTTGTTTAGGCGGTATATAATCAAAGCACAAAGTTTCACCTTCCTTTATTATTAGAACACTGTTCTAAGCTAAGAGACTCGGGAGATCCTCGGACTGAAAATTTCTAGATTAATGCATCGTACTAAATATCATAATCGTTATAATACAGGTAACTCAAGATAAACCGGCATAGTAAATTTTCTAATTTTGTTTGTTCATTGGGTGATAGGTGAACAAGGAAGAACCTGAATACTCTGGTTCATTTTGGTTCATTGCGGTATTAGGAGGAGGTCGACAACACGTGACGTCACGCGTCATGAATCAGTTTCAAAGAATGTCATGCCAGGACTACACAGAGAAAACCGAATATAAAACCGAATATTTAAGCTAAATATTGAAATATATGCCGGGATTTTTTTTGTATTTCTTATATCTATGCATCTAAAGTGTCAAAACCCTAAAGAGAAACTTGCCTCAATATAATGATAAATTGAAAATTGAAACCGGAATAAACTATTTTTAACGACCAATACCCCTTTTAACGAAGCTTGGAATATCTCTTGCATTTTCCATCATCATCTGATTCATCTAGAGTCTCCTTCACATCATTATAATCCCTAGTTCATTCAGTTCCATGCAATGACTCTTGAGCCTTTTGGCTGCATCTAGTGTTTCGGGTCCCAGTCGAACCACAGAACCTGGTACGAGTGCCACTGATAGAGATATTCATCATCAATATCGTTTTGCATTTCATCCAAGCTAAGTGGCTTTACGTGCTACCGTAGAAAGCAGAGTCGTGCTTGTCCATAGGTGACCTGATTGTATTATATTCTCGACGATCACCCCAATTTCTGCTTGGGATCACTGTGATTAACATATGTATGCTTTGCGAATCAACAAATTCATTTACCCTTCGACAACCCACTGAACATTCCATTTAAGAATTAAATTAAAATCTCACGTACTAAAAGGTTCAGTCTCTGAACAGTTCCTTTGTGTTGCAGTTGGACGTGGATCCAGAATTGTGAAATCTAGGATCCTTTCGTGAGATGGCCCATTGTTGGTGGCAGTACTATTTTGACTGAAAAATACACGACAACGCTGTCGGAAAGGGTTGCTGGAGCTGGAGGTTTGCTAATGCACAACACATACTTGAGTACATGCGTATTACCTGCTAGCTGTCCGTACTATGTCCATCATTCGAGCCTCAAGCTACAACACGACCGGATTTCGTTCGCAGGCGTACACGGCGACACATGTATTGTTCTCACAACTAATAAGCTTAAACGAAACCCCACTGTTTCAACAAGTGTCAAACATTAAGGTTCTCGAACCATTCGGAACTAACGATGATCTTGGGCTGTTGTAGAGCATCAGGATCGTTAGTTTTTAGAGAGTACAATTTAATTTTCCAGCTTACCGATGTTCTTATAATATGTTCTAATGTAGGGGCTGATCATGGACTGGCCTCCAAGTATGGACCTCCACGCCGACACGTTATTCTATCACAATTTTTCAGCTTCAATTTGTTTTTTTTTGGAAGAGTGTCCATACCCAAGGGAAGACTTAAAGTTTTCACCAGTGCTAGTAACTATGGTACACCACATTATCCGTTTATATACTAATGTCATACAATTCGCAGAACCTTCCCTGGCCCGCTGATTTCGAAGCCGAAACTCGGTGCACATGGTGAAGATAGATCATATCTGTGAAAGAATACATGAGAATACAGGTAGCGCTTATTGAGTCTGTATCTGTACTTGATTTTTGAGCAAAAGTAAACTACTTTCAATAAAATTTCAATTTATCGAAAACATTATACAGAGAAAGATAACAAAAGAAAACCATCAAAACAAACGGCAAAAAAAAGCATTAGGAATCGTCACTACCATAATCGGTGTCATCAGCTTCATACGCATCAATGGCTTGTAAGAGTTTCTCCGCATCGTCAGCCTTGAATTTTTTGAGCGCGGCCCAAAGAAGCTCGAGTTGTTTGATCGATTCCGGGGACTCAATTTCGACAAATCTCTTCCAGCGACAGTAAACACGCTTGGCTCCAGGTGGAGGTTGGTAGGCATACTCGGAGTCGATATCGTTGTGTAGGTCATCCCAAACCCTTGGGGGAATGTGTTGTTGGGTTATTCTCGCGGTCTCCCAATAAGGACCACATGCAATGATAGCATGAATGGATTTAAGGTGCCGAAACTGTAAAAAACAGAGCCCGACTTGTTCATAAACCTAAGAGCGTGTATTTTCGATGGTGCAGCGAACGCGCCTAGAGTTCCGAGTGTCTCGAATGCAATTTTTAAATAATTCAGTGGAAGCAAGCTTGGTGGAATATTCCTCTTCTTCCCCATCATCAGAAGTACTCGTGGAAGACGGGATTTTCTCAGCCCAAAGTGTGGATTGGGGTGCCACGTGAATCTTGAAGGTTCGGGTGATACGGATCCGCAACAAGCTCGTTCAAAACGAAATCCCACATTGGATACCATGGGCTCTCTAGATTCCGGCTGTTGAACACGACACTGTATCCCAAAGACCGACTACCTTTCAAGCGCAATTGTGTTTTTGGTGAGCTAAAAAATGGCATATCGTAAGCTATTTCAAAGAGTTAAGCAGGAGGCGGTTCGAGTTGACTGTGCGGACAAAGTAAGGTGCAAATGGAAGAGCGTATAGCTTCGATGTCTTTTTATATACAAGCATTAGATACAAAAAATCTAAGGCAGATATGACGGCCGATTCAAAACAATAGAAGACCGATACGGCGTTCTATTCTAAATTCCAAATAGATAACCGTCAAAAACGTATACAGCGGGGATACTTCCCTTTCTGTCGTTTATTAAACCATCATTTGTTGACAGCTTTGGTCTTTTTCATCGTTCGCTGTCATCACAATCACAAAACACCGCGTGGATTTACAGCTATTTACAGATGCGGTTAAATATAATAGGTTTGATTAAAGAAGGGCATTTTGCCAAACTCGGGAACGAAGCATGGCAGCAAATGCCAAACATTTTTTTCATGTTATGAGAGCAGAAGTTATGAGGCTTCGTGTCATGTCTTGAGGGTGCGTCTGTTGATTCGTGCGAGACTGCAAATTCCCATTGCCCAACAGCGACTGAATATGCAATTGAATTTTTGCGACCTGAGCTGTAGCCCTGGATGACCGCTACAAAAATTAAAACACTCGGAGACTCGAAGAAGAGACCTAGGGTAACGCTATCTATCCATTATTAGTAACCCAACCTCAGCACACGGCGCATACTTCGAACAAGTTCACTTGGATTAATACTTGGAGTTTGGACTCAGGCCAGCGATGGAATCAGTGTTAGAATGTAAGTGTTCAAATCCAGATGTGCTGTTTACCCATCAAATAGTTAAGAGAATTCATTCTACGGTATTGGTTTGGACACAAGGATTCAAATTACAAAAGGCAAGCCAAAAAATACACCGAAAAAACGAGGTACAGTTCAGGTACAAGGCCTTTTAAGGGCTATACTCCACAGCCCACCACTTGGGGTCTTCGTCCGTCTCGAGAATTTGTTTGAGCTTGGCATAGCGTTCTTGTGGGAGGAGCTTGTATCGCGGGTTCTGCTCGTTTGTTGTGAGAACGAGGCAAGTGGTCATTTTACCCTTGACACGGAAAGCGCGGAATCCGAAAAAAAAGAAGGCATTGTGGATGGACCCGGATATCTTTGAGACCTCTATTCGGTCGATCTATTGAGGGATGAATCTTGAAGGACGAAGTTATTACCTATTTTGGGAATTGACAAGAACATGGCAATTCCAAGATCGCTGTGAACAACGTTGATGCGTTCAATAGCCTGTCCTCGGGTGCGGACAGCAGACGCGTCTTGTCCAATGATGGTCCGTTCCTCTCATATATATCGCGAGCAATGAGGCAAATCAACCACATCATTAACTCTTGCGCTACCCCCAGTTTTTTCAAACTCCCTCGTTACACTTATTTCGTTATCCAAATCAAATCAAATCACAACATGCCCACTCTCTTCAGTAAACTTTTCAACCTCAATAACAGGTCCAACTCCCATCTTTCTACTTCAGCCAATTTCTCATACCCATCAAACCCTCCTTTACCTTTTTCTACTCCAAATGTTCCTGCTTCGGCCACAAGGGCGCGGGATTCTCTCCCGCCATATCCACATAATGAACTCCCAAGTATCGGCTCATGGCCACGTAACCGACGTGGTCGCGACGCCGAAGAAACTGGTTAGTTATAACTTCTATATCTCTTCCGCACTGAATGATTTAATAATATTGTCTATAGACAACCCATTTTCGGATGCTCATCGCGCGAGCATCACCTCTTCAATACGTAGAAGTAAATCTTTTGCATTGTAAGTTATCGCATCCTGATTAAGAGTGTTCTGTCCTGACTAATTATTAATAGTTTTCCCAAAACCAATAACCAGTCAGGTTCACTCGTGCGAGACGAGAAGGACGCTAGAGAAGAAGACGTGCGTCAAGTTCCGCTCAGAAGAAGGGCGATATCGACCACTCAAACAATTGACCCATCTAAATATCTGTTAACTCGGCCTCTTAAATTCCAAACCCAACCCCTTTCATCGGAAGAAACAAAGGATCTATCTTCCCATTGCCATGGCGTAAAGCCTACTCTGCCGGGTGAAAGGCAAAGAGAAGACAAAGGAAAGGGCAGATCCATAGACGCTTCAACACCGACTGCGGGTCGTCGTTGTGTGAAACAATACAATGAGGATGACTCCTCTGACGAGTACTACTCAACGTCAGAAGAAGAACGCGAGCCTATCAGGGTTAGCAAGAAGAAAGATGTGGCTGTCTCTAGAGTGAGTCCGAAGTCGAAAACGGTAGATTTCCTCTTCAGAATCTCTGACGTTGCATTTATAGGGAAAATATAGGATCAACCTGTGACGCCATCCAATCGTGATAGCATCAACAAACCCCCATTGTGGCATGAAACGGCAAATTCCGTCGTCAGACCCCCTGACCCGGGGGAATTTAACAGAAAATTCCCAGCTATCCCAATTTATGGCGATGAGGAAATAGCTCGCGCTTTACAATTCTACGAACAATATGGTCGCTACTGTAGGGGCTGTTCCTAAAACAGCAGGTCACCCTAATGCCGCACCCACGAAATATTCCGAACCAGCCTCTCCTGTGTCTTCTACAGCGACATTGGTCTATCCCGCCGAGGCAAGGTTTTCTAAATCAGTTTCCTCTGCTGCCAGCTCCGTTAGCAAAGCGTCGTCCAAGACTTCTGCCCAAGAACCTAAATCGGCAGTTCCCGCGACTTTGGCGCCTCACGCGTCGCCGCTTCCAAACCCCACGAGGAAACCATCAGTCGCGTCATTCTCATCCACATCGACTGTTAAACATGTCGGGCGTGAGCGATCCAAGGCTACTTCTGCTGTAGCTAGCATTGTACCAAACACTTCGTCCGTCGCGACCCCAGTACCATCCCCCAGGGCTTCCAACAGAGCACCGTCCGTGGCAACCGTCAAAACCGTCGAGTCTGAGCGCTCTGAGCGACCAAAAGCTGCACCCGCTCCTACCAGCAACCTGTTTATCCCAGAGCTCATTGAGGCGTCAGCTCCACCACCACCCAAGTCTGCCAAGAAGGTTGCATCCGTAGCTACTATCTCTTCTACCACGTCAACTGTCAAGACCGTGATAGCAGAACGGAAAAAGGGAGTCGCTCCTTCTGATAGCTCAGTTTCTAGAGCGTCATCCACCACTTCCTCTTCGCGCAAACATATAACGGTAGACTCTAAAGGGAATACATCTGTCTCCGGGAAAACCAGATCAGACGCGTCATCATATACCTCGTCTGCCTCTTCCTCCTCGTCTGTGTCAGCTGTTAAACCACATAAAGCGGTTTCTAATGCAAATCCATCCGTTTCCGGGAAAACCAGATCTGATGTGTCGTCATACGCATCTTCAATCTCTTCCTCCACGTCTGCGTCGACCGTTAAGCTACAATCATCTCAAGCAGCACCCTCTCCTCCTGTTAATGCTTCTGCGGCTACAGCGACCGCCACTTCATCTCGAGTACCTGAAGCGACCTGTCCCACCGTTGCGCCGGCGTCACCCGAACAACAACGCTCGAACGATCACACCACGGTCTCATGTAAGAAGTGTGGATGTGTGATTGTCCATTCCAAATCACCTGCTACGATCATTATTAACACTGGAGGACGCGGAACGAGCTCTGTATCCCGCTCCACCCGTACCGGTTCGACAAAGGATAACGCGCACTTTCATCGGTGCGCAGTCTATCTTCCGAGTCTAAAGAGCAACAACAATCTAAAGCAGCTACTTCAGAGCCTACTCCTGCACCAATTGATTCCACTCCGACTACGACTTACCCCGTGCCAGCGCCAGTACCAGCATCAGAGACATCTTCCTCTCATTCCTCGCAATCACATAGCAAAAGTCAAAGCCGTACTAGTACTAAAACGACGACGATGCGTCGCACAGAAAATGAAGACAAGACGCGCGGAGCAAGTAAGAAGAACGTCAGCCCTAATAAACATATAGGCATGGACGGACGTCTGATGATGTCGGGATCAAAGAAGTATCTTTCTAAACAGACTCCGCCACCAATTGACTCCGCCCGTGCTTCAGCGAGTCAAGTCGATCCTCCGCTTTCTAGTGCTTTATCGTCATCATCCAGCTCTCTCAGTGATGTTTCCAAATCTAGTTGTTCCACTATTACAGTCACATCAGTCGCGTCTGTTACCAGGGGAGGACGAAAAGGGGTCTAAATCTAAATCAAAGCGCCCCAAACGCCGTCATTAATATTCTTAGCCTACTCGATGATGCCGAACCAAGGATGCACGATACACCACATTGAAGAACGCGGAGCATTATATTGTATTCATTTCAAAGACAGATATGGGAAGACGTTTATTCAAAACTTCGTCAAGAAAACTCCAAAAACGCAAAGATATTTCGAGCCATACGAACCCGAGAGACTGGTACGGTTGTATTAAATAAATAATATTCTTTTGTAATTTGTATTTCAATTCTATGTTTTTAAATGTTGATTAAATACTAACCAACTATACTCTAAAATGATGAAAAGCCCTTTGCGATGGAAAAACCACAGTCTAAGATAATCAATAAAGTAACACTGCGGTCAATATTTCGTGTATTCGGAGGTACATGGATACGCGTACGCGTGTTTTCGGGTCAGGAGGTCCAAAAAAGTTAAATAAATCATCCATCCTTCCAGCTTCAAAGGTTTTCTTTTGAAAATCAATACTAACAAGACGGTTAAGACATATCCTACTGCCTTCATTGAATCCTGCTTGTCGCGGTAGGCTGGTCAAAGGCCAATCAAAGGCTGGAGAGAAAACAAATAGGCTTACCTAACATGGTCATTTTCCGCCTCTGGCTATTGCGATTCGTCCATGGCGACACTTTCAGTTCGTCTCGTTATCTCGATTGTGGATATAATGTGTGTTATAAAACTTTTACTTCTTAGTTGAGAACTAACTATCATGATTGCCATCACATTTTTCCTCGCAGTTAACCAAGGCCCGGGTCCGTCTTTTTTTGCCTGACACGACACGACACGATCTTTAGATCACGTCAAGTTGAGGTCGATTAAATGTGCTAATGTTTCTCTTTGGCGATATATTCCGACGATCCATCAAAAATGACGAGGAAGCCTTTTCGGCGATGCAGGACGATTCTGACGGTTTAGGGTAGAGTCAATTTTTCTTTGGAAATAATTTGTCAGTTATAGTTGTACCACACTGCATGAACATATTCTGATTTAGAACGGTGATGAATAGCCGGTTATTGGACCAATAATGCAAAAGAGGATGTGTCCAAAACCCGCTGGATAACGAACATCATAAATCTACCGTTCCTGAAAAAAACCGCGGACGGACCGACTAATAACGACACCCCTATTCGGGACATCTCTTTAGGGATGATAAACAAAGTAGTTTGCCTAATTTTGGGAATGGACAAACCCACATCAACTCGAACGTCATTGTGTGGACAACAGTCGATGTGCTCAGTCGCCGGTATAGTGTGGACACCGAACGCGTCCTGTCCAACAACAGTCCATTCCCAATTTCATATATATACGGGCGAAAATTTAGGGAGACAACATCAATAAACCACCTTTCACTACCCCACTTTCTCAAACCCCCTCATTACGCCTTTTCTCTTTTAGTTCAATCGAACCGAACCAATCTAAATCACAACATGCCCGCGATCCTTGGCAAACTTTTTAACCTGGGTAACAGATCTAACACACACCTGTCGACTTCAGCTACTTTCTCATATCCATCCAACCCTCCTTTACCTGTTTCTACTCCGACTATTCCTGCTTCGGCCCCGGGGGCGCGAGATTCTCTCCCGCCTTACCCACACAATGAGCTTCCGAGCATTGGCTCGTGGCCAGGTAACCAGCGTAACCGCGCTAACACCAACGCCGGTCAAAGTGGTAAGTGATATCTCTTATACCTATAGCAAATTAAATAATTCAATAACATGATAATCCCCTATCTGGCATAGAAAACCCCTTTTCTGATGCTCATAGAACGAGTACGGCTTCGACACTTCATCGAAGCCAATCATATGCAGTGTAAGTTATAACGTCTTGTTTTGAGAGTATTTTGTCCTGACTAATTATCGATAGTTTTCCAACAAACGAACATCAGTCAGGTTCACCCTCGCACAACGGGAAGAAGGATGCGAAAGGAGACACGATTTCCTCGGGTCAGGTACCTCCCAGAAGACGGGCAATTTCGACGACAACTGCACGCGACCCATCGCGGTTCTTATTGACTCGTCCTCTTAAATGGAACACCCAACAGCCCGCTTCACCGGTTCAAACAAAGGAAACATGTTCCCATTGTCACGGTGAGAAGCCGACTTCGCTGAATGAACTCAGCAAAGTAGACAAAGGAAAGAGTAAAGCCATAGACGCCCCAACGCCAACTCGGAGTCGTTATGTCGAACAATGCAAAGACGAAAACGCCGATTCTGAGGATAATTCCAGCGGCGATTGTTATTATTCCGCGTCTGAAGAAGAACGCGGTCCTATAACGGTTAAGAAGAACAAAAGTGTCTCTTGGGTGAGCCAACAATTCTTCCTTAATGGGTTATAAATATCTAACGCTGCATTTGCAGAATCTTTCAAAGGAGAAGATCACCCAATCATCCAAACGGGACAGTCTCAGGAATAATGAAAGCTCGAATTCCGTTATCAGCTCCACTAATACGGAGGAATTGATTAACAGGTTCCCGCCTGTCCCAGTTCCTGATGACGAGACGATCGCCAGAGCCTTACAGTTCTACGAAGACTTTGGGCCGAGCTCTAAAGATGACGGTGCGCGAGGATCTAAAACGATAAGTTCCTTCAACGACGGGCTGCTAGTTCCATTTCCAAGCAAGCAAGTCGCGCCTAGAACATATCCCGATCCCCTGTCTCCCGTGTCTTCTACGATGACCTTGGTTTATCCTGTCACTAAGCGATTACCAAAATCAGTTTCTCCTTCAAGAAGCTCTGTCTCTAGCAGATCGTCGTGCTCTGCTTCATCTTCATGGGAGTCCGTGAGAGCGGTATCGGTAGTGTCTTTGTCTTCTATCCCAACTGTCAAACCCGTCGAGCTTCAACCGCCCAGAGCTGTTTCATCTAGAGCCAGCTCAGTTTGCTCGACAGTGTCCGACGTCGTGGCGCCAGCACCGTCCCCAAAGTCCCCTTACTCTTCTACATCATCGATGGAGCCTACTCCGTCTCAGTCTTCCGGACGTTCTACACCAACACCGTCTCCCAAGTCTTCCAAGAGAGACGCATCCGTGCCCAGTGATTCATCTACATCACATATTGACGACTATGCTCCCTTTCCCAGACGTTCTATACCAACATCGTCCCCAATGTTCCCCAAGAAAGAAGCATCTGGGTGCACTAACTCCTCGACCGCATCAGCACATGTCCAGCCTTCTCCTTCCCCGTCTCGCCCTTCCAAACGCTCTAAACCAACAAACAATGACATCGACCCTCCAATCTCCAATCCTACATCAACCTTTACCATTGTCGACGAGAATGGTGCCTCTGTCACGGTCACGTCATCCCAGCGTTTGATCAACGGACGTCCGGCACCAATTCCAGAGCCTCACCGACTGGTTTCGGTGGATTTTGATCAATTTGATCCTCCAAGTCCAAGTCCTAGTCCTATATACGACGCAAGATTTTCTTATCCTTGGTATACCCCCTATTACGCACCATATTGGCCTCCCCCACCGTCACCACCACCCTTTTCCTCATATAGAACGCTCTATCCTCTCGACAAAATAGGCGAATTACCGTTCGGAATATATCCCGACAGAGGATTTTCCGTGTATCGCATTGAAGAGTGCGAAAATTACTATTACCTGACTTTCAAGAACGTACATAAAGAACGGTATTACCGCGCCATCCCTAAACCCCCGGGTCCCTATGTCGAGTATATGATGTGAATATTATCATGTCTCGTCTCCTTCTTTGTTTAACTATATGAATGTCACATTTCCTCTGAATTAATTTAAATTGCATACACTGTACATTTTATTGCGTGCCATCAGTCATATTGTAAACCTGCGGGATCGTTGTCAATGCGCGAGGAAGATGTAGAGGGTAGAGAGAGATCATAGGTAATATAATCTACGGAGAAAACTATCTATGTATCTACATGAGTCTTTTATATAGAATAAGGAAATAAGGACAAAGTAATCGAACAAAGGGGTAAGGAATAAGGGAAATGAACATAAAAAAAAGAAAGGGATGCATCAAGAACACGGGAATGTGCGAATGGGCACAAAGAATTCCAAAAATACATCATCGAGGAAACAAACGAACGAATGACGCTACGTCCGCTGCACACGGTCCGACACGGACACCGACCCTTAGAGCATGTAATAATATAAAGGTTCAATATCTTACTTCTTGGATAACAATCAACACAACCTACTGTCCTGCGTGATAGAGATAACTTCATTTTTGGTCTGTCTTGAAATGGCGTTCTTGACCTCGAAGAAGCCGTCGTGCAAAGCCTCAAAAACGGTTGCATATGTTTTTTTATCGTGTCGCAACCCAATCGGAGTAATATTATTTCGATATCAGAAAACATCTGAGTCAAAACCTGTACTGAATATTGTGCATGATGCATATTAGGCTAAGATATAAGAGGCATCGAAGTGTATTACATCAAGACCAATACTATTGGAAAATTAGGGATATGATGGTATACTCTGATTAGCGATAAGCGATTTTAAGATAGCAGAATAACAAACAATTAATAAAACATTTCTTTTTTTTGAAACTTGAAAAAGCGAGCAAAAAATCATGATGGTCAATTCTCCTGTGTGAGGTCGATGACTTCATTCGATTCAAACTGCGATGAAGACCTCTTCCGCTTTTTACCTAACTCTCTAGCGCTGTCCTCGTTCAACTTCAAGCATTCGACTCTTCCTTGTGAAGTCTGGTTCATAATTTGCATCGAAGGAATCAGCGGACCTGACCTATATACCTGTTGTGCACGCGTTCGCACATCCCATGGATTTCCTGGATACTCTTGGCACGTCGGATCGAACGGTTTCAAAGGAGGACACGGCGGTTGGACAGTGTACGCCATACTTCCCGGAGGCGGTGGTTGTAGCGTCGACGATATCATCGGATGAGGATGAGCAACGTTAACCAGACCCATCGGGCCGAGTGGTGGTAATGATGATGACGATGATGATGATAATGATGGTGGTGGTGGTGGGATCATAGGATTGAAATGGTGGTAATGCTGGTGGTAATGCTGGTAATAGGGAGGAGGGTGATGAGAATGCGAATGGGGATAAGGATGATGAGATGGATGAGAATAATGAGATGGATGGGTTTGATGAGGATAATGAGACGGATGAAGTGGATGAAGTGGGTGAGACGAATGAGACGAATGAGATGGGTGAGACGAGTGAGATGGATGAAGTGGGTGAGATGGATGAGGCGGATGAGGCGGATGAGGCGGATGAGACGGGCGAGGTGGGTGAGACAGATGAGGTGGATGAGACGGATGAGGTAGATGAGATGGATGAGATGGATGAGATGAATGAGATGGATGGGGTGGATGGGGTGGACGAGGTGGATGAGATGGATGAGATAGATGAGGTGGATGAGGTGGATGACAGACGTCGGAACCGACGGCGGGGGCTTGCAACGTAGCTAAAATCTCTCCCCATCTATTTCCCAGGAGTTCCGACAAAAGCGCGTCATTTCCAAAAGAGCCTAAAAAAGCTAACGCAGCCGCTTTGCGCCCATCCCAACTCATACTCGCAAAATAATCGTTCCTTTTAGTAATCTGAATCGTGTAAGGGGGTCTTCCTCTACTGATTGTCCATTCACAAAATCGACGCGTTAGACGTCCTTCAAGATGATGGCGGAGAGGTCCATTCGTCGAAAATGTTGCCACTTTTTGGGTAGTATTTATCATAAAGCGGTCCAACTCGACACAGTCGTGGCAGCCGACACTTCCACATCCGAGCTTTTGTCGTCCGGCCACCTCTTCCGTTAGCGAGTGACTCGTTCCGAGGATAAATTGAAAATATAGATTGATAAGCTCTCTCAAAAAAATATCAAAAGGCGAAGATGTGAGAGAGATATTATGCTTTTTTAAGAGGTTCACCAATTTAGGAACCAGTGGAGCATAAATAGATTTGAACCGTGCAGGAAGAAGCTCAGCGTTCGGATCTGTTCCTAAAATGGAAACGAGAAGGGTATGGAATGGATCAAAGATACCAGCAAAAAAGCACATGTCCAAAATTTGAATGATACGACCTATTTTCACAGTCTCGACTTGTTCGTCGTCGGAGTATTTGGGTATGTCGTTCCACTGAGGGGCAATTGTGTTAAGACAGAACTCTAATACCGCATTGAATTCTTTCTCTGGGCACAATTTCGATATAGAGTCCTGTTGTGGTCGGGTGTCTTCACCGCCGTCGACCTGGAGCGCACAAAGAGTGGCTTTCTTCTCTATCATGGACTTGATTAAGCGAAGCCAAAAGTCGAAAGAGCCCCCTTTTTCGCTCATCGGAAGTATTACACTAAAAAGAATGTTTAAAAAAATAAAACAAAAGGTAGAAAGAAAGAGGAACAGTACTTTTCGTATACAATACGCAAGCCCCATGTTCTAACCACATGGAGAAGCACCTCAACATCATCCATACGGGATGTTAATCGGTACACGGTCAATGCTTTAGCCAGCTTTTGTCTATACCAGTCTTCCGAAATGGTTTCGCCGACCTTGGCAGCGTGTGCTCGAATATCGTTGATAAAGTCCAGACGTTCTTTGAGCTGAGAGATTTCCGAGACAGTAGCCTCAAGCCTGACAGCAAACCATTGTAAGTAATGAAAACGAAATCTGTTCCAAAAATTCAAAAAAATGACATGCCCTCGCTCAATCCTAGAAAACGAGAATTTATCCCAGCCTTCAAAATAGGAATCGGCGCTGAAAGCTTTAAGGTATCGTGGGCCAACACGTTGCATAATCGTCGACCACATCTCTGAATCGTCCCACGCGACCGTATATTGAATCATAGTCTTAATGTCTTCAATAGTTTGTTGACTTGAGTAGCCATGAAGTCTCGGCTCAGATACAAGATTTTTGATCATAGCATTCGCAATGTCTCTCTCCGCCTGAGTGGGAGGCACGTTGTTAAACTCCTTCAACCGATCTAACCCATATCGAAAGCCATCGGGATGATTCGAGCAGAATATATCTAAAGTATCTTCTTTCCGAAGTAAAACAAGAGCTGTGCGATGATAGTCTATAATCTTGATTAGTGAAATTGCTGCATTTGATGGCCGTGTTACTATGTATCCATGATTGATGCTCACATAAATTTAAACTGCCTGCGCTCTAAAATAACGGAGCATTAGAAATGTGATGGCATCTACTAGAAACACCTTACGTTGCCCATGTAACCCCCATAGGATTTCTCATCAGGTTCAGCATCTTCAAAATGATTTGCCGGAATAACAGAACCATTGTCGACTTTCAATTTATTTTTGAGGAGCCGAACGCCATCCAGGTCCACGACACATGATACCTCCGTACTTTTATCATAAACTTCCGCCATCTCATAATCGTCGTCATCGCGTTTCTTCCACTTTCCGGTATTATAACCATCATCTGCATCCCCGTATACATTGTACGTTAAATTTCCCAAACAAAGCGTATATCCCATCTCGTCAGCAATAGGCCATAAGAACGAAATTTTGTGGGCATCGACGCCCTTCAGGGACATTGCGCCCCTAAGGAGCTCCTTTTCACTGTATTGGTGGTCGAGAATGTAGGCGACCAAAGAATCTTTGGGTAAAACAGTGTACGCATTTTCCTTCCAGTTTTTCAGGACTGTACGAAGGTTTTGAATTGGGCCATCCATATCAGGAAGCATGGGTTTCGGGAGGGTAGGTGACACGTGGATGAGATTGTATGAAAGAGCGAGGCGAAAGCCAGAAGTAACTGGCTTGACTTCGTGAAAAACATCGGTATACCAGGCTAATATGGACGTATATATGATAGAGTCCTGAGAACAATCGAAGACTTTGGATTGTGTGCCGTGAGACACGTGAACCTGACCGCCCGTGTAAACAGAAGGGAGCACGATAACCATCGTTGCGAACATTCCGTCCGCCTTTTGAGTACTGATGAAAAGGACATTTGCATAATAAGAAGAACGAACAAAGAGATCATAAGACGAGCATGACTTACTCTTGGTGGGGAAGAAAACTTCGAATGAAGGTTAGCTATAAGCACGTATAAACACGAGAAAAAACTCACTGAGACCCGACCTGATAGAGAAGAAGTTTATACAGCTCACATCGGGGCATTATTTGGGCGGATTGAACTCCTAAAGAGCTGCATACAGAACAGACAACACTCTGAATGTATGGCTCCCATGCACTGTTCAAAAACGAGATTTTCTGAGGCTCGATCTCCCATGTATCACGAACGTCCTTGTTTATCAAAGTCTCCGAGCCATGACCATATGGTGCTTGAGCAGAACTTTCGATGATTAGTTTGGCATCGCGCTCCGAGAGAGGTAACCCGACTGAGCCAAGTCCTTCGATGCTCAAACACGGATTCGGCGCGGTTTTTGTCATTGAAGCGCAAGCAAAACTTCCTTCGAATGTAAATTGATTACTTAGTGCGTCTTCTAGATCCTCCTGTTCTGTATGTTAGTGCTACAAATCGTCTCCGCAGGTTGAATAACATACGATGAGAACATCTTCTGACCCCGAAGCATCTGTCTCGTGCTCGCTATCATGGGCCTCTGGAGATGGCAGGGCGGGTTCCAGGGGTGTCATCTATCAACTATCTGGCTCTGATTGGACACAACGTAGTTATGGGAGTTGAGAAGGAAGAGAAAAAAAAACGCGTTGTCACGCGTAATGCGTGACTCTTGGCTGCATGTCATGTCATGACTTGGTCATGACTCATTAGATCGTTGGCCGTCTTGACTCTTCGGAAGATATCATCAACCTAACAAGGAACGTTGATAGTCTACTGTTTCGATTTTGATCTTGTTATTACTCCATTGCGTTGAGAGAATGAACTAGATACTTTACGAATCTGAATTTTCGTCTCCTCTCCCATGGCGAGAACTCGCCCGGGCCGGGGACACGCCCGTACGACTATTATACATATCCTAACTGCTCAGTAAAATTGTTTATACCACACCCTCTAAATATTTACTTTTGTCCTTTTATGAAGTTTCAGAGGTTTCTGAATAGAAATCGCGGATGATCATGCAATGAGTTGCAGTATGGTCGTGGTCGGTCATACAGTCAAAATTGGCGCTGAGCTTCTCACCCGTCGTCAACCGGTCACGCGCGTCACGCATTACGCGTGACAACACACTATCTTTTATTCTTTTTTAACTCACTTAGTTCAAGCAGAAGTGAAACACAATGGCTTCTTTGGAACTCAAACAGCAACCTTTAGGGACCCACGATAGCGAGCATAAGAATGACGATGAACCAGAAGGTACCCTCGTCGTGAGTTGGTACCAGTTGTATCTCCGAACTTTGACGGGTTCTAATATACAGATCAGGGTGATTTAGAAGACGCGTTAAGCAGTCGATTTTCATTTCAAGGGTCGATACAAATGACACGCGCTGAGAACCTTTGCTTGCACATCGATGATGTTGGCTTAATCGGCCTACCTCTTTCCGAACGCGAAGCCAAGCTGATCGTAGAATGCTCAGCTCAAGTACCATCCACACCTGGTGCAGAGACACTGAGTAACGAGAGCGCCCGTACGACATGGGAGATTGAAGCTCAGAAGGTCTCATTTCAGAACGAAGATTGGGAGGAGTTCATTCATACCGAAGCTGTGAAAACCGTTTGCCATGGTTTAGGAATACGGACAGATCAAACGTTGCCCCGATGCGAGCTGGTCAAGCTTGTTCTTTGCGGGCCTGGTTCTCAGTGAGTTTGTTGTCCTCTTTCATCCTGTCACTTTCAGCGCTCAGTATCGCTAACATCAATACAAGTTTTCTTCCTTCTAATCGGAGGCAAGCCGCTGTCATAATCGCCCAAATGATGTCTAATTTCTCTTCAGCACTCAGGAGACGGAAGGAGTATTCGGAACAATGATTGTCTTCCTTCCCGCAACCTACACAGGTGGTCAAATCCTTGTGTCTCGCGGTACAGAATCCAAGGTGTTCGGCTTCGAAAAGTCTAGTGTGCAGGCTTCCATATTAGCTTGGTATACCGACGTCCTTTTCGAAGTGAAACCCATCGTTTCGGGCTATCGACTTGCCCTTTTCTACAATCTCAAACATGTATCAACCACTCTTATCAGACTCCCATTTTCGGAACAAAACCTTCGCGAAGTCCTGAAAAAATGGAAGGAAGGTGTATATAAAACCTTGCCGAAAGATCTTTTTGTTGCCTACCTTCTCAAGCACCAGTACAGTAAACGAGAACTTCTCGCGGGCACAACGTCCTTGAAGGGCGTCGATGCAGGCAAGGTCTCGTCTTTACGTTCTATGGCGGAGGAGCTAGGATATACTGTTTGCCTAGGCAATCTAATCCGTGAAGATATAGGAGACCCAGATAGTTTCCACATGAGATGGAAGTGCAATAAAAGCCGTCGATTAGATTTAGGCGACTCGGATCGCAGTGACGGTGCCGGCGATATAATCTTCGATATTTCTATAGCACAAATTACCGAGACAAGAATGGGCATATCGCGTCTCGTGAACTTGGATGGAGGACGAATTCTTGAAGATGAATTATCAGTCAACAATGAATGTCTTATTCCAAGGAACGCTTTCGATGACGTCGGACCTGACGAGAAAGAACTTCATGGTGATATGTATAACGTGAGTTTTTTTCCCAATGTTTATATACGACTGTGTTTTTTTATGTCCTTTTTCAGGAAGAATGCCAGTTGAGTTATTGTAAGCCACCGTAACATCCATTGCACGATAATCAAACATTGACTAACTGGAATCATAGGGTTTCATCGCACAGTCGTCGTTCTGATTCGGGAAGAAGATACCCTCAAGGTTTTTTGTTCGAATCGTGCAGATGGCTTCAATTATGGATTAAACCGCTTAAATAAATCAAACAATGCGTGTCCCACCCAACTAGATAAAGATATCGCGTATGCAATGATCAAAAACATCGGATATCGGTCGGAGAGCAGTGACCGCTGTGGCTCTAGTAGAAGGACTCCTCAGAAAACAAAAATCATGATCGAGTATGCATTGGGGTGGAACGATTTTGAGATGTGGTTAGCGATCATGGACCGTGTCCGGAATATACGATCCCTCGGAAAATTGGACACAGATATTTACTTCAAATCATGGGATAAATTCTCGTTTTCCAAGATCGAACATCATGGGTATGTCGCGGTTTCCATTTGAAAACAAAAAATGGCATTTACCTACCATCATTTACACACATTACACTTAAAGGATCGCGAGTGCTATTATAACGCAAACAGGCCAACTTCAAAAATGTCTGGACTTTATTGATGCTATTCAAACACACGCTTCCACCGTCAATGAACCCATTCCAGACGAGTGGTTTAAAGAAAAAGTGGCTGAAGCGTTGTCTACATCAATAACAACGCGTTCTGAAGATCTTCCTGTACTTCTCCATGCGAGCATGACATGGGGATTGCGTCTTGTATACGAAAAGTGCCGTCCCCTTTCCGATCTCCTATTTTTTTATTGACACATTTTTTTCAGTGTGATCATCCCCAAGAGCAAAACCCGGAAATCTATGGATTTTTGGCTTCCTCTGATTCGGGCCCTAATAGAGAAGAAAGGCACCCTTTGTGTGTCCCGTGCTGACCACGAAGATACAACGGTCGGTCAATCTCAACAGGATGTCTCCTCAAATTTGTGCCCAGTTTCAGAATTCAATGCGATATTGAGTTATTGTCTCAATATTATCGTTCCGTTATGGAACGACATGTCTCCGGTGCATCATGAAGACACCGTTACAGTTCAAACTCGGAGCATCGATCGTATTATACAAATTGTGGATCTCTGCATACTTGCTGATTGTCTTGATCCATGCCGTCAACTTCTCGCTTCTATTCTGGAGATGGATCCTGGGTCCGGTACAAATATTATTCCCACACGATTCAGAACTCTTTATATTCCTCTTGTTCCTGAATTTATCAACCTTCTGAAGAAGCACAATATCCCTCTTACCCTTTCACCCTTCAATTCGTTTTTGCGACTACTCATTCAATTATACATTCAACATATTCTCGGCACGAATCAATCATCCCCGGAAGAAGTCGCGAAGAGCCAAAAGGTTGGATGCGGTAAATGTAAGGATTGCGAAGAATTGGATAGATTCATGGCGGACTTCAACCAGAAGGTGATGGTATTCACAATCAATGGACCTTGTCGCTCTCACTTGAAGAATTGCCTGTCCCTATTACGTCCACATCATTGTGATTGGAAGACTCTTCGAGACCAGACCCCGCATGGGTTTCAGGTCACCAAAAAGGACGACTATTTTGCGTCCGTGAACTGGGAAGGGAAGAGAACGGCTGCCGTGGCGTTTTTGAAGTCTTTTGGCGACCATGCACTTTTGCTAGCACTGTTGGGAGCATTATGGGATGATGTTGAAGCGGCTTTAGAAGGTACTTTGAGCTGTTTCGTTTTAATTTTTATCACTCTCATCCTCATTTTTTTCTCATTCTCCTTCCACCTCTATATGGTATCGCTAGCACAACCACCACCCCCGGTTGGCGCGGACAAGGTGATTCTCGATACTCAACCTCCAAAATCTGTTGGTTTCACTCCGGCACAAGCCTGGCATCAACATCACCAATACGCGCAGGCCCCGAACAACACACAACGCGCACCTTTGCCTGGTCTTTCGACTTATTCTACGCAGATCGTCACTCGGACTACAAAACGCAAAAGAAGCCGCAGGTCAGGCAGAAAACGGAAGCAACCGGACGAACCCGAACCTGGTGAAACTAATCCTAAAAGGCAGTGTGGTCCATCTACCACATAAAAAGATATGTTTGGTTTTATAGTGTGTCATTATGTTGGTTTCTTAGTTAAACCACTACGAATCTATCTTCCGGTTTCTCGAGGTGTCAGACATCAGGAAACATTTGCAGCATTGATTACTGTTATATCCTAGTTTCACAATAATACCTTCATACATATATACTTATAGCCTCAATTTAAATGTTTATCAATTCATCCTGCGCAAGGATGACGACGGCAGAATAAGCCGAGCTAAATATATACAAACCCTGAGTCGTAATGCATAAACCCTCATCAGCATCGATCATCGATCTACAAGCTCTCAGGTATAAAAAATAATTATTTTTGTTTGTTGGACGATCTTGTCATCTTCCACCCACACCATGGTAGCATCTTCTTCCAGTACATGATGTTCATTGTTTGACGTAGGAGTTTTGCGAAACTGGCGTTAATATAGCCAACTCGACGTCGATGGCGTCTTTTGACGGATCATTGATTTGAGAGTACTGGCGAAACAGCTTGTTATGGGGATGTACACAAATTCTCTTGTCTTGTCGTGATCGTCTTCATCATGAAGTCGTACACCGGCTGCTACATTAGGTGCATCGGGTATTTCGGTGGACCAGGGTTACAAATATTAGTGCAAACGAAAAGTGTTCTAAGTCAGGGCTTTGGGGATCGATGACATCCATCGATATGCCTTTGTTAGGGCGAGGGATGGCTGTGAGTTGATCAGGTCTTGCTGTTCATGATTATCAGGGGAGTTTGTTATGATGCCGACAGGTGGGACTAGAAGATTTACAGGTCGTTGAGTAGAAACTTTTCTCTTTGAAAAAGTTTCAGCGACATGTAGACGGGTCCGGGCGATTGTTTGATGGACGTCACTTGTCACTAGTCACTTGTCATACATAGACCCATCGGTCCCCAGGCTGGTTGAATGTTCAAAGGTACAACGATAATAGATGTCAGGCATGATGTTCGGGTAAAACAACGTGGTTCCAATGCACATCCCGGCATACGCATTTACTAACTGCCACGGTGATTCAGGTCTAACAGTTGTTCACGAATAGTGCCTGTGGCTCCACGAAAAGGAGCAATATACATACATGAAAGTTATCACGACGTTATCAACAAAACATTACTGAAAAGCTAGGATATAATGGTCATGATTATGGGTGCATCCCGCCATCCAGCACCTCGAGGAACAAAAATTTAGATTTGTATTGGTTTAGCCAAGGACGATCAGCGTAATGACACACTAACATCTGAGTTATTTCAGTGTAATACGATAAAAAGATTACGAACACAAACATTTCTCTTCAAGCGGTACTTGTGGCTAACACTGCCTTTTACTAGTAGGATCGACGATTTCACCTGGTTCGGGCTCGTACGGCCATTTCCGCTTTTGATTTGAACTGCGGCTTCTTTGATTTGAAATCTGGTTGACGGTCTGCATAGAATGAGTCGGAGGACCATTTATAGGTACATGTGGTACGTTATTTGAGGCCTGCGCGTGTCGTTGATATGCTTGCGAAGTGGAAGTGGGATTTGCAGGCGGGGGCGATGATACTTGCGATACCATCATAGAGATGGGAGGACGATGAAATAAAGATGAGAACGATAAAAATTAGAACGAAACAGCTTGAGTACCTTGCAAAGCTGCTTCAACCTCAGCCCATAGCGGTCCCAAGAGCGCTAGCAAATGAGCGTGGTCGCCAAAAGATTTTAAAAACGCCACAGCAGCCGTTCTCTGCCCCTCCCCGCTCATGGCCGCAAAATATTCATCCTTTTTAGTGACCTGAAGCCCCTTCGGGTTCGGGTTCTGGCCTTGAACAGTCTTACAATCACAATTGTTTGGACGTGATCGGGACAGGTGAGTCCACAAATGATGGCGACGAGGCCCACTGATTCTGAATACTATCACCTTCTGATTGGAGTCCGCCATGAATCTATCCAATTCTTCACAATCCTTACATTTACCGCATCCAACCTTTTGGCCCTTTCCCACTTGTTGTGTGGATGATTGGTTCGTTCCGAGAACCCATTGAATGTATAACTGGACGAGTCTTCTCAAAAACGAATCGAAGGGCGGGCGCGTAAGAGGGATATTGTGCTTCTTCAGAAGGTTGACGAATTCAGGAACAAGGGGAATATAAAGAGCTCTGAATCGTGTGGGAAGAATATCTGTACCAGCCCCGGGATCTATCTCCAGAATAGAAGCGAGAAGTTGACGACATGGATCAAGACAACCAGCAAGTACGCAGAGATCCACAATTTGAATAATACGATCAATGATCCGGGTTTGAACTGCATCAGAGCCTTGGGAATACACCGGATACACGTCGTTCCATCGCGGAATGACAATATTGAGACAATAGCTCAATATCGCATTGAATTCCGATTCTGAGCACAAATTTGAAGAGGGATTCTGTTGAGATTGACCGACCGTTTGATGTTCATTGTCAGCACGGGACACACAAAGGGTGCCTTTCTTCTCTATGATAGCCCGAATCAGAGGAAGCCAAAAATCCATAGATTCCCGGATTTTGCTCCTTGGGATGATCACACTGAGAAGAATATGTTAAGAAAGAAAATCAGGAGATGGGAAGAGGAACGGTACTTTTCGTATACAAGACGCAGCCCCCATGTCACGCTCGCATAAAGAAGTGCATCAATATCTTCAGAACGTGTTACTACTGTTGTAGAGAACGCTTCAATCACTTTCTGTTTATACCAATCTTCTGAAATGAGTTCGCGGGCCGTGGAAGCGCGTGTTTGAATAGCAACGATAAAGTCCAGACATTTTTGAAGTTGGTCTATTTGCGTTATAATAGCACTCGCAATCCTTTGAGTGTAAATGATGGTAGGTAAATGTCGTTCTTTTGTTTTCAAATGGAAACTGAGACATACCCATGATGTTCGATCTTGGAAAACGAAAATTTATCCCATGATTTGAAGTAAAAATCTGTATCCAATTTTCCGAGGGATCGGATACTCCGGACACGGTCCATGATCGCCACCCACATCTCAAAATCGTTCCACCCTAATGCATACTCGATCATGATTTTGGTATTTTGAGGAGTCAGATCAATGGAGCCATGGTAATCACTGAGTTCCGTCCGATATCCAATGTTTCCGATCATTGCATACGCGATATCTTTATCTAGTTGGGTGGGACACGCATTATTTGATTTTTTTAAGCGGCTTAACCCATAGTTGAAACCATCGGCACGATTCGAACAAAGAACTTTGAGGGTATCTTCCTCTCGGACTAGAACAACAACTGTGCGACGAAACCCTATAATTTTAGTCATTTAGATTTTGTAGTACCGTGCAATAAATGTTACTATGGCTTACAGTAGCTCAATTGGCATTCGTCCTGGAAAAGAGCATAGGTCGTATATGATTCTCTTAGGCGGAAAAAAAAACTTACATCATATATATCACCATGAAGTTCTTTCTCGTCAGGTCTGATGTCATCAAAAGCATTCTGCGGAATAAGACCTTCATCGTCGACTGATAATTCATCTTCAAGAATTCGTCCTCCATCCAAGTTCACCAGACACGATATGTACATTTTAGTATCGTGAGTTTCTGCCATAGAAATATCGTCGGCACCGTCACTGCATTCGGAGTCGCCTAAATCTGATCGAGCGCTTTCATTACACTTCCACTTCATGTTAAAGCCATCCGGATCTCCGATATCTTCACGCGTTAGATTCCCTAGGCAAATAGTATATCCTAGCTCCTCCGCCATCGAACGTAAAGACGAGACCTTGCCCGCATCAGCACCCTTCAAGGACGTTGTGCCCGCGAAAAGCTCTCGCTCACTGTACTGGTGCTTGAGAAGATAGGCAACGAAAAGATCTTTAGGCAACGTTTTATATACACCTTCCTTCCATTTTTTCAAGACTTCGCGAAGGTTTTGATTCGAAAGGTCTAGCTGAGAGACTACAGGCATCGGGAGTCTGATTAGAGCGGTTGATATGTGTATGAGATTGTAGGAAAGAGCAAGACGATAACCCGAAACGATAGGTTTTACTTCAGGAAGGACATCGGTATACCAAGCTAATAGGGAAGTATGCACAATAGATTTTTGAGAGACGTCGAACACTTTGGATTCTGTACCGTGAGACACAAGGACTTGACCACCTGTGTATGTCGCAGGAAGGAAGACAAACATTGTTCCAAACACTCCTTCTGTCTCCTGAGTGCTGAAAAGAAATTAGAAATCAACTGAACGACCATTTACAACGACTTACCTTTGATGAGAAGGAAGAAAACTTGTAATGATGTTAGCGATACTGAGCGCTGAAAGTGGCGGGATCAAAGAGCGCAACAAACTCACTGAGAACCAGGCCCGCAAAGAAAAAGCTTAGACAGCTCGCATCGAGGCAACGTTTGATCTGTTCGAATTCCTAAGCCATGGCAAACGGCTTTCACGGCCTCGGTATGAATGAACTTCTCCCAATCTTCGTTCTGAAATGAGACCTTCTGAGGCTCAATCTCCCATGTCGCACAAACACTCTCGTTACTCAGAGTCTCTGCACTATGTGTGTGTGGTACCTGAGCTGAGCATTCCATAATCAGCTTAGCGTCGCGCTCGGAAAGAGGTAGGCCGATTAAGCCAACATCATCGATGTGCAAACAAGGGTTTTCCGCTCGTGTGATTTGCGTCGTACAAGCAAAGGACCCGTCAAATGAAAATCGACTGCTTAACGCGTCTTCTAAATCACCCTATTTTGTATATGAGAACACGTCAAATTTCATATATACGACTTGTACCAACTCACCACGAGGTTATCTCCTGATTCATCATCAGTCTCATGCTCGTCATCGTGGGTCTCTGAAAGTTGCTGGTTGGGTTTTAAAGAAGCCATTGCAATTTTTCACTTTTGATGGGGTAAAAACAATGAAAAAAGGTGTTAATGTTGTCACGCGTAATGCGTGACCAGTTGACGGACATCAATGTAGGCGAGAAGGCCAAAGCCGACGCCTTCAATCTGAGGAGCTCGGCACCAATTTTGACTGTCTGACCGACCATCTTGCAACTCATCCGCAATTTCTACTTATAAACATCTGCACGTCATGAAAAAAAAAACCAGCACATATTCAGAGGTTATCGTATACAGTATTGATAAAAACCATTACTGAGCAGCTAGTATATGTATAATAGCCGTACGGGCGTGTCCCCGGGCGCCCTCGGAGCGCCTTGGGAGACAATTTAAAAATTCAGATCCGTAGGAGATCTACTTCGTTCTCTCAACGCAGTGTAATGATAACACGAGTATAAATATATATTTTTGAAGCGGCAGACGGTTAACTTTCTTTTTTTAGATCGATAATATCTTCCGGAGAATGGATGTAATTACGAACAACCGTTGGTTACGTTAGAAGCGGCTTATGAACAGTCGTGCATGGCCAAATAATTGCAGAAAGATAAAGTTCGCTTTAAAATAGTGCCCCTGGCTTCATGAACAGGAGCAACGAGTATATATTAAGGTATTATTGTAAAGCTAGGATATAACAGTCGTAATCAATGCTGCAGGTGCTTCCTGCTAGAAACCGGAAGAGAGATTCGTAGTGGTTTAACCAACAAAACCAACGTAATGACACACTATACATAATGAGTATTTCGATATAATGTAACAACAAAACAAAACACAATAATACCAAACATGTCTCTTTAAGTGCTAGATGGTCCACACTGCCTTTTAGGATCAGTTTCCCCAGGCTCGGGTTCGTCCGGATGCTTCCGTTTTCTGCGGTTTCTTTTGCGTCGTGAAGTCTGATTATCGATCTGCGTAGAATAAGTCGAAGGTCCAGGTATAGGTGTTTGTTGTTTGTTGTTCGGGGCCTGCGCGTGTTGTTGATGTTGATGCAAGGTTTGTACTGGCGTGAAATTGGAATTTGGAGGATGAACATCGAGCACCTTACCCGTGCCAACCGTTGCTGGTGCTGGTGCTGGTGCTGGTGCTGGTGCTGGTGATACCACATAGAGTTAGAAGAAAAAATGAGGAAAAGAATGAGGACGGACGGAAGCGATGAAAATGAAAGTGAAACAGTTTAAGTACCTTGTAAAGCCGCTTCAACATCATCCCATAATGGTCCCATAAGTGATAGCAAAAGAGCGTGGTCACCAAAAGATCCCAGAAACGCTACGGCAGCTGTTCTCCGCTCCTCCCAACCTATGGACGCCAAATAATCGTCCTTTTTAGTGACCTGAAACCCATGCGGATCCTGGTCTCGAAGAGTTATCCAATCACAATTTTTTGGACGTAATTGGGACAGGCGTCCCTCCAAGTGAGAGCGACAAGGTCCACTGATTCTAAATACTATCACCTTCTGATTGAAGTCCGCCGTGAATCCGTCCAATTTTTCACAATCCTTACATTTACCGCATCCAACATTTTGGCTGTTCGCCACTTTTTGCGCGGACGATTGACGGGTTCCGAGAATATATTGAATGTATAATTGGACGAGTCTCCTTAAAAACGAATCGAAGGGTGGAAGCGTGAGAGGAATATTGTGCTTCTTCAGAAGGTTGATGAATTCAGGAACAAGGGGAATATGAAGAGATCTGAATCGTGTAGGAAAAATATCTGTACCGGCCCCGGGATCTATCTCCAGAATAGAAGCGAGGAGTTGACGGCATGGATCAAGACAATCAGCAAGTATGCAGAGATCCACAATTTGAATAATACAATCGATGCTCCAAGCTTGAACTGTATCGGCGTCTATATGGCACCTCGGAATGTCGTTCCATCGCGGAACGATAATATCGAGACAATGACTCAATATTGCATTGAATTCTGAAATCGGGCACAGATTTGAGGAGACATCCTGTTGAGGTTGACCGACCGTTTTATCTTCATGGTCAGCACGGAGCACACAAAGGGTGCCTTTCTTCTCTATTAGGGCCCGAATCAGAGGAAGCCAAAAATCGAGAGATTCTCGGCTTTTGCTCTTTGGAATGATCACACTAAAAAGAATATGTCAGGGGAAAAAAATAGGAGATGGCAAGAGAGACGGTACTTTTCGTATACAAGACGCAATCCCCACGTCACGCTCGCATGTAGAAGTGCAGGAAGATCTTGAGAACGCGTTGTTCTTGATGTAGACAACGCTTCAGCTACTTTCTGTTTAAACCACTCGTCTGGAATGGGTTCATTGACGGTTGAAGCGTGTGTTCGGATAGCGTCAATAAAGTCCAGACATTTTTGAAGTTGAACTATTTGCTTTATGATAGCACCCGCAATCCTTTGAATGTAAACGATAGTATTTTTTTCAAAAGATAGAATTAGCGACATACCCATAATGTTCGATCTTGGGAAACGAGAATTTGCCCCATGCTTCGAAGTAGGGATCTGTGCCCAAAGTTTCAAGGGATTGTATACTCCGGACACGTTCCATGATCGCTGACCACATCTCAACATCGTTCCACGCCAATGCACACTTGATCATGATTTTTGAACTCTGAGGAATTTGGTCTGTCAGATTAACGGAATTATATCTATTGTCATTCTTTTCCGTCCGATATCCAATATTTCTGATCATTGCATACGCGATTTCTTTATCTAGTTGAGTGGGACACGTAATGTTTGATTTTTTCAAACGGTTTAATCCATAATTGAAACCATTGGCACGATTCGAACAAAGAACAGTGAGAGTATCTTCCTCTCGGACCAGAACGACAACTGTGCGACGAAACCCTATGAATTTAATTAGTCCAATTTTGTTACAATGCAATGGAACTGATTATAACTTACGACAATTCAATTGATATTCCTCCTAGAAAAGAGCAGGTAAGGGCGCGGTGGTATATGAACATTGAATTGGTCAGGAAAAAAAACTTACCCTATATATATCGTCGACCTGGAGTTTTTTCTCATCGGGTTTAGTGTCGTCAAAAGGGTTCTTCGGAATAAGACATTCTTCTTCAGCTGATAATTCATCTTCAAGAATGCGTCCTCCATCCAAGTTCACGAGACACGATATGTACATTTTAGTGTCGTAAGTTTCTGCCATAGAAATTTCGTCGGCACCGTCGGAGTCGCCTAAAGATGATAGACCGCTTTTATCGCACTTCCACTTCATGTTAAAACCATCCGGATCTCCGATATCTTCACGCGTTAGATTCCCTAGGCAAACAGTATACCCTAGCTCCTTCGCAATAGAACGTAAAGACAAAATTTTGCCTGCATCAACGCCCTTCAGGGACGTCGAGCCCGCGAGAAGCTCCTGCTCGCTGTACCGGTGCTCAAGAAGGCAGGAGACAAAAAGATCTTTAGGCAACGTTTTATATACACCTTCCTTCCACTTTATCAAGACTTCGCGAAGGTTTTGAGTGGAGATATCTAGTTGAGATACTACGGGCATCGGGAGTCTGATAAGAGCGGTTGACACGTGTATGAGATTGTAGGAAAGAGCAAGACGATAACCCGAAACGATAGGTTTCACTTCGGGAAAAACGTCGGTATACCAAGCTAATAGAGAAGTGTGCACAATAGACTTCTGAGAGAGGTCGAACACCTTGGATTCTGTACCGCGAGACACAAAGACTTGACCACCTGTGTACGTCGCAGGAAGGAAGACGATCATTGTTCCAAACACTCCTTCTGTATCCTGAGTGCTGAAGAGAAATTATATATAAATTAATTGGACGGTTATGACAGCGACTTACCTTTGCTGAGAAGGAAGAAACCTTGTTGTATTGATGTTAGTGACAAGCGCTGAAAGTGGCGGGATGAAAGGGCACAACAAACTCACTGAGAACCGGGTCCACAGAGAAAAAGCTTGGCCAGCTCGCATCGGGGCAACATTTGATCTGTCCGAATTCCTAAACCATCGCAAACGGTTTTCACAGCCTCGGTATGAATGAACTTCTCCCAATCTTCGTTCTGAAAGGAGACCTTCTGAGGCTTAATCTCCCATGTCGCGCAGACACTCTCGTTACTCGGAGCTTCTGCACTAGAGGCGTATGGTACTTGAACCGAACATTCCATGATCAGCTTAGCGTCGCGTTCGGAAAAAGGTAGGCCAATCAAGCCAACACCATCGATGTGCAAGCAAGCGTTTTCCGCACGCGTTATTTGTGTCGTACAAGCGAAGGAACCTTCGAATGAAAATCGACTACTTAACGCGTCTTCTAAATCACCCTAACCTGTCCATTAGAACACGTTAAATATATATATACGACTGGCACCAACTCACCACAAGGGTACCTTCTGGCTCATCATCTGTCTTATGCTCGTTATTGTGCGTCTCGGAAAGTTGCTGGTTGGGTTCCAAAGATGCCATTCTTTTCCACCTCTGCTTCAACCTGAGGCTGTTAAGTGAGTTAAAAAAAATAGAAAAAAGGTGTGTTGTCACGCGTAATGCGTGACCCACATCAACATAGGCGAGAAGGCTAAGACCGACGCCTTTGATCTGAAGAGGTCGGCGCCAATTCTGACGGTCTGACCATCTTGTAACTCATCCGCAATTCTTACTTACGAATATTACTGAGTAGGTAGGATATGTATAATAGTTGTACGGGTGTGTCTCCGGGCTGCCAAGCGCTTTAGAGACAAAAATTCAAATTCGTAAGAGATCTGATCAAGAAGGTTGATGAATACACTACATGATTAGTTCTCTCAACATAATGTAAATATCAACACAATTACAAATATTTGTTTTTTTCTTAAACGGTAGACGGTCAACTTTCCTTTGTTTGATCGATGATATCACTGACATCCCCTGCGCCGTGAGGCTCGTGCAACCTCTGCCGCTTCTTGGCGGGCTCGTTCAAGTCCTGTACCGCTTCGTGCGAAGACTGATTTGTAATCTGGATGGAAGGAGTCGGTGGTTCAGGGATATGCACATGTTGTAAACTGTCCGCGGTCTGTGGGTGCCATTGACGTGCTTGATGCTGCTGTATTGGATTTGGAACCAGATTCGGGGGCTGAGCGACAGAACCTATATTGACCGCGCCAATCGGAAATGGTGGTACTCGTGCTGGTGGTGGTACCATAGTAGGCCCAAGAAGATGAGGAGGAGGAGGAGGAGGAGGAGGAGGAGGAGAGGTATGATGAGGGGGGTGGACACTAGAACCAAACGGCCTGAGACCTTCCAAAGACGCTAAGACATCATTCCAAAGCGGACCCATGAGTGCTTGCAAAAGAACGTCATTCCCAAAAGACTGTAGAAACATCACCGCAGCCGCCCTCCGCCTTTCCCAGCTCATGCTTGCCAAATAATCATCTGTTTTAGTGATATGAAGGGCATGCGGGGCTCGATCTTTGATAGTAGTCCAATCACATCGTTTCCCACGTGTTGGAGACAGGAACCCTTCCAAGTGAAAGCGACGAGATCCATTCATCCTGAATACTATCGTCTTCTGATTGATGTCCGCCATGAACCGGTCCAACTCATCACAATCCGTACATTTCCCACATCCAATACTGTGGCTCTTTGCCACCTCTTGGGTCAGCGATTGAGTAGGGCCGAGGATATATTGAAGATATAATCGGATAAGTTTTCTTAAAAACGCATCGAACGGAGAAAACGTAAGAGCGATATTGTGCTTCTTCAAAAGGTCAATGAATTTAGGAACAAGCGGAATATAGAGATTTTGGAATCGAGAGGGAAGAATATCAGTGCCGGTCTGGGGATTTATCTCCAGTACGGAAGCGAGAATATAGCAACATGGTTCCGGACAATTAGCCAGAAAGCAGACGTCCAAAATTTGAATGACACGATTGATTTTCTCAGCTTGGACTTTATGATCGTCGGGTTTGGAGTTCCGGGAGGACGAAGGATTGATGTTCCACCGTGGTGCAATGATATTGATACAACCGTTCAATATCGCATTAAATTCTGATTCTGAGCACAATTTCGATGAAGCATCCGGATGAGACTTCCCGCTCGTTTCGGCTTCACCGTCAGCGGGAGGCATACAAAGGGTGCTTTTCTTCTTTATCATAGTCTGGATCAGGTGAAGCCAAAAATCGAAAGATCCCTGTTTTTTGCTCATCGGGAGAATAACACTAAAGAAAATGCGTCAAGAAAGAAAGAAAGAAAGCGGGTGAAAAAAGGGAATATACTTTTCCTGTACCAACTGCATACCCCATGTTGCAATTACATGGAGAAGTGCATCAACATCATCAGAACGGGACGTTATTTTGAATGTGGACAGCGCTTCAATTAATTTCTGTTTGTACCAATCTTCTGAAATGGCTCCGTTGACCTTAGAAGCGTGTATTCGAATAGCATCAATAAAGTGCACACGTTCTCGAAGTTGAGCTGTTTGTGAAATGATGGTGCTCGCAATCCTTATGTAAATGTGAACGATGGTAAGTGTCTTTCTTAAAAAATGAAAATCGCGACATACTCATAATGTTCGACCTTTGAAAATGAGAATTTATCCCACGATTCAAAATAGAAATTCGTGCCAAAAGCTCCAACATATTGCGTACCCAGGACGCATTGCTCCATGATCGCCGACCACATCTCGACATCATTCCATTTCAACGCATAATCGATCATGATTTTTGAATCTTGAGGAGTTCGGTCTGGTTTGTCAGACCAAAAGCTGTAGCCACTGTATTTTGGCCGAGATTTAAGGTTTCTGAGCATAGCATACACGGTGTCTTTATCCATTTGGGTAGGAGACACATTGTTAGATTCCTTTAAGCGGACTACGCCATAGTCGAAACCATCAGCACGATCCGAACAAAGTACATTGAGAGTATCTTGCTCCCGGATCAAGATGACGACTGTGCGAAGATAACCTAAATTCTCGAATAGTGAGAGTCCTGCTTGCCACAGTGAAATGGATATTATTGGCTCACAGTAACTTGACGTGGCTTCAGACTGAAGAAAAAGTCACATTAAGAAACGCCACCATACCTTTAATTGATTGGAACAAAACTCACGTTAGACTTATCACTATCTTCGTCCTCTTTCTCTTCTTTGTCAGGTTTGACATCTTCAAAAGGATTTTCCGGAACGAGAGATTCATTATTCACCGATAATTCTTTTTTCAGAATTCGTACTCCATTTAGATTTACGACACAGGATATCCCCATTCTAATATGATGAGTCTCTGCCATAGAATCATCGTCACTGGAAGTTTCGGGATCCGAGTCCGAATCCGAACGATCGTTTTTCTTGCACTCCCATTTAATGTAACGGTAATTGGTGGCCCCAGATACTTCGCACTTTAGGTTACCTAGGCAAACGGTATACCCCAACTCTTCTGCGATGGGACGTAAAAAAGAGACCTTGTGTGCATCAGCACCTTTCAATGACGCTATGCCCGAACGCAGCTCCCATTCACTGCACTGATGCTCGAGAAGATAGGCTACAAAAGAGTCGCGGGGCAAAGTTTTATACACGCCGTCTCTCCACTTTCTCAGCGTTTCGCGAAGGTTTTGAGTCAGACGATCTAGTTGAGAGATAATAGGCGGAAGCGGGTTTGATATGTTGATGAGCTTGTACGAGATAGCGAGACGATAGCCCAAAACAATTGGCTTGGCTTCGTGAGGGGCATCGGCATACCAGGCTAATATGGAGGTGGAAACTCTAGAGTCTTGAGCGAGGTCGAGCGTTTTGGACTTTGTGCCGTGGGACACACAAACTTCGCCACCTGTGTGAAATGAAGGAAGCACAACAAGCATTGTTGCAAACTCTCCGTGAACCTGTTGGTCACTGAAGAGATATTAGAAATAAACCAGATAATCATAACTGAGGCTTACTCTGGATGAAGAAGAGAACTTGTAATGATGTTAGCGACAGGTGCCGGGGAAGAAAGAATCCAGCGAACTCACTGAGATCCGGGTCCATACAGAACCAGCTTATGCCACCCGCATCGAAGCTGTGGTTGATATGCTCGAAGTCCTAACCCATGGCAAGCAGTTTGCACCGCCCAAGAATGAAACATCCCCCAATCTTTGTTCCAAAACGAGACCTTCCGAAAATCGATCTCCCATGTATCACGACCGTTTTCTTCGGTCAGAACCTTTGCACTATGTCCATATGATGTTTCAGCGAGGGAGCATTTGGCTATCAGCATAGCGTCGCGGTCGGAAAGAGGTAACCCGATTAAGCCGACGCCTTCGACGTTTAAGCAAGGGTTTGGTGCTTGTGCCATTCTTGTCACATAGGCAAAGCTCCCTTCAAATGAAAACCGACTGCTTAATGCAGTTTCTAAATCATCCTGTTCTATACGTCAAAACGCGTCAAACAGTTACATGTATCACTTGAATAACTCACCAGGAGGACATCTTCTGAATTATCATCTTCGTGAACATTATTGTCGGTCATCTGCTGAAACTCCATGAATCCCATCAATTTTCAACCTGTGTATTGGCAAAAGATTGCTAATTATGCAAGTTGGAAAAAAAAAAAACAGAAGAAAAAAGCGTGTTGTCACGGTAATGCGTGACAACTACCTCCGCGCGAGCCTAGGGCCTAGGGCCACACCGTCGGATTCGCCAAAACCATTTGCATTCCCAATCATATCCGCAATTACTGACAATATCTGCAACTTCGTTAAAAGAAACAACGAGAAGATATCCAAAGGTTATCATATACGTTATTGTAAAAAAATGATATTACTGAGTAGTAGCGACTACTAGGATATAATAGTTGTACGGATGTGTCCAAAAATTTAGATTCGTGGTATGTAATCTATCCAAGAAATTACTACACCATTAATGCTTTCGGCATAATCCAATAACAAAACTTCATTTCCCTTCGAAACCGTACTAGACAATGATCAACTGTCCTCTGTTAGATCGATAACATCATCCGCTCCGGGTTCGCACAACCTCTTCCGCTTCTTGGCCGGTTGACAGGGCTCTTCTGGATTCTGAACCGCTTCGTGCGAAGAATGACTTGGAATCTGCATGGAAGGAGTCAGTGGCTCAGAACTAGTATGCGCGCGTTGTAAACTGTTCGAGGCCTGCGTGTGCCATCCATGTGCTTGAGAATTTGGAGCGGGATTCGGGGGCTGAGCAGCAGGAACCGCGTTGGACGGGCCAATTGGGTGTGACGGTGCCTGTGCTGGCAGTGGTACCATCGTAGGTTCAAGAAGATGGGGTGAAGGATAAAGGTGGTCGTGGGCATTAGAAACAAACGGCCTAACACCTCGAAAAGCCGCTGAAACGTCACCCCAAAGCGGTCCCATGAGCGTCTTCAAAACAACAATATCCCCAAAAGATTGTGAAAATTTCATCGCAGCCACAGACCGCCTCTCCCAAGTCATTCTCGCAAAATATTTATCCTTTTTAGTGACTTGAAGTCCATGCGGGCTTCGATCTCGAACGATGCTCCAATCACAACGCTTCCCACCTGCCTGAGATAGGAACCCTTCCAAGTGAGAGCGACGAGGTCCGTTGATCCTGAATACTATCGTCTTCTGATTGATGTCTGCCATGAAACGATCCAATTCGTCACAATCCGTACATTTCCCACATCCAATCTTTTGGCTCTTTGCTACCTCTTCGCTAAGCGACCGAGGAGTGCCAAGAATATATTGAAGATATAATTGGACAAGTGTTCTCAAAAATGCATCGAACGGTGGAAGCGTGAGAGCAATATCGCGTTTCTTCAAAATATCGACGAATTTAGGAACGAGTGGAATATAAAGAGATTTGAATCGTGAGGGAAGGATATCAGTGTTGGTCGGGGGATTTATCTCCAGTACGGAAGCGAGAAGAAGGGAACATGGTTCGAGACAATCAGCCAAACAACAGACGTCCAAAATTTGAATGATACGATTTATTTTCTCATTTTGGACTTGATCGATGGGTTTAGAAATATGCAGACGTTCCCAGCCGAACGAACTTGAAGGGATGTCGCTCCACTGTGGTGCAATGATGTTGATACAATAGTTCAACACCGCATTGAATTCTGATTCCGGGCACAATCTTGATGAAGCATCCGAATGAGACCGCCTGCTCGTTTCGTCTTCACCGTCAACACGAGGCACACAAAGGGTGCTTTTCTTGTTTACCATGGTCTGAACCAGACGAAGCCAAAAATCGAAAGACCCCTGTTTTTTGCTCATTGGAAAAATCGCACTAAAAGGAGAGTGTTAATAAAAAAAGGAAAGGGGATGAGAGATGAAAAAAATACTTTTCATATACTAACTGCAGACCCCATGTTGCGATTACATGGAGAAGTGCATCAACGTCATCCGAAGAGGATGTAATTTTGAAATTAGACAGCGCTTCAATTACTTTCTGTTTGTACCAATCTTCTGAGATAATCTCGCTGACTTCCGAAGCGTGTGTTCGAACAGCCTCAATAAAGTCCACACATTTTCGAAGTTGACCCATTTTTGAAATAATGGAACTCGCAACCCTTTAAACGTGAGCGTTGGTAGCGTTTTGTTAGAAAAAATGGTGACATACTTATGATGTTCGATTTTAGAAAACGAGAATTTATCCCATGCCTCGATGTAAAGATTTGTGCCGCAAGTTGCAAGATATTGTGTACCCAGGACGCATTGCTCCATTGTCGCGACCCACATCTCAACATCGTCCCATCTCAGTGCATAATCGATTATGATTTTTACGTTTTGAAATTTTTGGTTCGCTGGATCACCAGAGCCGTAGCCACTCCAGTGTAACGATTGAAGATTTTTGATCATAGCATACGCGATGTCTTTATCCGTTTGGGTGGGACACAAATTGTTAGACTCTTTTAGACGGATCAAGCCATAGTCGAAGCCATCAGCACGATTTGAACATAGTACATTGAGAGTATCTTGTTCTCGAATCAAGACGACGACTGTGCGAAGATAATCTAAACTTCGGTTAACGAGGGTCCTGACGCCGGTGAAAGGTTGTTTCTATGGCTTACAGAGAGTTAAAGTGCCTTCATACTGAAAGAAAAGTAGCATTAGGAAACAACATCGTAGATGAATGTTCAATCTGTTGGAGCAAAACTTACTTCAGAACCATCACTAGCATCATCGTATTCTTTTTCGTCAGGTTTGATACCTTCAAAAGGATTCTCCGGAACGAGAGAATCATTGTTAACCAATAATCCATCCCTCAAAATTTGTACTCCATCTAAATTCACGAGACATGATATATCCATGCTTGTCTCGCAAACCTCTCCCATAGAAACATCATCACTGCGAGTTTCTGAGTATCTGCCCAAACCGAAAAAATAGTCTCTCCTGCACTTGTATCTGACGTTATAGTCATCGGCCACCCCAGATATTTCGTACGTTAGGTTGCCTAGGCAAACAGTATACCCCAGCTCCTCGGCGATGGGACGTAAAAACGAGACCTTATGCGCGTCAGCGCCTTTTAACGACGCTTTGCCCGCAAGCAGCTCCTGCTTGCTGTACTGGTTCTCGAGAAGGTAGGCCACAAAAGAGTCCTTGGGCAAAGTTTGGTACGCTCCTTCCTTCCATTTTCTCAAAGCTTCGTGAAGGTTATGAGCCAGACGATCTAATTGAAAGACTGTGGGCTTCGGAAACGTGGTTGATACGTGAATGAGATTGTAAAAGAGTGCGAGACGATAGCCCGAAACAATTGGCTGGGATTCATGAGGGACATCGGTATACCAGCCTAAGATAGAGGTGGATACAAAAGAGTTTTGAGAGGGATCGAACATCTTGGATTTTGTGCCGTGAGACACACGAACTTGGCCACCGGTGTGAATTGAAGGGAGTATGACGACCATTGTTGCAAACACTCCATTGGACTTTGGACTACTGAAGAGACATTAGATAGACAGAGGACCATCATCACCGCGGCTTACTCTTGATGAAGAGAACTTGTATTCATTAGCAACAAGTGCTGGGTGGTGAAGGAGACTGTCAACTTACTGGGGTCCGGGCTCATAGAGAATAAGCTTGGACAGCTCACATAGAGGCTGCACCTGATCTATCTGAACTCCTAAACCGCCGCAAACAGTTTTTACCGCCCTAGATTGAAATTTCTCCCAGTCTTGGTTCAAAAAAGAGACCTTCTGAGGCTCAATCTCCCATGTGTTACGAACTTTCTCAGGCCTTTTACCCAAAGCCTTCGTCCTATGTCCATGTGATAATTGAATGGAGCATCCAGCTATTGGCATAACGTCGCGTTTGGAAAGAGGTAACCCGATTAAGCCGACGCCTTCGACATTTAAGCAAGGGTTTGGTGCTTGTGCCGTTTTTGTCGCATGTGCAAAGCTCCCTCCAAATGAAAATTGACTGCTTAATGCATTTTCTAAATCGCTCTATGCCATACATCAAAGCGTGTCAAACCTTTGTATGTATTATTTGGATAACTCACCAGAAGGACATCTTCAGAACTATCATTCCTGTCGTGCTCGTTATTGTAGGTCTCCGAGATTTGTTGCGATTCCATGGATGCCATTAATTCTTAACGATGAATAGACAGGAGATTTTTACTTATGTGAATGGAAAAAAAAAACAGAAGAAAAAAGGCGTGTCGTCACGCGTAATGCAGCGTGACCTTTCTAACTTCTTTGGCTCCAATCACGTTAGCTGGCAGGGGGTGGCCCGCTTGAATAGGCGTCAGTTTTTGCAATCGTGTAGACTCTGTATAAGAAATGTAACCTTCTACGCGTCAATTTACCATTCCTGTTATTCAGACACCGTTTTCTACCGCTATAAAATTCAATGTGTTCTTGAGAAACGATCAAGAAACAATGATTCATTACAAGCTCCTCACAATCTCTTCACAATGATCATGATCACTTACTAATTACTATCACCAATTACTATCTGCTCGCTGGAAAGAACCTTTTGCTAGTAGTCTAATAGTGTATATACAATAAGGGAGTTTAGAAGGCGACTTTTCCTGTTAGAGACCCCATGTCCAGGGAGGGTGTTGACAGTATCGTTAAAGGGGTGTGGTGCGGCCTGTGATGGCGATGTCGCACGATTAAAACAATGAGCACTAGAACCGAACGGCCTGACGCCTTGCAAAGCGGCTAAAGCATCATCCCATATCGGTCCCATAATTGCCTGCAAAATGATATCATTCCTGAAAGAACCTAAAAACGCCAACGCAGCCGCTCTCCGTCCCTCCCAACTCATGCTTGCGAAATAGTCTTTCTTTTTGATGTTTGAGCAGAGCATCCGGCTATCAGCCATAGCGTCGCGGTCGGAAAGAGGTAACCCGATTAAGCCGACGCCTTCGATGTTCAAGCAAGGGTTTGGTGCTTGTGCCATTCTTGTCACATAGGCGAAGCTCCCTTCAAATGAAAACCGACTGCTTAATGCATCTTCTAGATCACCCTATTCTATACGTCAAAACGCGTCAAACAGTTACATGTAACACTTGGATAACTCACCAGGAGGACATCTTCTGAATTATCATCCTCGTGCTCGTTATTGTCGGCCATCTGCTGAAATCCCATGGATGCCATGGCCATCAATTTTCAACCTGTGTATTGACGCAAGACTGCTAATTATGCAAGTTGAAAAAAAAACAGAAGAAAAAAGCGTGTCGTCACGCGTAATGCGTGACATCTACCTCCGATGGATATCAGGCGCAGGTCTAGGCCCTAGGGCCACACCGTCGAATCGTCAAAATCATTTGCATTCCCAATCATATCGCAACTCATTCGCAACTTCTACTAACAAATATCTGCAACTCCATGAGAAAGAACAACGAGTAGATACCCAAAGGTTATTATTGTGTACGTTATTGTAAAAAAATATAATTACTGAGTAACTACTAACTAGGATATAATAGTTGTACGGATGTGTCTTACCGCGATGCGCTTCAAGAGACAAAAAATCAGATTCGTGGTGATCTAGCCAAGAGGCCGATGTACACTACACCATTAGTGCTTTCGGCATAATCCAATGATTAACTGTCCTTTGTTAGATCGATAACATCATCTGCTCCAAGTTCGCACAACCTCTTCCGCTTCTTGGTCGGCCGAGAGGGCTCATTTGGATTCTGAACCGCTTTGCGCGAAGACTGACTTGGAATTTGCATGGAAGGAGTCAGGGGCTGAGCAGCAAGGACCACATTGGACGCGCCAGTGGGGAGTGACGGTAGCGATGGTACCATCGTACAGCCAAGAAGATGGGATGAAGGATAAAGGTGGTGATGGACATTGGAAACAAACGGCCTGACACCTTTCATAGCCGCTGAAACGTCATTCCAAAGCGGTCCCATGAGTGCTTGCAAAATATGGTTGTTACCAAAAGATTGTAGAAACGCCAACGCAGCCGTCTTCCGTCCTTCCCAACTCAAGCTCGCAAAATATTTATTGTTCTTAGTGACCTGAAGTCCATGCGGGCTTCGATCTCGAACGGTATTCCAACTACAATACTCCCAACGCGTTTGAGACAAGAACCCTTCCAAATGAGAGCGACGAGATGCATTCATCCTAAATACTGTTGTCTTCTGATTGATGTCCGCCATGAACCGATCCAATCCATCACAATCCGTACATTTCCCACATCCAATCTTTTGGCTCCTTGCTACCTCTCGCGTAGGCGATTGAGTAGGGCCGAGAATATACTGAAGGTATAATTGGACAAGTGTTCTTAAGAACGCGTCGAACGGCGGGAGCGTAAGAGCAATATCGCGCTTCTTCAAAAGACCAATGAATTTAGGAACGAGCGGAATATAAAGCGATTTGAATCGGAAGGGAAGGATATCAGTGTTGGTCGGGGGATTTACCTCCAGTATGGAAGCGAGAAGAAGGGAACATGGTTCGAGACAATCAGCCAAACAACAGACGTCCAAAATTTGAATGATACGACTTATTTTCTCATATTCGACTTGATTGTCCAGTCTAGAGATATAGAAACGGTCCCGGCCGTACGAAGGTATGTCGCACCACTGCCGTGCAATGATATTGATACAATAGTTCAATACCGCATTAAATTCCGATTCTGGGCACAATTTCGATGAAACATCCGGATGAGACTCCCCGCTCGTTTCGTCTTCCCCGTCATCGCGAGGGGCACAAAGGGTGCTTTTCTTCTTTATCATGGTCTGAATCAGAAGAAGCCAGAAATCGAAAGACACCTTTTTTTTGCTCATCGGGAGAATAAAACTACAGAAAAAGCGTCACTGAAGAAAAGAAAAGAGGGTAAAAAAATCGAAAAATACTTTTCGTATACCAACTGCATACCCCATGTTGCAATTACATGGAGAAGTGCATCAACATCATCAGAACCGGATGTTATTTTGAATGTAGACAACGCTTCAATTAATTTCTGTTTGTACCAATCTTCTGGAATGGTTTCGTTGACCGCGGAAGCGTGTGTTTGAATAGCCTCAATAAAGTCTACACGTTTTCGAAGTTGACCCATTTTTGAAATAATGAAACTTGCGACCCTTTGAACATGAATGATGGTAGCTTTCTTAACAAAAAAAAATGGAAATCATGACATACCCATGATTTTCGATTTCAGAAAACGAGAATTTATCCCACGACTCGATGTAGAGGTTTGTACCGCAAGGTGCAAGGTATGGGGTACCCAGGATGCATTGCTCCATTGTCGCGAACCACATCTCAATATCGTTCCATCTCAACGCATAGTCGATCATGATTTTTATGTTTTGAAACTTTCGGTCCGCTGGATCACCAGAACTGTAGCCATTCCGTTGAAGGTTTCTGATCATAGCATACGCGATGTCTTTATCAGTTTGGGTGGGACACATATTGTCAGACTCTTTTAGGCGGTTTAAGCCATAGTCGAAACCATCGGCATACTTCGAACACAGGACATCGAGAGTATCTTGTTCCCGAATCAAAACGACGACTGTGCGAAGATAATCTACGATTTCGGTTAGTGAGAATCCTACTACTGCCGTTGAAGAGTTGTTCTATGACTTACATAGAGTTAATGTGCCCGCACACTGAGAGAAAAAGTGACGTTAGAAAACAACACCATAAAATGATGAACGTTCAATCTGTTGGAGCAAAACTTACATCAGAGTCATCATCGGCATCATCGTATTCTTTTTTGTCAGGTTTGATGCCTTTAAAAGGATTCTTCGGAATGAAAGAATCATTGCTAACGAATACATTTTTCAGAATTCGTACTCCATTTAAATTCACGAGCCAGGATATATCCATGTTTTTCTCGCAAACCTCTCCCATAGAAACATCGTCATCGCGAAATCTGATGTTATAGTCGTCGGCCATCCCAGATAACTCGTATGTTAGGTTGCCTAGGCAAATAGTATACCCCAGTTCCTCGGCGATGGGACGTAAAAACGTGACCTTGTGTGCATCAACACCTGTCAATGACGTTGTGCCCGCTAGTAGCTCTTGTTCACTGTACCGGCTCTCGAGAAGGTAGGTCACGAAAGAGTCTTCGGGCAGAGTTATGTACGCCCCTTCCTTCCACTTTCTCAAAGTTTCGCGAAGGTTATAGGCCAGACGATCTAATTGAGAGACTGTGGGCTTCGGAAGTGTGGTTGACACGTGGATGAGGTTGTAAAAGAGAGCGAGACGATGACCCGAAACAATTGGATTTGCTTCATGAGGAACATCGGCATACCAACCTAAGACGGAGGTTACGATAGAGTTTTTGGAAGGATCGAACGTCTTGGATGTTGTGCCGTGAGACACACAAACCTGGCCACCAGTATGGATTGAAGGGAGTATGATCATCATTGTTGCAAACACACCATCAGCCTTTTGACTACTGGAGGGATATTAGATATTGAAAATATGTGGGACGATTATCATTGCGGCTTACTCTTGATGAAGAGCACTTGTAATGATATTAGCGACAAGCACTGGATGGAGATTGAGAGTACCAACTTACTGAGGGCCGGGTTCGTAAAGAACAAGCTTGTAGAGCTCGCATCGGGGCTGTTCCTGATCTATCTGAACTCCTAAACCGCGGCAAACAGTCCCCGCCGCCCAAGATTGAAATTTCTCCCAGGCTTGGTTCAAAAAAGAGACCTTCTGAGGCTCAATCTCCCACATGTTACGAACGTTCTTTTTATTCAAATCCCTCGTCCTATGTTCATGTGATAATTGAATGGAGGATTCAGCTATCGGTATGACGTCGCGGTCGGAAAGAGGTAACCCGATTAAGCCGACGCCTTCGACGTTTAAGCAAGGGTTTGGTGCTTCTGCCGTCTCGGTCGTATAGGCGAAGCTCCCTTCAAATAAAAACTGACTACTTAATGCATTTTCTAAATCGTTCTATGCCATACATCAAAACGCGTCGAACCTTTGTATGTATCATTTGGATAACTCACCAAAAGAGCATCCTCCGAACTATCATTTCTGCGGTGCTCGTTATTGTGGGTCTGCAAGATTTGTTGCGATTCCATGGATGCCATTAACTTTCCACCGATGAATCGACAAGAGATTGTTACTTATGTGAATGAAAAAAAAGGCGTGTCGTCACGCGTAATGCAGCGTGACCTTTCAAACTTTTTGGCTCCAATCACGTTAGACGGGGTACATGGCCCGGGATAGGCGTCTGTTTTTGCGCATCGTGTAGAGATTCAACGTGTCCTTAAGAAACAATCAATATTGAAGAAACAATTACATGCTTCAAGCTCCTCACAATGTCTTCACATGATCACTTGTTACTATCTGTAAGCTCAGAAAACCCTTTCATAATGTATATATAATAAGGGAGTATAGACAGTCTTCTAGCGTCTGTGAAAGACCCCATGTTTCTTGTCCTCATCTTTCTTTTTATTATTTTCTCCTGTCCTCATCATTTCAGTCCTCATTTTTATTGCCCTCAGCTTACACTGTTGTCAGACATTGATATTTTATGATTCATCCTCAACACCCGTTCGAATTAAACCATCCTTCTCAGGGATCACAGTATATCGAGTTGGCGTGTCGTGCAGCATTGACGAGATGTATCTGCATTAGTATTTTTCTTATACAAAAAATAATTGAGCTTTCATATATAAAGAAAAAACCAAAAAATGTAATTCAACATCTTGTAGTTATTTAGCCGAGAGACAACGATGCCGCGCCATGGATTAGTGATTCGTACTAAACTATTACAAACATATTTCTCCGAAGCGGCGAGTGGCTAAAGCTCCTTTGTGAAAGCGATGGTTTCATCTCGCTTAGACTCGTATGACCGTTTCCGTTTCTTGTTCAGCCTGTCGTCCCCATTAGGGGCCTGTGTATGGGATTGAAGTACTTGGTACCCTTGCACTAGATTTGGATCGGAATTCCGAGGCCGAGCAGGGAGGGTATTGACTGTACCGTGAAAAGGGTGTGGTGCGACTTGTGATGACGATGTCGTCACACGATTAAGACAATTAACATAGGAACCAAACGGCCTGACGCCTTGCAAAGCGGCTAAAGCATCATCCCATGCCGGTCCCATAATTTCCTGTAAAATGATATCGCTCCCGAAAGAACCTAAAAATGCCAACGCAGCCGCTCTCCTTCCCTCCCAACTCATGCTTGCAAGATAGTCTTTCTTTTTAGTGACCTGAAGCCCCCAATCTCGAGTAGTAATCAAATCACAACGCTTCAGACATGTTTGGGATAGGCGTTCCTCCAAGTGAAGGCGACGAGGTGGACTCATTCGAAAGATGATTACTTTCGAGTTGATGTCCATCATGAAACGGTCCAATTCAAGACAGTCTTTACAAGTTCTGGCGCATCCAACCTTTTGATGCTTTGTTACTTCGGGCGTAAGCGATTGGCTCGCTCCGAGAATATACTGAAGATATAATCGGATAAGGTTTCTCGAGAACGAATCGAAAGGCGAGACCGTAAGAGCGACGTCGTGTTTTCGCAGGAGATCCATGAATTTAGGAACAAGAGGAACGTAAAGAGACTTGAATCGTGAGGGAAGAATGTCAGTGCTAACCCCAGCGTTCCCGGGATCTATCGTCAGAACAGATTCGAGAACTTGTCGACATGGTTCCAGACATCCAGCCAAAAAGCAGACATCCAAAATTTGAATAATGCGCTCTATGCTCTCAGTTTGTACTTCACCATCGTCTGTAGGGGTATGAATGTCGGTCCGGATGCTCGGGCGCACATCGTTCCATTGCGGAGCCATGGTATTGAGACAATAGCTCAATACCGCATTGAATTCTGATTCTAGACACAATTTTCCTGAAGCAACCTGTTGAGGCTGGGGAATTTTTCCGCCGTCGTCACCGGCGTTATTAACCCGGGGCACACAGAAACTAGTTTTCTTCTCAAGTTCAACCAAGGATCGAGTCAGCTGAAGCCAAAAATCGAAAGAGTCCCGTTTCTGGCCCATTGGATATCACTCTAGGAGAATACGTCAAGGGAAAGCTAATGTTGAGAAGAACAGTACATACTTTTCGAATACAAGACCCAAGCCCCATGTTGAAATCACATGGATGAGTGCATCAACATCGTCAGAACAGGAAGATATTTGAAATGTGGACAGGGCGTTAGTTAATCTCTGTTTGTACCAATCTTCCGAGATGGTTTCATTGACCCTGGCAGAACGTTCTCGAATAACATCAATAAATTTCAGACGTTTTCGAAGTTGGGTTATTTGCATAATAATAGCATCCGCGGACCTGTAAAAGTAAGCGGTATTATTGAGTCGTTGGTGTTTTCTCATATGAAATCATCACAAAATACCCTTGCTCAATTTTAGAGAATCTATCCCATGCTTCCAAATAGAGATCTGTGCCAAAAACCTCCAGATATTGTGTGCCCCGAACACACTTCATGATCGCCAACCACATCTCAAAATCGTTCCACGCCAATGCATAATCGATCATGATTTTTGAATTTTGAACAATGCGTTGCGTTGGATCAATAGGGCTATGGGCACTACTTCTCAACTGAGATTCAAGGTTTCTGATCATGGCATATGCGATCTTTTTATCCGTTTGAGTGGGACACGCGTTATTTGACTCTCTTGATAAGCGGCTTAGCCCATAGTCGAAACCATCAACATAATCCGAAAAAAAGACGTCCAGAGTATCTTCTTCCCTAATTAAAAGGACGACCGTGCGACGGTACGCTATGATTTTAGTTTAGTCCAAGTTTAGTCGCCGTGTAACGAACGCTACTATGGCTTACACCAAGACAATATCCTTTTAGACAAAAAACCCTTGAAGAGAATGTGATTCAGTCACGACGATAAACGAAGATTCGATCGGGTGAAACAAAACTTACGTCACGCTCAGTATCGTAGTCTTTCTCGTCAGGTTCAGTGTTTTCGAAGAATTTCTCTGGAATCACGGATTCATCGCTAACGTATAACTTATCTTTAAGAATCGGTTTTCCGTATAAATTCACGAGGAAGGATATCTCCATCTCAGTTTCGTCAATCCCTATCATAGAAAGATTGTCGGCAACATCAATGTCGGAGTCACCTGAATCTGAATAATAGTTTTTGTTACGATGGTCATTCGCCTCCCCCATTACTGTACAATTTAGGCTGCCTAGACAGACAGTAAATCCTAGCTCCTCCGCGACGGTATGCAAACATATGATTTTGTGTGCATCAATGCCCTTCAAGGACGTCATGCCGGTAAGCAACTCCTGTTTGCTGTACTGGTGCTCGAGAATATAGGCCACAAAAGAGTCCCGGGGCAACGTTTTGTACACGCCTTCATTCCACCCCCTCAAAATTCTACGAAGATTTTGAGCTGGACGTTCTAGTTGAGAGACAATCGGTTTTGAAGCGGTGGGGGATACATGAATGAGGTTGTATGAGAGAGCGAGACAATAGCCTGAATGAACTGGCTTTACTTCATAGTCAACATCGATATACCGGGCTAATATGGAGGTGTATACAATAGAGTCTTGAGAAAAATCGAACATCTTGTGATTCGCATCGTGAGACATAGAAATTTGGCCACCCGTGTAAACCGAAGGAAGGAAGACGGTCATTGTGGCAAAGATACCATCCGTCTTTTGACTTCTAAGGAGAAATTGAATATAAAGATGAGTTAATCGGAGTTGCTGCTTACGGTTGATGGGGGAAAGAGCTTGAAATAATGTTAAGAACGAGGATATCTCGAATAAAAAGAACATAGGGAGCTCACTGGGATCCGGGACCATAAAGATGCACATTATGCAGGTCGCACCGAGGGAGAATTTGACCTTGTTGAATTCCTAACCCGCGGCAAACAGTCTGCACGGTCTGGGTATAGATGAACCCTTCCCAATCTTTATTCCAAAATGTGACTTTTTGAGGCTCAATCTCCCATGCGCCGCCAACGTCTTCGCTAACCAGAGCATTTACACTATCTCCATGTGACGTTGGAGCCAAGCATCCAATGATCGACCTCGCGTCGCGGTCCGAAAGTGGTAACCCGATCAAGCCAACGCCATCAATATGCAAGCAAGGGTTTTGTGCGTGTCCGACTCTGATCGCAAAAGCAAAGCTCCCGTCAAATGAAAACCGACTGCTTAAAGCATCCTCTAAATCATTCTATTCGTTATAGCAGAACACGTTCAAACTCATGTATATACGATTTGGATCAAAGATAACTTACCACGAGGGTACCTTCTGGTATATTGTTTGTCTTACGCTCTTCGTGGTTCTTTTTAAGTGACTGGACGGGGTTCAAGGATCTCATTTGTCAATAATTGACTTCTAATCAACAAGACACTGGTACGTGAGACGAAGAGAAAATCGAAAAAGCTTGTTGTCACGCGTAATGGCGTGACTAGTCCAAAGTATGGATAGGCGTCAGTTTTTGCCGTCAATTTGCCGTCGCGTAGTGTAAATGACTCAAAAATATCGGATATCATATTGTAAAATAAATCGCAGAGAAGCCTTAAAGGCACATCATATAATCGTGACTGGTGTAGTACAGATTGTTCACCGTCCGTGTCTTGATATCTAATCTTTTGTCGCTTTGTACCTTTTCCCGTGCACGTGCCGTGAATACTTGAGTGATCGACTTGTTCGGAAAATACATGTACAATGACAATATGATTCAACAAGCTATCTCGAAAAGATCTCGAAAGGCGGGGGCGTGAGAGTAATATTGTGCTTCCTTAGAATACCAGTTAATTCAGGAACAAGCAGCCATCGGGACATTTAACACCCTGTCCTGACTATGTGTCCTAGCTATTTAGGTCAATTAAAGTAATAACAGAATGAAAATAAAATGCGAAAAATAAGTAAATAATGCGCATATATGCTCTCAGCCTGCTGGGAAACTCTACAGCGGTACTTTGTAAAACCTTTTAATCGACTGGCTTATCGCCGGTTTCCATCTTCATATCCTTGATCAATTTCGCAAGTTTATCTTATCTTTCATAGATATCCACGCGGGTAATTGTGCGGTTCATGTTTTACATCGTCGACCACATTTAAGAATCCTTTCACCTCAGTACAATGTCATAATCAATCATCATCTTTGCATTATCAGCAATTCGTTGTCCTGGATCTATACTCCGTTCGTCATTCTCTTTTGGCAGATATTCTTTGAATATAATAGCCAAGCCCATTTTTACGTTCCTCTGGACGGCTTATTATATTGAGCCATAATTGAACTGACATCAGGCATTGGTTTCTACCACGATCATATTCAATGTGTTTTGAACGTTTGAGCAAAAAATAACATATCGAATATAATATTGTAAAAAATCACTGAGAGGCTTTGAAGATACATATTATAATCGTGATTAGTGTAGTATAACTATCATACGCGTCCGGGTCTTGGCAAAAAAATTACAAAGTTCATACTGGTAGTACTCTCGTAAAAAAAAAATAAAAGCAAATGACACTAGAAAATCAGATATTTCGACGTAAAAATATTCAACGATTCTCCTTCGTAGATTCGGCGATTTTGTTCGATCGGTTCTTGTAAGGCCTCTTCCGCTTTTTGTCCCTATTTGACTCCCCGGCGGCTTGATGAGAAGTCTTGTCAATAGAATTCTGGATCGAGGAAGTTAGCGGAGTGGTTGTATGAGGAAGTTGCGTGTGCTGTTGGGGAGGTTGATACGCTATGACATCTTTCAAAGCGGCTGAAACATCGGTCGGAAGCGTTTCTTGAAGCTCTTCCAAAAATCTGTCATCCCCAAAAGACTTTAGAAAGCTCGACGCAGCCGCTTTCCTCCCTTCCCAGCTCATTTTCGCAAAATAATCAGCACTTTTAGTGACTTTAAGCACGTGCGTTCTCCCATTTCGTAGAGTTTTCCAAGTACAACGCTTCGTACGGGTCACCAAGAACGAGTTGAGGGATACCACCATATGTTTGCGTTTAGATTTCTCCACCGAAAATTCCTTCTCTTGCAGGTCAATATCTACCATGAAGCAGTTTAGTTCAGGACAGCCATTGGAACATTCAACATTTCCGCATCCAATCTTTTGTTGCTTTGCTACCTCTTCCGTGAGTGATCGGCTCGTTCCGAGAATATACTGACAATATGATACAACAATCCACTTCAAAAAGGCGTCGAAAGGTGGAGACGTGAAAGCGATATTGTACTTCCTTAAAATACCAGTTAACTCAAGAACAAGCGGCATATAAAGAGATTCATATCGAGCGGGCAAAAGGTCAGTGCGGGCAAGGGAATCTATCCTCCGGACAGAATCGAGGAGACGATGACATGGTTCGAGATAACCGGCCAGACAACAGACATCCAAAATTTGGACCAAGCGCTTGAATTTTCCCGCTTCAACTTCTTCATTCTTCAGGACATTCCATCGAAAACTGACGATATCCAGACAGTGCTTCACTACCAAACCAAATTCTGATTCTCCTGATCCTGAACGTAATTTCGAAGAAAGATCATGTTGAGGTTGTGTGGCCTCTCTAGCAGTGTCGTCGTCAGTACGGGATCCACGAAGGGTACCTTTTTTCTCTACTATACACCGAACCAGACTAAGCCAAAAATCGAAAGAGACCCATTTCTTGTTGTTTGAATTGGTAGATTTCAATCTAGAGATGATACGACAAAAAAAAATCAAGCAGCGCACAAGGTCAAGAAAACAAAAATATTACACGTCATACACAAAACCAAAACCCCGTTTTTGACACAAATGGAGGAGTGCATCAACATCGTCGGGGTGAGAGCCCAATTCGTACCCTGATAGCGCAGTAATCACTTTCTTTCGGTAATAATCTTCCGAGACGAGATTATCAGCATAGGTGGCATGCGCATGAATAGCATAAATAAAGTCCAAGCGTTCTGACAGTTGGGACGTTTTCGAAATAGTACACTCAAGCCTAAAAATGATAGTAAGCAATCCGTGAAGTGCTACTTTCCGAAGCGTTTTTCTGATAGAAAGTCGTAACATACCCTTGGTCAATCTTGGAAAGCACGAGTTTATCCCATCCTTCAAAATAAGTATCTGTGCCGAAAGTTTTGAGGTATAGTCCGCCCGCATGTTGCATAGTCGCCGACCAGATTTCGGAATCTTCCCACCTTAATGCATAATCAACCATGAACTTTACATTATCAGCGATTCGATGTTCTCGGCCTGCATCACCACTGTCATTCTCTTTCGGCAGAGATCGAAGATTTCTGATCATAGTATATGCGAGCGTATTATTACACTTCTCCAAGCGGTTTGACCCATAATCGAAACCGTCAGCGTGTTTTGAACAATACACATCGAGGGAATCTTGCTCCTGAATCAGAATGATGACTGTGCGACAAAACCCTATGATTGCTATTAATCTAGATCTTGTGAAGTTTAACACATTTATGACTTACAACAACGCAATGTGCCTGCGGACTGAATTACAAAAAGGGCATTAGATAACATAACAAAAAGTCGAAAAAAAAGCTAGTAGCACGTACGCTATCCGTGTAACCACTATGTTCTTTCCTGTCAGGCTCGAGATCGTTGAGAAAAGTCGCCGGAATGAGAGATTCCTTGTTGTCGATCACTAAATCATTGTTGAGAACTCGTACTCCATTTAAATCAACAACATTGGAGATACTCATTTGAGTATCGTAAGTCCCCTTAATGAAAACATTGCTGGCACAGCCGCCGTAAGTGCAGACGCCGCCTGGACCTGAACAGCATCCCTTCTTATGCAGCCTGCTAATGCCGATACCAGAGTAACTTGCATCCCCAGTTATCTCGACCGTTAGGTTGCCTAGGCAGATGGTATACCCTAGCTCCTTCGCGATGTCACGTAAAAGCGAGATCTTGTGTGCATCGACGCCATTCAAAGACATTGTATCCAGCTCGTGTTCACTGTGTAGGCGCTTAAGAAGGTATGCGACAAAGAAGCCCTGAGGTAACGTCTCATATACGCCTTTCTTCCACGTTCTTAGGATCTTGCACAGATGTTGAGCTGAATGATCCAGATGCGAGACACTAGGGATATCGACGGGGTTTGATTCATGGACGAGATTGTAAACAAGGACGAGGCGATAGCCCGAAGCAATGGGCCTCGCTTTTTGACGGACATCGGTATACCAAGCTAATATGAACGTAGATGCGATAGAGTCTTGAGAGAGGTCGAGCGTCGTGGATTGCTTGCCATGTGACAGACGAATTTGGCCACCTGTGTTGGTCGAAGGAAGTACGACCATCATTGTTGCGAACACTCCATCAGCCCTTTGGTTTCTGAGAAATAATTAGGAATAAATGGAGTGATCATAACTGAGGCTTACTCTTGATGAAGAGGGCTTGTAACGATGTTCGCGATAAGCGCCGGAAGCGATGAAAGAACATGACGAACTCACCGAGATCCGGGTCCGTAGAGAAGAAGCTTATGCAATCGGCATTCAAATCGCGTTTTATCTGCTTGAATCCCTAATCCAGGACAAACCACATTTATAGCCGTAGAATGGATGAAGGTCTCCCATTCTTTGTTCTGAAAGGAGACTTTTTGAGGTTCAATCTTCCATGTATGAGCTTCTTTGTTAGACAGAGTCTTTGTTTCAACTGAGCTTTTGATGATCAAATTGCTGTCACCAGAAAGAGGTAGCCCGATTAAGCCAATACCACCAATATCCAGGCAAGGATTTGCCGCCTCTGACATTCTTGTCAAAAAAGCGAAACTTCCTTCGAATGCAAATAGAGTATCCAACGCGCCGTTTAAACCCTCCTATTGTATAGTAGAACAAATGTATCAAAACTCTAAATACGATGCTATCGGACAACTCACCATGAGAGCCTTCTTCGCCAGCTCAGTATTATTTGTGTTAGCCATTTATCCACTGTCCGCTTTTGGTTTTGATAAGATATTGGGTGAGATGAATGAAAAGAAAGAAACAATCGCGTTGTCACGCGAAATGCGTGACTCTCAAAATACACAAAAGTCATCCGACGAGGCCATGAGGCCGAGGAATAGTCAGCACAGCATGTTGCATTATCTTACAATCCACCTGACAATTAACAATAAACTCCAAAGACAAACCAATTAGATGATAAATAAGATGACATACCCTAGGACGTACGTGGTCGCTGGCACGAGATTCTTCCAAGTGAAATTAAACCCACCAAAGTGAGGTATCAAATCATGTAACACTTGGAAAATGAGGTAAAACGAATAGCAAACCGAGCGACAAGCAAGCAACAAGTTCGCGGGAGCAATTGCACTAGACGCTCGTGATCCAACTGTCGTCACGTGGGAACACAACGAATACGTGAGTGACGTCATTCCATGACATCGTCATTACCGGAGTGAGGATAAAGCGTGCGGATGCAGTCTTCTTTTCCTTTTCCTCAATCTGTTTCACCAGCCGTTCAACAAACTTTTCACGACCACCATGTATCAAAGACTACTTACCCCAAGAATTGCTGCCCGCTCAGCTGTCGTCGCCGTAAGTTTCCATTCTTTTGCTATGTCAAAACCCATATGTATTTTTCGTTTTCTCAGAGACGGAATATGACAACCGTACCTCCATCAAGTGGAGACAAAAAAGAGACAGCTGCGGCAGCTGGTGGTAACACCGCTTTACTAGTTGGCGGAGTTGCCGTTCTCGCAGGGATAGGGTATTATATGACAAGGAGAGAGAAGCCGCCATCTATGGATGATGTCAAGAAAGAAGCGCAAGACCTTCGAGATGTGACAAAGGCGAAAAGTGAAGCAGCTGCTAGGGATGTGAAGGTACGTGCGCTTTGTCAAGCATTGCGTTTTGTTCAAATGGTCAACCCTTTTGCCTTTTGCCGTTGGGATAGGCTCGTGCCGAACATGATGCAGACAAGGTTAAAGCGTCCGGGGAATCTATCCTGGACAAAACGAAGAGTGCCGTTAGAGACGTTAAAGTTGGTACGGAAGAGCGTTTAACAAGCGCAAAGAATACGATCGGGAGTTACACAGATGAGGCAAAGAGGGAAGCAGAGCGTGAGGCCCACAAAGCAAAAGAAGCGACTAGCGGTTGGTTTTCGTGGGGAAAAGATAAAACCGAAGAAGGAAAAGAGCGTGCAGCTGGTCAAGTTGCGAAGGGTGCAGAGGATGTTCGCAATACTGCTCAAAAACATGCTTGAAGCCTATAACCTAGTATATTGCGGTTGTGCCTCTAACGATGGACGATTTGTGTCAAGATATCATACTGATTGTCAAATGTTAACTAGCAAACTTCGATGTAAATCAATAATATAATTACCAACAGCATAGGTTTGAACTTCCCGCATGACGATTGGACATGGGTATTACGTGCATCTCAAGAAAACATCCCGCCGTGCGTGATTTCTTCTCATCTTCCTACATTGGGTATTAAGATCTGTAGAAATAGTGGCAAAGAGACCTAAAAATAACAAACTTAATATTGACTGATACATATAACCAGGACGATAAACGAACGATGATGATACTTAGAGCTTAGAGAACCAACGGCACGCATGGCCAAAAGCGCGCCCGGTCACAGTCACAGAGTAAAATTTGTTTCAAGTTTTTGTTGGTTTTCCGATGGATATGGTATACCGGATAGACTAATACCTATTTTCACTCCCTTTTCATGCGGAAACGACAATGAGTTGACTCAAGTTCTCTAAAACGCCTTGGTAATGAGTTCCAAACTTTTGCCTAGTTTGACTTTAAGCTGATACACATAGATATACATATAACTTCAAATCGCTTAAGCTATGTATTTACGGTCTTGTATGTATGTCTACATGCATGGATTCTTCATAGTGAATAATCTCATGTGTTTATCCCCAAAAAAACAAAGTCTAGAATAAGGCGACATGATTGTACATATTCGGCAGTGGCGGGGTACGTTCAAGCTGTCACGACGGTCAGCCAGCAGGACAACTCTCATCATCATAAGGCGGTGGCGAGCTCCCTGATACAGACAAGTCCGCACTCCAGTTTGAAAAATCATGGGAGATGATTCGCTCCGGTTGAGTTGATGGTCCCGCAACTTCGACGGCGAGCCGCGGCACAGTGGTTTCAACTGAATGATCTTGTGAACTAAGAGAAATCCCCATAGCCATAGTAGGTAAAGTCGGAACTTGAGGAGAACAAGTTTTTCGAATTGTCGAGCCTGGGTAAATGTGGGCGGTCGGAGATATAGCTGACACGCCACCGGTAGGAATTTCTCCAGGGTTTTTCTGGATCAATTTCATCCGCAGGCAAAGTGAAGAACGACGACGACGTAAAATGATTCCGAAGAAAAGGAGAATTATGAGACCTCCTATGCCCCCAATTACATATCCGACGAGATCCCCGACTGGGTGTCGTGACCGAGGAGCACCAGGAATAGGAATTCCCGTTGGCAGTGTAGTCTGAGAGCTTGGTGTACTGGCTGTCGTTGGTTGTGGTGTATCGTTGAAGAACCTATGCAACAGTATAGTTACGAAAACGATGGGACTTTTTTTTTCTGAGTCTCACCTTTGACTACCTCGGACAATAGCATAATCGAACTGAAGAGGTCTTCCCAAGTTTGAAACGCTGTTAGTCATTGTTATATTATGGGTTTGACTTTCATCTAAGCCATCTGCATAAAAGAGCAAAGTCTGCGGATGTTCTTGCTGGACATCGAGATCCACATTTGGTCCGGCTAAATTAAATGGGAAGTTATCATCAAGGCTGACTTTAATCGGCGCATTATTATATAGGCCATAAAGCTCCTAATGGTAGAAACAAGTTCAAGAACATAATTCAGGTTCAGTTATGTAAGAAAAAACATACGATAGAGCTTCCTTGAAATGATAATGACAAACTAGCTCCCTCTTCTGTGGTGCTATGCAGAGTTCCACCGAACGCCATAGAAGTATTAGCGGGCGATGTCAGTTTCCAGGATCTGCTATACGAAACGAATGGGGATACATCGTCGAGTGTCATATTATATATCGGGCCGGTGTAACTGAAAAAAGTAAATTCGATACAAAATCCATACGATCAAACTTACCCAGGAGGGCCAATTTCTCTACCAATGGAAATGAAATCCACATCCAAAGGAAATCCCAAAGGACCTGTCACTATGTTTCTTACCGCAACGGTATGCTGCTCATAGGGCAAATTTTGGGCATTCCAGAGAGGAAACTGGAAGATCTTTTGACCATGACCATTTCCGTCGCCGACAAACAAAGGCCCATCATCTAACGAAACGGAATAATTTCCATGGTTCAGTCGTTTCGCACTATAAAGGTAGATATTAGAGCCAGGTCTTGATAAAGATTAAAGAGCTCACCCGTATATAGTTATGCTGGATCCTATTCAAAAGGATTTAGTTTGGGTCAGAATCTACATAAGCGGTAAAAGAAAGACTCCAGCACCTGTAAAAGTTAATGTATAATTTGCGTCATTCACAGTTGTTACATGGAAAGTCTCGTCGGAGTAAAATTCAATAAATGAGTCATTAGACGCACTCCCTGTCAGGATCATGTAGTCAACCTGGTCAAAGAGATAGACTGACGGTTTTGTTACCTTCAGTCCACTCTCCATCAGAATAGTGGATGAGTGGTGAAGAGTCTAACACTTGGATTAGAACTTTTTTCTTTTTGAATGAGCAAGCGAATGTAAGGAATTACCTTGAAAGGTAAAGTTTAAATAAGTCATAAAATGTTGAGTGAGTGGTGAATCCAATATGTTGGAAGAAAAATATGAAGCCGTATAATATAAGACGTTGCCGCCGATTATGAACGCCGATTAGTACTTCGGCAACCCTGGATGACCTGGCGCGGTCTGGGAGTCTCAGCTGAGACTTCCAAGCTGAGACTCCCAGACCGCGGAACGCGCTCTGGAGCTAAAACCCAGATCACTAGTCGGCTTGGGCTGACGCTATGCCCTTCCCTATGATGATTACCATATCTCAATAGTATGTAGCTAATTATTCCATACCATGCAATTTTAGAAATCCCTAACCATCACCCTCGCTCGAGCTAAATCCGCTGAAGAAGACTCACATACTTGCGTAGAGTGTAACTACACATCTCGACAACCGCTGCCCATCGACTAGCAGCACCACCTCATTCCAACTTCCGCCACAGAGAATTTGAAGGATATGGCAGACACTCGAACTTTCACCGATGAAGAGCGAAACCGCGCCATCACGCATCACGGCGCTTCTGAAAGATATCTCGCCTTGCTTCTCGTGATGTGGGGGAAAAGAGGGGGGAGACGAACTCCAGTGTCTCCACTGTCGCTGGTCGGTCCTCGAGAACGTGGCTGGACTATTGCTCAGCAAATTCGGACGCCGTCACTCGGAGTCAGTGACACGAGATTATTATTTTTTTCGAGTGCTTCAACGAGTGTTGTGTGAAAGGTGGAAAGGACTAATGGCAAACGACGACGATGCGGAATATCCTCGCTCGAGTTTGATGATGATGATGATGATGATGAAGGTAGTGACGGTACGGAGTCGGTACGCGCAATGAGCGCTTTTAGTGCCGGCAAGCTTTGCTACCGTGATTGCCGACACCTTCTCGGATTTACATTCCTGCCACGTGGCCGCCACCTACTAAACGGCTGCGGCACCCTTCCGAAAGACGGGCCCGACTCCAGTCAGCAAATGTGTAAGAGATTTTATGCAATGTCTGAATAAATTGCGCCTCCGAGTCCATCATGAACGGAATCGTGACGCAAAGGAAGCTTCAAAAGGCGAACGTCGCGTACGTGCGGTCGAACGCCACGTCACTGAAATGTTTTGAAATCCATCAGGATCGGAATCGGCCTGTTTGATTTCTGCCAGTGGGAGGTGTTTGAGCGCGTGATTGACATTCTCACAGTAAAGGCCATAGTAATTATATATATTGAACTGGGTCCTACGGACGATCCCAGTACCTGATGTGTTAAATGTTTTATCATCCTTCAACAAATAGATACGGTCTGAAAAACCTCTGCCAGTGTGGCCAAATTAATATCGATCTTTTCATTATTCATGGCTAATCATCGGATTTTAAGCAAAGGTTTGATTGCACTTAGGTGCACATTGGAGTTTAAAATACTAAATTACAAATAAGTTTTTATTAACACACTGGAAAATATCATCACTGAACGCCACTGAGGACGATAGGACTCTAATCGGGCGTTAAACGACTCCACGTAGGGAAAATTGTCTGGAGCTACGCACCCTAAACAGTGATAGAGGCAGATCCGCTACTCTCGTAACCTTCTGTAGCAAGAATCTGGTAGTTGAAGGTTCCCAAGGTCATTCCAAGGCTCTTCCATGCATTGAAGTGGTTTCCAGTGGTGATAGTTCCGCCGACCCGCTTTGACGAGCGAACAGACCAGTATTGGTTAAACGTCTGCGTTCCTAAAATCGAAGGAGCATTCTCGCGAACTGTCTTGTAAATGTTATAGGTTGCACCGTCTGAAGTAACAGTGCCCATGTGTGTTAAACCCGTGCTGGGATTGTAGTCGCCGTAGGAATCGCAGATATAGTACTCGACGAGCGGGTTTGTAGTCCAACCATAAACGGAGAGGTAGGCATTACCGTTAGGACTAAACGATCCACTGTATGTAATCTCCCTAAAGCCCCTTTCTGGTGAGCAACTGAAAGTTTTTTTTCGTTGTTCAACTCACCGAGCGCTTCCAGGGTTCCAGCCGATCCCGGCAACGACGTCAACTGAAGCCGCGGTCCAAGTGACGCTATACTCGCCATTTCCAATATTCATTGAGACCCCACTGTCGACCTCTTCGTATAAAGAGTAATAGTAGCCGTCAATTGTTCCTGTACCCATGCCGACCGTCGCGCGACGGTCGAGATGATTAGTACCATTCACATTCGCTGGCTCAAGAGGGACAGCTAGAACAGCCGCAGCGGAGATGAGAGTGTATAGGAAGGCAAAACGCACCATGATGGTCAATTATAGGTAGAATGACCTGGTACTGGCCTTTGAAGAGTCTCGCCTTTTATTTCTTTGACAAAGGCGTGTTCGGCAAAAATCCGGTTTATACACTGGTGTTGGGTCTTGGCGTGGAACGCAATCACAAGAGAGAATGAGTGGTACGGATGATTTTTATGTTACATCTGACAGTATTTCCTGTGAGGAATAGGCTAAATTCTCTGGATCAATTTCCAAATTTCCTGTTGGGTAAGTCTTTAACAGCACTGACGGACCTCATGATCCTGAATTTGAATATTTTTCTTGGTCCCGAGAATGCATGCGTAACAAAGAAACATGAAATGTATTACGAAAATATTTCTTGAACGACCTCTTTATGTAACAGTGCCCGCCACATTACAGTCTTACAGGACGTTGTGATTGTGTAGGAAATGAGAATATTTCAGGGGATACCAGGAGAAGGAAATTGTCGCAAAAATCGAAACCGCCGGATCTAGGAGACCAAAATCTGACGGAGGCTGACGGGGACTGGCGCAGCCTGAAGGCCTGATTGGGGCTGACCGGGTCGGATATGAATTGGAGTTTTCATATCCGGCCGTATCAGAATAACAAAATTTGAATAAACGTTTATTGGGTTGTAGGTACATGGAATTGAGCTATAAATTGTTATATATCTGTCTGACGGAGCCGCTGATCAAGATAAAACCGCAAAAAAGAGTCGGAATCAACCAAGTCATTGAGATAGAAAATTCTCTTTGATTTCTCGAATGCCGGAATCATATGGCACCCTCGAATAAGATATTTGACGAACACGAAATCAGACTTCGTTTTCTCCTCAAAGACGCAGCAGCCTTCCCATTTTGTTTTCGGTTTCCATGAAGAGGGGTCAAGGTAAGTGATTAAAGCAATATCGTGGTAGACGTTAGGAGATTCGTGAAGCCGGAACAAACCATGAAGTCGGCCGAACGATATGGGGTTTGTGTTGATCACGACACAATCATAACGAGGCTGACCGTGGAAACAAGGGTTACACCGAAGTATGTCACTTTTCTCTTGCCAGTTTTCGAGCGAACGGTATTGAAGATACAAACACTGGTATGGTGTTAACTGGGAATGTGAGCATTGTACAGTATCTAATGACAAATGCTTGATCATACCTTAATAAATTCAAACGACCGCGTCAGCTCCGGTAAGAACTCCGTTAAGAAATGTTTGAGTTGGGATGAAAAGTGCTGAATAGGACGGCAATCGGTCTGCCTTGCTGTTCGTTTAGCAAGCTCACAAGACTCCCATTCTTCAGGCGAAACCTTGCGAAGGTGTGAACCAAATTTCCAGTGGTCATCGCTGGCTATGGCTGTCGGCAGAGGTTCATCATCATCGTTGACGGCCACCTCGTTAGCTGCCGCCTGTTTCGAAAGGTCATAGTTGCGAACGGCAAACGTGATTTTTGCAATTGCTTCTTGATTCTCGTCAATTCTAATCATCTAATAACTTAAAGATTACTACAGAATTAGAAAACAATTACAATTTACATACTTGTGCCTCAGTGTTCCGAAAGTTGGTCTGGTCATAAGCTTGCTGAACTTCCTGTTGAAACCCTTCTCCAGGCCTTGTTGAGTAATTATCGATCGCGCCTTTCATCTGTAAGTCATAGGGAAGGTGAACAAGGGAATGGTGCTTCGGATATTCATAATTCTTCCTATAGGTTTTCGTTAATTTCTGGGATATCAATCATTCAGTTAAAATCAGTTTAGTGAACATAAATACGAGACTTACCATGCAGTACTTTTCATACTTTGTCAGGCATTCCTTTAGGTATACTATGTGTTCTTGTGACACTGGCCGTAGGACTGCGATGCAACGAATTACAGCCAAAGTACGGAAACAATGTATTACTGGCGAGTTTGTTGGTAATAGATTTACCAAGCAAAATATAACAGCCTAAACTACGGCTAAGTTTTCATTGCATATTATGATATAGATAACATACCTTCAATATATCCCGGTAGCTGTTGCCGTCTGCAAAGTCAACATTTGTAACGTTACTGAAATGCTTTAGTGATGGCCATCTCGGAACATTATTCATACTGATATTCTGGAATGTAAGGAACCGAACAAAAAAAGAATAATTACATACTTGACTGATAATTGTTTTTTCCCGTGGTCATTGAGGATCTTTTCATTGAGTAATTCCCATTGGTGCTTTCCCCACTCGCCGGAGTCCATTGCGTGTAAGACATCATACGAGTATGCCAAGTATGGATCAGAGGCAAAAATACTCCAAAAGGCATTCTGAGATGATATTATTTTAATACATTTAATAAAATATTTAGTTAATGAATTACCTTTACTAAATGAAGTCCTGAGTCCCGTAATAAATTTTCAGCTGCTGTTGCGGACATTGTTAGGGCATCCTCATAGATAGTTTTCATATCTTCCTGTGTTCGAAGTTTTGGTGTTACACTGAGGCATGTTAGTGCATTGTGATGAGTTAGACAACGTGGACATGGGTAATTTGCTCTGGCGCCACGGGTACCACACAAACACCACGCTTCCTCTCCATCAAGGGCGAGAATCATGATTCCTAGATGTATTACCCGACGCAACTTATCCCCACATGTAACAGTTTGTCCGCCACAACGAGAATGACGACGAATTTTGCGGAAGATGATGTGGTGGACCCGCTGATAGACTTCTCTTCTAAACCTGGCAAATTCAACGGATGTCATGGAGTCATCCTCGGTACTACAATTCCCTTCAATCTAAAATTGTGAATTAATCAAAACTTATTAGCTGAAAAGAGTAATAAACATACTATAGGCATGTAGCCGATAAGCACACCACCACCATTTCCAGAGCCATTTCGGATTGAGCTGGGCAAGAAGCCTGCGCGCAGAATAATTGGGTGTTTTTTGACTGTCTTAGCAACATTGCTTTTATCAAGCCATAAATGTAATGGAAGGAAGCAGTGTGGTATTCCTTCTTCATTTGGAAGAGAGTCCTTAAATTCCGAAGTGCCAATGTTAGTGGATTCTAAGCGGAAGATGGACATGAATAATCATTGTTTTAACTACCTGTATCTCCCACCAACGATCACCAGTATTGAGTTCATCATAAATCCGCGTAATGCGACCATGGTGATGAAGCCATTTCTGCTCCGGATACCATATGATGGAATCTGCCAAAGTAGGGTCCGTCACAATGTCTAAAACCCATTGCCATGGGTCTCGGTATTGGAATGTGAAGCTGTATTTTTCCCTTTGAACTCATGTACAATGGTCTCCTCTTTAAACTATTGAATTGTCAAAAAACGCCGGTAAGGAAAGGCAGAGATATGCACTTACCCGAACACTAAAATTACGTGCAGCTGCCAAAGACCGTTGATAGTCAGAAAAGTTTCGGAGCGTCAACTCTGTTCCAGATGCCCATCTTCCGTTAAGTCCTTCTAAAAGTGTTTCAATTGTTTCCTTGTCAAGTGCTTTTGAGACGGCGATACGACAGAATTCAAAATCAGCGCGACTGCGAAATGGGGCCCAGGGACTATCATCGTCCGGACCTTGAGTTGCAGTAGGATTGGCTGACGACGCTTGGTTTAATGTTGGATCATCAAGCGGGATGATAGTTGATGTTTTGCCGCTGTGAGGATGATGCATAACGCGTATGAATTCTTGTACAGCATCATGAGCCGCACTGCCAGTTGAATTGGAGTTTTCGTCAATCGGATCTTCTTCTTCAGATTCTACCTCGTCTAGGTAACACAGTAAGGTTTTTTAATGTATGGAAAACTACAAAAAAATTGCTTACCCTGCATCTCCTCGTCAACTGGTGGAAATATTAGCTCCGGTCCAGACAAACTGTCAGGAGGAGGATCTGGCAGGACATCCACTGGTGTTCCCGCTATTGATTGTGCATGAGCATGCCTGGCCAGACAGCTTTTTATGTGTCTGTCAAAACCCCGTCTATTAACAGGCTGGTTGCAGGAATCACACAAGCGTTGATGATTTTGCAGACGGATGGTATGATTCAACTTTTTTGCAGATGTGGTTCTACTATTAAAAGGTGAGATCAAGACATAAACACAAAATTCATTTCATACCCCATGTTATCACTTTTAAATGATTCTCCAATTAGATGTTAAGGGAATGGCGAAGCTTGAGTCTTGAGAAAGCAGGGAGTCGTAGATCATGACATATGCCCGGGCTTGCACGCCGGTCCTTCACCTCGCTAAGTTAGTATCCACTGCACCTCATATGACGTTGACGCACCTTTTTTTTTCATTCTCAACTTTACTTGAACTCTTACAATCGCACTGTCAGAAAATATGTCCAGCAGTCCCGAAAGTTCTGCATCCGAGGGTGGATTTGGTTCGGATATGTCAATTGGAACATTAAAACAAGTATGCATTTCATATATCTCTCATATTCATGTAGACCTACTCTTGCTACTGCAGGTTTTGAGGAAAACACAGGCCAAGAGTAATGCAAGATCTGTTCAGCTAGCTGAAAAAGACCGGCGTATTGCTACTCTCACCAATCGGGCTGAAACCGTGCCAAAGGACCACCAGGAGCCACCAAAAAAGAATGTGTACATTCAAGATTCCAAAAAGCGCTCTCAGGTTGGGAAACTTGCAAGAGAGTTCACCTATATGTACGCTTTCTGGGTTAGTCCAACAGATGAAGAAATCCTTACACTTGAACTGGATCCATCCTATAATCCAAGGGAACGGTTTTCATCAACTGGAGAAAAGCAACAGGGACTCGTGTTTGACTTGATAAATTTAATCCCAAATGACATACACACTAGATTTCAGGAATCAGATTATGTTGAACAGGTATTTTATTTTCACCACATATGTCCAAGAAATTCAATATTTGCTAGTTTTTCGCTGATATGGATCAGCAAAGGTCCAATGCCTCTAGCCGACTAACACAGACTGGTCCCTATATATTGGGTTGTACGAAAGAAGTGTTTGACGATAACCAGTGTCGCTTCAACACATTCAAGTCATTAATTGGATTTTGTGGTCAAACAGACGGAAAGGACACGTACACTGTTCTAGCACCGATTTTGTACAAGGAAGATCCCAATGAAAAGAGAAAAAAATGGAGGATTTTCCGCCATCCGATTTTAATGAGGGTATGAAAAACATACTTTTTGCACTTTTTCAGGCTTTCTCAATTACAGCTAGACTTACTCTGCGCTTGTTCGAGGACCAAGTTCAGTGAAGTGCCTTTCTGACGGACAGGTGACGAGAAAACTCTCCCATGCAAATCTTGAAAGCCAGTGGAAACTCAGCTGTATTACACCTGGCGCAATTGCTATGGCTGCTACTCTTGTATGTCATTTGCACCTTTCTGATCATTTTCTTGTTAATATTTATTCTGTTTAGGCACGCTTCATAGCTTCTGCCGACCGCTCTCTACTACCATGCGGGGCTCAGACTCAAATCAACTATCAAAGCGATTACGATACTTACTTCGAGTACCTCCACACCGGTCTTCATGAGAAAAGAGTTTCCGTCATTGATATCTTCAAGACATGGAATGAAATCTTTTATCCGGATTCCGCAAATCTTCCTGCCAAGTCTAGTTCTTCCGTGCCAGAGGATGTTACGTTTCTGTTTGATGATCTAAAAGATGATGAAATCGCTGAAGAATCGAGTCAATCAGAGCCGGAACAAGACCCACCGCTGACACAGGCTGAGGCAAGGAACTCGACTCCAGCTTCCCATGATGAGGAGGATGATACATTGGCACCAAGAATGGTATCTGTCCTCACCTTTTATCGGTTAGTTGAGCTGACAGGTAAATTGATAGTCCCCTGCTTTCAATCAACCATCATCACCTTTGACGGATATAGAAGCTACTACTCCACGCGTCCATCTCGAGGGTCAGCCGTCGTCACCTTTAGGAGACATTAGCAACAGTTTGCATGGTCATCATGCCAGTCAAAATTCTATCATTCGCATGCAATCTTCGACAAACCAAAGTTTAAGAAAGCGACGGGTCATCCAGAGCGATGAGGAAGAGGAGAGCACAGGGCCTACATTTGCAAGACGCAACAGAGGTGACAGGAAGAAGAGACGAAAGGCCGCCCCATTGGAATCTGCAAATGAAAATGTGTCTCCTCAAGTTCGCCGTAGCAGTCGTTCTAAGAAACACTGATGCAATCGCGATTTGATTTAAGAATCAATCTGAATAAACTTTGTATTACAACTTTTTTTCCAATACATTACTTATACTTTCAAAGCCACGCTGGTTGATAAACTGTAAAGCTCTAATCTCTTCAACCATCTTTCTTTGTCCGTGCTTCAGTTTTTCTACCTCTGTCTTTAAAGCTTGAACTTCGGCCGTCAACCCTCCTGACACGCTATCGGTTCGCTGTTGCTTTATAGGCCGTCCCACTTCGGTTATCGTGTGGTTAAATGTTGCTGAGACTTTACGCTTGGGAATAGGAGGATGAGAAACAAGTGTTTGTGGAACAATGGACGCCTAAATTCCATCATTTTTTGATACAACGCTGTCAAGAAAAGACATACCGTGACTGTTCTGTTTTCTGGTCTTGAGCCTAAAGGAATTGCAGGTTGCAGAGCTTCTACTGTCTCAGAACCTTTGAAGCGTCCCTGTAAGCACCTACTAAGCATGAAGACATTGAGCTACATGATAAAATCACTTACAGGGTTCAATTTTGCTCTTAACGCTGGTATAACTTCGCTGTCTGTGTCAGGTTCAGTCTCCGAGTCGTCGATGATCTCTGTTGGGACATTCTCTTTATTAGACATGACGGAAAGGGACGAATATGCAGCTTTACAGAAGAAGAATGCAGCTTTGAGAGTGTGCGCGGATTAGATGCATAATCGAGACGACAATTTTCCAAAACGGGACCGGACGGACCTATGACGGTGTATTAGACGCTGGTTGGAGCCGCTCCACATTGGTGAAGGTATATAAGACCTTCACCAATGCTCCACTAGCCCTATCGCTCTTGTCCTCGTTCTACTACCATCGCCAGCAAAAACGAAATGTCGTGGAAAATGCATGTGGAAAGTTAGTGCGCGCTCTTATTACGTAAAAGACAATGACTAACTGCCTAACCGCCTTATAGATAAACGCTGTACTCAACCTGTAGTATAAAAAATTGCTTAAGTATATTTTTGTAGTCCATAGCTAATGTAATGTTACTATTATTTACTTACCCGTGGTTATAAAATATACGTTTATTGTTGCTTATAAATCCGATGTGGTGCCTGTAGTGATTTGAAGTCGATCCGTGTCAAGTATGGAAGCCTAAAACAGATTTTCGACTGTCAGCCATTCCGGGTCATATACATACGAAGCGAACCTGCAGATACCGAAACTCTCTCTCAGATACCAAAACCCCCTCTCGGATATAGACACCGTCAGGCAGATATAGACACCCGTCAGGTAGATATAGACACCCGTCAGGCAGATCAGAAAGTCGCCATCCAGATATGCATTCGCGTTTTGAAATCCATTTTCTCGATCTGATCAGGCCGTCAGGCTAGATCAGGCAGACCTCGTCTGACCGGACTTATGGCCTGATATGCCAATATCAGGCACTTTCGATTTTTGCGACAATCTATTGGAGCTAAGCCTTTTGAGTTTGATTCACTTCCTGCCTTTACTTCTGTGCTGAACTACCACGTGTCTCGTTTTCTGGGACGATCACCTAATGTGACTGCTGACATATAACGCCACCTTATGCACATTGCGCTAGGTTGTAGAATTTGTTCAAAAGAGAACCTAACTGTCTCAAGAGAAGAAACGGCACAACTGAAACGATACTTAATACGAGCCGTAACTAACTTACTTGGCGTTTGGCAACAAGTGTGCAACATTGTCAATTTCGTATTAGTGAGTTTTTTGATTCTCCAAGGAGTATCCTAAAACCCTCCGGATAGACTGAAATTGCGCAAGAGCATTATAAACCATTTACTAGTTTGGAATTAATGTCACAAAGGGCCCGAAATTATTGCAAAACAAACGATCATGGGGATATGAATCCGAGCTGGCTTGCTCATTTGACAATATAAGAAATAACGAGAAATATCCGCGAACAAGTTTGTATTAAGCTCGAGAAGCTTACCGGATGTGACGCATCATGGGGTTGATCTGTTACTGCATATAATGCATCACCACCTAATTACGGTTGACATATTTGGCATAAAAGAAGCTTCGAGAACGTATTATGCTTTGATCCAGCAATAGTAGCAACGGCACTGGCGTTCCGGTTTCGGAACTGAAAGGTTGTTTTTGTGTGAAAGGCCTCGTGATCAGAGTATTATTATAGATAACAGCGCCAACTAAACCTCCAGGGCAAAACTAACAACCAATACGCCGCTCCATACCCAAGAATATTACTTTTTTCAATTCAAGAATTAAGAACTGATCAAATATTTCAAATGTACTCTTTAAATGCTGATGATGGACTGGGAAAATTTCAAGGTAATTATACTGGTTTTCCTGGCGTCCAGAAGAGTGATTAATTCAAAGCATCACCATGTTTGTCACATTAACTATGACCGAAAACCTTCTGAGGTTGATAAAGCTCTTCAAGATATTTGACCTCATCGTCCGTAAACCTGACAGCAACTACAATATACGAAGTCAGTGGCAGGCTCCGATTCATTTTTGGGTTCCTATTACCTATAGTCTCGCAGAAGCAGCTGACGGCGTGGTAACCGGTACCTCTCGTTCCCAAGGTTCCAAACGATTGAAATATAGTGAGCAAGTATGATGTTTTATATATTCAGAGATAAAACATTTCTCTCATCTTATCGCAATACATTTTCTACATGTCACGATGCAGCTGATCGTCATCAACTTGAGCTACGCATGCCCTGTGATATTCTGGGGTTGATAAGGCTCTTCAAGATATTTCACCTCTTCATCAGTCAAACGGAATTCAACAGCGGCTATGGTAAAGTAGTACGCAATCAATAGCATGACTTTTGTTTAAGCGAAAGAAATTACCTAGTAACTCTTCAAGATTCTTAAGACTTGTTGTACCAACGATAGGTGCAGTAATGTCTTGAAAAAGCGTGATTAAAATACAAGAAGAATGGAACCTGCGAAAAGACATACTAGGGTTGGAGAAACACCACGCTAAAGCAACTTGAGCCATCGTTATTCCTTTCTTCTGGGCTACTTCTTGAACTCTTAAAAGGGGGCAAGGTAAATCAATGCATGCAGCGAATAATGAGTGTTTCACGGCGGTTAACTAACCGGTTTACTATATCTTTCGTACCAGATGCCTTGTACGCAGTTTTCAAATACCTGATTAAAAAGGGAAAACATCAACATTTTGGGAATTTACATCGGTGAGAATAACGGACCAGTCAGTGTCGCCTCTTTTGGTTTGTTCTGTCAGAGGTCGAGTGAGTAAACCACGAGCTAGCGGAGACCATGGAATACATCCAACACCAAATTGCTGTGATTATTTTTGTTTAATCTGGGGGAATAAATGAATGCCCAAAAGTCCGTGGAAACTCACTTTGAGGGTTGGCATCATCTCACGTTCTTCCTCGCGGTAAACCAACGAATAATGGTTTTGCATCGAGATGAAAGGTGTCAATTTATTGTTGATGGCATAGTCTGGAAAGAAAATACATGAATGTACAACTTTCAAAGAATAATATCATATCGAGAAGCTTACTTTGCATAGCATTGACTGTGGGTAACAATTTATCAGGAAAAGAGGCTCAATACGTAAATAGCATGGTGACTTACATTGGTACGCGTAGCAGGAGCTCATGCCGATATAGCGCACGTAGCCTGCCTGTACGACATCATGTAAAGCTTGCATCTGAGAAATAAATTCATTCAATTGGGAATTGAAAACATTGATACGAGACCGACGTACGGTCTCTGAAATAGGAGTATTGGGATCGAAACGATGGCCTATAAAGGATTGTTTAACGTCAATTAGTTGAGACCCAGTTATAGATCGACTTACACTGTAACACGTCGATGTAGTCCAACTGAAGTCTTTCAAGACTGTGCTTAACACTTTCAAAGATATGCTGCAGAACATCATCAACTCGACGTGTCATCGCACTCAGCGATTAACAAACCGCATACCTTGCGACTTAGACCTCCTTGGTTTACATATCCCAGCTGTTCAGGTTGACCAGAGCTTTTATCACCAAAGAAGTGAACATCTGGAGCCTTCCCAACGATGAAATAAACCTATAGCGTCGTTAATCTTCGACTACACCGCGCTTGCAATAGGTTTGGAAAGCGTTACCTTGGTCATAACGACGATCTCGTCTCGGGGTAAATTCAAAGATTTGATGGCCTTTCCCAAAATACGTTCGCTGTAATGGCGTCAGTGTATTATCTTTTGAAAAGTAGACAACGCCAGACGTGCCTTTCGCCGTTCGAGTATACGTTGGCTTAAGGATGAAAATCGTCAATATAGCAATATCACGATTGAAAGAACGTTCCTACCAGTGTCAAACGTCTGAATGCCAGCATCATACCTGCATAACACATCTCAGAGCTATCCTCAACCAAGAAAAAAAAAGACACCCTCGACTCACGCAGCCTTTATATGTTTTATAGCTTCCTTTTCATCGAGAACCCAGTCGGCCCATTTGCTGTCACCATACGACATCATCCCGAGCACAATTTTCGAGATTTTCAAACCGGAGTTACCGAGTTTAACTGCAATGAACAACGAACAACGAACAACAATTAACGAATGATTCTGGAAAGAGGAGGCAGCAGCAGCAGCGTACCATAAGGCATTGTAGTTTTGCGAGTAGTCATGCTGAATATGTTTGTAAGATCGTTTGTTTAGCGTTGACAGACGTGAACAAGTACTGAAAAAAAAGAGCAAAGCAAGCAGCCTTTTATATACCAGCACTCATGATCTTCCCCATGCATCATATGATTCATCTCCCACCCTTAGTCCCTTAGTCAGTCTGTAAATTAGGCACTACATACACGACGTCGCGTAGAGTGTGTGGTGCCAAAGGTAAGCCAAAGGTAATGTCGCTGTGGAAAAAAGAAAAAATTCTCTCGGCAAGGAAAATGAGGTTACTCAGACTCTGCCGGGTTCGGATCCGGATTTTCGGATGCTCGGAAGAACGGCATAAATATATATATATATTCTAAGGGCCGCGTCAGCGCATTTGGGATGATGCCGTCATATACATAGTCAAATTTGGATTTTCAGAGTCATTCTGAGGTGGACTTGCACTTACAAAACATATTTTAGTGCAAAGAAAAGAACCAAGTTCTGGTTCGGCAGCACACGCATACGCGTCCCCTCTCCGAAAATAAGCCAGTCTTGATAATGATTTGGAATCGGAAGTCTGACATTGGACATTAATGCATTAATAACCATGTATGGACGGTACCGAGAGGTTTCTTCTTATTTCGAATTTCGTCGGACCCGTGTCAACTTTATTATGACTCCTGCAAGAACACTTGGAGAAGTATATAAACAGAACAGAATATTAATGATTAATCTGTAGCTATAGATGTAAACCCAACCAATCGCAAAAACGTTTGATTTCAAAGCCTGGTAAATGCGCATATACGGGGTCTTGTTGACTTCAAACAATTGATTTGTTATGTGGCGCTTTGCCTTCTACGCCATTCCTCCTCTCATCACGAATTCAATACAACATTTGACGCACAGAATCTCATAACGATCGCGCCTCAATGCATCTCATGCATTTGAATAGCCGAAACAAATTAAATCACCCAATCCAATTCAGCAATGTTCAAGAAGCATTGAGATTGACATTGAAGCGCTAAAACTAGCTACACCACTGATTTCATTATGTACAAACGGCAACACGGCAGCAAGAGCAAAAATAATGACACAATTCAATTCAAGTATGACAACTACAGTTGCATACCTCCGGCAACCAAGAAACAAAAACAAACAAACTTCCCTTTAACGACGACGTTTGTTCGCTTCCTCTTCTTTGGCCTGTTGTTTGAGCTCTTTTCCGGAAATTTCCTTGACTCTTTCAACGCCACGAGTAGTTGACAGTGTAAACTTGGAAGTGCTGGAATTATACGTGAGATAAAAAGTGGTCGCCTCGTTAAGGTTAGCAAGAGTCTGTTGCCACAAGGGTTCTATTTTGGCCGAAATTGGCGAGGTTATAATTTGGCCCTGTTTGTAGTCGTAACCGTTGATGATGTACGCCCTCATGTTGCTCCCAATACCAGCTGTTGCAGCACCACGGACTCTGTGAACCCATGTTTTAAACTTGCAAACAAGATATCCTTTTGTATGTTCAACTCACGCGATGTTGAAATGACGAACGTATACTGGGTTTCCACCTTCCGGAGGAATAAATCCTAAGCAGTATTAACGCGATGAGAAAAGCCTGACAGTCTGAGTTGTCGTGAGGAAAGAATATTTACCTAAACCTGCATTCTGCTGAGTCTGTGTGAAATTGACAGCTCGAGTAGCGGCAGGGTTCTCATAGGGAACCACAGGCTATAGATTGCTCAATGTCAATAATGCATGACATAACTAAACCGCTACTCACTGTAAACATCGTCTTGCCCCCCCAATTGACAATACCGATCTGCTTTCCTACCTGTGGGCTTGTCATTAGTTAATTCTACATCAGCTTTCTGTTAGAAATGACACCAAACTGGAACTGGAACATTCTCGCTGGTATCAGTAACGATTCCGTCTTTAATAACCGCTCTAATCCAGGTACTCCTGTATTGTCATTTGAGAAAACAAATTGGAGAGTTTTGGGGGGGGACACGTACTCGCTTCTATAGCTTAGGTTGTTGTACTTGTATCCTGAGATGGCAATTTGAATAGCATGAACGTATGTCGAACGTAATTGTAACACACCTTGTGCAGGAAAGTCCATAACTCTGTATCGGACGGTTAGTACCGTTAGTCGATTAAGATGACAAGAAGTAGAGAAGAAAGATACCTCAGAACCGCAGGGAAATAAGTCTTGTAAGCATTAGGATCCGTAGGGAACACGTCGTAAATAAACAAGAGTCTGGCATCTTTTCCGAGATTGTTGCTTTCCATAACGTACGTACATTAATAAGAGCGGCGAAAGAACATAACTCAAAGACGCACCTAACGATGGAAATGTATCTATTGAACGTATCCGTGGACATTTTTCTGTAGTTTCGCGATGGGGACGGAGATCAATGCGAGCAATGGAAGTATCACTCAACAGCGTGTTTTCCTTGGTCTTTAAGTATGGTTGACGACACCTATAACATTTCAATGTTTTAAATGAATACAAGACATGTGAATGACTTTGTTTATAACCCCATTTACCTGTTATGAATGCAACTCAATGCCCAATAAAAGGAACTACGTCAGCGATCTAATATAAATTCTCAATGAAGACTTGGGGGCCAGTTGACCAATAGATTAAACTATTCAGACATCTGCCTTAAATAATTAATTGAGAAGTCACAAGGACGATTTTGAAGAATAAACTTGTTTCCGCGCAGCGCGGGTTTTGCAAGGCTTACGTGTCTAAATTCTTCAGCCTTTCAAAGAGTCTTCCTTCTGGGCGCATTTGGTATTGCAAAAGTAGCGTAGCTCCGTGATAGAAGTGCCGGCCATATAATCTTGCCGTTGATCACTTCAAATCGAACGCTGATCATCTGAATTCTAAGTTGAATTTGTTGACATCGCTAACGTCCACACGCGCCTCCAGACGGTATTCATACGTCGTGCTGGTAACCTATCACGAAACTTGCACGAATAATTCCCTTGTCTCAATTTTTGTCTGCATCTCTGTTATGAGTTTACATGCTGGACTCCTTAATTTTACAATTTGAAGGTGCATCAGGGTGAAAGTACTCTCAGATTTGAGAGCTTTTAAAAACTGAAATTCAATCAGAAAAATTGTAAAGATGCCAGACGTCCTCGAATGGGAGGCATATCGGCGACATAGTCGACCCATTCAGAAGTAGTTCAAACGGCAATATATCGAACTGGAAAAAGATTCAAATAAGGCGCGTCTTTGCATGATGCGCTTTGCTTTTAAGCTATGAACTCACTAAAAAGACCATATCAGACATTCAATTCTTGCACTATGGCACCGAATTCAATATGGATCAATTTTCCAATTGGACGGACGCGCAGACAAAGGAAATCCATTTCTTCTAAAAACGGAATTTTCGACAGCTTAAAAAGCCTGCTTTTGAAACCGTGAAACTTCACAACTTGCCTATCTCCCAGAGGCGAGCTTTGCCCACAATGGTCAACCTTAAACATCTTGCATCGTCCTCACTCGTGTTCTTGTCATCTGCTGCATATGCTACTGCCGCGGCTGTTGTACCCAGTCCCGACGCACCTGGAGGACCTGTCGTTGACCTGGGATATTCAGTATACCAGGGTCAGACGTTGTCCAACGGTGTAAACGAATGGTTGGGCCTTCGCTATGGCGCGCCGCCTATCGGAAACCTTCGTTTCCGTAAACCGCAACCACCCGCGAACACGACTGGAATCATCCAAGCCAGTAGCTTCGGTCCTGTCTGTTTCGGACTGGCAAACGGTATTGGTTCAAAGTACGGCGAGGATTGTCTGTTTCTTAACCTTTGGGGGCCCGCTAACATCACCCGAACTTCCAAATTTCCCGTATTTTTGTGGCTTACGGGCGGAGGTTTCAACAGAAACGCCAATGCAAACGTAATGTTTTAACGGGTTGAATCTGACATTGATTTTGACTGACTTACTTTACATGTACTAGTACAACGGCTCGGAATTGGTCGCTGCAGCAGACCACGACATGATTTACATTAGTATCAATTACCGTGTTGGCCCCTTCGGTTTCTTAGCAAGCAACGAAGTTAGCGTAAACGGTCAGATAGATTTAAATGTTGGTCTTCACGATCAAATTTTCGCCTTGAAGTGGATACAACAAAACATTCAATTCGTGAGTCCATCCGACCGATCAAAATTCGGAGATTAATACTGACCACGATGAACAGTTTGGGGGAGACCCTAACCAAGTCGTTTTAGTTGGTGATAGCGCCGGTGCCGGAAGTATCGCCGTCCACCTGGTCACTCGTTATACTCAACCCGAAACTCTATTCCACGGCATCTTCGGTCTTTCTCCGTTCTTCCCTACCCAACTCCGTGCCGAAGATCTGCAATGGCAATTCGATTTGCTTGCTGAGAGAGTAGGATGCAACCTTAAAACCGCTTCCAACAAACTGGCCTGTCTCCGTAGTCAAGATGGTTACGTCCTGCAAGACGCGAATGAGGCATCCTTCCCTTATCCTGGTCGAACTGGAAACGCTATCGTTCCTTACACTCCTTGCGTCGACAATGATTTGCTCACCGACTTCCCTCTCACTCTCTTTGCTCAAGGAAAATACCGCAAGCTTCCATCAATCTTCGGGTGAGAATATGATGCAATTATTATCTCTCTCGATACAATGATCTGATTGTGCGTTGAATTAGTCACGACACGGATGAAGGATCGCTCTTCGCTGTCAACGCGAACACCAGCCAGGACGTTGCCGACTTCTTCATGAACAACTTCCCAAACCTCAACTCGACAGATACTAACAACATCCTCTCACGTTACCCTTTAATGTCACCTCTTCCCAAGCATGGACCGTGGTTCCCTTCTTCATCTGCCGCGTATGGTGACACCGTTCTCTCTTGCCCTGCCATAGGTTTGTCCAGCTACTTGGCTCCATTCGCAGACACCTGGAACTATAGGTAAGTAAACAATTAAAACTCTTAACCCCAATTTATCACCTAAATCACCTCTTTCAGATATGATGCCAATACTCCATCTCAAACCGCTCTTGGCGTTGGTGTCTTCCACCAATGCGAGTTGCCACCCCTTTACGGGAAAAACAACGCAATCCTACCAATGATCCAACCCGGCCCGGAAGCATTCAACATGACCCCAACCCTACAAAAATACTACACCAACTTCGTCCGTTTCTTAGACCCTAACGGTCCAAGTGGAGCAAAACAAACATGGCCCCAGTGGAAACCAAGCCAATTGGCGGGCGCAACTGGAACCCGATTCAGGTTCAGTCTGGATGCAAGCAAAAACTTTGCTCCGGTCACCAACACTGAGCAAGTCTCCAATGCACAATTGCAACTTTGCGACTTCTGGAGGACCCTGGAAAACAAGATGGGTCAGTAGAGTGGAAGTGCTTTCGAGATAGATTAATACCGATGTCAGATGGTTTCTTGATTTCATAACTTTGGCAGTTATGCTTGTGATGTACTTACATAAAATTCCTGTGCTTATAATTTTGAGGAAGTAATATAAAAACTTAAAGTTCAACATACACCATTATGGACAAAACACACCTTGGATAGCCACATGATCTCAGCGTTCTAAGTGAAATAACAAGACATTCCGTTTGTAAACTTGGGCACATGTAAACCAGTGCAAAAAGCCCAGAGGACGTTTCTTATCATCAGACGATGATCTCAATGTGATTAGTATAGGTAGAATTCGGGTACCGGAAGATGCCCTATTCACAGCATAACTATTGTTTCGTCTCTCCTCGTTATATCATATTTGAGCCCAAGATAGATGGACTGGACTTCAAGTCAGGCTCGATTCTCGAAGAACCGGAGCCGAGGTAATTTAAAGTGAGCCGGAAACTGACCTGAGATGTTCTCAAGATTGGCGCTACTTATTTTTTCCTAATGTCTGAGCGAGGATGATTGATACAGGGTATGATATTCAGAAGCTGCAAGGAGAAAAGTTCCAAGATAAGGACAATACCAAATGAACCGAAGGTAACTGATGACGTCGCTTACAATATTGATAATTGAGCGTACTCCTGTTGCGTAGGTAACGTAGTTTGATTGTTGAACGTTGATAGACGTTGATCTCCCATCAAGAAAGAGTACCCTGTTAAGCCAAGGTGTTGACATTGTTGAAATAAAGGCTCAAGTGTAGGTTCTCAAATCGCGGCTGGCTTTGGTTAAAAACGCACAAGCGCTCAAAATTTCCGGATGTGTCAGCTGGGCGCTGTTTCAAAATTTGAACGACCGCGGTATTCTGTCTTCTTGGCTTTTCGGATGTTCAGGATGTTCGCTTTCTTGCATGTTAAACACTGAAAATCTTCAGACTTCTTGGGTCACTACTAGTACTGATTATGATCATGTGGATTGTATTCTCACTAACCTCTAAATATCTTAGGATTTGCTGGGATCACCAACGTTCAACTACCACTTATGTAACCGAATGCAAGTTTGAACGCAGTTGACGAACTTCAAGGGTATCGGTAGACCTGCAATATATCGCGCGCTTGAGAAAACAGCGCACTTTGCCATGTGGTATTATCATCTACATATGCCGCGTCGTCCGAGGCAGATCCAATCATCGCAAGCTCTTACACATCTGAACAATATTTCTCGCAAATAATTCCGGCCTATTCCAGAATCACCAAATATTAACCCATGTCGCGCACGATGTGCACTTGCATACGTTCCTCTCTCCGATCCAGCCAAAGCTGAGGTTTGAGAATAAACGACTGTTAGCTAGGAGAAAGTTTGATTATTGTGGAGACAAACGCACTAAGTAAGCCCAATGATTCCGATTCTTCCGCAAAACCATGCCTTTTGCATAGCCTGACACAATTATGTTCTAATAAATCTAATTTTGTAGATACCTACAATACTACTGAACATTAATCTCGACCGAGTAGCGACGTCACACAGCCCTCTGCTGCGCCATTCCTCGTATTTCCCTAGATCAATTCAGCAAGTTGCGGGCTCGGTGCACCTCGGGCGCCATATTTAGCTTCCATCTATCAATTGAGTCTCGATCATCAATTCATGAACTGTGTGTCATCCATTGAATATCCTGAGAATTTTTACCCATGTGGATTATAGAACCGTTGTTGATTCAGATCTCCCAATTGACACTATAGGTCTTAAGAAAACTGAGTTTTTCTCAGGATCTGTACCAGATTTTATATTGTCAAATAAAATATCAACTTGAAACGAAGTGGAACCTTTGAGAAGCTCAAGTTTCATACGTGGACTCACTGACATGCCAGTTGTTTTTGGCAACACATTGCCAAAACACCCGGACAAGATATCAATCTTATAAGGAACTTACCCTTAATTCTAGTATGTCATTCCTTCGTCAAGACCGGCAAGCGCTTGATCTAAATGGTGTTTTTGAGCCAACATCGCTACCATCACCTATACGGATGCAGAGAGGTACCATGATTACCCACCAAAGAGGGTCATTAATATAATAGGCTTAGACTGCCGAACGGAATGGCATCCTCTACGCAAGCAAGGTGATGACGGATGAGAACGTCATTCGGTATTAGGTTTGACACGCTTCGTGATATATATCTTATATCTCAATATGCGAGGGATTGCAATCAACTGAAGCTCGATCTCTCACAACTTGACCTCTTGTGGGCACATCGGTTGGGTAACGACGGAACCAACGACGAGCATCAATTTTTTTGGCCATCGTTTTTTTTTTCATACCTTCATATAATCCGTTATCCACGTTTGATACTTTGCTCATCATGTTCGCGTCGAGTATACTACAAGCACTATTTCCTCCATCGTTGTTGAACACAAGGTATTTGAGCGGTATGTTCTGTGAAACGTTATCTACTTAGAACTCACTTTGTTTTTTCTTAAGCTGCCGGTTTGACCATTTTAGTCTACGATCACTTGCTATTATTGGGTCAAGAGGTAACCGTTTTCTACTTTCTACAGCCCAAGATACGCTCTCAGCTAATACTTAAGTGAATTAACAGGTCCAATATATCTGGGTCGCGAAGTCTTCTTGGTTCAAATGGTTATTCTTCTACAACCACTACAGCATTCCCGTATTTTTAATTGTGAACTCTCTGGGTAATTAAACTCTCTCGCTGCATGCAATCGACTTATCAGAGTCCAGCGCTAGGTCCATATCCGGGTAATCTGTCAACACAGGTAAGGTGGAATTTCTTCGAAAATGAGCACAACTCATTTTCATACTTGATTTTCATATTCAGTTGTGAGCCAACCATGTCATCCGTCACATTTAAGAACGTTCCGTTCCTCATACTGCCTATATATTTTCAAAAAAAGCTGCAAACATTGGCTTACTACCTCTGCAATTCTGATTATTTCTTCCATGTGTATCATAAACAGTGAGTGGCAGTAGTTTTGACAAAATTCATTTGATTTTCATCGCGATCCCTGAATCACATTACTAGTTTTCGTGGCTCAACGGATATATGTTCTCTGGGGTTTCAATAAATCAGTATTAAATCTGGTTTCCTTCGGTATTGTAACGGCCTACGCAGGGTCCTTCATCGTCACTGCGATTGGTGAGTTTGGAATTAATAGGCAATTATCTGGGAGTCGCTGATGATAAGAATTCAGGACTCGCTCAGTCATACCGTATGTTTGTCGCGTTCAACAATGACATACTACAAGTGCTCAAACATTCAAGCTTTTATTGTATATAATCCAGCCCTAAGAACGTGCACAACATCACGAATAACCAAACTGCTCGCTGTAGGATTTGGTATTCCCGTGCGTATTCGAATTTTCAACCTATTTGTTTCCACCTCAAAAAGAGATTAAATGAAATTCATAGTTGTTTCTGGAGCTGATAAACTTCGCCTTGTTATGCTACAATGCACTGCATCGTCCGCGACATCTACATACGAACATAGTCAAACAGCTCTATTTTGATGGCGTTGTCTATTTTTGGGTAACTTAATTATCATTTCTAGGAAGTACTCCACATTGACTTCATGACTCCATTCGTTTAGGTCGTGACAAGTACGTTTAATTGATGTTTTTTCCACAGTTTCTTAAAGATGTAGTCTTACGGGTGGTAAACATCGCTGCGGTGGCTGGAGCATTCACGGTGAGTAGTATTCGACTTATCAAAGTCCAACATACTGAGTAGGTATAACCTATAGCAAGAAAACACACTTTTATTTGCTTTGTATGTTTCGTTTCTCTTCCATCCACCAGGAAGTTAATCTATTATGGTACAGCTTTTTGTGGGCAATGGTTCCTACCATTGTCCATAGAATGATACTGACTTTGAACGATAATCTCGGGGAAGGAAACAACGTGAACGGAGTCAAGTATTTGCGAAGATCATGGTTTTCACCCAACTCGAATCGCAAAGTCCTTGGTAATACTCCGGGTTCAAATTTCAATGTCGTTCATGAAGAAACTGTCAGCGTAACATCGGACTCGGTTTTTTGAAACGGTCCATGAGCACAAAAGCCACGTGATACATTTATTTTTTCCTCAGTCGGCGCGTTGTAGATATTGACGAGATGAATGAGTATAAATCATGTCTTATTTCGATAAAGTAGAATCCGAAGAGCAAGTGCCAACTATTGCGGTTCGTAGACAACGTGTCAGTAGAGTCATAATAGACTTGGTGTATTGTGTGACGAAACTCGGAAACTCCCGGTGAAGATTCGTCAGCGTGACGCAAGGAGTCGGGCGAGTGATGGGTATCGCATTTCTTGCGACCATCATACACAGAATCACGCGCTTTACTCATTCTCTACTCTAAAGTACATTTTCCTATCTTGATACTTATCCTGTACATTCTCCCTTTACGGACTCTTAATTTTCCCGTAGGCCGCCCTCTTCAACGTATGTTGTCGCCGTATACCTGATCATTTGTTTGATCAACACTAGTTGAATACTAGCAGCTTTACAAATGTTCTGAGGAAGACTTGGATCGTATACAATTCCAGAAGGAAAACAGATGAAATTAGCGTTGGCGGAACTCAGTTCATACGGCTGCAAACTTTTTGTCTAAAAACGTTTGGTACAACAGGGGACCATGGCTAATATCTACTATCATCTTGCTATCAATCACAAATATATCAGCAATCTAAGGCAAATCGCGCATCCAAGATCTATTTATTAGTGTGAATCAGCTTCAGTCACTTATATCGCAACTCGGAATCTCATTTGATGAACATCAATCGTTATGCTGACTTCTTGTATGTACTGCTTTTGTCAGCTTCAAAATTCACTTTCGAAACATTTTATAAGCTTTTTCCTTAGAGCCACCTCCGATCTTCACCAGGAAACAAACAAACCTAACAAATACACTACCCTTGGTCGCGTAGAGTTCCCGTTCATGCCTTATTGCTCAGTTCTTAATCGAGATCACTTGCGTTCAAGTCGCCTTACTATCGAGTCTCCTAAAGAGCTGAGCCCTGACGGGACTTGAGCTAACATATGAGCGCAGGCACCATCATGTCATATATCTTTTATTTTTATCCATGACTTTTTTTGGGCGATCATCTTATCGTCCTGTGCTTTCGAAGCATACCGCCTATCTATCTCGAACTTTCGTGATGCCTCTTGAGCGCAGATACATAAACCCAGTTCCGCAAGCTTTACAAAAGGATCTGGCGGAACTACCTGGCATAATAATAACTGTTCGAACCTGAGCAATCCAATCCAATCTTTCGATCTCCTCCTTTGACTTCTGACCCTGCGGCATGTTCTTCTTTCATTCATATACCAGAACCGCTAAATTTACCATTTTTTTGGGCTTCATGAGACCGGCGCTGTTTTCCGTGCTAAAAAAATAGCTCACGAAGGAATTATATCTGTTACTGAGACGGCCTTGATCTTGGGCCCTTTGTCGGGAACTGCCGGTAGATCGTAATCACAACGGTGGGCTGCAGCTTCAATGCTGCTTCATAGCCGATATTTCGTGCTTTACCATGTCCGTGCTTCTTCTGAGTCCTTCCAAAATTATAGCATTAAAAAGGATGCACGAAAAGACACTTATAGGGCCCTCAGTGTCGACGTTATTCGACACTTATACCTAAAACTTAGAACTCTCGGGAGGACATTGTAGGGCGGTCAATAAAGTTGTCGGGCTGAAATGCCCGATCTCAGAAACTTCTAGCGCTGGCGTCAGCATCAAGTTACAACAGGTTGCAATGGACGGTCTTGAGTTGACATGGGTAATGTGAATTTCTTGCGCAGCGTAAGCATCATGTTTAATGATGGGATTGGAAGAAACCGTCGTGAGCCGACAGATCTGGGCTCCTCTTTTCACGAAGCAGCACTGGCAGCGCGCAAACGAAAAGATGACGAATAGGAACATCAATCAATACATATTATTATGATCTTGATCAGGCCCAACTCGCTGCTACTAATCCATCCATCTGGTCTGTAATACCCGAAAGGTTAATATTCGGCGTTTTGTTGAGGATCGGTTTTTCACAATTTAAACCAGCATGAGCCCTCTGCAGGTTTATCGATTTGGCTACGCCACGAGCAACGACTCTCGTTTTCTTCACAATCGTTTTCTATTCCTGCGGTCATTACTTTATTTATCATGTCCATCCTTAAAATATCGCTCCCACCATCTTTGTATGATACGAGATATCTAAGCGGTACGCGAGCTTTCTTTCTGTAGAGTTATCTTCTTTGTTCAAGCTCGATATTTTTTTCAGCTGCGGGTTTGACCATATTAGTGTATGATCATGTGTTGTTATTGAGCCATGAGGTAACCTTCTTCATATTTCAATAAAGGGACTTCACAGCTTATGAGGCAAAAGGTTCAATATATCTGGAAAGCGAAATCTTCTTGGTTCAAATGGTTATTTCTCTACAATCACTATACCGTTCCCGCGTATCTCATCATCAACGCTCTAGGTAATAGCAATATATTTTTCTCCGAATTGATAAATTGATTGATTATAATATAGCACTTGGACCATACCCGGGTAATTTGACGACGGAGGTAAAGTGTTTTTTTTAAATGACCCATTTCAATGTCTCAGCTATTGTTCGAATTTAGTTGTGAGTGATTGATGCCTCCATTTTGACTCGACCCTTCCTTATATATCAACAGCTGCAGAAACTGGTTGACCGCTGTTTCAATGCTCATTATATCCTCTATAAGCATTGTCAATGGTGAGTATTCGAGCGTTGTTCAATGTTTTACTATGTCATTTCTATTTGTTCACCAGTATTCGTGGCCCAAAGAATATATATACTTTGGAGTTTCAATAAAGCGGTATTGAAACTCGTGACTTTCGGTATTTTATCAGCCTATACAGGTTCTTTTGTAGTCAGTGCAATTGGTGAGCCCCTAAAATGTCTACCTAACGCTAAGAAGCTTAAGTTGCTAACGAGAACATCAGGAATAGCTCAGACACGCCGTAAGTTCGTGGTCTTAGTCGTAAACCGTAAAATACACGAGTGCTTAAACAGCATCCAAGCTTACATAGCATATAATACATTGCTGAAAACGTGCACAACACTTCGGATAACAAAACTGCTCGCTATAGGACTGGGTATTCCCGTGCGTATTATGAATTTATGATTCTTTTTTTCTTCGTCAAATGTTCAATCGATATTACAGTTATTTTTGGAGTTGCTAAACTTCTTCCTGTTATGCCTCAACGCGTTGCATCGTCCAAGGCATTTACATATGCACATAATTAAACAACTTTATTTCGATAACGTTGTTTATTTCTGGGTAAAATATGTCAGCGTGTGAATATTTTGCGAAAATCTTATATATCTCCTGCAACTCCATCTAGGTCGTAACGAGTACGTTTATCCTCAAAGTTCCTATACTTTGTTCTAAACAGTCTTTTACTAAACAGTTCTGCGTGTGATAAACATAGCTGCCGTGGCTGGTGCATTTACGGTGGGTAGCTTAGTGAACCTAAACTTGTCAAGTTCACCAAAGTAAATATTATATCCTACAGCAAGAAAATACGCTTCTATTTGCGTTGTGAGTTCAATCTCTTTTCAGCTCCGAATCTACCATCATACATATATGTATTTTATGACGCAGCTTCTTGTGGGCAATGGTTCCAACTATCGTTCACAGGATGATCCTGACTCTGAACGATCATACCGGGAAGGAAAATGACCTCAATGGAACAGACACTTTGGCAGGATCCTGGTTCTCTCCGCATTCAATTGTCCTTCGAACTTTCGCGAACGGTAATTCAAGCGATACAGTCGTTGACGAGACACACAACTTCAAAGACGCGGCATTTTAATTGAGGTTTTAGGGTTTGTGTATTGTTCTCGTTAAATTGTATGGCTATTAGAGTGAAAAATGATTGATTCATATATTGTGGTAAATGGTTAAAGCGAGCTCAGTTCCCTTCAACGATCTCGACGCTGATGTCCACTATCGAAGCTTATCGTACAATCAGCTAAAAAACCATCACTGCATATGATACGTTACGGAATCATAGGAATAACAGGGGAATTGGGGTGCTTCATAAGATTGTGACTGGAATAAAAATGTCGTCCATACTACAGAATTGTAAACTCCCCCATCCAATCCATCCTCAGGCTCTTCGTCGGGAACGCCTCTTGTGATGATTAATCGGTTGACTAAAGTTGATATAGTGGCCCAAATAAAGCTTAATATACGAGGCAAGATTGATTATCAGTATCTCATAATGAGAAGTCTGTGTAAGCTTACAAAGCGCCTAGTTGCGTAAACTGAACCTATTTGGGTTGTATGTTGTTATTCCTGTGTAAGGTATATTTTCATGCAAGACTTACACCACCGAGAATAATCGATAGGATATTGAATAACCTTAGACCTAAGTGCCATTCAGTATGTTCTCATGACATTACAACCACGTAGTATTTACTCAGCAATAACTAGTTTCTCTCATCAGTCTGAACGATCTGGCGAAATATATGGATCGCTTACCATGAAATAAATTAGACCGTCAGTTATTAATTGGCGTATTAAAAAAGAATCAACACCACGTGGTCTGTCGAAGGCATTATAGCACGCTAACAGGAATACCAGCACATCAAGAAGAATCTAGATACGATTCAAAAGTTAATAGCAAAAATTTGATCGGATAGCATTAAACAGCTACTGGGACGCCATAAGTCATGACCAGGAACCTAGGTTTCTCCATGATCAAACAACTATTAAGTATCGGTGAAAATTCAATCTTGGCTATAAAAGACCTTGTGTGAGAATATAGGAGCAAAACCCGGCTTGATTATTTACTCTCGACTTGCAAAGATGTCAATATGACAGATATATATGTAACCGTATAAATAGCTTTGATATGAAAAATGAGCCAGGAAAAGGAAGTATTTTTTCGAAAGGGTAAGAGGACCTACAGATGAATGAATAAATGAAAATTCTCTTGATTGTTTGGTTGTTCCCGGATAGGAAATAAATTCGATGAGCGACGAAAACTATGGATTATGTGAGTTAGATCAACTGCCTAATTCAGAATAATACATACAGTTTGCGATAGCAAGAGATGTGACACCTAAAGCGGCCATGAACGGATACCATAGGCCACAACTAATCGGAGCCTTCCTGAAGATGCGGAAGTTTATATAATAGAATGAACTCACAACTAGGCCAAATGTTAGTACGAAATACATAAGAAAACGTCAGATACGGCCTACTGTAGAGGTCAGACGTGATCCCGAGAGCTACAATGACAGTTCATATCGGTGTCCCGGGTGCATCGATTTACACAACTCACTGTGTGTGTTGAAAACAAATGGTATAAGTATAAGATAACGGTTTATCAAGAAAAGGACTTTGTAAATCGACAATTTCGCAGACCATATTAGCGTGATCTAATGATGAATGGTAAATTAAGACTTTGTCAGTGAGATTCTAGGCGTTATTTAGAAAGTTCAAGCCTGCCTCGCCAGGGAGTAAAAGGATGAGATCATAAAATAGAAGGACGGTGCCCGCGACTGCAAAGCAAAATCATTGGTTAAGAGGCGATATGTACGAGGCACGAGTAAACAGACCACTGAGATATCGAGTAGCATTCAGTCCAGCGAGTGCCTCAGACTCTAAAAACTGTTGTTGTGAAGCATTAACGTCGCTCGCGAAGTTAAAATACGACATCAATGGGGTAGTGGGGAAATAAAAGTTGAGGTATAAGAGAGAAGAGGAAGAAAGAAGCGAAAAAGAAATCTCCTTCCATGTCTGATGGGAATATCATGTTAATTATGAATCGGGAAATGAATACGCAGGTTTGATTAGCTCCAGCATTGACAGCACTAACTGAATGGGGAAGCTGTCATCAATATGGTACTGTGTACATAAGTGGATGGAGCAGTCTTCCAGACTTGGAGAAACGTTACGGTTCAAACTACGAAAAAAATCAATCAGTATCAAAGCATGTCATGATCCTAAATCAGGCCTGAAATCCAAACACGACAATATATAGTTCCAAAAGATATGAATTGATGTGATCATGACCGTACTCTAATGACCAGATATAAACAAAAAGCTCTCGAGACAGACATTGCAACAAAATGAAACCTTCTTCCTACATATGTAGCACAATTGTAAGCAATGGGGAACAAGCAGCGTGAGATGCAGGATTGATCCTTGATGTTACAAAGCGATATGGCTACGCAGGGTGAGTAGTGATTGGTGACGAGTGGTGACCGAATTCAGCTATTGATTGCAGGCAATCACCCTTGGAAAAGGGTTTGACGACACACTATTACTACTTGTGTGGAGTGTCAGTTGCCGCGGCGAAATCAGAGTCCTTTTCTGCGGATGCTGACGCAGGCTGTCCAATGATCTGAGTCCTTATTCGACTGGGATCGTCGCGCCTAAAGAGTTGTAAGGTGATGGAAACAGCAATAGGAAATAATATAAGACTTCACCAAGTCCTCCAGTGCTCGAATTGCATGTCATGTAATCGTTGTCTCCATGCTTCTGTACCTATTTCCTTCCTGAAAGAAGCATGCTGTAACAGCTCCAGATGATGCAACGCGTGTGGATATCTAGAGAAAAGGTGAGCGTTCATAAGACAATTCCAACAAATGAATGATAGAAGTACAATATAAAGCGCGCATATTCTTTTTCTTTCCAATACTGGAGGTAATTGAGGTAGTTGATGAACGCCGGCTGAGAAAGAATGTTTTGCTGTGCCAACGTATTGAGATAGAATGGATTAGCAAGTGCTTGAACGAATTCTAGTTCAAGCTCAAATCGCGCTCTGTTTGCACCCCTGGCATCTAATGCTACCTGAGGTATTTCATGTTGTGAGGAATCCATGATGATGTTGGTGGAGGAAACACACGCGCTGACTCAGCGTGATGACCAACTATGCTTACGGTATATGGGCGCTTTCGCCTCGTCTCCGCGTAACGCGCCCCGTTGACAAGTCTACTGGTAACTATAATGATTGTTCAAGCTCATTAAAATCTCAATCACGATTAGTATATCTCTTGCAAGTCAAAAGCCGAATTGAATCAGAAGAGCCCTTAATGATCGGTGGCCGGAACTCAATACTGTCATGGATTCATTTGATGTCCTACAGGTAGGTAGCCAATTGCCTTTGACTTTGGCCGGGTAATCACCAAAGAACATCGATGCTCCACACATGTTTCTCGTAAGAATGTCAACCTTCTTCACGTTTGGATGTAGTTTTCATGACGGTAACGATGATTGGACAGCTTTCGGGTTCCTTGACGCGCAGTATGGCCCTAAACATCTCATCTCATCTCACTTCAACCCCTAATTCCTAATTCAGATCAAACCTCGTGTTCGTCCTCCACGCAGAAACGCTCAGAAGTCAGAATCCGGATCTTCAACCAACGAGAACTGCGAAATCTAACACGCCGTCAGTGGTCCCAAATTCAAGAAAACTCCTGAGTAGAAGAGGCCGTGGGTATTAGTCACGTCCGAACATTCAGTTTGAGTACCAGCTGGGTAGCACAGACGTCTGCCTGGGAAGATGAAATGCATTCGAATATCACTTGTTACACCCCCTGATCTCTTGATGCAACTCTTATCTGTAGCTCTGAACTGTGCTACGACTACTTCAGTCCTCTGGTCCTCTGAGACTGAATATACGAGTCTGATACTCATATAACCTATTCACTGTTAATGTTCAATTCTATTATGCAATCAGCTGCTCTATTTCTCGAATCCTTTCTCGCAACAAAGTATTTGACCGGTAAGCATACATTTGTGACCGGATTCCTGAAGTTCTCTGAAATCTTTTATTTAGCAGCCAGTTTGACCATTTTGATCTATGATCATCTGCTGTTGTTGGGTCGAGAGGTTAAATCTTCCCTCATTATGATTCGCGTGACGCTGATATGTGAACAGATTAAATGTATTTGGGAGGCTGATTCTTCTTGGTTCAAGTGGTTATTCCTTTACAACCATTATAGCGTTCCTATATATAACATCATAAGCGGTCTGGGTATCATCGTCCATCTTTCATATGATTTCTAAAGCTTATCATCATGAAGCACTGGGTCTACTTCCGGGAAACTTCTCTCCACAACCTGAGGTGACGTGAATCTTCTACTGAAATTCATGTGACATACTAAAATTGCATTATCTAGTTGTGAGTTATTCTACTACCATTCGTCTCGTTCAATTCATCGTATCCAAAAAAAGTTGTAAAAGATGGCTTGCGGTCACTCCAATATTACCCATCTCCTCACTGGCTATTGTGAATAGTAAGCATCCTATCAATTCAATTCAATGTTTTCTTCACTCATCTTATAAAAGTTTTCGTGGCTCAACGAATATACATACTGTGGGGTTTGAACAAAAAGGTGCTGAAACTGGTATGCTTCAGCGTCATAGTAACCTATGCCTTTTGCTTTATTCTATCTGTAATTGGTAAGTGTCAAAACCACAAAACCACATGTTGAGATATCATAACTGAGCATGTCAGGGGTCGTTCAATCATCTCGTAAGTAAATGAGCTCGGCGATGAATTTATCTATGTGTTTCCTGAGTGCTCAACAAAGGTTACATCGTGTATGATCCAATTTTGAAAACGTGCGTGCCGCAACGGATATCTGAACTTATAACAATAGGATTTGGCTTTCCTGTGCGTGTTACAGCAGCAAAAGTAATTTTGTGAAATTCTTACAAGGCAGCAGTTGGTTCTGGAGCTGATGAACTTTATTCTGCTATGCTGTAATGCACTGCATCGACCCCGGCATCTGCAAACATACATCATCAAACAACTCTATTTAGATGGTGTACTGTACTTTATGGTAAGGAAACGTTCTTTAATGCTATTGAGCTCACATGGCTTACGCTGTGTCTATCTATCGTTCAGGGAATAACAGGTACGCCTCGGATTTTAAAACTGTGATGACGATCTGAGGAAACATATTACGTCTAGTTTTGCGGGTAGCGAATGTTTTAGCACTGTCTGGTGCACTCTCGGTAAGTTTCAACCCCCAAGACCCGTCAAACGAACTCGAACTGATCGTCGCATCGTGCGATGCATGGTTCCCAGCAAGAAAACAGGCTTCTGTTTCCTTTGTGAGTTCAGTGTTCAGTACTTGTTTTCCCGAATAACAACCGATAATTCATTACACAGTCTCTTATGGTCCATGATTCCAGTCATTGTTCATAGAATGATTCTGACTCTGAACGACAACCTTGATGCTGAGTCCAACGAAAACAAAATCGCGGCCGAGTACTACTCAGGACTATATGTCAAAGGCGTGTGGTTTTCGCCGAGCATAAATCCAAATCCGATCCATCTTCGCACTGGGTCCGCTGATAGCTCCCACTTTGGCGTCCTTGAAGAAACGTACATCGTCTCAGATCTAAGGTTCTGAAAGATCGCGCTGTATCATTATCATTTCCAATTTGAATGATGGTCGTAATTTCATCCTTAAAATTATTATAGTGCGCGTGTCTGTTGGATAGATTCAATTATGAAGACCTTGTAGTACTACAAATTTGAACAAACATCAACCAATGATATAGTAATATTTATATCAATCAAGTACTACATTGCACCGATGAAACATCACTACCATGAATCTTCATCCATTTTACCCTCTTTGATCTTTTCTAGCCGCTCAGTCATCTTTTGTTTTGCAGTTGCAGTTGCCGCATCCAACTGACCCGCTTGGGCCAATCCAAGTAGCAGGGAATGGATAAAACCAACATGGTTGTGCCGTCGTAGACTATTCTCAAACTTGAAGGGAAAATGCCGGAATTAGTTATAAATTTAAATCAGAAAGAGAAAATCAATCACCGCCCAACGAGTTCTCTTTTCGTTCTCTATTGCAATTTTTTCTGAGACTTGGGCTTCAAGGTACGTAGCACCATTAGCGTGATGAGTTGCCAACTCTGCCTGAAGAGCGGGTATCGGATCCGCGTGAAGAGCTTGGAGATTGAAGTGAATCTAGATATTTATATATGGCATGTGAATGTATAGAAATGCATTTTGAAAAACAAACAGACCGAGCCTGCTGGATAAGTCGCTATTCGACTATTAATGACATCCCTGATATGTCGTCAATCATACTGAACGTCATGAAACAAAAAGGAAAGATCGTACCGAGCTTTAGCCAACCACCCTTCTCCAACTTCGGAAAATGAACCATGGTTGACAGCTGATGGTTTTAAGCCATCTAACTCATATAATCTGCCAGCCAATGGAAGATAGACAACAAAGTGGTATGCATCTTCTGCAGTTTTCGGTAAGCCTAGTCCATCTAGGGATACAGCAGATGGGGGCGAAAGTGAATTATGTGCTTCTCGTAAGAAATCAGAAGATGTTATTGTTAAGCCCGTTGTCTAATGAAATGAGAATCATAATCCAAATATGAGAATATTTGCAGAAATACCTGAGGATCCATCCCAGCTGTGAAAGCAATTAAATCTGTTAATTCCTTGCCCATTGGTATACTGGGTATATTGCAAAGTCCGTTTAATACAGCGAGGGTTGCGCAAGCGTTATTGACGACCTAAAAGGGCTGCGTTGGTCAGGAATCAAATGCTCTCTGCATCAGAACGTACTTGATGAGCGAAAAAGCCTGGGAATTCTTCGTCAAATGTTCCTTGAGCACCGCCTTTTTCGTCCGTGTTAGCTACCCACTTGAACAAGAATATCAGGGCGTAAACCGGCTGCATCGTCGCGAGTGTTTCGGAATCCAATGAGTATAAATCATCTACTTGTAATGGAACACCCAATTTGCGCAAAAGCTCGCTACATAACGTGTTTTTTCTTTCACTGCATATGGAAAGCCTCGCATTCAGTACGTACGTGAAGACACCTGGATCCGACTCTAAGTGCGCAGTGATGAGTTTATACTTCGGAAATGATGAAATGATCAAACCTGTTAGCTGCCAACCCGAAGAATCGTCGTCGCCGCTCATTTTCACAACAGAAATCAAAGGAATGTAATTTTGACTGTTGACGAACCTGGACGCGTCACGCCTTTGAGAACGTCACGCATCACAGTATGTCACATATTTGAAAACCTCTATTTTTAACACTTAGCGGTCTTCGTGTTGTTCGTCGTTCGTCGCCAAATTATTCAATGCTCAGTGACACCTTTACCAAGATTTTTCGCTCAGTCAGTCTTATAGAAAAAAGAAAAAACCATATATATATATATATTGATCTCATATTCTGCTTAGTCCTAAAAACAACACAATTATGCAACTCTCTTTCAGGTACCCCCCGCATCAGGACTCATCGTCGAAATCATCGATACCTAGTCATGCACTCTATGACAATTAACGATGGGTTCCCGTGGAATTACCGAACTGTGTCAGGCTTCAATGTAATCGATTGCCTCTTATAACCTGGGAGGTAACGTTGATAGCGATGCCCACCGCTGATCGTGGTCCAGCAGACCTAGCTGCACGAGAAAAATGTCTACCAATTGCCGATCTTAATCCAGGTGCTCTTGAGTTTTCATCCTTTTCAAATTGACATTGACGCTTTGGAGACAGAGGTTGTTTGTCCATGTCATCTTCTTGATACTTCCTTTTTGGTGTGTTAGACAAGGGCTGAAGAACTAGCGTAGCACCGGCAGTTTGAGGGCGATTCGAATTCTCCGCTATATTTATGCAATCTGGTGTCAGAGACACGTTAATCTGGGATGTCTCAGCAGACGATTGCACAGCGATGTCGACGATATTATGAGAATCACTCCCACTCAAGTCGATATTCACGCTGGTGCCAGTGGGTGACTCTGAAGAATCACCAAGTACCGATGCCATCTTCACCACGATGGTCTATATAACAGCAGTATCGGTAAGTCAAAGGGTCTGTAATTAAGCTAAAATACGCACTGTTGACTTTGAATCAATAGTTTCCGCGTTCCACTCGGTACTAGCGTCATATTCATATTCCCGATTGGTAGACACTGGGGAGCTAAATTCACCCCAGGCATCCTTGTCATCACAATCATCCAAAGTGTCAGACTTGCTTTCATCTACGTTGCAGTCCGTTGACTGAAGCTTAGTCTAATGATGAGTCAGCGAGCTACCATTGAAAACCACACGATGTTACGCACAGAGTCGCCTAAATTATCAGCACCGGAAGACGGCGTTGGATCCGCTTCAACATCCTGTCTTTGAATGATCATCTCTGAAGGTGATTCAAAGGTTTCTACCTCAACTTCATTGACAGTAAGGGCTATGTTTTCCTTTGGTTTGTTTAAAGAGATTTCGGCCGAAATGGTAAGCTAGTGTGATATGCATCAGGGAAATTCAGTCGCCTAATGAAATAATCATCGAATAAGTACGTACTGCTGTTTCCTCCTGTTCTACTTCTTCCCCGCACTAATTATTTCGTCTTTTTGAACGTCCTCCTTTAGGTCATTTACAAGCGATTCGGCTACCTCGTTACTCTTCGGGATGAAGTCTCCGTCTGGCAATGATGGCGAGACCGCTTCTGACTGCAAGGGAGTTTCGGCTGACGAAGAAATTGGATTGAAAGTCATTTTTCTTGAGGTATGTGTGTTGCGTTGTGAGAATGTAGCTGGAACACTTAGAGTGCGTGGAAAGAGCTAGCGTGAGGTTACAATTGTTAGTCCCCTTCTTAAATGCCCAAGTCTGAGCTTGGACTGTTGGACCTTTTGTGAACGGACGGATATGTGGACGAAATAGACCTCAGGAGAACGATAATGACGCGAAATTTTACGTCCAATGTATTCCAATCAAGCATAGATCCGCAATGGCGATATCGGTGAGCCGGAGTTTTGCCATTGCTTCTCACATTCATAAAATATCTCATCGCTTCAGCTGTCAAGGGTTATATACAAGTTCTGTTTCAAATGACGCCTCCATCATTTACGGTGAGATTTGACAACCTTGTTTAAGACCTTCCTTCAACTTTCCCCCGTAGGATAATGAACGGCGTCTGACGAACGGAAGATTCCACGGGCTTAATGTTGACATAGACCATTGTCGCTTCTGTTTGAAAACAAAAAAGTAAGTACTACTAGTATTCGAAACTCGTGCAAACTAAGATCTTTCTAGGGTGCGGGGTACATCGGACGAACTCAAGCCTGCCACGTGGAAGAGGGATTTTCATTTGTTCCTGGTGCAGATTGGATTATCCCGGCGGATATGAGATCTCAGTTGATCCCATTAAGGTAAAGCCTCAAACCAAGATCATCAAATCCAAGATAATAAATTTTTGTTTTCATATTCATATCTCTGCTTTTTGGTATTCATAGTGGGCGGCCATGGGTGGCGCGTGTCAACTGAGCTATTATGTCCATCAGCGGCTCGAGAAGCTTACAACAGCCTCCTATCAATTGTATTCGCGATGCTAAATGTTTCCTGATTTCCACACGCTCCCCACATCTTAACGACGCCCCTCACCTTGAACCTCTCTTTCAGGCTCCACTCCCCTCTCAGATCCGTGTTTCAGTCTCACTGGTCACCGCTTCACGAAACGAAATCCAGGACTCTATCGAGATACAAAACTCCCCGATAGCTCAATTCCAGTGCTGGGAGACCAGTTATATAATTCCCACGGAACACCTCTCATGCCAACAGTTCTCATCTCACCTGAACTCGAATTGTATTATATTTGCAATGCGCCGTCAAACGATCCTCTTCTCTTCGACCACTCAAGACCAACAATAGTCTTCCTACATGGTTTATACGTGGACTCATCTTGGTTGAGGTATCATTTCAGAGTGCGTTTCTCTTCTTTCCCTCTTATATTCATCTGAGCTGACGAAGGTTTATGTCCTCTTTCTCATGTGATACATAGGACCACCGACTGGCAGATCATTATAACCTAATAGGATTCGACGCGCGGGCGTGCGGTCTCACAAAATCGTCAATTCTCCCATCCCGAGATTCATGGGTCGATGCTTCAGACCTCGCGGTCGCCTTAGGTTTATTAGGGATTCAAAAATGCCATGTATTCGCCATACAGACTATATCAATTCACGCTGCTTACCGGTTTGCGTTACTATACCCCGACATGACTCTATCTCTTTGTCTCTGTCAACTACCTGCTGCTGTGGAGTACGTCTCAACCCCACTCGGGCTAATCTTTCTTGAGAGTCAATTCCCACGCACGTTCTGACTTCTATTCTTCAACTAGATTTGACTGGGCGCCTCAAGCATATAAAGAGCTGATAGAGGCGTTATGTTTTCCGAACGACCTGGAGACAATAGAAAGATCCCTAGTGGAAACTGGCTACTTGATGTTCTCTGGCGTACGTTATCCCAGCACATCCATTTTCATCACATTTCATTCCATTTACATTTTTTTTTGTCTGAAGGTACTTACCAGGGATCAACTTGACGAAATTTGCGCTTACTGGCATACCCATTTTCCCGCTACTAAAAGGACAAAAGTAATTCAGAACGCTTTCATGTGCATGAATGTAAATGAAACTCGTACTATGTATCAATCTTGTTCTCTGAAATCTCTCCGATTTTTAGCGGGTTCCACTCACTGATTCAATGTTTAAACGGCTGCAAACGCCAATATTAGTGCTTCAGGTAAAATCACAGATAGTCACACATGGAAATGCGGGACTGATTATCTTCATAGGGAGAAAAATACCTAATATTTCCAATATCTCAAGCAGAGGAGGAAGTCTCTAAAATGCCGCATGGCCAACTGCTCGTAATTAAAGGTAAGAAATTTTAAAAATCATACTTTTATAAAAATGCAAAAACATGTATTTAGGCGGACCTGAAGCATTCACCCTTGTACCTTCATGCGCTACCGTCGTCAACCGCGTATATTCAACATTCCTCTCCCGACTCGCACCGCATAAACCATTCAAACCGGTACCTCGCACAAAAGAGCAAACATACACACTAGGTTTGGAGCGACTATCTCAGATATTCCAAGATCCGAGTATATCCCGTCGTCCCATAGACGCTGCCAGTTTTAGCATGGTCACCCCGGAGACAGCAGCCGAATTCGCTGCCACTCTAGCCTATTTTGAGAAAGATCAAGATAAAGCTTTAACTGCCCTTGATAGTGATGGTAAACCTATAAAAAGGTAATCATCCCAAAAGAAGACATGCTTGAATGTTGAATGTGATTTCTTTTTTTAAAAAAAATTAGGGTGTCTGAAGCAAGAGATGATCGGTGGACCAACGAATTTCGAGGACGCGCGGGGAGAACGCTTAATATTGCTTTAATGTGTCAAGTTGACGGAAATGTACAAGCCTAAGTTTCGATTTATATTTGTTTTACTTGTTTTGTTCACTAGACAGCTGTGTATTTACGACTATTTATGATTTATGTGTAAGTAAAACCGCTAGGATATATATAATCTACTTAACAAACATCGAACAACGATGCATTGACGCATTGATATAACTTGTTTTTACACAGAAGTTAGCGGAGACAGGGAAATTTTGATAGAGTTAGCTGTTAGCCTCTCCTCAACACCTTGTTTTGTCTGCGGACAACAAACAAGTATCTGGGGAGAAGTACCCGCTGCTCGGCGCATAAGAGAAAACGCACAGAGGAGCTCTGCATTTTCCATTTCGAATGGATCACGGAGTTGTATGGTTACTTCACGTAGCAGAGGACAAATCCACACGTCCGTACCAGTGGACATTCCAGGCTGGTTATGATGCTCCGGCCATTGTCTCGGATCTGGGATATTCCTTGCAAACCCCTTTTTTTCGAAAGCTTTAGTTAATATATCCTGATAATTCGGCAACAACGCGGTTAGGCATAAAAAGCGTATCTCGTCTGGGCCACTATCATTAAGACGGCCGGTATCTGGTCTGACTATTAAAGACCTCAGATTCAACATTGGAGTGAAAAGTATTGGAAAGATTTCGAAGTAGAAGCAGCCCGAAGATCCGAACTCGATTTCCATGTGGGTGATACTCGAGGCGATTTTGAAGGCGTGCACGACCGAATTCCAAGCGTTCACCAAATCTAGTAGGTTTTCGTGCCAAATATAGAGAACGAAACAATTGGTGCGATTTCCATCCAATTTTTCTTGGAAAGTCAACCATACGGAGGAGGGAAAAGCTCGGATATGAAGAGATGTGAAGTGTGCTCGAGATAAAATTTGGGATACGGATGACGAAAGCTCAATGTCACTCTCGTAAGGGGAAACGACCCGCCATTGGGTACTTGGAGGTAGAGTCACATGTGCCAAAATCAAGTCTGTCAATTCGGCTCGGAAGTTCACCTGGAGTACGAGCTTCTCCAGAAGCGGCAAATGGACTTTACGGTCAGAAGGGCGTTCGAGATATGCCAATATCGTATGCTCCCATTCAACATAGACAAGAAGGTGTTTGAGGCGGGGAGATAATTCCAGGAGATCAAGAAACCGACTAAAGTTTAAGTCGAAATTCAGTGCGAGACGCAACTCCGTAAGATTATGGAACACAGGAGAGTTTAATTCTTCTAAGCGGCGGGTAAGTGAATGATGCAATCGGGTAAGCCTCGGTGCGTCTCCTAAAAATAGTTTCCTGATAACTGTGTAGTCGGATGTGAGGCCCAGCTCGTCGTCGGGATAAATGTAACAGAAAGAAAGTGTTTCTAGGTTCGGCGCGGGTTGTTGAAGTTTTGAGAGGGCCAGCTCGGCCAATTCTTCTATAGAGTCCGAAGGGGAGGGATAGGACCCCGTGTGCAAACGACAACTTGCATGCGCAATATTTTGAATCGGTGAATCTGCTGGAAGAGGGCTGACAACAGGCTCGATGTCTCATCATAACTCCGAATCGTCTCGGCTGTCATGTTTTGCGCGATGGAGAGGAACACGTTTAACAAGGAAGGCCCCGACCGACGAAGCAGCTCCATTATCCACTCGGAGTTCATCTTGGGAAACACGATACACGTCCACATCGTGGGATCCGATAAAAGAGCATATCTCCACGAACGGCAGACCTGCGAAGCGGGTACGGGAGGCGATAGAACTTCTATAGGGAAGTTGGCTTCCCCTGGCAATTCTGGTGTATAGACATAGCTATGGAACATGACCTCTTTGAAAACTTCATGAGGAAATCGTTCAAAGGCAGCCATCTTGCTGAGGGCCATTTTGGTTCTTTGTGAAACTGCGTGGAGGTCAAGAAGATTTCGCAACAAAGGCGTTAATTAGTCGGCTATGTGAAGGCGCCATCTAAATCACATCGATGGTGCCTAGTGCCTGCCCAGTGAACACCATTTGCTGCCACGTCGGCAGTCTAGCTCGAAGTCAGTTGGAGAAATTTGAACCAAGAAGAATGTTTATTTGCTAACAGAAAATTTCGCATAATAAAGTGGGAAAGGGCGACTCCTGGGCGAGATACAGATTCGGTGAGGAGGCGTCTAGAGGCATGTGACATGTGACATGTGATGCGTGTGACGGATTGGGCCAAGATATGCAGTAGTTTTTGAATGACGAAACTCTGACTAGCGAAAACTTTGAATAAACTTCCTTTGAGCTACAAATTAATTACTAGTAACAATCCTAAGTCATCTCATCCTGTAAGATATCACTTGTCGATACCGCCCAAGGTTTCGGGTCATTGACCGACACAAATACATAGCCTTGTAAAAATCCTTGAAAATAATATAAATTAAATCGAAAGTGATGCAAGTACAGCTGATTTTGAAGTAAGCCAGTCAGTCAGAATCGAGAATGATAATATCTGGGTCCGATTTCAAATCCGTTTTGAGTCGTTTTGAGTGAACAGACTTTTTAAGAGAGGTTCTCGGCCTTTTTGACCCTGTAATTTTTTCAACCTTCACCTCAGATCGCCCGTCATCTTCAGAATTTGAGTCCTCAATGATAATGGTTTCAATCGTTTTCATTATTTGCGACGCTTCCATCTTATGAGTCTTCTAAGGAATGACCTTGTAAGAAAATTCGCAAATAAATTATTATAAATTAAATACTCGCCTTACAAGGTTGTTTTGAAGGTTTTCCCTCGGTGGGCTCAACTTTCGGGAAAAGGGGTTTTTCCAAGTTCTGGTCATCCTGTGGATCGTTTGAAACGTTTTCACGACCAGCCTCGGGAGCTATAGCTTGCGCTTGAAGAATGGCTACATAAATTAGGGTCGTCATATAACTAAATCAATTTCAACAATCATAAAATAATGTAAAAACCTAGAGGTCTATAAATAAATTTGATAGTGTACCATGGTTTTGCTGGGTTCACGCGATAAGTCTTGTAGTGTTGGTGATAACGCGGTCGCTCGTTCTTAATTTCTGGTGGCTGCAATCTTGTGTATCAAAGAATGAACTTGTAATATACGTTTGAAACAGTAGAATGGGCTTACGATATACTGTGAAAGCCCACTGATTTTGTTTTTTCGGACATAGTGGATACGTCTTTGAAATCAAAAATGTTAGGCTCGCGCCTTCCTCTTCTTTTGAATTTGAGAACAGGATACAACATAAGTCTTATCATTCCGAGATTTTCAGGGACGGAAGAAAGACTCATTTGTTCGTCGTCTGTCAGCATGAAGGGGGGAAAAGCGATGTCTTAGGGTTTAGACCGACTAGTAGTTGTAAAACACATTACCAGCATAATTGATATTTGAAAAGACAAGTTTCTGTTTCCCACTTCCGGTGTGCGTATGAGACAATTTTTGGCTACCATGTCGCTCAGGTGCGAGGAAAAGCCTTTTGATGCAATCGTCGTGAAGATAATAATGGATATCCATGGCCTCAAATTGATCCTTTTGTACAACAATAGAAAATTCCTGGTTTGTTAGTAGAGAACACGACGAAAATTAGGTCAACATTTTTTCTCGTGTTCACAGAATCGCGGTTACTCACTTTGTCCACCTCCGAAGCAATATAACACGACATAACGTCATCATCATGTTCTATCTGATACTGTTTAGCTTTCTTGCCATCTATTTCGATCCAGAACTTGTAACCAGGTATTGTTAAACCAATCTCATCGGAAGAGGATTGAGCAGAACGCGACATGATCTTCAACAAGGAAGTCGGCAAGTTATCGCCACAAGTTAGACGCGCGTGACAGCATGAGGTAACGCGTAGGTTCTGGGGTTCTTCCTCACGAGGCTTCACTGCAGTGCCCGCAGCTCGCTGAGGTAAAAGTCATATATCTCGCTGTGTCGAGGCTGCAATTGCTATACATTGTGAATTTGTTCTTCAGGTTGTTATATTGGATGCCTTGTTGATATATGATACGCCTGTCTGGAATTTTGGTGCGTCTCCTGCAGCCCTGCTTCTTACCCTCGTCGCTGGACTTAGTGTACTGATCTACGTAAACACTTATATATATACAGTTCTTTCAGTGTGTAAATGACAGGAACTGAACGAATGCACAACGACTGGACCTCAAATCGAACCGTCTTCTTCAATAATAGCACGTGTCATATTTGACTATTAATAACCTTCCTCTGGGAGTGATTTGAAGACAAGGCCCAAATTCCGGTTGACCCGCTGCAGAAATTTGATCACGATGATAGACTGTTGATTTATTACCCAGGTTTATTCCCTGAATACGTGATCGGAATTGAACGTCAAGCCTCAGGAATCAGAATCCCGTCAAATGCTGCTCTCACTTAATGCGCACCTGCAAATGTATCATGACGCAACGATCTTCGTGAAGCATCAACCTTTGACGTAAATTTCCTACTGGTGATCCAACTATTCCACCTTTTGTCGACAAAACTATCAATCCCTTATCACTTCTGTTCGCCTTCACATCTCACGACTGTCGCTTGCTTTCGTCAAGTTCTCGAACCTGCACTGAGAATTTTATTGACAAATATGGGTCTTTGTCAAGCCATGTGACCAAATACGCTCGCGGGAGTCTTGCACATCTCCCACAGTTGGGGTTATGACTACACCATCGTCGTAAGAAAATACCAACATGACCTTGCCCATACAATTATGGAAAATTTTTCTGTGAAAATAAGTGTAGATAAATAGAGCTAAACTTGATTCCGCAGACTACACCAAGTACTTAATGCTGTTCAGGTCATTCGCCTTGCTGTCTATCTTCGCGTCCGTTGTGTCGAGTAAAGGTTAGCAGTGCCTAATATTGTCTAGCGTTCACTGATAAACACCCATCACTCTAGAATTTCGTCTTTCAGAGATAAAACACCTTTTCAGTTTTGGTGACTCGTGTGAGCTGACACTTGCCCGCTTCGTGCTGACATCGTCTTATGAAATTTGACCCTTTTGTTAGATACTGATACTGGATTCAACCCCAATGGGACTTTAGCTGGACCATCGTTATCCGATCCTTTAGGAAATCCAGTCTTTCCGGGCGTTACTAGCTCTGGTGGAGAAAATTGGGTTCGTAAATCGTGTCTGTTCTAGTGTATCATCAATAAAATACATAATACAACCACGGCAGGTTGGTTTTTTAATCGACACTTTCAACGTCACGAGGCTTTTTTCCTACAACTTCGCCTTCTCGGGAGCCACTTTAGATTCTTCCCTTGCTACACCATTTTCACCTACTGTTGTTTCCGTCAAGAACCAGATTCAGCAAGAATTCATACCGGGTTTAGGACAAAAACCCGCTTCAGTTCCTTGGACTTCTGAGAACTCTTTATTTGCTATATTGTGAGATCTTTCACCCCATTCTTAACTTGCTGACGATTAATCCGAGTTCAGCGACGGTATAAACGATGTATGTTCAAGCCTTTTACAGTGTGCACTAGTATAACTCCGTTTTTTAGGTTCTAAATATTGATGGTACGCAAAGCTGGTTTTTCAGATACATCTCGATGTATAGTATATATAGGAAATCCCAATCAGACGGCCGCCCAAGAACCCTTTTTCACATTGTATACTACCCTCGTGGATCAGCTATTCGAAGTCGGGGCAAGGAATTTCCGTACGTCCTTACGCATTCCGTGTATACGTTCTTTTAACGATCTTTTCTAGTATTTGTTGGCGTCCCAGCTATTGATCTGACGCCATTCGTGATTGAACAAGGCCCTAATAATCCGGCTTTGGCAAAGACATCCCTAGAGTTATGGAACAAAAATGTCCAAAACGTCGCTGCGAATTTGAAGGTACGCCTCCAGAAGGGAACAACGCTTCTGTGGAACATCGATTTTTACATCTCTCCTTTTGTTCTAGCGTGCGCATCCAGACGTAACGACCCACTTCGCCGATATGGAATCATTGTTCCGCGAACTCGATGCTCATCCACAGCTGATTGGTCTTCAAAACTCTTCGGAACTCTGGGTTAGTATTAATAGCTTCGCCTACGCGCCAATTTACTTACTGATTACACCATCGCCAGTTCAATACTCTTCATCCAGGTGGGCATTCTTTTCCGTGTCTTTTCACTGACGTCATCACATTCTTCTTTTTACAGTTCCTGCCGTACATAAAGCTATGGCTCGAACCATTTCGGATGTTTTACTATTCCACTAGCTTTATTTCCCAGTTTTGTATCAGGGTATTTTTGGTGTTATGGTATGTAAATATTACAAACGAAGCGATGTTTGGTTTGAGGAACCCAAAAATAAACTTCGCCGAAGGCGTTACCGAAGATACAACATGCCGATTGCAGCCGGAAAGTCATGGTTTTAAAACTCAGTTGACATCTCTGAAAGCTTTCTTTAATTTTCGTGACTTGATTAAGTTGATTCCTTAAATCCTTCGATATCTGTGAGATATATGAGCTCCTGTAAAGAGGTTTTATTGAGTGTTGGAACCTAGCAACAAAATTTAAGATCTCATGAACTGAATTTACACGCGGTCACCGCTGGCCGGGGAGACTGCGATCGGTGGAGGCACCCCGAGCTATGACATCGAATTATCTCTTTTGATTCTACTAGTGAAGTCCTTTGAAGAATGGTATCGCTATCAAAGCCCACAGGTTTAGATCTCTCTATTGATCAAATGTATGATTGGTGTCGCGCCAATTTTCCCAACGACCCAGCGATTTTATATCTTGACGAGAATTATTCCAAAGTAAACTCTTGCTTATTGAAGTGTTGTGTATATTCTGACTCTGAAGATCTCGCTCAAGAAAACAATTACATGGGAAGCCTTATGGAAAGCAATACTCAAGGGTTCGGAAATCATCAATCGTGAACTCCCCGAGTTACAGGAAGGAAAACCTGACGACAAGCCTATGACTCTTGGTATCCTAGCAGATACAGGTAAACGTATCCAGAACCAGGTCCATGAAATTGCGTTGAAAATATACACAGATAGCACAACCTACGTTGCTTTTATATACGCCCACTTCCGTCTGACTCATCCAGAATTTGGAAGACCCGTCGTGCCCTTCCTCATTTCCACACGGAACTCGCCACTTGGTATAGCTGATCTTATCAAGAATACTCAAACAGAAGCCATATGGGTATCTGAAGGTCCAATGAGAAACATGGCAAAGGAGGCCTTGGAGACGAACTCAGAACTTAAGGCGCGAATCCTCTCCATGCCTTCATTCAACGATTTCTATTACCCGCAAGAAGAGGCAAAGGTTGTCACCCAATACGATACTAGGCCGGTCCTAGCCGATACGCCTTTAGTGATATTACATTCATCCGGTAAGCCGACCAAACTTTCCAAATTCGAACTCGTTTGATTTCCGATTTCTATCATTAGGCTCCACCGCCTTTCCTAAACCACGAGTTCTGCGACATATTATCGCAAAAGAATGGGCGATCGACAACGGTACGATCTAAGTATTCCTATTTTATTTTCAATCTGGATGCTCAGGCTCTGTTCTTATCAAAGAGCGTCGTGAAGTTAGCTTACAAGGAGAAGTCATAGCTGTTTCTCCTCCCACATATCGTAAGAGTTTTCCCTACGTAGATCAACATGTTAAACGCAACTACATATCTATAGAGGGAATGGGTCTGCTTTCTACATTTTATCTGGTTGTAAGTGAATAATCTTCTCAAATAATAACGCTCGTCAACGGTGAAAAAAGGGTTCCAGACTGAGCATAGCTCTCAATTCACCTCATGCTTCCCCTGGTCCAATTTCATCCGACGAGTTTTTAAAGCTGGCTATGGTAACAGGAGCAAAATACATGATAACGATCCCTAAATTTATAGAGGTTCGTTCCATCACGTCCTTAGCACTACCTATGAACCAAAAAATACTGAACGCAACATATGTGAACAGGATTGGTGCGATAATCCCGAGGCCGTTGCGTATTTACAATCTATGAAGGGAGTAGTAAGTAGTAATAAGCGCCCTATTCAAGTTCACCTCACATTGACAAACTAGATTTGGGGTGGCGGTCCAATAAGCAGTGATGCTGGCAAACGTCTCTTCGATCGAGGCGTACCTTTGTACTTGATGTACGGTACTACGGAAACGGGTATTATACACAAAACTATATGTATGTCGTCCTATGCTCAATTTCTCCTCATCATATGCTGAAAGTCTTTTAATATAGCCGAGCCTATTAAAGAAGGCTATGAATGGTTTTCCTTCGGTCCGCATGCCCATATTCACCTTGTTCCTATGGATGAAAAGGATGTATTCCAAGTTATTGTAGTGGTTCGTAATATACCTTAACCCTTATCTTTGAATTTCAACTAACATCTCCCTAAGGAGAATGATGTGCATCATTTGAACGTCTACAACACAGATGTTGATGGCGTTCCGGCATGGAATACGAATGATATTATTTTGAGACATCCAACTAACCGCGAGGTTTATCGGTTTGTGGGACGGTCCGATGATCTAATTATGCTCAGCAACGGCCAAAAGGTAGGGTTTCTGACGTGTCAGGTCTAAAGCTGACAATCTAATCTTGAAAAAGACTAATCCAGGTCCATTAGGTAAATGGGTTTCCAACTTTGACATAATTCTATGAACTAATTTTATATTCAGAAAGAATTATAAAACAAAATCCTCGTGTTTATGATGTTCTTTACTTTGGACGCGGACGAGCATCAAACGGTGTTCTCATTCAGCCCAAATCGTTTGAAGAAGCGGAACAACTGGGAATCTCGGCCTTTATAGACATAATTTGGTAATTCCTAGATCCACTTTTTCAATTAAGCTGACCATTTCCATCCCACATAGGCCGAGTATCGAAGATGCCAACGCCTATGCCCCTACGCACTCGAGAATCTCAAAAGAGGTAGCTCCGGCTCATGTCATTCGTTGTAATCATTCGTTTATTTCTTCATTCATAGATGATATTGATTGCAAAACCTTCCAAACCGTTCCTGTATACATCGAAGGAAACGCCTAGGAAAGGAGTTCTGATTGACCTCTATAAAGAAGAAATAGAAGCGTTATACACAGAATCTGCCAGCTCGGTGTGAGGTTTCCATAGAGTTTGATAAGAATGAATGATTCTATTTTCTCTCATTCTTTACAAGTTTTTCTTAGCTAGTTTCGTTCAATTAAATAGCTCAGCACGGCCTCTCTAAATAGTTATCTTTATTTTAGTAACTACTTAAGTTGCCTGTATATATGCAGCATTATCTTGTGTCTTGTTATTTTCTATAGCCTGGTTCTGTATGTTCCAAACTATAATGTAAGATAGAGGGGACGCGTTTTCGGCTAGGGAAAAGGCATTAATTCTTGCAGGGACAGGAGAGGACCAGACTGAGAGACATGTCACCCTTTGTTCCCAGAGATCGGACACCTCCGGCTTGGGTGCAAAGTATTTTTGAACAATGATTCTGCTGACACCGAACTTCTGGGTCCCGGTCTTGTGTTTAAACTTCTATTTCTCCTTGTAATACAACCTGGTTCAAACCTCTATTTTTCTCACTGCGTATCAGAACCTTGGAGCGAATCATTTTTTCCCTCTATTCTGGTTCTATTCCTAAGTTCAAATCTTAATCAGTGATCTGGAGACTGGGTTTCGGCTCTGAAGCACATACGCCATCTAATGGTTGATGCTCAACTATATGAAGGGGCAGGTACATTACGATTAGAAAGCTTAATTTGGTCACTCTGCTTAGATATTACGAGTATCCGTCATGACCATAGTAGATCCAAATTTACAATGCTACTTATTGCATTGGAAAGCATGGAGTCAACTTCAAGATTTCCTCGCATCGTACGAACTTGAAGTGGTAGCTATCCGGAGTTCGGCTTCTCGCTAATTTTGCCCTATCGTCGCCTTTTCACATGCCTTTCAAATAACTATATACAAGCAGTATATAAAACATGAAACATCAATGTCATATAATCTCAAAAATTACAAGGTTACGAATTAACTATAACTGGCATGGACCAATCTTCAACCCATTCTGGAATCGCCTTTCGTGAATGTCGAAAAAACAAGTCCGATGGGTTACTCCGAATCTAAGCGGATATCTAAACGCATTCTCACGATTGCTGGCAATGAAATTGCTCTAGAACCTGTGATTATAGGAGAAACAGTATGGGGCGTAGCTGGTGATTGGCACGAACGTGATTGAATGAATGGTTTCCTGACAATTTGGTTAGGGCAAGCCAATATATCAAGGGTTACAAGGGTTTACCTTCTTGCGATGGGGTAACGATAATCCCATGTTCTGCCAGACTGAAAGCTGAAATTTGAAATCTCATTTCCTAGTTCGTGTCTTATTACTATTTACTTGCTTCTTCTAACAGCCGCATCGGCTTTGTTGCCAGTGGAGTTTTGGCCCTTTTGTTAATGGTGAGTCCGAAACCGGCGCATATCAACGACTTGATAAACATCATCTCCGAGGACCTGAGGCTTCTTAGTATTCCTTACAGCGATTGGTTGAAGCAATTAGAAGACCTCTGTGAAATTTGGCATAATGGCGGGAGATCTCCATTGAGTTTTACGACCCGAATCCCGATGAGAAAATCTGAAACTCAGCTCTAATGATTTCGAAGCAATAAGCTGGGCAGGGTTCGAAACATCCAATACCGTTCAGGCTGCACCATCCCTTAAAGAAACTCCAAAATTTGGCAGACAACTGGAAGAAGCTGAACCATAAGTACATTGTATCATGAATCTTGGCTTTAAATTGTACGGGTCTTGTGAGCATAGAGCCAAAATTAGACAAATATGGAATAATCAATCTGGTTTCACATCACGCCGCATCAACTTCTGTGTATTTTACCGGCTCACGTGAAGGTGTTTCCAGCCGATACTGACACGCTATTCGAAATTCAAACTCAATTGAGTTCGGCCTTTTTCGGCTTGCGTTCATTATAGTCCCGATCCTCTTGTCATTCCAATCACGTCACTTGGATAGACATAAACAGTCCGCGAATGAGACGTCTCTCACAAAAGTTACAGAACCCTCATCATCATTACGCGTGCGGTGTGTTTTCCCGAGATATTACAAGTTCTGCTCATTTTAAATCTGCACACAACTTTTGGCAAGAGTTTTAGTCTCCGTTGCTTGGGCGATGATATCTACTGTAATTGGGCGATAATCACGCCCAGGTGCCATTTCAATGACCAGTTTTAGTTTGAGAGATCTTTTTCTCGCAGGTAGCCCCGATTTTCGGTTCGGAGTCCGACAGCTTTCTGGTTATAAACATCATCATGATGTCTTCTGTGGTTCTCTACCCCAAGAACCCACCACATCGCTAAGGGGTTTCTGACATCGTACAACTATGGCATTAAAGACACCACCTGAATCCCTCACCATAGATCAGTTAAACGACTGGTATAGGGTGCATATGCCAGATGACCCCTACTTTTGTTATGTTAATTCCAATAGCACCAAGGTAAACATTACGGCCTCCGAATTGATATCTCAAAATAACCCTTCATTTAAGGTGTTCATATCTAGATCTACCTTTGGCAAAGCAATCTATAGGTCTATTGATATAATACGTTCCGAGATACCAGAGCATCTCAATGGAAACCCCAAGGATGATCATCTCGTTATTGCTTTTCTAGCTAATACAGGTACGTAGTCCGATTGGGAATGGCGTCGGCTGCGAAAATACTGACCAACTACTTATACGAAAGACTGGCCATCATTTGCTGCGCTTTTTTTCGGACATATTTACCTTACGCATCCCAAATCCGGTCGCCCGCTCATACCATTCTTGATCTCTCCAAGAAATTCAGCAATCGCGATAGCTCATTTACTGAAAGAGACTCGTTGCCGTTACGTATGGGCTACGGCGGGACCCATGACTGATTTAGCTGAAGAAGCGCTTGCATTCAACACGGATTTCGAAACACATCTCAGAAAATTTCCCTCTTTTAATGATCTTTATCATGTAGAACCTTTAAACCTTCCCAGTAGCCATGACGACACATTTGTTCCACAGTCTACACCAATGGCCATACTTCATTCATCGGGTATGCACTGTTTCATTCATATTGACATCATGATATATATCGTAAATTTAGGAAGTACGTCCTTTCCAAAGATACGTTACTTTACACATGAAATGTTTCTTCAATGGGCAGTAATCTTGAGTCAGGAAATTAATTTAATTCGCTACCTTTTACTAAACTATCTCCGACAGGGCACTCCGAGTCGCTCTACCAGCTTGCAGGCCAAATATTTGCGATATCTCCACCTCCATTCCGTAAGTTGATCTTCTCAAGTTACATTGCGAAATAAAAACATCGCTTTTAGACGCCATGGGCACGTTTATGACTTCCACATGTGTCGTAAGTTCTTTTTTTGCTCACACAAGGCGCCTTTTTTACATAAAGGGTCTTGTAGCGTTATAGGTTTACGCTTGCGATCAATTCGCCATATGCACCACCTGGACCAATATCTTCCGAAACTTTCCTTAAATTAGTAAGAGACACGGATGCTGGTTATATGTTGACGATACCAAGCTTCTTGGAGGTGTGCCCATTCATCTCAGTTCCAGACCCGTGACATCTAACGGCAAAATCTATTCTCAGGAATGGTCGAGGGATCCAGACGCCGTCCAGCTTTTGAAGACACGCAAAGCAATAGTACGTAACAATCCTGATTTTTGAACTTCTCTCCTTACCTTGGTTAGTTATGGGGTGGAGGCCCTATCAATTCTGAGATTGGAACACGATTGTATAATGAAGGTGTTCCCCTTCGTATGCTATACGGGGCTACAGAGTTTGGAAGTCTGAACTTCCCCTCGGTATATTTCCAGTCAAGAAAGAGCAAATGATCATGGACACTAACGAACAAATCTAGAACAAGTAATCGAAGAAGGACACGAATGGTTCCCATTTCGTGATGATAGTGATGTAGTCCTTGTACCTACGGACGAAGACGATGTTTTTCAAGTTCTCCTCAAGGTATGCTCCAACGTTCCAAGTTTTGCTAAGTGAATTTTTCTTCCGCTTTTGTTTAGAAAACAAAATCACATGATCTTGCAACATATGATACTGAAGTGGATGGGGTACCTGCCCTCGACACAAATGACCTTCTACAAAGACACCCGAAGAACCCTAAGCTCTATCGTGTTGTGGGACGTGCAGACGACCAAATCATGCTGAGCACCGGAGAGAAGGCGAGTTTTTACAACTTGTCAGAATTTTCCACTGACGTTAGTTCTAATCTTCTAGACGAATCCCGGACCCTTAGGTAAAGGACGATGAATCTTATGATCAATTCCGATGTTGATGTTTCGTATTATAAAGAGGCTATCATAAAACGAAACCCACACATTAAAGACGTCCTTATGTTTGGACGTGGTCGTCAATCTAATGGTATCTTGGTTCAGCCTACTTCTTTTGAAGAAGCGGAAAACCTCGGATTGGTAGAATTTAGAAATCTCATTTGGTCGGTTTGGTTACAAGTCTTTCTCAGCCGAATTAAATACTAACAAGTTTCAATATGTTTAGGTCCAGTGTGGAGGAAGCAAACACTTATGCTCCTGCTCATTCTCGTATACTCAAGGAGGTGTGCTGCCTGAGAATATACAAAAATAAAACACATTCCCCTGACAATCCAACATTTCCAGATGATTATAATTGCTTCCGCCTCAGAACCATTCACCTACACTCCTAAAGTGACTCTGAAGAGGGGAACTGTTCTCAAAACATATGCTGACAAGATTGAAGAGCTATACAAGGATGTCGAGAATTCGGTTCACGCTGAAATACCCGTCCCGCTTGGCTCTCATCAAGATGGTGGATGGACGGAGGACGAAAGTAAAGAATTCGTGAGAAATATTATATGTACAATTTTGAGAATTAAGGACAAGGAGATTGGGGATACGGATGATATATTTGGGTTTGGCTGTGACAGGTTAGTGATGTTTCATTCCTCGGTCGTTTCATCTGAGTCGAGCTCAAATTCAAAAAAAAAAATTACAGCTTACAAGAAACATACATTCGGAACACCCTTGTTCATGCTCTACGACAGGTGGCCCCATTACCTAACATCCACAATCTTCCTCCGAATTTCGTTTACCAATCTCCAACCATTGATTCATTATCTCGTTTAATGGCTCAGGCGTCCCGCTCGGAAGTTTATGAACACAATGCCGAGACACCGGAAACACGCAAGAAACGGCTTGAGAATATCATCCGCCGATACACGTCCAATTGGCCAACGCACACGCCCAAGAAAGAGTACGGAAATGAGGAGGTCGTCCTTTTAACGGGTAGCACTGGAGGACTGGGATCACAACTATTAGCTCAGTTGGTCCAAATCAGCTCGGTTTCGAAGATTTACGTCCTAAATAGACCAGGCAAGAAATCATCACTAGAAAGACATATAGACAGTTTTGAAGATAGAGGTAATGATGTTGAATTGTTGAAGTCGCCTAAAATCGTTTTCACGGAAGGTGACACATCTCACTCTGGTTTTGCCCTGGACGTAAACCTTTATAATGAAGTACGTCCCAAAAAGCTTTTCTTTCCCGGCGAATAGTTTTGACAAACAGGACAAAATGTAGATGAGGGATTCGGTTACAACGATCATTCATAATGGTATGTATACGATAGTTTTACAACTCTTCATTTGACGCATTGACCGTTTGTATCTTATAGCATGGAATGTCAACTTCAACATTTCATTGGCCTCCTTCGAGCCTGCTATCCGCGGCGTTCGCAATTTGATTAATTTCGCACTTTCCTCTCCTTACTCAACTCCTCCGCCACTGCTATTCACAAGTAGCATAGGAATCGTGAAAAGTATTAACGCCCTTCTCAACTAATTACCATGTTTCATAATATCTGACGCCTAAAAACAGCCTGGGCCAATATTCCGCCTATAGAGGAAGCACCTTTCACCGACATCAGCCTACTCCAGTCTTCAGGATATGGCGAATCTAAATGGGTTTCTGAGCGTATCCTGACGGCCGCGAAAGCTGAAACACCTTTAAAACCCGTAGTCATTCGAGTCGGACAACTTTCAGGCGGGGTCAACGGTAATTGGAATGTGCACGAGTGGTTCCCAAGCATTATTACCGCCGGCCAAATTATGGGAAGTTTACCGGATTATGTCGGGGTAATATTTATATCGGGCTGACTCTTCTATTCCTTCTTTTGACTCAAAACACAATTTTAGGTCGCATCTTTCATTCCGGTTCATAAAGCAGCTTCGGCGGTGATAGAGCTACGGAATGCGCTAATTCCATTCGCACATATTGTCCATCCAAGACCAATTGAATGGCACCAACTCGTTAAATCCATTTCAAAAGAACTGAAATTACCTGTCATTCCTTTTGCAGATTGGGTACACCAACTAGAGCAGCTACCCAATACGGAAGACAATTTACACAAGACGCGAGCTCTCCATTTGGTGGACTTTTATAAAATTGCGATTCCGCCAAAAAGTTCGGTCTCAAGTCAATATAACGAAGTCATGGGTCTTCCGGCTTATACAACTAAAGAAACAACACGAGTCGCGCAAGCTTTGAGCGAGGAGAATTTACCTGCAATAACTGAAGAGGAAATAGTGGGATGGATTGGGTATTGGAGAGGTAGAGGTCACTTAGATTGACCGCTATAGCTGAATGACCTTATATAAGTACAAGACGTAAATTGATTAAAGTATTATGGTACATTATTATTGAGAAGCAAAGCATAAGAAAGATGACCTAGTTCAGACGTCTACATAAGCGAGAAAGGAAAACAGGGGTATCTATCAGTTGTATATATGAAGATGAACAATGACCTCAGGAGAACCCGTGAATAACAAACAAATTACTACATCAATGCTTTGACGCTCCTAGACCCACGCAAATGTTAAGCCATCCGTCGGCTCCGGCCAAACACGTACTTAGCCACGCGACTTCCGCCTCTAATGGACATGCAACGCCTTGAACCAAAGCATACGCCAATGGCTGCCCGTTTTCTGGAAACAATAAGGGCAAAGAGGTTGTTAAAAGCTTGCCAAGAGTAGCTGGCGCGTCGCCTGTGATATTAAACCCGTAAGCCCGAAATGACCTTCGCATGCAAAGAGAATGGGAAAATGTAGTACCTTCTGTTGAAGGTGTAACCAGATCTTGTATAACTGGACCGTCTGGAAGATATATTCTAACAGGAATGTTCCGTACACTGTAAGCATTATCTGGAAGTCCTTGTTGCTCCTGGTTCGGTGAACGAGGAAGCGTAGACGCGGCCGCTAAAGCTGGTGAGAGGCTTTGAGAAGTTAGGTTCAATGTCGGGCATATTTTAGAGGCTACACGCCAATAATTGTCAAAGTTATCTGATTTGTCATATAAGAAGCTGATGATCATGCACGAAACTTGGTGGGTAGCTCACGATCTTTGATGCCCTCCCATATTCCATCTTGTTCAGCTTTCCGGAGACCAGTAACTCTTTTTGTATTACCCCACCGCAAAAAATCTACCTCTTTTAGTTGACCCATGAATGCTTGTTTACAAGCTTCCTGACTTGGCGAAAGAAGCAACTTATCAAGCGGTGGTGAAGCAAGATGTAGGGTCATCCGTAGGGGAACCACATGTGGATTGGTCTGGGTCGCGAGTGAGATAGTATGGCAATCATAAAGTAAGCCAATTGACCAATGCCTTTCCTTAGAACATTCAATATTTGGATAGCAAGAAGCAAATGAAACCACAAATGACGGACCATTTGACGGGATGCCCATCCTCGCCTTCGAACCACCAGTCTGATTCGCGTATACTCATATGTCCAGCATCGTCCAAGACCAGGTCCGTTAAAAACCGTTTGATTTCGGGAATTAGCAGTGGGAGATAGCTGACACGAGGAGCTTGAATGTAGTAGCTTTCCAACCCACGATCTGAGTTCGCTGGAAGCTCTTTTGGATCAATATGTATTTCCAAAGGAACTGTGCCTTCCCATGTTAATCTTCTAAACAAGGATGTCGAGGCAGATGTTGAGAATGCAGCTGGTGATGCACCATGCGAGTGTGTTTTTGAGGTGTAAGTGGACATGCGGAGTTCGAGGTCGGAGTCTGAAAATTCAAAGGTTCTCATGTCAACTAGAACGCGCGGAGTAAACTCCGCGAGACACCTTGCTCCGTTTTAGAAGTAACAGTAAAATAAGTGTGTTGTCAATATTGTAACAAAAACATATTTTATTTAGGTAAATTCTTTTAACGAATCTATATTTTTCTTCGAGCATTCACTTTTGACATATCCTCTTTGGCGTAGGAGGGAACCTTCTTCAGACAAACTGGTAAGAATTCTTTTCTTTCCAGGGGAAGGACCAGGGTTTTGCAAAATTTGGAACAATCTAACATAGAATCATATGTAATAATAGTAAATAGTGTAAATAAAGTCACGACTCACATCAAGTTTGCATGGAACGTGTCAACACTTTTTGTCTGCATGAACCGATGGGAAAGTGAACGAGATTCAACCAGAGCACCTGATAGCCTTTGACGATATAGATTAGGCGGAATCAATGTACCGTAGCAAAAATTTTATGGACCATTTTTATCATATTTCTCCCTTCATCATAGTATGGATCGTAAGATTCGTAACCTGACGTTGTTCATGTGCGCCAGTCAAGATACAACAAATGGTCGAAAACTGCATTAAAAAAGAAGAAAATGGTTGAAGTTAAAAGGCTGGTATGAGTAACCTGCTGAATTCTGTTGAATTGGCGGTTGAAATGAAAGTCATGGTGACAGCAAGGATTGATACAGATATCGACGTAGCCACGGTCCTCAAGAAGTGACAAAAATCCCCGTAGCTGGAGGAGGGAAGGAAAGACATCATAAAACTGAAATACTTGCCACTCTATATCTTGGTATATCTTGGTGAACCTCCAACGAACTCAAGCGGCTCAGCTTGATGGATTGGTATTGAATCCCGGCGTCATACCAATTTTACTTGCAAAGTCGAATTGCAGGAAGCCGACGGTCATTCCATACAGCAAACGGTGACTCGGCAGTTCCAGTCATCATACTATTCGGCTTTTACGGGAGCTCGACATGGAAACGTTCAGACAGCCTCAAGATCCTTACAGGAGGATAGAAGATTACAGGAGTTGAAACTTGAACGAGAAGACACGAAATTGATGGGTGATGACGGAAGAAAATCAGCATTCTGTAAACTAGAATAGAGAATAATTACATATATTTATTCATTGGTACAACGAGTTCACACATAATAATGAGAAGATGCGAACTGAGCGAGCTGAAGTCGAAGCTTGAAGAAAGCTTAAGAGAGATGACACAACGGAAGAAACCGAATAAGCGCTAAGATACAACAATAGCCGACAGGATACTAACTATCTGTGCCTGCAAGTATCCTTTGCGCATTTTGACAGGAGAAGACCTTGCGGAGCAAGGTGATGCGAGTATATATGTGACATGGCGGATGCCAAAAAGAAAGAAAGTCAAAAGACAATGTTTTCCGTTTGCTAGATACACTTTTATGTTTTTTAATTGAATACTACATCATGAATTATTCACTTGATTGCCGAGTTTTGCTGGATGTTTTGGTAGGTGATTTTGAAAGCATATCGGTAATATCTGCGGATATTTGACTACATCGCTGCTCGAGGGCCTCAAAATCAAGTTTTAATCGCTTCAGCTTAGCCTGCTATATATCAGCACGCGAAAACAGCTCTGAAAAAATCTCAATATTTTTACCTTCTTCTCAAGGTATACTTTCTTAGACTTTAGCGCGGTCAGATAATCTTCAAGGGAAAGAAGGGTTTCCTAGATGAGGTGAATCAAATCCATCCTGTGCGTATATTGTCAATTACACAGGATGGACTTACCTCCATGCGAATCCTTCGCTCGTCATATCCACTTTCATCTGGATCTTCGCCTTCAATATCATCCCATTTGTCTTGAGCTGGTCTTCTAGATATCAACGGACCACAGATAACTTCTAATACTTTGATATCCGTAATGGACTGCACCCCTTTGCGCTTCATATTTATCAGCAAAAAAAAGCCTCGGAAAAAAATCAATGTTTACTTTAATTTCCATGAACTCTTTCTTATCGTTCATTCGCTTTAGACTTCTCATTATTTTTTCAATTTCTGTCTAAGAAGAGTCAACGCTAGCAAAAGCAATAGGATAAGATGAGCCATACATCTATTGTCTCAATCTTGGAGTCATAATCCTCCGCTTCTTCGTCACTGACATCCTCCAAAAGTGATGGCACTTCCTCGTTCTGTTCCAACATGTCCGAGCGTAAGCGTTTGGCCTCGGGAGCGTTTGGCTGTATTTCCTCGCGAGCCCTTTTCTGGCATCCGTTCGGCTCTTCCATCATTGTTGTCCTGTCAGTTGTATCTTCGGTGGCCAGTCCTTGCTCATTGTTATGATCAGGAATCATGGGCTCATTCGGGACTTTTTGCGGAAGCTCGACAACCGATTCGCTGGTTGCTTGCAGTGATTTTTCGCAAAGACTGTTCTCTGGTGTTGTCTTTACAGTGGATCCTTTTGCTACTTCTGTCGATGATATTGGCGTTTCAGTGTCAGCGGAGATAGGTTCCAATAACAGGTTCTCGACAGTCTAAAGAAAGAATTGTTCAATAACAACATAAAAAACCGAAGAAACGGATTACAGGTATATCATTCGTCGTAATCTCTGGCGAGGATGGAAAGGCGCTATCCGCTTCTCCCTCCGCGCTGCTACCTCTGATGCCGAGACGGCTTCGCGTGGTTGGTGTGGTAGGATTACTCAGAATACTGTTATTGATCTTCTCCATAGCCTGTTCACTCAATTCGAAGTTGAATATGAAGGTCGCGTATGGTATGCCAGAATCAGGACGATCAGATTGTACCCAATGAATGGTTAACTTCCGTTCGCGAGGTGAGACCTCATTAACATCAATGGCCGTTGCCCGCCTAATTTCGAGCCACGCCATACCTAGAACAGGGGAATCTGAAAAGATATTCAGGTAAAAAAAACACGTCTCCTGAATGAGAAAACAGATACGAAGGCCTGCCTCACTCGGTGGTCTACGTCCGGCAAAAGACAGATTGCGACTTGTTCCATTACATTCTTGTGTTGATCGTTTTAGTGTGCTAGGGTCGTTTTCATCCATCTCGCACTTCACAATGCCCTCGTTTACTACCCCGAACGAGTTTTTCGTGCTCAATTCGCACCAAGCAGTAATCGGCGTACTCGATGTCCAATGAATTATATAATTCTAATGAATAAAACAAGTCCATAAGATTCTTTATTTCTTCATAAACATAGAAAAAGACATACCTTTCTGCTGCTAGGCATCTTGACGGTGCAGGTAGCGATTTGAGAGATATTGTCACAGGTGGAAGATTTGGTGATAGGTAAGATAGTATTGTTACTCGTAGTAACCCAACATTTAATTCCATTTAACTGGAGCATAAATCTCGCTTTGCAGGAAGTACGGTTACTGGTTTATGTTGAACTAAAGTTGAACTTAGGGTCTTCTAGGGTCTTCTATTAAAAAAAGAATTGTATAGACTGCTTAGTCAGTTTAGCGCTCATTCCCAACCATCATTGCGATTACGTAACAACGCCGTATTTTCTTGCGGTCTGCTCCCAGACAGCGTTCCACAAAAAAAAATGCAAGCTGGACAAATGCCTGTATTTGTAATGAGTAGGCTGCCTCTCTCTCTTAAACCTTCAAATACATCTCTCATGACTGTCTGCATTTAGATGCCGCTCCAGAGCGGCAAAGTGGTCGGAAAGCTCAAATTTCCAACATCACAGCAGCAAAAGTGAGCGTGTCGGATCAGACATATCTCGTTACTTTCTAACAACTTTGAAATATTGTAGACCGTCTCAGATGTAATCAGAACATGTCTTGGGCCGAAATCGATGCTCAAGATGATCCTAGATCCCATGGGTGGCATATTGTACGTTGACGCGCTTTTTATTGCCCAAGATTGTTGCTAATACTTCATAAATAAGGCTTACGAATGACGGCAACTCCATCTTGCGAGAAATTGATGTTGCGCATCCGGCTGCAAAGAATATGATTGAGCTCAGTAGAACTCAGGATGAGGAAGTGGGTGATGGGACGACATCTGTTGTCATCCTTGGTACGGCTTCGTCTCATTCTTCTATTTGAATAAGCCATGCTCATCCTCTTAAGCCGGTGAAATTCTCGCGCATTGCTTACCTTTACTGGAACGAAATATCCATCCCGTCGTAATTATTGCCGCCCTGAACAAGGCCCTCAAAGAAAGTCTTGAAGTCCTTAAAACCGTTTCTGTCCCTATCAATACATCATCAGATAAAGAAATGCTCTCTCTCATTAAGACTTCTCTGGGAACCAAATTTGTCACTCGATGGTCGGATCTAATGTGTCGTCTAGCTTTGGATGCTGTCCGCACTGTCACCAAAGAAGACGCGGGTATCAAGACGATTGATATTAAACGCTATGCACGTGTCGAGAAGGTTCCTGGCGGCGAAATTGAACAAAGTCAAGCGTTAGATGGCATTATGCTGAACAAGGACATCACGCATCCGGCGATGAGAAGACGAATAGCAAATCCCCGGATTATCCTCCTAGATTGTGCACTGGAGTACAAAAAAGGCGAGAGCCAGACTAACATGGAAATATCGAAAGAGGCCGATTGGGCCCGAGCGCAAGAAATTGAGGAAGAACAAGTCAAACTTGTTTGTCAGAAGCTAATTGAATTCAGACCCGATTTGATCTTCACTGAAAAAGGCATATCTGGTATGTATTACCTTCAATCACCTTTTTTTCAAGAATCCTGTCTCATTGTGTTCACTTTAGACGTGGCACAGCATGTTTTATTGAAGGCCAATATTACGGCTATTCGGAGAGTCAGGAAGTCGGATAATAATCGCATTGCCCGTGCTGTTGGCGCTACGATTGTGAACCGAGTTGAGGATTTACGAGATTCCGATGTTGGTACGCAATGTGGATTATTCCATATTGAGAAATTTGGCGACGAGTGCGTACCCAAGCGCGCAAAGTAAACGCTTTACACATCGTGACCTTACGTTTTACTACAGATACTTCACATTCCTTACCAAATGCAAATCCCCGAAGGCTTGCACCATTCTTCTTCGCGGACCTTCCAAAGATATCCTGAATGAGATCGAACGGAACTTGGCTGATGCGATGTCAGTCGCCCGTAACGTCATATTCAACCCATCCTTAGTTCCAGGCGGTGGTGCCTGCGAGCTTGCTATTAACGTCGCTTTACAAGCGCGCGCTCGAGTTGTAGTAGGTGCTGAGAGTGCCGTATTCTCAGCCGTAGCGGATGCCATGGAAGTTATACCCCGCACATTATGCCAAAATGCCGGTGGTAATCCAATCCGTACTCTTACAGAGCTCAAGGTATGATGGATTCATCCTTCTGCCGTTGCCGATTATAAATATAAACCCCCTCCTTCTCTTTTACTCATCCTCGTTCTCAGGCTAAGCACGCAACTGGGGGAAATTCGTGGGGTATTAATGGAGATACTGGGAAAAGTGTCGACATGAAGGCGTATGGCTTGTACGAATCGTCAAGCGTCAAGGTCTGGATTCAAATTTTCCGAGTTCAGATTATCATATACTTATTATAACTCGTTCCTCTCTTCTTTATGTTAATGAATTTAGATCCAAACCTTAAAAACAGCGATCGAGGTACCTGTTATTTTGATAAACGCCTGCTCATGTCGCAAACGGTACTAACTATTTTGAAACAGGCAGCCCGTGTTTTACTTCGTGTAGACGATATTGTGCAAGCTGCGCGTAAGGACAGACAGTCAGGAGGTGGCGCAGAACAGGGTCCTCCACCCGAAGAAGTCATGGAGGCGCAGTAAAATAAACCATCAACCTGTTTTTAGAAACCTTGCATCAGTAGACAGGTTGCTGTTTCAGCCAATAACGTAATTCCATGACCTGTTGAGCATCATGCATCATATTCTTTTTCCATCTCCACGCTAGGAAGCTATGAACCTTTCTTGGTATCACAACCCGTGGCCAGCTTCTGAAGATAAGAAATGACGTGAACTTTATTTTTTTTTCAAACTCAAAGTTCCCTGCAACCTGTGCCGTTCTAGTATTTTTCCTGCAAATGTTGATCTATACTTTTATGGCTTAGGCTTCTGGACGTGCATGCGTTCCCGTCCGTCCATTATTCATTAATTATAAACTATCACAGGTAACATCTTGTTCCCAAACTCCTATCGAGATCGGACTTTTTGCATGTCAGGTGCCTCTATAGTCCTACAATTTATTTGAAACAGACATCTTTGATATTGTTGACAGAACTTGTCTAGTCACCGCAGGAACTTCTTCCTTTTACTCGCTTAGTGTCGGGAACAAATTTTTCCGTTACCATATATGGTTTGGGATCTGCGGGAGTGGTACAGGATTGTATATGAGCTTGAGAAAAATATGCTCATGAACCTTTTGAAGTATCTACCCGTCGTCCTTTTTCACATGACATGCCATATCATTGCACTATTCTCAATTCCACCTTATAAACGATTCCCAGCCTATATATCAAAACATAAATGAAAATAGATTGATAAGTGTCAATAGATTTACAACACAAGCTGGACCTGAGTCAATGGAATCTTGTTGGTTCATGAAGCGGCTATGACAGCAAATAAGAATGAGACCTTTCTGCATCCGTACCCGGTGTTAGATCATCCCTTTGTCAGTGGCACCTTCACCCGAACGGTTCTTAAACTCAACACAATAGAAGGTCCAATTAGTAGCCCGAAGCTTGAACATTTGGAGAGTTAATACGTTTTTTTTTTGATTTCCACTCCACCGCAATTGTCCGAGACTCAAATATACAGCATATAACATCCGATCTCTTTAATGGATACAAGCTTAAAAGGTCATATCTGGAAAACACGCACGGCTACCAGAGTGACCTTGTGATGTATGGATCTAAGATTGCCTCAAAGGTGATACGTTAGAATGGCTTAGTGAGCTGAAACGCTGCCGTAAACCTATGATTCTCATTATAAGTGGTACAAACAGTTTTACCATACACAGTCTATCTGGTTGCTTCACTGATATGTTGAACCATACATGCAAATTTCATTTAGACGAGTGCTTATCTCCCCAATGATATGACAACGATGATTATGTTGCTTTGAGTACTTTGTAATAGACTAGAAGCATGATTTCAATATTTGGCCAGATTTACCGGGGAACCGTCCTTCTGGAATTCATCTTTTTCGTCTCAGTTGGAAGGTCTGATTGAGAAGAGATCCGCTTTCAGTATATGAAATATTAATTGTTTGATTGTGTATGGCGGATTAGAAACCCAAATTTACCAAAATATTTCGTAAAAATACAAACCATGATAAACACTTTCCTGGTTTATTTAAGGCCCCACATTTTTCGTAAAGTCCCTTCAACATCAAAGTATCCCCGAGTACCTTTGTCCAGATAACTTCCACAACTAGCTCTATACAAGATTTCCTCTTGTTGAACACATCTCCAACCGAGAAAACCTTTACCAAATCAGTAGAAAATGTAAGGCTGAGCTTTGTGTTTTGTCCGCTCCTATTGAATCCTTTGCAACAGGGTCTCTGAAACCATGTTCAAGTAACGCAAATTATGGAAAGCTCATTCACAGAACTTATCGTTAAAATTGATAGTCTAGTCAATTCTACGCAATCTAAACCTAGCATTGTTCAAAGCCCTCCTCCTCCTAAAGATCCTAAAAACGATCAAGGCGGAAAGGCTTGTAAGCTATTCATAATCCTACAGTCGTAGTCGGTATCGATAAATTTTAGAGAAACATGGATCACGCGTCGTCTAGGGGTTTGGCCAGATCTCTCAAGCCCCTAGCACTGCTGTAACTCGCCTTGTATTGTTTGAGGTCTATATCCGCTCTGCTTCATAATACTCTGTACATTATGTGTTCTTTCCTGTTTTTCGCTCCGTGAATCAGAACCCAGACTTGACCTTGCTAGCATGTTCTCGCTTGTTGCCGTCGTCGTCATATCGCGAGAATGTTATAAGAACGTCTAGGCCTAGGTCCACAAACATTAAGTGGCGCGCGCGGACTCAAAAAAAACTAAAATTCATCGTCCCAAATTAGTCAATTGATCTTATCAATCAATCATATTATGTTATAGATCTCTGAACCAATTCGCGCCAGAGAAAAAAAAAGACCTGATCTGTAAAGCCACACGTGCACATATTAGGACAGTTCAGGCTCGTCACGTAATTTCCGACAGACGGGTCAAATCTAGAGGTTGCCTTTTAGTATTAGGAGAAGCTGCGATCTATGTACTATGAATAATCACCCCCCTCGATTTCAGACTCTAAATCACACCCTTAGCCTCGGTTCAGCCAAGGTTTGATTTTGACAAGAAAAACTACTCTGACTTAATTCCGTGTCCAAGACGGTCGTACGTACCTGAAACTGCGCTTAATAAATTAGATTGATCTAAATCACTAACAAAAATAATATAGGACAAGTATACTAGGAGAAGCAAAAGCAAGACGATATAGCGATATAGATAACAGCACCACGGATTCTTCTGTTTTCGTTTAATGAGTATGCTATTCTAGACTAACGATGTGGTTTTGAGTCTTCAACATCTACGTTGACACTGTGGCCATTTCCTGAATTTGAGACTAATGTGCGACTTTCGTCGTCATTGTCGCTGTCGTCTTCAGGGCCTATAGCAAACAATGGACTTCTAGCAGAATCCTGATATCATGCAACGTCAAAGACCGATTAATATTGTAATACAAGCAAGGGCAACGAACCAATGTAATTTCTCTGCTACCCCCATTAAACGTTTGACTCTCTTCCAATCCAAATGCACCAGGGGTATACTCTTCTACAATGTCGATATCATCCTCTTCTACAGGATTGCCATGCGTGTCTACGGGTACAGTTGATTCGAGAGATTTACTATATTTGTGGTATGTGAAGAGGACAATGCCTAGATTATATTTGGTAAGACGCGCTGAAAAGAAAAAGGAAGGGAGCGTCTCAGACTAACCGCAAAAAGCGATCGCTATGCCGGTAACATTCAAAGGGGTTAATTCATCCCCAAAAACCAAGGCCGATGCGGACATGGTAGCCACCTCCTTGAAAATTCCCGCTATCGACATTGGGACGACACCAGCCCTTTTAAGGATACTATAGAGGGGTGGGGGAATGATTAATAAGATAATTAAGCACGAGGGTTGAAAGGTATTACTAGAATTCGCTTATCACCATGCAAAAAGCGATGACACCAGGGAATAAAATATAGACACAAGTCCAAAAGGACGAGCTGAAACCATCAAAAAACTTATTTCTGAAAATGTCCAACCCATGTACTATCATGCTCAAAATGGCTAAACTGACGCCCATGGCCGGAGTCATCCAGAACAAGGCAGCAGGAGGGGTATCGAGTCCGAGGTTTTCTCCTGTCTTTTTGTTTCGTTTCAGAAGAAGTTGGGTTAACGACCATCTAAGACCACCGGACGCGCTGGCTGAGATGACAAGTATGAAGCCTGTCAAAGAGAATTCGGTTTCGGTGGCCACCATAAGGACCTCGCCTACCAAGATGAGAAAGATGACGCCAACGAGACGGAGTGAGAATATTTCGAGGCGAAATAGGAACGCGAATAGTAGGACAAAAATGAGGGAGGAATTTTTGACCATTGCTGTGAAATGGTGAAGTCGGCCAAAAGGGTCGTCATTCGGTAAGCGTTTGCTGCCCCAGAATTGAAATAGCACGTACTATAAAAAGTTAGAGTAATTGTTTGCAAGGACCTATTTGACAGTCCGATATCTGCTGCTGTAGCCAGTGCCGTGGGAACAATTTTTATTCTTGGCAAAAGAAAGGAGCTCTTGTAAAACGGCGCGATCAAACGAAAGGGATGTGTACCTACGTATACTGGCGAATGTTTGGTCTCCGGGGGTCGGAAACGTCTTGGCCACAGATAACGGACAAGAGCAGCAAGAAGGAACTGAATCCACATATGCAAGCAAGTAACGAAGAATGGATAAGGAAATCCGAAACGATTTGGGTCGAACATCCACTTGTTATACACGGACAAAAGAGTAGCAAAGAAGAACCTGATTTACGCTCAAATTTCGGAAGATGGTCCAATCAAGAAATGACCTACCAAGAAGCAATGCATCCTGCAGTGATCAAAGCATTTTTCCACCAAAGCCGTTTTTTCTCGTCGATAGACGCAAAGTGTATCCCCGCTGTTTGAAGCCCCTGCTCGTAAAAGTTCGCTGAGACACCAATGTTTTCAGCACTCTGGTCTACATGTTGGTATCGTGCTCGGTCTATTGAAGAACTGGTGAATGACATTTGCCGCTGATACCACCACGAAACGGCGGTCTCATGGGCTGTAGCTGGGGAGGGCGGGGGCGCGGCCAGGTGCTGACAAACAAAAGGCGCCCGCTCATAGCGCCTAGACCATTTGTGTGATGATGGCGTGACCCTGACTATGAGAAAGCCAGTCGCTAGCTGCTCTTGCGTTGCCGCGTTGACACCGTTCCGCTGCTAGGAGTTTCAGATTTGCCTGTCTGTTTTAACAGTGCATGGCTCATAATGCATTTAGCTCGAAAATTTCATAGCGAAAACTAGGGTATTACGAATCAGCCACTTGTCGGTAATAATACAAGTATACAACCATAGAAGCAGCTCGAGAAAACGCCTTTTAATTTGCAAATTTGATTTTATTGTCTTAAGGTTGAGATTACGCGGATACCAAAACTCAAACACCTCAAACCTCTTCTTTACTTAAAAAAAAAGGATTGTATATTTAAGTGAGATCAGATATATATAAACCGTCAATATTGAGACATTTTGCTTGGAAACAAACGTGCACCTATCACTATATCATGGTCACGACTACTATCCCTGAGAACAGGCTCATTTGACCTGTTTTAGGGTGTACACTAATCCCCACTAGTTCATACTGGCTGACCGAAACACTTTGTTATATTGACACCAGTACCAAATATTGCCTGGCCAAAAGTTGTCCATGTGAGGGACACTGTGGAAAATATCGCTACTGAATACCACTGATACCCAGTGGTGACCCAGTGGATACACCTGCGGAATACCAGTGGTTTGTCAGTGGTCTGACCACTGAAAATCAGCGGAACTTCCGCCGTTTGTGGTACAAACCACTGAATTTCAGTGGCGCTCAGTGGTATTTTCTTCCACTGACAATTAAGTGATAAGTCTAGCGTTTTTTGGCCGGTGCATTTATTTTTCGTTTATTTTCTCCTCTGTGATTATTATTATGTAATTTTATTGTTTATTTGTAATAAGATTCACATACTTACACATATACACGACAAAATCTAGGCTAATGATGCTAATAAGACTAACTAAACATACTGATGACAACTGGCCTCCCAACCGCACCCAGGCCCCGTACCCTTAGTCCCGCGAAGCGCATGGTGCGAATAGCAAAGTCTCCTGCACGTTAGACATTATCCATTGCCGCGTGTCCATTAAAAAAAAGCCAACCTACTCACCGGCGCGATAACTCTGCAATGCATGGCAAACGGCACGACACGTCACTGGCTGCGGATGAGGCGAAATGGGCGGATGATGAGGTGTCGATGATGGTGCGTTGGATGGTGGTGTAGACGGTGATGTGAACGGTGGTGGGAAAGGTGGTGTAGACGGCGGTGTGAACGACGGTGTGGATGGTGGTGGGAGGAGAGCGAGATTGGGGGAGAAAAAGTAAAGTGCTTTAAAACCATGACACGCGCATACAGTCATTTTTCAACTCCGATTGAAACACAGGGTGTTACGCGCCACGCGTCACGTCACGTGCTGATAACATGTATTGATAATTCTTATAGTTAACAAAAAAATATTTTCACTACAAAATAATAATTAATTACGAGCTGGTATGCCAGTGTCCACTAACATGAAAACTCAATGGTATAGACCCACTGAATATTGTCATCCACTGACCCACCACCACTGAATGTCAGTGGTTCCATTACCGCTGAATTACCACTGAATTCCAAACTCAGTGGTTCATGACCACTGATTTTCCACTGACCACTGACTACCGCTGATATCCCACTGACTATCAGTGGATATAACCACTACCCGACCACTAAATAATGTCACTCAGTGGTCATACCCACTGAATACCACTTACTTCAGTGGCAGTTTTTTCCACAGTGGGATTGGCTTGGCGCACTTCTTTGGCACTTTGACAGGCTCGAAATATAAATATAAGGCCGTATTCTTAGGTAAGCGATTTTGATCCCTTTCTTTCTTTGAAAGCGTCTCGGTATTAGGTCTCGGTTCAGAAAAAAAAAGGTAACATCTGCCCAATCTCAATCACCGCCGATCGAATGTTCATAATCCCGTGGCCATCTTTAGACGGTACCGGTAGCTAAAGCAAATTGGTTCCGGAATTAAATTAAGCTGTATATACAGTACAATGCTGGGTCGTACTGGGTCCACCGTTTAAATGTTTAAATATTTACGCGGGCGGGGCGCGCTCGCCATTTTTGGTCTTCAGGGTTTTTCACTTGCGTCCACTCGCCTTTTTCTTTTGGGACGACTATCTAGGCGACGTATTCACGATGTATCATATCACGGTCCGTATACCAAGAAGTCATCACATGGCAAACTGGAATTTCCTTGAAGGGGAACATGTAGGGCAATTTACTAATTGGTCTCTCGTTTACTTACAAAGCCCCCGGAGTATACACGCCGTACAAAAATAATAAACAAAAACATAACGGTTTCGGCGTTTCTTTCACTCCACAGGACAACGAATTATTTCGTGCGTAGTCATGCTATGAACTCCCATTACTTCATCTTTTTCGTCAATTTTTGTGAAGTTTTAATCTCCACTTTTCTTCTTGATATTGCGCCGCCTGAGATATACTAGACTGGAGTAGTGGAGAAGAAGAAACGCCTAAAGATGTCGAAGCGAAACGCGTAACGCGTAACGTCATAATACAAATGTATATACAAATATATCTACGATACAACATATGAATCAATTTGATTGTCCAAAGGGAAGAAAAAATGAGGTACAAACGAAAAACTCCTGATTGGTTTTTTGGACAGAAAAGAGCATTCATCCGCTCGCATCTCATCTTGTGACGTTTGCGCCCGGATGACCCATGTAACACAGGGGAATAGTTTGCTTCCGCGCTTTCATTAACTTGACAAAAAATTTTTTAAAAAATGTTCCCCGCTTCATTTTTGAGATTTTGCTTTGAGATTTGCACTAAGATATATATATATATGTATCTGAAACAGGTCAACCCCCCCGCAGCGTCTTCCGTAATATACCTATTGCTTGATAAGTATGTGTTTATTGTTACAATCATACCTACTGTTGATTTTTTTGCCCGTCTTCGATTCGGCCTCTGCATGCAGGTATCAATATCACTATGTTGGTCATTGGCGAAAAAGGGCAGTTGACGGCGTACACATCTCGATCGCATGTACAAAACTATACTCTCATGCATACGAAGCGGGTCAAACAAGACACAACCTCTGACAAGGACACTAGGATCGCCGGAGGTCTGGCCATCCCAGATGAAGAAGTGGCTTAGGGATGTGAAAAAGAAAAAGGAAAAGAAAATCGTTCTTCAGTCATTCCTTTTAGAGAAAGGATAGTTCATCTGCGTGACCAGAGAACGTACACTAGAAAGCCACAAAGACCCGTCGTTCGGACCAATCCCTGCCTAAATAGTCCTCGGTTCTAGTGTCTTGCTACATTCAATATATATAATACAAATACGTGTTACCATATTCGATTCCAAGCACTTTTTAGTCTGTCTTTGTTGGTTTGGTCGACCTTTTCCATCAATCTGAACGAACGCGACCCTGTCGATTGCGATGAGTGATCGACGCTAGAGCGAAAAAAGCAAGGGGATTGATGGAAAAAAAAATATGATAAGCAACTTATGTGGGTTGCACAATACATGGTTACGCCGTATACGGATCCATATTTGTATCCGTCTGTGTACTTCTCTTTCAGGTGCATCGGATACAGATCACATCCTCCGACGAGAAGTAGGACGATCTAATACGATCCTATGTAGAATCAAATCTTTTCGCTACGCGACCCCAATAAATATAGACGTTTAAGCGAAACATCCCCTCCCCACTTCTGGTAAAAATATATATTTAACAAGTTTTCTTCTTGTTCTTCAAAGGAAAAAAACGAAAAAACGACCACCTCGGCTTTTTTCTTTATTTTCTCTCTTTGTCCTCTTTTTAATTCTCAACTTCATTTCCTTCCTTTCCTTTCTACCCTATTATTTCGCGCAACATGGAGAGAGATGGCTCAGATGGATCCTCGGCGTCAGCATCTTTCCATGGTCTTGTGGCAGATCAATGTAAGGACACAGTGCTCAGCAACCTCCGCGCCACACGCTAAACCAGCTTCTCAATTCCATGTTTTGACAGACGACGCAGCTTTACTGGTAACTGCTGCAAGGCTTGGTTTCATACCACGATTTCGCCGTCGCCTCGACATCGTTGAACAAAGAGCCTTCATTCGCTCCGGTTCCGTGTTCTTATGGAATGAAGAAGAAAGTTACATGAAACGCTGGACAGATGGATATCCGTGGAGTCCAAGTCGCGTGCAAAACAAATTCCTCGTACGTTTTTTTGTCATTCATTGTGAACAAAGCCTGAAAAACACACGTCCACAAGGTCTACCGCGAAATGGCTAAGAGAGGCGGGGCCCGAAGCCGGACCGCCGCTCGCTTGTTAGGACATAGCCCAGACTCGTCTGCTGACTCTCCACGGCGAAAATATATTCGAAACCTGGCCAGCTCGCTGTTTAACAGAGGGGAACTAGAATATTTAGACATGTATTCCAATAGCGGATACTCTAGACCTGACGATATTTTCAGGAGAGGCGGGCTTGTCAAAAAAGTGAGTCAATTCATTTAATTATTATTTTTTTTTCAAAAAAAGGGAATGCTGATTTGAACCTTTTTTTTGTTTCACCTATGCGTTTTATGTAATAGACCTTTACAATCACACTGCCAAAGGAAACGTGGCATGTCGTCGCGTATTACACTTTGGAGGACATCCTCGATGGTAGACTCACAGCGCCCTCAGAAAATCCAACCCTGCGTCATCCCAGGATTCTCTCAGATGTGGCAGACGTATTTGAAGGCACATCAAGGCCGATATTCGAAGCGAACGCGACCCTTCGCATGCTGACTCCTCTACCCTGGACAACACCCTTCCTCGAGCACGCCGGGACCAAAGAAAGTCCAGAATACCATCCGGGTATTGCAGACCTGACGTCGCCGCAAATATCGTCGTCATCCCCGTCGTCCTCATCATCATCGTCATCGACATCATCTCCGGTATCATTGCCGTTTCCACCCCTTCCTGGCGTTAGCACATCCTCCACTCAAACTGGTATTGTTACGGGACCTGAGCTCGAGCCTGACTCCGATCGTGACATTTCGGTCGTGTCTTCCTCCTTTTCTTCAAGCTCGGACTCAATTGGTCTCCATTCTGGCAGCTCCTGGTCAACCGAATACTCCCCTTGTTCTCAACGCTATTCCCACCTTCCTTCCCATCACCATCACCAGCATCATCAACAAGAACAGCAGCATCAGCTTCAGCTTCCCCTCAATAATGATCCAAACTCCACAACCGAGGATTCATTGCCTCCGTCCCCTGTTGTCGTGTTTCCGTCGCAACCATTAATGGACTACGGAGAAGCTTATGCAGATGTCGAGGATATCCACGTCAACGTTTATAACGGCCAATATTACTATACTTTCCACGATCACAACCAGCCTCATTCTTATTACTACCCCGATTCAGCAGCATACTCTGCAGCGTATTATTGAACACAATTGTTTTGTTATCTGAAAAGTTTTTTTGATTTGAGTATTTTGTTACATGTTATTTTAGAGTATTAGGAAACCTGTAATTCAGTATTCATATATTCATATACGATTTTCTCCGTACTTTTTTTGTCGTTATTTACCATTGATACATCCACCATCGTAGACTCGTGTGTATATAATGTAACAGCAAGGCTTGTAAAAAAATCGGTCATTCAATCAACAATCAATCAATCAGTTAATCTTCGGAATATGAAATAGAGTTCAGTTGCGAGGTCGAAGCCAGACGGACGGAAACAAACTACGAGCACGCGACACAACATTGAAAGAAGCGGGGCATGATTCGCGTGCGTATTTTATTGGCGTAGGGATAAAATAGGAAAACCGACGGCAATTCTCGCTCCATTTGGTATCACAGCCGACTCAAATTCAAGGAATTGCACAATACATATACTTCATCAACATACACCAGACAAAGTACTCCAAGTATAATGATAGTTTTATCATAAGGCCTCATTCATTGATCTCTGCGCATGCTTAGATTACCCGGCAGGAGACATGATAGTATAACCTATTCCTATACAATAAACACAGCTTCGTGATTGGCGCAAAAGAAGCCTAATAGAAGGAAATCCAGAAATCAAGGGTTGAGACCTAAAGTACATGTATGTACTAACTTCTCTGTAGTTAGCTTTCAATTGAACAGAAGACCCTAAGCGACGAAATGGCTACGTATACAGGCCTAGCCGAGAAAGCATAGTAATTAAATGCATGCCCGGCAGTTTTAGTCACGTAAACGGTGTAGTCTCTCATAAACAACTCATAAATGTTTTCTCAAGACGTGACACTGAATTGGCAGAGAATATTAAAAATTTGAACTTGTAGATAAAAGAAGCAGGAAATATATTGAATGACTTCACAGCTCCGTTGGCTTCGATCAATCACTATTACAATACAGTCCTCATACTCCCAAGGTACCAAAATTTTCCCTTGAATGTATGTACTAGTACAGTAAAACCAGCCGAAGAGCGGAAGCATGGGGCCATGCTTCGGGACACGAGCACGAAGACCAGCGTTCACGATACATATACCTTGTGGTATGAACGGAAGGCTTGAATGAAACGCAGACATTCAATGAAAACTTGTGGAGAGCTGACTGAGATCTACTACGGTATAGGTCAGCCTATTCTTTAGGGCGGAAAGGATGGTCTCCGCGCAACGACAATCTAATATTGAAATATCATGATCTAGTGTGTATTCACTTATATACACAATTGACTTGCCTATGTGCTTTTTTTGGAAATGAATTGGGTTAATTGCGATACTTCGTGATAGCAATATCCTCAAGGTTTTCCCTCGCTCTCGAGATAAATCTCGATTCACAGTTAAGGAGGGACGAGACCCAATTATGAAGAGCGGGGCACCCATTTCGGCGGAGAGAACGACATTATGTACGTATTACATATAAACGATGGATCAGAACGATCGTCGATCATGCATCATGCCCTGAGTTCACATACCCGATATAAAGTCTAGAATCTTGATGGTGCTGCATATTAATATATAACTTGAACTCAAGGAACAAGAGAAATATACTCTGAAGCGGGCGTACATTATGCTAATTGAACCCTGATGCCCGTGAATTCATCGTTATATTGCAACAAACGCCAGAAAGCCTACAGGTGTTTGAATACGCAATAGTATGTATTCCAGTAATCATGGAATATTGCGAGGACCCTTCGTAAATGAGAGATAAAAACTGGGCCTCTAATTGTATATTGCAGGGACGAAGTCAATGAACTTTTGAATTGAAAGGGCCTTAGTCCGGGCATAACATGCCAGTTTTTCGGAGGCAGCCTGTCCTGACGTGATGTGAAAATCGACTTTGCCCAATTCCGAATACCCATGGCCTTTGTGGCCGCATATATTGCAGATCAGAAAAAAATAATGACTGCTTCCAGCCAAAACGAGAGGAAGGTAGGTTCTGGTAGGTTCGTCAAATTGAACTTGAACGCAATCTTGGGTCATGAGTGTTGGTCATTATCACACGTCAATATTCACCGAGTTGATTTTACATGAGAGAAATTTTTTTATTCAGATCAAATCATACAGTACATTTGTGAAATCACGAAATTATTATTTTAAGTATCTTTTCATCCTCCAGTACGTGATCCAACTCAAGACATCTGTTCTATCGATCCGGGGCAGATTCGTCTCACTTAAAGCCTTTACAACGCCAACCGTTTTTTCCGACTGGAACGTCGGGAGTCCGAAAATTTCTTCTTCATTGGGTATCGAGTTCTCCGGACGAATCGCTCCTTTATAAAATGGTACGAGGTGGACGGCCTGCGTCCTGCGCGAATTTTCTTCGGTCTGAGGCAGTTTTTCCAATCGATCTACCCAATCTGAAAAAGGAACCACAGGTAACTTCAACTCCTCAGAAACAAAGCGAATAAGTTCGCGCCATTTAATTGGCCGCGGGTGAACGATATGTGCGACTGAAACCGGTGCTTTTCTTAATTCTATTATTGCGGACGCTGCGTGATGAAGAGGTACAAAGGAGGCGACCTAGATGCATTGTGAGCTTTCTGGATCTCAAAAAAAATTGAGAACAGGAATTTTATAACTACCCCGACATAATCCGGCAAGCGTCCTATAATTTGACCCGCGGTGATAGCACTCGGGAACCAATCAGTCACGTTCCAATTGCCGTTAATTCCACCGGAGAGTTGTCCAACCCGGATGATCACGGATTGCAAAGCCGTTTCTGCTTTGGCAATGGTCAAAATACGTTCCGATACCCATTTGGATTCGCCGTATCCCGACGGTTGAAGGAGATCGATATTGACGAAGGGCCCTTCTTCTATAGGAGGAATATTCGTCCATGCTTATTACGCAAATATAGAAATTGTTATAAGACTGAACGGTTGGGGTCAGGGAAGCCACATACTCTTGATAGTTCCTATACTGCTTGTAAACAATAACTTGGGAGGGATCTTGTAGGGAGAAGAAAGCGCAAGGTTGATCATGTTGCGAACGCCACGAATAGCCGGTTCGAAAGATGCCAACGAGATGTTGAAGTTGACATTCCAAGCTAACAACAGTTGTGAGTATATAATTTCCAGTTTCGCATTTATTATTACATACCATTGTGGATGATCGTTGTAACTGAATCTTTCATCTATATTAGGTTGTCAGTTCTATCTTTCCCATTTGCAAAATCGACACCTGAACACACACCTCATTGAACAAATTTACATCCAGAGCAAAACCTGGGTAAGATGCATCGCCCTCCGCAAACACAATCTTGGACGATTTTAACAATTCAACATCATTACCCCTATCCTTGAAAGCATCGAGATGTCGTTCCAGCGATAGTTTCTTGCCCGGTCGATTTAGGACGTAAATCTTAGAAACCGAGCTTAGTTGGATTAGCTGAGCAAGTAGTTGCGATCCCAATCCTCCGGTGCTACCCGTCAAAAGAATAACCTCTTCTTTCCCGTATTCTTTCTTGGGTGTATGCGTTGGCCAGTTGGACGTGTATCGGTGTATCATACTTTCAAGCCGCATTTGGCGTGCTTCGGGGGTCTCGGCGGTGTGTTCATAAGCTTCGGAACGGGACGCTTGGGCTAACAAATGAGATAATGATTCAATGGTGGGTAATTGGTAAACGAAGTTGGCAGGGAGATTGTGAATATTAGGTAGTGGTGCTACTTGTCGTAGAGCATGAACAAGGGTGTTCCGAATATATGTTGCCTGTAAACTGAATTATTGTAAATCCAAACTCAAATCAAATGTAATGGATTAAGAAAAATCTCGCTAACCTGTCACACCCGAATCCGAATATATCATCCGTATCCCCAATTTCTTTACCCTTGACGTTCAAAATCGTACTGAGAACAGTTCTTACGTATTTTCGGCTTTCATCTTCCGTCCACCCTCCCTGTGGATGCGAGCCAAATGGAACAGAAATTTCGGCATGGATAGAGCTCTCGACATCAGTGTAAAGCGCCTCAATCTTATCAGCGTATGTAGCGAGAACGTTCCCCTTTCTTAGAGTCTCTTTCGGTGTGTACGTGAACGGGTCCGAAGCTGATGCAATTAATATCATCTGGAAGGCCACGTACGTCGGAGAGTTTTAGGCTTTGTTTTAGGGTATCATGAGAAACACACCTCTTTCAGTATGTGAGAATGGGCAGGAGCATAGGCATTCGCCTCCTCTACACTAGACCTACATACAATAATTCAACCATCAATTCATAATAAGCAAGCAGAGATGGAACCGACCAAATGAGGTTTCGGAACCCTTCTACCCCAAGGCGTTCCGCTTCTTCAAAAGAAGTAGGCTGGACCAAGATACCATTAGCTTGACGACCGCGTCCAAATATAAGTGCGTCCTTAATATGCGGGTTTCTCTTTATGATGGCCTCTACATCCAAAATGCAGCATCAGAACTCGCATCCAATATCTGGGGATTGAAAGCATTCCTTACCTAATGGACCTGGGTTCGTCTAGATATACAATTCATTAAACGAGAAACAATTGAACAAAACGATAATTTTCTACCTTTTCTCCGGTACTTAACATGATTTGATCGTCCGCTCGTCCGACAACATGATAAAGGTCATGTTTCTTTGAATGTCTCTCCACAAGATCATTGGTATCATAGGCAGGCACGCCATTTATTTCAGTATTAAAAGCCGTAAGTGCATGCGTTTTTGTTCTCTATTTCCCAAGAAAATAGCACGTCACGTCAGAATCATATAACGTCTGAAGTGTGAAAAGAAAGGCATACATGCCTTGATTACGACTTGAAAGATGTTGTCTTTATCCGTTTCCAAAAGGACTATATCACTATCAGAACGAAACTTGAACCAGTCATGCCCTTCTTCAAGTGTTTGCTCTACAATAGTTGGTTAAGTCACCCTTTGATTCAGATATTCATTAGTTTCAAAGGCAAGAAACGCACGCAACGGTCTGTTAAGACCTTGGAATTCTGTAGCTGCATATAGAATACGAAGTGCAACACCTTCGTCACGAAGCTGAGTTCCAATTTCATTGCTCAATGGACCTCCACCCCATATCTTAATCACTGTATGAGCTTCAATTGGAAAACGATTTGCTGAAACTACATACTATCGCCCTGAGTTTTCTCAGAACCTCGATGGCAGCTGGATCTCTTGAACAATCCTAAAAACAATCAGAAGACGAGACAAAAGGATCAGAATAAGACATACTTCCAAAAAGCTCGGAATTGTCAAAGCATAACTAGAATCCGTAATCCTAATTATGTTGAGGAATGTCTCGGTCGATAACGGCCCGGGTGGTGCAAACGGTGATTGAACTGCAAGTGACATTCCTTGGCGCTGATAAACAGTGTTCACAAGATATAGTTTGACAGAAAACGAGAACAAAGACTTACGACAGTCATCGCACTCATGAATAATCCCAACGCGTCTAAAGAATAATATCAATTCATTGCTCAGGCTAAGGAAGTCCTACAGCTTACGGAACGCAGGTGGTGAGCACGCAATAATTTCGCCATTCAGTGGATATTTACCGCCAGATTCTACGAGGAACATTATTAAAAATATTTATGATAATACCATACCCACCAAAGGTATCTCCGGTCTGGTAGAAAAATTCATGAGTGAAGTATCGTACTTTGGGATAGGCGGTCGAGCCTGATAATATGGTTGATGCATTTGCATTGGCATTAGTAAGTCGGAAGTCGGAATCATTGGATGCACACACCTGATGAATGAAGAATGGCCATCCGCGTGGACGGATCAACGAACGAATCATCATAGGTGACGGGAATATTCAAAGGTTCGACATTATAAATATCGTGGAACGAAGGGAACTTCTTCAGAGTTGTCTTAAAATCTGTGTTAATTCCGAGGGCTTCATTTGCAAGTTCGATCAACGGTCCTTCTGTAACCCATATGTAACTACATTTCACTTCTTTAAGTAGATGAGCCACCGCGATGGCCGAATTCCTCGGGGAGATCAAAAATGGTAGAACTGGACGGCCATTCTTGGGATGTGTGAGATAAATATGTGCATAAAGGAACGCAATAAAAGTCGACCAATCTTTGAAAAATGACCTGTTTCAGCTTTGCAAATAATAATTATAAGTTAAAAGTTAATGCGCACCGGTGTTGGCAAGAAGTCCAAGAACCATTGGTTCGTCCCTGGTGCTTCCGTTTTCTTGCTCTGGTACTTCAGAACGTATTATATCAATGGATCGATGAATAGCCTTCCCAACACTGCCTTTAGATATAAAAGCCTACAATCGAGAGCTCAAGTTCATTCTTTAATCGCTTAAAAAAAAGCGTTTACCTTGGTGCCGTTTTCACTAACATAGCAGAAGTAAGGGTGGTCCGGGTTCCGCACGCGATACCACTCGTGAAGTTGGTCAATAGTCAGGTGTTTCGGTGGTGTCTCCATAGTCAGCCAGGGTAGATGTCCCCCCGTTCAGTTTTATAAACAAGTCGGCGAATAGTGGCCGTGTTAGCGCTGGCGTGCAGGGAGACTCAAATATGTAGATCGCTAGGGACTGCAGACATCCAGTCGCCTTGTGCGTATGATCTAGCTTCATTGAACAGGCTATATATGGTTTATAGCCCGAGTTATTATAAGAAATAATAAACGATGGGTGTGAATAAATGTGAGTGGGTGATATTCGAGGTCCGCCGTACAAGACAACCGGCAAAAAATGTTAAGCGGTGGGCGTGCCCATGTTTCTTCCGCTGGTATTAGCGTGAGTCGCGTCCGCCGTCAATGTACTATGCATCTGGCCCTCACTCCGACAGCTTTTAGAGGTGTCTACAAGAGCCCCGATGGTATTCACACACCAGGAGGTATTGAGATAGATCGGATTGTGAACCATACGGAGTAGAGCGGCAGCCGGCCGAGTAGATGTCTGACTGTATACCGATTCTACTACCTCTTCTAGTAAGCTTCCAATCAGATTACGCAGTTATCTCCTTTCGTTTAATGACTTTTGGAAAGGCTCCTTGGAGTTGGATGAGTTGGATCTAGGTGTGCGGCCCTTGTAAGTACGCCAAGAGTAGTATCAACGTGACGTCATCGTGACACCGTGTGCATGGATCAATGTAAGAGATGTCTTCATGATTATTTTGCAACTCAGTTCAATAACTAGATCTCTCATTCTGCTCACAATCTCGGGCATGCTTCAAACATTGATCACGTTTGGCTGGTTAGGCTGGATAACTCTCAGCTTTCTCATGCTTATCACCTTCGTCACTGCCACCTTCCGTACTGACGCCCGGACGAGCCTGAGGGAAGGTAAAAGTTTCGTACCCCCGCTGCCTAGCTCGGGGACTCGTTCGTGGTCGACTCGGGGTCCAGTTATGAACCAGGTTTAATAAGTGGAATCTAAATACCTGTTTTTTTTGGGACATTTTTGCGTTTTCGAAAAGATGATGTAACTTTTGCCATATAGCCATATATTCTCTATGTACCGTTGTAGCTCAATCTATTTTGGCCGATAGTTGCATCACCAACTGTGTTTTTGCTCTTTTTTTATGTTGTAGAAACTGAAATTTGAAATGTACAAGCTGCAGCGGAAGAATTACTGTGTCCAATAGTCATTACGCCGAGGGCTGCTTGCATGGACAGAGTCCCAACGCTAACATTGGACCTGAGTGATTTTAGCTAGGAGGGTTTGCTTATTATTATTAAATTTCAACTTTATACAACAAAAATTATAAATCACCAAAATATTAACATGTACGATTGTCAAAGAGGGTGCTCAATAAATGAACATGGGCCAAACCGGTTTGTGTTAGGGCTACTCAGCTCACACTAGAGGGAGGGGATCCTAAGACAATATATTGGAAGGGAAACTAACTACTCACCTAGAGGAGGATCCTAAGAGAACAAGCTTAGGGACCCTCACTCTAGGTACAACGACTATATACATAAAACGACGACGCGGCGTGCGGCCCTGACACAGCTAAGTGCCAGGCGCCCAAGCCGAACCTAAGCGACGTGATGTCACGGGCATCACGCCGGGTACGAGCGCGCGACGCGCGCGAGTAAAGAAAGTGGAATAGAGACAGAACCAGGAAACGGAGAGTGAAAGTAAAATATGGAAATGATAAATAAAATAGAAAAGAAATGATGCCGATGATAATAACTAAGAAAATGAGAGACGGCGGTAGCGTACCCTGACAGTTTGTGCGTTACCTGTCTGCCGTTGATTTGAATGCAGTCGACAACAAAACTGACAAGACAGACTACTGCCCAGATACTACTGCCCAGATGATCGATGGGACAAGTTTAGTTAATCTGAATCTTTTCCACTACTACTGCATGTGATTCCCTATTAGCCTAACTGAGCAATAGACCGGAATTCTGTGCACTTGTGGAAAAATAAGAAAACCCTTTATCAGACCCCCCTGTGGTCTGATAAAAATCTGTTACATCATCGACCAATCGTGATGGTTATTATCATTCTAGTCAGCGATTATTAAATGTTGCAGTACTTGATACTTAGACACGTTTTTGGTCAGAATGTATTATTTAATTATCAGTCTGGTACAAACTTTAGAAAATAGGGTATTATTAGGGTATTGATTTATTATTCACACCTACATGACAAAAAAAAATAACAGAAACAAACAAAAACAAAAACAAAGACAAAGACAAAAGGTGGCAGGAAATACGGCAAAGCTGGCGGAAAGGTGGGAAGAGCTGGATAATGTGGGCGAGCTGAAAAAAGGTGAAGATAATGGTTGTAGTAGCAAAAGTGACATTAAATACAATAACAATGAGGGTGAGCTCAAACGACATCTTACCTGTGACTACTGATCCACCTCCTTGAATTGTCTCCGTCTCCGGATTTTGATCATTTTTTGTTTTGGGTCTTTTGTTTTGCCTTATAATAGGGGAACCAGAAGGGTCAGAAGTGGAGGGCCTGGGTTGGTCTTGCTGTTCAGAAAGTTTGGGTCGCTTCGAAACCGACACCGTGATATTTCTTGCATTAGAGACTGGCTGACAGGTGCTTCGACGCACATTACGCTTGGTCGTGGAATGTCTGCAAAAACTTTCAACGCCGACTGTGGAGTCAACAGAGGGGAAACATACTTTGTATCAACCATGAGTAGTTAGTTGACGATGTTTCCGGTACAGTTAATGTGAACGGAGTGTATGAAAAGAATGGGGATAACATTTTCGACATGGTACTAAGTAGTACATATATATACTGAACCAAGTTGCCCAGTTCGAAGTCCGCACTAGGCGGGCGGCGGTCATTGCGTGTCCACTCCTCTCCCGTTTTATGTCATGAATTTAGTATGTAATGTACTTTGCCATGTTTCAAAAATTTCTATTTATACGGAAGAAGAATCTTTCTGATAAGAAGTTTCTTTTTTTCATCATTACATACTACAAAAAAAGGGGTGGTCTAAATATCTCATATTTTTTCTACAAAGTCGGCGAATAGATTATTCATTGTTTGGAAGGACAGTGATGCAGTGAACTCCGCGTTCAAAGCATGACCTGTTTCAGGTATAACAATCTGCAACAACAACAAAGATCAGTTAAACCGCGGAGAAGATCCCATCGACGTGAATAATATCACTCACCGTAGAAACATTTTTGGAGTCTGGGAAAAAAGCCGGCTCGGAGTTTTGAATCACGCTTTGGACACAAGGTCCTCCATCTGGGATGCAATGCAATAAATCAAATTGTCCAACCATCTCAGCGACAGGTCCCCGAAACCCTGCAGCTGGGAAATATGTGAAGGGTGTTTGTTTGACTAAGAACATGGATCCAACGTCAAAAGTAAGGACGTCCAGTTGAAATACAGCTGGAGAGAAAGAATCATTCGTGGGACCGTAGTAAATGGAACGGGTCGCCCCGAGTGTTGTTACGTATCCTGAATCGAGATTGCCAAATCGACCTGGATCTGCTTCACTTGCTATTGTACTGACTGCTTGGGGGTGTTCTCTGTCAAATTCCTTTATCAGTCGGTGATGACGAGAAAAAGGTTGAAACACCGGACTGACATGTAAGCTAGATCGTGAATGTATCCTAAAACCAAATGAGCTATTTACTTAAATGATTGCTAAGTCTGTATGATCAAACCTGTAAGAACCAGTGCGTCATATGGAGACGAAGCACCCTCTGTAATAGCGACATAATTCATGACCGCCGAACCAATAGAATGACCAAACCCAACAACATTTTTGAACGATTTCGATTGTCCCGTTAGGGTCTGTGCGAGTTGCCCAGTTTTGGCTTGACGTGCAATGGTCGACGCAATTGCCGCCACAGACGGGAGTTGACATTCTTCAGATTGTGGTTTTGAAGAAAGTCCGGCGCAGATGTTATCATATGCAAAAGAGGTGATTCCATTTTGACAGGAAAACTGGACATAAGAATAATTTTGGTATCCATTCCATGAGATATCCCAGTATGCGTGTGTGTACGATTGACCATGAAGTAGTACTTGGATGTCATCTGTGTTGTTGGTTAAGAAGAGTTCGAAATGTTCGGCGATCGGGGGAGCAAAAAAAAACAAACCGTTGAAGTTGGAAGATGACAGAGGCTGGCATAATTCTCCATAGACATTAAATGTCTTCTCAAGTCGAACCAAATCTGTCGTGTTCAGGAGCTCTGTGGAAGGATCCCTGGGGATAGATACATCAATTGAGACGGGAATAAGTCCGGAGCTGCACAAACAGGCTGAAGCGAGGATGGTGGGAAGGAAAGGAATTAACAATGCGGGGAGCAGCAGAGCAGTCGACATTCGTAAAAAAAAATAAGGCTGGGCTAGAAGTGAATGGGAAAAATGGATTTCCACGTAATTTATACGAGACTAGGCAGTTTTCCAGTCGTGTCAATATTCTTCTTCAAATCTGGCATAGCTAGCTAGCCAACCGGGATTGGAAAGCAGTCACGATGCCATCCAAATGACAAAGACAATTAGAAATTGGAGATAATGGATTCCATGTTGTCGCGGGATGTCATTATGTCTGTGCTTGTAGTAGAAAATTGATACCAGTCCGGGGTAAATAGCACATGACTTGTATCCGATGGTGCCCACGGAAGCCGAAGGAACGCTGCTAAATTATTACGACCCTTCTCCAGGAATAGATTGACGTTGACAGATATATTAAGGAATGTTCCGGTAACAAGGTGCATGGAGGGAAGGCACCAACAAAAATTGAAGTAATACGATGTATGTAAGTGCGAGGGACAATCTAAGATAAAAGGTTGTTTTGGTAGCAAAAGCTTGAGAAGGCTCGTCAACATACTTGGTGATGATGTGCACGAAGTGTATATTGATATTTGAAAGGTTCGTCATCAAGGCTGATAAACCGACTGTTCTTTTCGTTTTGAAAATCACGGGAGAGTAGTCAGATGACGACACCCCGTAGAATCTTGAGAAGCTCATACTTCTGATATGATATTCAGGGAAGACGAACAAAATATCGCTGAGGAAATTCGTGTCTGGATGACGTTGCAAGCTACTTCCTTGACTCCGAGCCCGGCCCTATAAGTAGCAGCCAACGAAAAGCCCAACTATTCAGGGCCTCCGCCAATTCTGATACATGATAACTATTAATTCACACTGAACAGTAAATCATTACTCACCCATTGTCAATTATAATGTCCGAAGTCGTCAATTACCATGCCAAGATGACTTGGGAAAAAATCGTCAAAAACTAGCGGATCTTTCCGTTGTGACTGGTGCTGTAACGAGCTGTTACATTGATGGAATTTAGATGGAATCCAGCATTGGACTGAACTAGAATTATTAGAAATATCGAGGGGCTCAGAGGGATTTTGAGATTTGATTGTAGGAGACCGCGGATGTAGAATCAGTCTCTATTGAAGTCCGCGGGCGCGCGAAAGTTACGCGAAAGAATTTAGTCCTCCGTTCGTTCCCAGATTCAAAATTATGAGACATGTTTATTTCTCATTCCTATTCCTACAAGGGAAGTTATCTAGCTAACTCAATCTTCTTCTACATATTGAGCGAACAGATCATTCATTATTCGGAAGGACATGGATGCGGTGAATTCAAGGTTCAAAGAATGTCCAGTATTAGGTATAACGATCTGCAACGAAAAAATATTTATGAAATGCAGATTTATTGATAAGGGATACTACTACCCACCGTGGTAACATTCTTCGAATTAGGGAAAAAGGGAGGCTCAGAGCTCTGAAGCGCACTTTGAACACAAGGACCTCCATCAGTTATGCAATGCAACTGATCAAATTGTCCGACCATTTCAGCTACAGACCCTTGAAACCCCGGAGCTGGGAAATATGTGAAAGGTGATTGTAGCTCCACGAAAATGGATCCGACATCGAAAGTTAGAACGTCCAGCTGGAATACAATCGGAGAGAAAGAGTTATTTGTGGGACCGTAATAAGCGGAACGATTAGCTCCGACTGTTGTTATATATCCTAAATCTAGATTTCCGAATCGACCTGGATCGGCTTGGCTTGCTGGAACGCTGGTCGATTGAGAGTTTTCTCTGTAATAGACTATTAATGGCAAAAAAACAATCAAAGCTCAAGACCAACATGAAACCAAGATCGTGAAGGTACCCTGGGAAAACCAATAAGCCAAATCATACAGTTGACGTTATATTTGAGACCCAACCTGTCAGAACCAATGCGTCATATGGAGAGGATGCTCCATCTTGTATAGCGGCATAATTCATAATCGTCGAACCAACAGAATGTCCAAATCCAATCACCTTGTTGAATGGATTTGATTGTCCCGTTAGAGTCTGCGCGAGTTGCCCAGTTTTAGCCTGACGTGCGATGGTCGATGCAATCGCTGCCACAGACGGAAGCTGGCATTCTTCAGATGATGGCTTTGAAGATAGACCGGCGCAGATGTTGTCATATGCGAAAGAGGTAATCCCATTTTGACAGGAAAACTGAACGTAGGAGTAGTTTTGGTATCCGTTCCAGGGAATATCCCAGTATGCGTGTGTGTACGATTGACCATGGAGTAATATTTGGATGTCATCTGTGTGTTTTTTTATGAGAGTTTGTCTGGAGAACGGGAGAGAAAATACAAACCGCTGGAATTAGACGATGACAGAGGTTGACATAGTTCTCCAAAAACGCTGAACGTCTTTTCAAGTGGAATCACGTCGGTCGAGTTCAGGAGCTCGGTGGTAGGATCCCTGAGAATAGAAACATTGACTGAGACTGGAACGAGTCCCGAACTGCACACACAGGCCGAAGTAAGGACTGTGGGAAGGAAAGAAATTATAAATGCGGGGAATAGCAAGAAAGTCGACATATGTGATAGGACTGACCTGTATGCAAATGAGGGATAGACCACCGATTTATATGCGACTCGTAGCTTGGTGTGTCATTGACCTAGAATAGCTTGCCAATCGGGATATAAAACAGTCCCAATGGCACCAAATGACGCTGGCGGCTGCACAATCAGAAGTTCCGGACATGTTTTCCATGTTATCGTCATAAATATCTCTGTGTTTACAGAATCGATGCTAGTTGGTCGGGAGTTTAAAGCTTTAATTTCAAAAGAAGATTCAAATGCGCGAGGTAGTATGGCACGAATCGTACGGATAGGTGCACAGAATGATGCCGCTGATTCAATGTGGACCATTCCAACGAAATTGAATTGAAAGGTGGATAAGAAATGTTCCGTGACAAGGTGGTGCGGAGAGAAATCAACACAGAGTGAGAATGGTTGCAAACACAAGAGATATTCCAACGGCTTGAAAACATCTGTCGACATACTGGGAGTTGGGAACCGATTTTGTTCATGTCATCGCGTAGGTATGAGTCTATGAGTCTATGTCAGCAAAACTGGATACATAGACTGACCGTCACTCAACTGTTTGTTCTGAAACCGCGGGAGCAGTCAGATGACGACATGACTTGGAATTCAAGAAGCTTAGATTTTTGATACGAAGCTCAAGCCGAAGAATTCTTAAATTGAATGACGTTGCCAGTGTTCTCCGAGCCGGTGACGCTACCCAGCACAAACGTTAACCCAGCAGCCAACCAGCGGCCAAGCCAAGGATACATAATAAAATAGATGTTTTTTCCCCTGAAGAACAACAATGTAATATTCATGTTCAGAGGACTGATGTTGTTAATGTCAAGGTGACGAGAACCAGCGGAATCTTGCCGCCACCCGCAGCGTGACGCGTGTTACATCGATGGAATCCAACAACTGGAGGCCGATCAAACCAACCTTTTTCGAAACATCCGACTCCTTTCGGGTAAGTTTGCACGTACTGTTCTCTCAAAGAGCAAGATTATCACAAAAATCGTTGTTTTTAATCGCGTCAGTTTCATTTGGTTGTCCGTTTTTCGTCTCCGAGACCCGCGCCGCCCAGCTTTCGTGGTCTGTAGTCTGGAATGGAAACCTCGTCCGTAACGTCGAATGGATTGCCCCGTCAAAAGAGTTTCAAGTCGCTAGATGATGTCACGAGCCTTACGACCTTTAATCCTTTCTCAGAAGAGGACGAACACGACCAGTCTTCCTACGCTATCGTCACCTCACTCTTATCCCTAGTCAAGAACACCCTGACAGCACCGTTATCCTCTTCCTCTACAAACCATTCGAATTCTCAATCTACCAATACACAACACAAGGACGCCTCGATGCCTACAGCTCCGCCACCACGCACGCAGTCGGATAAACCGAAACCAAGTTCCCTTTCCGTTGCCAATACAACACCAGCCCCGCCACTTGTTTTTCTTACACCAGTCATCTCTGAAGCGCCATCCTTGGGTCTCGCACATGATTCTGCTTCTTCTAGAAGCGGAATGGCGCCCTCTCCTATCGAGCCGAACGATCCGACTTATGGAACCACTATTCCCGGATTCCCCATTGCCGACGACGCAAGAAGCGTTCGTACCACAGGTAGCGGCAATCTTCAGAGAACAGCCTCAGTATCAAAGATAATCAGACGGATTCGTGGGGAAGGTTTGTCAAATACACGAATGCCTTATCGTATGTGCCTCGAGGAGCTTACCTGCCTGACACAGGCCTCTCGCGCGACTACTGGATGGACGATGCTAAAGCGAAAGAATGTTACGACTGTAAAAGTGTTTTCACAACCTGGCGTCGGAAACACCATTGTCGAATATGTGGTCAAATATTTTGTTCACGCTGCGCGTCAAACATCATCAAAGGATCAAGATTCGGTCAGGATGGGATGGTCAGAGTTTGTAATTTATGCTTGGAGAAGCTCGAGAAAGGGGGTGCCGACGATGATGACGACGATCGACGTTCAGTTGCCTCTGGAATAACATCACAAATGCCAGTTACACACAGTCCGTTTGCTGCTTCCCAAATATTCTACCGGAAGGACGAACCTTTCAACTTATTTTCCATTGCCGAAACTCGTCGGCAACTTTCCGATGATGGCTCAGGTTCTTCGCGCTCCAGACCAATCACACCTGCAGCAGAATACGATATACCCGTCCCGTTTAGACGTAACGTAACAGACGAAGATCATGAACGAGAAGAACGCGATACTCGGCCCTCTTTACCATCTTCCGCTCTCGAACAATCTCGCAGTAATCTTTCACAAAGCTCTATAATGTTTCCTTCTGGTGATTCCGACGACCAATCAACAATACAATTCCCTAAATCATCGTCTAATATTAATGATCCTGCCCTCCTCCGACGTGTCGTGGCCTATCAGTCTACGCACCTCACGTGTAAATTCTTTTGCCGAGACAGAGATCGCTGTCCCATTCATGCGAAGTCGTGTACAAAGTCGGTTGGACCGTCCACTAGGCCCTGAGTCTGCGTGGCGAACCCGCCGAGAAAGTACCGCGTACGTATTTTTGTATTCGCTCGTCTCTCTATCACTTTTAACACAAGTTTCTAGTTATGCTCAAGAACTCAATGCCAGTTCAATGTTCCATCTACGGGTTGTTCTTCGTCAAATGCTAACTCGTGAAGGCGTTCCAAATGTCAAGGAATGGGAAGAAACGCTGCTCAGACTTTCTCTTCAAATGGCGCGCGATCTAGCTTTCATTCCGTCTTCCTCAATGGACGTTCGGCAGCATGTGAAGATCAAGAAGATACCGGGTGGCTCTCCTCGTGACTCTGAGTACGTCGACGGAGCTGTGATCACAAAGAACGTCGCGCACAAACATATGGCTCGTACTATCCGGAATCCTCGTGTTATGCTGGTCACTTTCCCATTCGAATTTCATCGTGTTGAAGGGCAATACATGCATCTGGATCCGCTTGTTAATCAAGAGAAGCAATACCTTACCAACCTGGTCGGACGAGTTGCAGCGTTACGTCCACACGTCTTGCTCGTCGAGAAGTCTGTTAGTCGAATAGCCCTGGAGGCTTTACTTGAACAAAACATCGCCGTTGCTCGTAGCGTTAAAGCTTCTGCTATTCAGCTCGTCGCTCGTATGACCCAAGCGGACGTTTTATCTTCCATGGACAGGCTTGCTGTCGAACCGAGACTAGGACATTGCACACGCTTTCAGCTGCAGACGTTCGATCATCCACTCATACCAGGTCGTCGGAAAACGTACATGCGCTTTGAAGGATGCTATCGCGAGATGGGATGTACCATCATCTTACGAGGCGGCGATATTACACTACTACGACGCATCAAGAACGTCACGCGTTTCTTGGCCTTCGTCGTGCGCAATCTGAAAATGGAAACTCATCTTTGGAAAGACTCCGTCATAACGCTTCCTCCGGTTACTAATGCCGATGCTATTCCTTCTTCCTCTTCTTCTCCAACTCCTGCTTTGTCATATTCTGTTCCTTCTATTCGGCCGCGCACGCTTTCGATTCCTACGTTGTCGTTCTTGGCAAATGCCGGACCGGAAGGTACAATGGTACCCTCCTCGTTGGCTTCCGGCTCCGACGGCTGCAGATTATGATTCTACTGAGCTCGATGCCGGAGATTCAGCTGTTGTCGTCAGCCCTACCGTCAAAGGCTCTGCTCTGCTCGACGAAGACGATCTACCTCCAGAGGATGTGGCTCGCATGAAGCTAACGCAACGTATTTGCGAGTCGGTTGAGCCGTATCTCAAGAACTTTATCTCTGTCTCTGCTACATTACGGTTTCCTCCTCCTTATCCTATTCGACGTATGAAAGAGTTGGATGATATGCTGAGAGAGCTTAAAGCCGCTTGGGAAGACGAAGTGGTTCAGAAGGAGGAAAAACGGCCTTCGGGTCATGATAGAGAGGTGACTATCAAGGCTTCCGAGTTACCTGCGGAGGCATCCCCTTGGTTCTTCCAGACCTGCAAGTCACTCCTGCAGCACTTCCTGTTCTGAAGTTAGGCGAACCCGTTACTGGTATGCTTTTTAATAAGCTTAAGTTGCTTCAATTGCTGATCATCTTCTTAGGATACTTTGACTATGGTGCAAACAATAAAGAGGTAGATGTCGAAGCGATGCGTGACTCCATTGCATCAATCTTTGTCCCCGCCCTTGATGCTCCTACCGAAACTGAAGAAGACTTTTCTCTCGTGGAGAAACCTGTACCTATGAAACAAGCTTCGGAGCTTACCAAAGAGAGCACACTTGGCCTGGCGCAATTCAATACGACGAGCATCGTCCTATCTGGGAATGGTATCTACGCGAGAACCCTAATGATTTTGCAATTGAACATTATCAGACCCTGGCCGTTCGTGAATTCGTTGCGCCTTTAGCCGAAAGCCATCAATGCAAACCGTGTCATAATCCAGTTCTGACATTCTTCACGTACTACGGCGAGAACGATTGCACACTTGGTTACTTCATCGACAGGACTGTTGCTGAAGGTCTCACGCCGTCCAAAGACAAGAAAACAGTTTGTTCTTCGTGTGAAGAACAAATTACAGCTCATTGCAAAGTTTATGTTCACAACGAAAGTAAACTTATCATCGTGGCTGAACCATGGAGCGGGAAGATACAAGCCAAGTCCTTGGACGCCCCTATACAGGATTTGGTGACGACTTGGAGCGTATGTCGTCGATGTGGGCAAGCCACGCCTTTCATTCCCGTCAGCGAGGAAACACTCAGATATTCGTTCGCCAAATTTCTCGAGTTATACTTTTACCCTGCCGATGTTCTCATTGTCCCCGGTGCTGGCTGCGCGCATAATATTTATTTGGATCATACAAGATATTTCGCATACAAAGGCACTGTCCTTCGATTCTACACCGAACCTATTGTCCTACAAGAAATCGTTTTCCTCCCAGACGTGTTCTCGTACGACCAGAGGTACTCTTAGAGCTCAAGAACAACTATTATCTCCGTATGTTAGAGCGGAATGCAACATGGTTCGCGGGTTTGATACATGACCTGAAACTGCTACTCCTTGAATTTGGAGACTCTTATCCCGATGCATCTATCAAAGCTGCAGCCTACCTTCGAGAAGCTGAGAAACATCGTATTCAGATGGCCAAAGACATACACCGGATTTATCAAGAGTCGCCTCCTACCGATACTCTCGCTCTAGACGTGCAAGACAACTCCTTCAAGAATACATGTATGGATGGCAATCCAAGTTAGATATGCTGCCGAAACCTCGAGAAAAGGAAGTCCGTCGTGCTTCTGGAATTGGTTCG